>OY856413.1:282325124-283525124 GCA_963693085.1 Alisma plantago-aquatica
AATCTGGGTTAATTTTAATTATAACATCCCCCTTCCATTTCCTTTTTATATATTGTTGGATGCTATTTAGGGATTTGTTTTTGGATTTATTTTGACTTTCTAAATTTTCATATGTTTTTTTAGTTTCTTTTAAATCTTTTATTTCCTTTTTAATAATTTTTGTTCTCTTTTGAAGTCTTTTAGAGTTGGTTGTTTTTCAGTTGCCTTTTTAGTATCATATGAAATATTTTGGTTTGGACTACCTTTAGAGTTGATTTCTTTTTTATTCATTTTCATATATTTGAAAATAATTTTAATTTTTCTTGATCATTTTTAACATTATTAATAGTTTCAAGAATGAAGTATTGTTCTGTGCTTAATACCTTTACAGAGTACTCTTCGCTTTCTTTACTTTTAGTTTTAGATGGATTATTTACTTTATCAATCATGTGTTTATTGGAAGAATGAGAACTTTCTTCTTTTAATTGTAGATTACTCTTATTTGTTATATTTTGGACTGATAGGTTTTCATGGTGTAATGGTATGGGATTACTGTCAGACTTATTAGGCTCATACCACGGTGGAACAAGTCTATAGATTTTTTCTTTAAGTTCTTTGATATAATAATTTTTATATCATTCAAAGAAATGTATATATTGTTGGATGCTATTTAGGGATTTGTTTTTGGATTTATTTTGACTTTCTAAATTTTCATATGTCTTTTTAGTTTCTTTTAAATCTTTTATTTTCTTTTTAATAGTTTTTTGTTCTCTTTTGAAGTCTTTTAGAGTTGGTTGTTTTTCAGTTGCCTTTTTAGTATCATATGAAATATTTTGGTTTGGACCATCTTTAGAGTTGATTTCATTTTTATTCATTTTCATATATTTTAAAAATAATTTAAATTTTTCTTGATCATTTTTAACATTATTAATAGTTTCAAGAATGAAGTATTGTTTTGTGCTTAATACCTTTACAGAGTACTCTTCGCTTTCTTTACTTTTAGTTTTAGATGGATTATTTACTTTATCAATCATGTGTTTATTGGAAGAATGAGAACTTTCTTCTTTTAATTGTAGATTACTCTTATTTGTTATATTTTGGACTGATAGGTTTTCATGGTGCAATGGTATGGGATTACTGTCAGACTTATTAGGCTCATACCACGGTGGAACAAGTCTATAGATTTTTTTAAGTTCTTTGATATAATAATTTTTATACCATTCAAAGAAATGTATATTTTTTCTATGGTATTGCATTTGTGAGTACCATTTTTCTCTAATGTAATCTCTTTCCTTTTTATCAAAGTTTTCATAAAATTGTTTTGTCTTGAACTGTTTTTTACCAGATAAAAAATCTTCTCTTAGCTTTTCTTTATCGATGATGAAACTATTTTTATTTTCCATTGAATATCTTTCATTTATGGTTTGAAGGGTATTTATTATTTTATTGACACCTGATAGTGAGTTAAGCGTTGTATTCAACATTTTTTTATAGCTGAAGATACAATTGTCAAAAATAAAGAGATACGAGGCTTAAATCTTAAAAACCCAAGGAGCTTGATTTAAATAATGATTTTGTTGAGCAATCTTATTCTCTTTTCAATAAGTTGATTCCTAGTGTCCTGTCAACAGTTGAACTACTGCGACAAGGAGGCCTCAGACCTAGGTATTTCTTAAAGAAAATTGAATATGATACACTCAGAAAGGTTTGTGGGTGAGAGATTGAAATCATTTCTGGATCCAAACACCAAGAAACTAAAACAAATAGAATGTTTTCATTTAGTCAACTAAAGCAAGAGTTGACAAGAAAAATTCAAATTGAAAATCCAAACATTGCGGATAATCAACTACAATTGATCATTTTTGATGAAATGACAAAAGTTATGGATGAAAATAGTCCAAAGGACTCAAATAAACCTGAAATTGAAGAAGATGGAAAAAGGGAAGAAAGTGAAAAAATAGTTACCGGACAGTAAAAAAATTTGGGTAAAATAGTAATGGATAAAAGTCAAAAGTAAATAAAAAAGCAACAGTCTGGTAAAAGGTAAAGGTGAATAAAAACAATGATGTGGTAAAGTAAAAGCAAAATATTTTAAACATTTTGCTTAAGATTCCATTTATAAAAAATGAAGTCACTCAAATATTGAAGTGACATCTCCATAAAAAACAAATGGAGAAGAAGACAAGAATATTTTATTGCATGAAATGCATCAAACACTTGTCTAGGGAACAAGGATGAATAAACAAGTGGCAAATACATCAAACTTAGCCACTACAACACTTGTCAAAGACACAAATAAACAAAAAATCAGACAATAAAATAGAATCAAAAGGAAATGAGTTCTACTTATTTGATCATGTAATGAAAAGAATTGAACATGAAAAGACTAATGATAAACATATTTCTGTACAAGATTTGAGAAAAGAACAAAACAAAATCAGAATAGAATTCATTATATATATATATATACATACATATATACATATATATACATATATATATATACATACATACATACATACATATATACATATATATATGTATGTATATATGTATATATATGTATATACATATATACACACATATATATACATATATATGTATATATGTATGTATGTGTCTGTATATATATATATATATATATATATATATATATATATAGAGAGAGAGAGAGAGAGAGAGAGAGATACAGATCACACAGATACACTCAAGTGTGTTTGTATCGAAAGACTATTTTTTGCAAGATGTAAATCATTGATCTTCATTGTCATACTATAATTAGGCTACATATAAGTTTTGAGCCCATTTAGATGAGTGTAAGTCACTTAACCAGGGGCAACAAAATCGACGCATGAAACTAATTTGAAATATATAATTTTTGCAGTCTTTATAACATGACCTATAAATGTCCAAATGTGCTCTAATTTTTTATATCAGTTATTCACAAGATGATTAAGAAGAGCAATGGATTAGATTTTTGAAAAAAATATTGCATCATGAAAAACTACTTCAGTGTATTCTGCTCCAAATACACTCGAGTGTATTCTAGCCTGACTCTATATATACATATATATATATATATATATATATATATATAAATATAAAAATATACGGTCTCATCTTTAATACCCGCGTGGGTAGCTACCCGCCCCCCATTTCGGTTATTTTTTTCAAGTTGTTTACTTTTGACATGTATAGGGTTACTTTACCTTGTAAACTGTTGAGTTTCATGTATATATAGTTACGTTTGTAACAACATATTTTAAAACACGGTTACATATATATATGTTGTGTATTTTGTACTAGATTACATTTTTAGTCGTATAATTACTTTTTAATCAACATAGTTACTTTTTTTTATAGCAGAATTACTTTTCTGGTCAGAACAACTACTTTTTTGACGGTCGAGTAGCGAATTCCCACACGGGTATTAAATAAACGATATATATATATATATATATATATATATATATATATATATATATATATATATAGAGAGAGAGAGAGAGAGAGAGAGTCAGGCTAGAATACACTCAAGTGTGTTTGCATATCAAGTCTATTTTTTGCAAAATATAAACCATTATTCTTCATCGTCATACTATAACTAGGCTACATATAAATTTTGAGCTCATTTGGATGAGTGTAAGCTACTCATCCAAGGGCAACAAAATCGACGTACGAAACTAATTTGAAATGCATAATTTTTGCGGTCTTTATAAAATGACCTATAAATGTCTAAATATGTTTAAATTTTGCGTATGAGCTATTCACAATATGTTTAAGAAGATCAATGGATTAGATTTTAAAAAAAAATATTGCATAATGAAAAAGTACTTCAATGTATTCTGCTCTGAATACACTCGAGTGTATTCTAGCCTGACTCTCTATATATATATACTAGCAACAGACATGTGCATATGCATGTGCCCATTGAACATGTTTAAAATAATTAACCCGACCAGCGTAGCTCAGGTGGTAGGCACAGTGTCCCCCTCCGCGGGGATCCCGGGTTCGAGCCTTCTGTTAAGCGTTGTATTTACCACCCGCCAGCTATCCGGGCTATGGCTGGGCAAAGAACGCGGGGGCAGCCTGTAAAGGTTGTCATAATTTTTTTATTTCAAATATTAAAAAAATAAAACTTCCCAAAAGGATAATGGTAATCTTGCCTCCATTGAACATGTTTATCTTATATTAAATATTTGAAAAATAAACTTCCCAAAAAGATAATGATAATCCTAGTAACTGCCCAAAAGGATAATGATAGTTCTCGTAAGTGCTTTGTAGAAAATTTAAAAACATAGCGTTTACTGACTTCTCAACGCACGTTTTAAGGGACGTGACAACTGATTTTATCATGAAAGAGAAAATATAAAATTAAACAAATATAAAAAAGTTGAAAAAAAATTGTGATATGAGAGAGAATTAAGGAGAGTACAACATGAACTCGCTCTTTATATTATATTATATATATATATATATATATATGAGAGGGGTGTGGCTCCTGCCCTTGATTCGGATTCGGATTCTGATTGAGTATGTATTTGGGTCCTTATAGGACAAACTTGACGATTTTCTTAGCGTGTTACAGGAGGGGTGGGATGAATGAATACTCATATGGCTTGATTAAGAATATGTACGAACCTTCTTTTCTATTAGCTCTAGAACAAAGATAGAAGTCCTCGTGTTTTTAAGGAAAAAGAAATGATACAACTCGCAACTGGGGACAACAAGATAAAACATGAGAATTCTTACCTGCAAAGTGGTAATTTTATTGCTGACAATAAAATTACCACTTTGTAGGTAAGAATTCTCATGTGAAGTGGTAATTTTATTGTCAGCAATAAAATTGTCAGTAGTTTTATTGCTGATAAAATCATGGCATACATATTGTACTTGTGGTTTCTCTGATAATATCCAAGCACATAGTTGCAGAGATGTCTGAGGAGCCTGCGGAGGCGACGGTGGGGGCGATTGCGGGAGCGCTGGCTTCATCGTCAAACCCTCCAGATCCAGGAGCCTCTAGGACGCGCTCTCTGGCTGGTAGCATCTCAGTTGCGAATGAAGCTAAGTCTTGGCTGGATTTGTTCAAGGAGAGAAAGAGCAGTGGTCCAGTAAGCCTGAAGAAGTCGAGCATCCAGGTGACGAATGGGAAGTTGTTCTATCCAAAGCACATTGCAGAGAAGAATCTGGATAGATGGAAGAGGACTGCCGCGAGATATGTAGTAGGCTTAAAACCTCACTGGCATGTGTTGGCTCGTCATCTAGCTCAAATCTGGAATGCTAAAGGCTCTATTGAGGTCCGATCGAGAGGGTGTGGTTATTTCATAGTACTATTCTCCAACGATGAGGACATGACGACGGCTATCGATGGGGGTCCCTAGTTTGTCGCTGGAAGACCTTTGATCATCAAGAGATGGGAACGAGGAGAACCTTTGGAAAAAATGAAGCTAACTAAAGTTCCGATTTGGCTGAAGATCTTCAACCTCCCGCTGGAGCTCTGGGATATTGAGATGTTCAGTAAGATTGGTTGGTTTCTTGGGGTTCCTCTACAGCCGGATAGGTTTACCAATGAATTTTTGAGGCTGGAGTATGCAAGATTGCAAGTTTTGATCCCACTGGATTTCTCCTTTCCTAAAAAGTTGCAGGTTGTTAGTGATGATGGGCAACTAGACACCATTTCATTCGAGTATGAATGGGAGCCAAGCAGGTGTTTGATCTGTGGTCTCTTTGGCCACGAATCAACACTTTGTGGCTCTGTTCCGGTGGAGGGGAACACTCAAAGAAGGGTGGCCAATGGTCCAGTTAAGAAGAAGACCTGGGTACCTAAAGCATCAGATTCAAATAAAGGAGATGAGGGGGAAGTGTTTATAGACGCAGCTGAGACGATCCAAGAAGAAGTTATAGAGGTGCCGAGTCCCCCTTCTGTTCCTATTATTGAGCCAGTCAATACTATTCAACTGGCTATTATCAGTGAGAATGTCGGGATACAAGTTGTAGGGGTTGTTGTTGGAAGAGAAGAAGTTAAGGTCTCAGATTCTGTTACTCCAAATACTTCTCCTGAAGCGGGATGGGAGATAAAAGGCAGAAAATCAAAATTTCCTCCCAGAATTGTTCCAAAGCTCTATGTGAATAAAAGCATTCCGCTTCTTTGAATAAGTTTTCTCTATTGTCGAATTTTGAAGAGAAGGATGCCCCAATCAACTTACCTCCAAATGGTTAGTCCATTTACGATAATGTCTTGGAATGTGAGGGGAGGAGCTAATAAGATCCCTCACATTCAGAAGGAGACAATAAAATAGAATCAAAAGGAAATTAGTTCTACTCATTTGATCATGTAATGAAAAGAATTGAACATGAAAAGACTAATGATAAACATATTTCTATAGAAGATTTGAGAAACGAACAAAAAAAATCAGAATAGAATTCATTTTATATATATATATATATATATATATATATATATATATATATATATATATGGGCCCATCTTTATTGCCCGCGCGGGTAGCTACCCGCCCAACCTTCCGACCACTTTTTTTTCAAAAAAAAATTCTTGCAATTGTAGAGGACTATTTTGTCTAGCTCTCCAAAACTTTTAGCCAAAAATAATATCATTTGCCCCTCCAAAATAAAAAAAACCCGTCCTTATATATATCTGTTGTATATTTTGTATAAAATTACTCTTTTATTCATGTAGTTACTTTCTGTTCACCATAGTTACTTTTTTGATAGGAGAGTTACTTTTTTGGCAAGGAGAGTTACTTTTTTGGCTGCCGGGTAGCGAGCGGGCAACGAATTAACGCCCTATATATACATATATACATATATATATATACATATATACATATATATACATATATATATATATACACATACATACATATATATACATATATATGTATGTATATATGCATATATATGTTCATATATATGTATATATATGTATATACATATATACATATATACATATATATACATATACACATATATATGTGTGTATATATATACAGATCACACAGATACACTCAAGTGTGTTTGTATCGAAAGACTATTTTTTGCAAGATGAAATCATTGATCTTCATTGTCATACTATACTACATATAAGTTTTGAGCCCATTTGGATAAGTGTAAGTCACTTAACCGGGGGCAACAAAATCGACGCATGAAACTAATTTAAAATATATAATTTTTGCAGTCTTTATAACATGACCTATAAATGTCCAAATGTGCTCAAATTTTTTATATGAGTTATTCACAAGATGATTAAGAAGATCAATGGATTAGATTTTTGAAAAAAATATTGCATCATGAAAAACTACTTGAGAGTATTCTGCTCCGAATACACTCGAGTGTATTCTAGCCTGACTCTATATATATACATATATATACATATATATATACATACATATATATACATATATATACATATACATATATATATATATATATATATATATATATATATATATATACGGTCTCATCTTTAATACCCGCGTGGGTAGCTACCCGCCCCCCATTTTGGTTACTTTTTTTTCAAGTTGTTTACTTTTGACATGTATAGGGTTACTTTACCTTGCAAACTGTTGAGTTTCATGTATAGATAGTTACGTTTGTAACAACAGATTTTAAAACACGGTTACATATATATCTGTTGTGTATTTTGTACGGGATTACATTTTTAGTCATATAATTACTTTTTAATCAACATAGTTACTTTTTTTGATAGCAGAATTACTTTTCTGGTCAGAACAACTACTTTTTTTACTGTCGGGTAGCGAATTCCCACACGGGTATTAAATAAATGATATATATATATATACACACAGAGAGAGAGAGAGAGAGTCAGGCTAGAATACACTCGAGTGTATAGATCGCACGAATACACTCAAGTGTGTTTGCATATCAAGTCTATTTTTTGCAAAATGTAAACCATTGTTCTTCATCGTCATACTATAACTAGGCTACATACAAATTTTGAGCTCATTTGGATGAGTGTAAGCCACTCATCCAAAGGCAACAAAATTGACGCACGTAACTAATTTGAAATGTATAATTTTTGCGATCTTTATAACATGATCTATAAATGTCTAAATGTGTTCAAATTTTGCGTATGAGCTATTCATAAGATGTTTAAGAAGATCAATGGATTAGATTTCTGAAAAAAATATTGCATAATGAAAAAGTACTTGAATGTATTCTGCTCTGAATACACTCGAGTGTATTCTAGCCTGACTCTCTCTCTCTCTCTCTCTCTCTCTCTCTCTATATATATATATATATATATATATATACTAGCAACAGATACGTGCATATGCACGTGCCCCATTGAACATGTTTATTTCAAATATTTAACCCGGCCAACGTAGCTCAGGTGGTAGGCACGGTGTCCCCCTCCGGCGGGATCCCGGGTTCGAGCCTCCTGTTAAGCACTGTATTTACCACCCGCCAGCTATCCGGGCTATGGTTGGGCAAAGAACGCGGGGGCAGCCTGTAAAGGTTGTCATAATTTTTTTTATTTCAAATATTAAAAAATAAAACTTCCCAAAAGGATAATGGTAATCTTGCCTCCATTGAACATGTTTATCTTATATTAAATATTTGAAAAATAAACTTCCCAAAAAGATAATGATAATCCTAGTAACTGCCCAAAAGGATAATGATAGTTCTCGTAAGTGCTTTGTAGAAAATTTAAAACGCGTTTACTGACTCCTCAACGCACGTTTTAAGGGACGTGACAACTGATTTTATCATGAAAGAGAAAATATAAAATTAAACAAATGTAAAAAAGTTGAAAAAAATTATGATATGAGAGAGAATTAAGGAGAGTACAGCATGAACTCGCTCTTTATATTTTATATATATATATATATATATATATATATATATGAGAGGGGGTGTGGCTCCTGCCCTTGATTCCGATTCTGATTGAGTATGTATTTGGGTCCTTATAGGACAAACTTGACTATTTTCTTAGTGTGTTACAGGAGGGGTGGGATGAATGAATACTCATATGGCTTGATTAAGAATATGTACGAATCTTCTTTTCGATTAGCTCTAGAACAAAGATAGAAGTCCTCGTGTTTTTAAGGAAAAAGAAATGATACAACTCACAACTGGGGACAACGAGATAAAACATGAGAATTTTTACCTATAAAGTGGTAATTTTATTGCTGACAATAAAATTACCACTTTGCAGGTAAGAATTCTCATGTAAAGTGGTAATTTTATTATCAGCAATAAAATTGTCAGTAGTTTTATTACTGACAAAATCATGACATACATATTTTACTTGTGGTTTCTCTGATAATATCCAAGCACATAGTTGCAGAGATGTCTGAGGAGCCTGTGGAGGCGACGCACTACTACAGAAATGGCTTATAAAGTCACTTTTCAAGGTGTCGGTTGTATACATAAACAGACACCTAAACTCTACAGTGTCGGTTTATAACATAAACCGACATACAATCTGTGAAGGTCGACCAGACACGGGTACCGCTTTTATTAAGTGTCGGTTAATTAATAAAAAACCGACACCTAAAATCAACCGTCAAAACCAAAATTCCAGTGAAAAAATTACCTCCAAAATTTGACATATGTCGTCGGTTCATAAATAAATAACCGACGACTAAAGGGTATTCGCGAGACAGAAATAGTTTTTGGTTGTCCTTTAGTTAAAAACTGACGACTATAATCTAGTATAGGTGCCGGTTTTTGGAAAAGAACTGACACAGTTGGTTTATTTGTCGGTTTTTTAGAATAACTAACACTTATTGTCAACTTAATAGCTCACCAGCATGAGCTTCTCTTCCCCTTTCCCTTTTTCATTCTCGATTTCAGTTAGGTCTGGCGATTTCTTGCTCGCCCCCGTCGGTCGTTGCTCCTCCGCCGCCGCTGCCGTGCTCCTACTCCTGCCCTCGCCGTTGTTCCGTGCTCACCGGCGGTCGTGCTCCTGCTCCTGCTCCTGCCCTCTGTGCTCACCGGTGGCCGTCCGTGCTCCTGCTCTGTGCCCTCGCCGCTGCTCCGTGCCCTCGCCACCGCTGCTCCGTGTCCTCGCCGGCGCTTCTCCTCTCTTTGCCGCCGCCTCCGCCGGTGGCTGCTGTGCTCCGGCCGCTGCTCTCCTCTGCCCTCAAGGTATGCCCTCCTGCCCTGCCTTCTTCCTTCTTCCTCTGCTCCGGCGGCCGCTTGGGCGGTGCTAGGGCACGCCCAAGCAGCTGCTGGGCGTTTTTTTTAAGTTATTTACTTATTTGTGTTTAGGGTTTAGGTACTGATTTTGTGCTTCTACTGAGTTGAATCCTCTATTGTCTATACAATACATGTAATTTTTGATCAAGTGATGATATGTAAATGTAGAAATAAGTTAGTAAGGTATCAATGATAAGTGTGTTGTAATGTGATGCAAAATAATTATTGTATCATGCATATCTTAATACTTTTTTGTTTTATAGTTGTATAGGGTGTTTTATGTGTGATAAGTCTATTGTTTAATAGTTTAGCTATAATCATTGTTTTATAGTTGTGTTATAAAGTATTTGGGTGTTTAGTATGGTTCTAAAAAGTATAGTATATATATGCATACATGTGCATTTTTTTATAAAATTGTATAGAAAATCAAAACCCGTTCTTGGTGAGAATCCTAATCACCCTTCTTGCTTAATGATGAACTGTAATGCACACATGTGACATGCTTGGAATGTAAATGATGAACTTTTCCCTAAATTTCCAATTGTCGCCTACTTGTCCGCCACCGCTACCGAAAGGTATGCTTCCTCCAGTACTGCTCCGCCACAGTTGTCTAGTTGTGCATACTTGTGAGTTATCAGGAACACCTAAATGAATGTCTAACACCTAAATGAATATCTAGTTGTGTATTTTCATAGTATCGTGAAAGATTCTCAATCGTGTGTATCACATGGGATTCTTATCTCAACACAATGGACTGCAATATATGCATCTAATGCCTTAAATAGAAGACTCAAATGTTATAAAATCCCATCAAAGTAGGTAGAAACAACTTATATATATTTAGATCTTAATAATTCCATGAAGTGCACATTATCTTACTCAGGAAAAGTATGTGTATAATGTAGGATTAGTTCCATATAATGGTTCTATTTTAGTAAGCACCTAGAAACTCGTCCAAGATTTACTCATTAGGAGTAAATCTTAGATAGTCCCCGGTTTGGGACTGTTCTTGAACACCTAATCTCACTTAGGATGTAAGTGTATAATGTGTATTGGGTTTTCGAGAAAATTTCGGTAGCATTCCTCATTTTTTCTCTAAGTACATATGTAGACTTGTTTTCAAGCTATCATGTCTACCACAATAAAGTTGGTTATGACAAGTAATAAAAGGTTAACTGATGTTATACAACTTTTTCTGAAAATATATAACATCGTTATATGTACTTACACTTTGTTAATACTAATATTATGCAGTCTCTGTCCACCCATAACAGTCACTATGAACTGGGCCTCTATGTCAATGTTAACGTTCCCTATTGAAGAACAATTGGACATCATCCTAGATGATCGTTCCTTAAACCAATTGGTCATACCCAAACATTGGTGTTTTCTAAAAGGAAGACACTACATGCCTGGTAAAGTGACCCTAACTTTTGGCAATTATTCACATTTTATCGAGGTTGAGTATGATTTGGTGGGAAATCTTGTATCAAAATCCGGTTGGCATGATTGGATTGGAGAGATGCATGTGGTCCGTTGCAACAGGCTTTTTCTCTATCCAGTTGGTCATAATTCCATCAAAGTTTGGACAACCAATAGCAACTGCGAGACCCCCGATCATCTTCTGCGGTATGAGCGCACGGCGTCGGATATCATCTATGAGGAATCTGAATCTGAGGCCCCTGTCAGTTCAGATTTGTCTAAATACAGTGAGGAGCTTCGTGACACAGCTTCATCATCAAAAAGACCACGGTAAGTCCAATTAACAAATATAATTGCCAACACAAAAAATTTGTGTTTACACTTTTTGTTTGAAAGCAATCAATACTCATAGCTGCTTTCTATTCTGAACTTCAGGAGAAGATCGCCACAATGATAAGTCCTCGAAGTTACTGATGCGGGACCATGTTGGTGTAGTATTTAGTTGTCTATCTATCTAGACTTGTCTGTATTAATAGTTTTTTTAATTATGCACATGTTTAGGGGTACACCAACCCCTTTGTTTAGTTACTATTTAGGGGTACACCCCTGTGTGTGGATGTAAAAAGAGATTAATGAATGGAACTGAAAGTTGCTACATGAATGCTTATAACTGAAGTGTGTGTTCCTATGAATGTTCCCATTTGCATGATTACACTACTATTTTCTCATATTGTATAGTCTATTTTAATATGACATACTTACTCATATGGTATATGTTGGGTAAGTTTACTTTACTTATATCTTTAACTTAAGTATAGTATATATATGCATACATGTGCATTTTTTTTATAAAATTGTATAGAAAATCAAAACCCGTTCTTGGTGAGAATCCTAATCACCCTTCTTGCTTAATGATGAACTGTAATGCACACATGTGACATGCTTGGAATGTAAATGATGAACTTTTCCCTAAATTGCCAATCATGCTTTTAAAGACATCAATAATCACCCTAACTTGAAGAACTAGGATTTTAGGTATAAGAATGACAACACATTATTTGTTGGCCTAGAAACCCATCCAAGATTTACTCATTAGGAGTAAATCTTGGATAGTCCCCGGTTTGGGACTGTTCTTGAACACCTAGTCTCGCTTAGGATGTAAGTGTATAATGTGTATTGGGTTTTCAAGAAAATTTCGGCAGCATTTCCCCGTTTGTTCTCTAAGTACATATGTACTTGGAGAACAGCGGGGAAATGTTGCCGAAATTTTCTTGAGAACCCAAAACACATTATACACTTACTAGAGAGATTAGGTGTTCAAGAATGGATAGATGGTACACATTTATTATATATAATAATGACATCACATGTATTTGTTAACCCTAGACCCTAATCTTGTCGTAATATATACTTGTTTTCTCTTTGATCATAGAATGGATAGATCATGGATGTCCATTCGCAATCGATACACCCCAGAGTTTATTTCTGGTCTTGACCAGTTCATTAGATTTGCCGAGGAACATAGGAAACAACCTAGAGATAGGTTCTACTGTCCATGTAGGCATTGCGGTAACAACTTGAAAGTCAACACTGGTGACGAAATCAAAACTCATGTCATGTGCAATGGGATTATACAAGGCTATACAGAATGACACTGGCATGGAGAGATTTCAAACCCGAAACCAGTGGATGTCGATAGCAGTGCTTGTGTGGAAGAAGAAATTGCCTACAATGACGTAGATTTGAATGAACCAGTTCCAGTAGACATCGTTGATGCGATGCTAGATAGTTGTGGGGTAGAGCACACCGATCCACCTCCCATTTTTAGAAACATTGTGCATGATGCTCAGATGCCGTTATACACAGGTTGTACTAAGTTTACGAAGCTTAACGCTGTGTTGAGATTGTATAAGTTGAAAGCTAACAATAGATGGAGCGACAAAAGCTTCACGTCATTGTTGTCTTTGTTGAAAGAAATGCTTCTTGAAGGAAACGAGCTGCCAATCTCAACATACCAGGTAAAGAAATTGTTGTGCCCAATGGGAATGGATGCCAAAAAGATACACGCATGCCCGAATGATTGTGTATTATTTCAAAAAGACTATGCGGATTTGAAAGATTGTCCAAAATGTGGTGTGTCACGGTATAAATTGACGACTTCAGGGGAGTCCAAAACTGGTTCTCCTGCCAAGGTGATGTGGTATCTACCTATAATATCACGGTTTCAACGCTTGTTTGCCAATCCGATAGATGCGAAGAATTTGAGGTGGCATGCAGATGTTAAGAAAAATAATGATGGGATCCTACAACATGCGTCTGATTCCCCACAGTGGAAGAAGATTGATGTATTGTACCCTGAATTTGGTGAAGAAGTCAGGAATCTAAGACTTGGGCTTTGTACAGATGGGATGAATCCGTACGGGACATTGAGCATCCAACATAGCACTTGGCCAGTCATGCTTGTTTATACAATCTTCCTCTCTGGCTGTGTATGAAAAATAAGTACATAATGCTGTCGTTGTTGATATCGGGCCCTAAACAACCTGGAAATGACATCGATGTTTATCTTGAACCTCTGATTGATGACTTAAAGAAACTCTGGGGTGAAGGTGTGATGACCTATGATGCTTCATGAAGAGAGACATTTTGTTTGCATGCTATGATGTTTTGCACTATTAATGACTTTCCAGGATATGGAAATTTGTCTGGATATAGTGTCAAAGGAGCTAAAGCGTGTCCTATATGTGAAGAGAACACTGATTCAACAAGACTAAAACATGGCGGTAAGAATGTATATCTCGGTCATCGAAGGTTTCTTCCAAAATTCCATCCGTATCGTAGGAAGCGCAAAGCATTCAATGGATTGAATGAGGAACGCAGTGCACCTAAACCTATACCAGGGGAGGTTGTTTATGAAAGAGTAAAAGACTTTGTCAATGAATTTGGTAAGAGATCACAATGTACTACACTGAGTGACAATTCTTCATTCAAGAAGAAGTCAATATTTTGGGATCTTCCTTATTGGAGTTCTTTGACAGTCAAACATTGTATCGATGTAATGCATGTTGAGAAAAATGTCTGTGATAGCATCATTGGTACTCTGTTAAATATACCAGGTAAGACTAAAGATGGGATAAAATCCAGACTGGACCTACGTGAAATGGGAATAAGGTCAGAATTAACAGAATTACGTGAAATGGGTAATAAAAGAACATACTTACCTCCCGCTTGTTACATGTTGTCTAGAAAGGAGAATAAAGCTTTTTGTGAATGTTTGGTAAATGTTAAGGTGCCACATGGTTACTCATCCAACATCCGTAGATTGGTATCAATGAAAGATCTGAAGTTGATAGGTCTTAAATCTCATGATTGTCACACTCTAATGCAACAAATATTGCCCGTGGCAATTCGATCTATATTGCCGAAGCATGTAAGGTTTGCAATCACCAGACTTTGTTTTTTTTCAACAGTCTCTGCAATAAAGTTATTGACCCTGAGACTCTCGATAATTTGCAAAGAGAAGTGGTTGTTACCCTATGTCAGCTTGAGATGTATTTCCCTCCTTCGTTCTTTGATATCATGGTACATCTTGTTGTCCACTTGACTAGGGAAGTGAAAATCTTGGGACCGGTTTTCTTACATTGGATGTATTCCTTTGAACGATACATGAGCATTTTTAAAGGTGATGTTCGAAACCGTTATCGGCATGAAGGGAGTATTATTGAAGGTTATGTGGCGAGAGAGGTTATGGATTTCTGCAATGACTTTCTCAGTGGTAATGACACTCCTGATAATGACAAGAATATTGACGAGCTATTTGGAAAAGGAATTTTGGGATCACGTGTGAAAGTAATCAGCCATGAGCAGTTGGAACAAGGTCATTTGTATATTTTACACAACATGGACGAAGTGAATGTTTATATCGAGGAACATACCAATTTCATCAAAAGACAATATCCTCGAGCCAATACAATGTGGCTTGCTAGAGAGAATAACAAGACTTTTATTAAGTGGTTTGAAGATAAAGTCTTACATCAACTATCTCAAACACCAGATGATATTACTGAAACTATCAAATGCCTCGCCTTTAAACCAAAGTTGACTTTATGTCTTATGAAGGGTATGACATTAATGGATTCACATATTACACAAAGCGCCAAGATGATAAGAGTGTCGTTCAAAACAGTGGGGTCACCCTTCAAGCATCGACTATGTTTTTTGCAAGTGCAAAGGATAAGAGTCCACGTGAAGCTAAAATGTCATATTACAGTGTCATTGAAGAGATATGGGAATTTGACTACATAGATTTCAGAATTCCACTCTTCAAATGTAATTGGGTTGATAACACCAAAGGAGTTATAGTGGATGAATTGGGTTTCACTTTAGTGAACTTTGAAAAGATTGGCGAGAAGGCTGAACCATTCATATTGGCATCACAGGCGAAACAAGTATTTTATATCGATGATCCTGCAAATGATAAATGGTCGGTTGTTCTTCATGGTAAAAGACAATTCATTGAAGATCCTATAGATGAAGAACAGTACTATGATAAGTATGATGAATCCAGTCCATTCTCAGTTGGGTTGCCAACACCAACAAATATTGAAGCTAATGATGACTTGTATGTGCGCGGAGATCACAATGAAGGATTGTTAATTGATAAAAAATCACAATATTAGAGGTATGTTTTGTTTTATACATTTTTATTTTTCTGAATATGTGAACTTTACATATCCGTTAACATATGTTATTACATTACTATTTAATTGCAATGTTTTGTGTTACATTAACATGTAGGGGTTTTGATGAGTTCAAAAAGGCTGGAGGAAAGGTCCCCATGAAAAAGAACCAGCCAATAATTTGGAAGAACATGAAAGTAAGTTCCCTACTGCAATATATGTATATATTATTTATGTAAACAATGCTTAATTAGTTGTATTTTTTAATATTTTGTATGTTTGAATTTATAGTGTGCTACACAAGACAACGGATGGGCATGTAGATACTATGTGATGCGATATATGCACATGATTATCAAACATGCCGCACTGGACATCGATTGTATTGCTCAGGTATTATATAGTCTCATTAGATAATATGAAATATATCAATCTTATTTATAGCTCATTAATTATATATATACATCATTCTCTTTACAGGTGTTTAAAGCTGACCCCACTACAGGAACGGACTTACCAGATGTACATGCTCCCTATACGATGGGAGAATTAAATGAAGTAAGAGAAGAATGGGCAACAACCATATAAATAGTTGGGGTTTTAAAATATAATTGGGATGTTGATAGCGAATAATGACTAAAGAATGATATTTTGTAAATGAATTTCTGAATTATAATATATGTGTGAATGTTTCTACATGTCTGGATGTTTCTACATGTGTCTGAGTGAAAATAAATGAAAGTGTTAGTTGCTATATGAATGTTTCTACACATGTGAATGTGAATGAATGGAACTACAGATTGCTAGCTACATGAATGTTTCTAAATGTGTGAAAATAAAATGGAACTGCAGGTTGTATTGCTAAATGCATGTGTGAATATTTTTGTTGTTAAATTTATAGGTTTGTGGCCTATTGTTGGCTGATATCAATGGATGTCATAAAACCTGCAGTTAACTGCAGGTTTCTCATCCTGTGACCAGCCACAGTAGGTCTGCAGACTGACAGAAAAAAAAAACAATAGGCGTCGGTTATTTGTATAACACTGACACACAAAGTTATAGTGTCAGTTTTATATAAATAACCGACGTCTGTTTCCTGTGGCGCGAAGGTATATGGCGTCGGTTTATTATCTAATAACCGACGTTGATAGTGGTCAAGATGGTGCCCTTTCTGTGGCGCGAAGGTATATGGTGTCGATTTCTTATCTAATAACCGACACCTATACCTTCGCGCCACAGGAAACAAGCGCGATTTCGGTGGCGCGCGAAGAGTTTGGGCATCAGTTTTGGAACCGACGCGTAATGGGTGATCTTTTAGTGTCGCCCACATAGGTGTCGCTTAGAAACTAACACTAAAGGCCTTAAATAACCGACACTAAAGGTAGGTTCTGTAGTAGTGACGGTGGGGGCGATTGCGGGAGCGTTGGCTTCATCGTCAAACCCTCCAGATCCAGGAGCCTCTAGGACACACTCTCCAGCTGGTAGCATCTCAGTTGCGAATGAAGCTAAGTCTTGGCTGGATCTATTCAAGGAGAGAAAGAGCAGTGGTCCAGTAAGCCTAAAGAAGTCGAGCATCCAGGTGACAGATGGGAAGTTGTTCTATCCGAAGCACATTGCAGAGAGAAATCTGGATAGATGGAAGAGGACTGCCGCGGGATATGTAGTAGGCTTAAAACCTCACTGGCCTGTGCTGGCTCGTCATCTAGCTCAAATATGGAATGCTAAAGGCTCTATTGAGGTCCGATCGAGAGGGCGTGGTTATTTCATAGTACTATTCTCCAACGATGAGGACATGACGACGACTATCGATGGGGGTCCCTGGTTTGTCGCTGGGAGACCTTTGATCATCAAGAGATGGGAATGAGGAGAACCTTTGGAAAAAATGAAGCTAACTAAAGTTCCGATTTGGCTGAAGATCTTCAACCTCCCGCTGGAGCACTGGGATACTGAGATGTTCAATAAGATTGGTTCATTTCTTGGGGTTCCTCTATAGCCGGATATGTTTACCAATGAATTTTTGAGGCTGGAGTATGCTAGATTGCAAGTTTTGATCCCACTGGATTTCTCCTTTCCTAAAGAGTTGCAGATTGTTAGTGATGATGGGCAACTAGACACCATTTCATTCGAGTATGAATGGGAGCCGAGCAGGTGTTTGATCTGTGGTCTCTTTGGCCACGAATCAACACTTTGTGGCTCTGTTCCGGTGGAGGGGAACACTCAAAGAAGGGTGGCCAATGGTCCAGTTAAGAAGAAGACCTGGGTACCTAAAGCATCAGATGCAAATAAAGGAGATGAGGGGGAAGTGTTTATATACGCAGCTGAGACCATCCAAGAAGAAGTTATAGAGGTGCTGAGTCCCCCTTCTGTTCCTATTATTGAGCCAGTTAATACTATTCAACCAGCTACTGTAAGTGAGAATGTCGGGACACAAGTTGCAGGGGTTGTTGTTGGAAGAGAAGAAGTTAAGGTCTTAGATTCTGTTACTCCAAATACTTCTCCTGAAGAGGGATGGGAGATAAAAGGCAGAAAATCAAAATCCCCTCCCAGAATTATTCCAAAGCTCTCTGTGAATAAAACCATTCCGTCTTCTTTGAATAAGTTTTCTCTATTGTCGAATTTTGAAGAGAAGGATGCCCCAATCAACTTACCTCCAAATGGTTAGTCCCTTTACGATAATGTCTTGGAATGTGAGGGGAGGAGCTAATAAGATCCCTCACATTTGGAAGGAGATTAGAGAGAGTAAAGTAGATATCTTCATTATCCTTGAATCTCGGGTCAGTAAGAAGGAGTTAAATGGTTTTGTTAATATGATCTGGAGTGGAGAAAACTACTTGGATAATTCTAATTTCCATTCTTATACGAGGATTATCATTCTTTGGATGGATCCTAATATTGCTATAGACAAGATGATTAGCAGTGATCAGGTGCTTCATTGTGTAGTCAATAAACAAGACCTTTCTTTTGAACTTTCTACTGTTTATGGGCTTAACGATGATGGGGACAGGGCAGGGCTATGGAATTCTCTTGGCTCCATTTGTCTTCTCAATCCTATTAACTGGTGTGTTATGGGTGATTTTAACGCTGTTAGGCTGAGTCATGAAAGGTTGGGAAAGCATCCCCCTTCCAGTAGAAGTATGCGCGAGTTTAATGAGGCTGTTAGATTGACTGGTTTGTTGGAAATCTCTCCCAAAGGCCAGTTTTTCACTTGGGATAGCCGTAGCAAAAAAGGTAAAAGCACGCTATCCAAGACTGACCGTATGTTTTGTAATGACAAGTTTCTGTCTAGTTTTCCTTTCTGCTGGGGTGAGGTGATTTCTTCTGTTGTTAGTGATCACAGGGTCATTGCTCTGAGATTTGATAGAGGGAATCATGGGTCTACTCCCTTCCACTTTATTAATTCTTGGACTACTGAACCTTCCTATAGGAAGGTGGTGGAAGACGCTTGGAACAATATTTTCTGTACTGGAACGCCCATGTTTAGAGTGTATAAGAAGCTCCATGCTGTGAGAGATGCTTTGAGGAAGTGGAATAGAATATGTGTGGGTAATTATCTTTCTATGGCAAGGGAGCTGGAAGCTCAAGCGAAGGACTTGCAATTTGCTGTGGATGAAGATCCAGATAATGAAGAAAAACACAATAAATTAGCTGTCGTTAGAGATAAAGCTCTGAAAGCCATGAATGATGAAGAAAGCTTCCTTAAACAGAAAAGCCGGGTGCAATGGCTTAAGCTCGGAGATAGAAACTCTTCCTTTTTCTATGCGTCTATTAAAACTCGTAGGCTGAGGAATAATATTACTGTGCTGCATGATTTGAATGGAAAGTGCATCTATGATTCTATTGTTATTAAAGACTCCATTAGAAGCTTCTATGATCAATTGTTTAATGGTTCTGCAAAGGACATGGTTAGGTGGAATGATGAATGGAAGCTGCCTAAAATCACCAATGCTCAATTTGATGATTTAAGAAGGATTGTTACTAGAGATGAGATTGAAGTGTCATTAAAAGTATGGAAGACGAGAAAGCTCCTGGGCCGGATGGTTTTAACGCTGTTTTCTTTAAGTCTGTTTGGGATCTTATTGGTGATGATATTATCAGAGCTATTCAAAGCTTCTTTAGCTCAGGGAAGCTTCTAAGGAATGTAACAACACTATGATTACTCTCATCCCCAAGAAATTGGGAGCTACTGAGTTGAAAGATTTTAGGCCTATATCTCTCTGTAATGTCATTTATAAAGTGATCACTAAGATCATGACGAATAGGGTCAAGTTCATCTTGCCGTCTATTGTTGATGACAATCAATTTGCTTTTGTTCATGGCAGGAAGATTGGGGAAGCTATCTTGCTGGCGAATGATATCTTAAGCTCCTTCACGCATGCCCGGAAGGTTATGTGCATCAAAGTTGATTTAGCTAAGGCCTATGATACTATTAGGAGAAACTACATCCTTTTTCTTCTAGAAAGAATGGGTTTCCCTATCTGTTGGCTCAATTGGATCAATGAAACATTTTCCTCTACTTCTTTCAGAGTTCTGGTTAATGGTTCCCCTACTGATCAGTTTAATGCTTCTAATGGGGTTCGACAGGGGACCCCCTAGCCCCTTTTTTATTTGTTATCGCCATGTAAGGTCTCTCCTCTATTATTAAAGCTGAGCTAGATAAAGGAAGCTTTAGACCTGTGGGTGATGCAGGTTCCACAACCATCTCTCATATTATCTTTGCAAATGACTTGTTGTTGTTCTCCAGAGCGGATGATAATGATGCTCTGTGTCTCAAATCTATTTTGGAAACTTTTGGTAGGATTTTGGGCCTAAAGTTGAATAATGAGAAGAGTCAGGTTTTCCTTAGTAAGTTGGCAGAGGAAGGCAATATTTCTAATATCTTGGATATCAAGATTTGTTCACTGCCCGTTCGATATCTTGGACTTCCCCTTTTCACTGGAAGACTAACCAGATCCTTATGCAACCCTATACTGAATAAAATCAAACTAAAGCTTGACTCTTGGAAAGCTCATTTTCTGTCTCAAGCAGGGAGGATTGAGTTGGTTGTTTCGACTCTTTCTATGTATAACATCTTTTGGACTGCTGCCTTCCCTCTCCCTAAGTTTGTGGTTTATGATATTGAAAAACTTTTTAGGGACTTTATTTGGAATGATTCGAAGGACAAGAAGCATATACATACTGTTTCCTGGAAGCTTATTTGTAAACCCAAATCTGAAGGGGGCCTTGGAATTAGGTCCATTGTGGACTGGTCAAATGGAGGGCTGCTTAAAAATCTATGGAGTGTTGCTTCAAAGAAGGATGGGCTTTGGATTAAATGGGTTCACGAGAAGTACATTAGAACTAAATCTGTTTGGACTATTGACGCCAAACCTAGTGCCTCTTGGGTTTGGAAAAGGATGCTCGATCAAAGAATTACTCTTTTAAATCATATTAACTTTTGTTTGGGGAATGGTGATTCTTTTCTGTTCTGGTTGGATCCATGGGTCAATGATGGTGAAAGACTTATTGACTTGGTCGATCACCAATTAATGTTTAGAATGGGGAAAGGGAAATTCTGCAGAGTTTCTAGCTGTATTGTTGATGCTGGTTGGTCGATCCCAAGCTTTAGGGGTTCAAATATTCTGCTGGAGATTTTGAGGAAACAAGTGATCTCCCCTGATGTAAATGATGCTATTTTGTTTAGGGGAGGTAAAAAGTTCTTGCTGAAAGATGGTTGGAATATTTCGAGGGATAAATCACAACCTGTATGCTGGGCTAAATGGGTTTGGTATGAAAACATGCCAAGGAGATGGTCTGTGTTCTTGTGGAAGATGTTCCTTGGGAAATTGCCCACTTTAGATTACTTGAAGAGAATTGGGTTTCAGTTAGCTTCCAGATGTTGCCTCTGTGAGGAAGACGAAGAATCTGCTGATCACATGTTCTTTGATTGCCAGTTTACAAAGACTGTTTGGGATTGGTTCTATCTGACGCATCAGGCCAGAGCTGACTCTATGTATGACCTTTTGGGTCTGAGTAGAGAGGTAAAGGTTCAAGCTGCTTGCGTGGTCTATATGATTTGGCTGGAGAGGAATAGAAGGATCTTCAGTAATGCACGTATGGAGGTGGACAATTTTTGGTCGAGATGTGATAAAGACAGTTACTTCTTACTTAGTTCTTATGATGTCCATTCTGTTTAGATAGATAGATAACTGTAGTTACTGTACAGTTTTCTCTTTTCTTCTTTTACCGAGGAGTTGTGCTTTACACCCTCCTCTTGTTTTCTTTCTTTCCTTTTCTTTCTCCTTTGGTGGTACACTTTGTATCTACCTCTTTTGCTTCATATAGTAAAGAAGGCACCCCACCCTATTCGCACCAACATTTTTTTATTGCTGACGTATACAAGTAGTTTGTGTTGGACGGGTGGGTGGATTGGAATATTGGACCGCAAGTTTTTCTGCAAAGACCGAGAATATAACGAGAGTTTCGCTGATTGCTGCCACGCTTGTCAAGTACTCCATTGAGTTGAGAACACCGGCACACTTGATTTGATGAGGCACAGGTGCACAACTTGTTTTGCATATATTGTCACCTCTGATTCCCATTTACTGCCAGTAATAAATGACAAACTTGTTTTTTACTATGTCTACCGGAACAGTGTCAGCTTCAATAAAACAAGACAACGGCATCGCAGCATCACCGGCCTTACTGGAACGAGAATTCAAAAGTTGGAGAGTTTTATGCAAATATGACCAGACATAGGCCTGGTTTAGGGTGCCCACTCGCTTTTCGAAAGGAGCAAAGGTTCTGGCTTTCTCTTCTCCCCACAGTCAGAACACCCTCAGAGCTGGTTCCCCCTTCCCCGAAGCAGAACCTGGAAGCACGCTGCCTTCTCCCCATTTTCTGTTGCTAAGATTGAAACGGATAGAGAGAGAGATTGTTAGATCAGATAGAGAGAGAGACTAGAGGTAGAAGAGAGGAAGAGTAAGATATGGGTTGTACGAATCAAACAGCATCCAGAACAATGGTGGCGACCATTTTCGCCATCCTATTCTCTGGCATTGGGGCACTTTCGCCGGAAGGTATGGCGAGCCGAGCTTTCTTTCTCTTGCATTTACCGCTCATGGCTGGTAAAGAAGTCCACGAGGAGTACTTGGGAAGGTACTGGATTTCAAGGCGAAAATGAGTGGTAGTGATTTGACTTGGGATGTGGTGTTGTATTGATCAGGAATGGCCCTGCTGGAGATCAAAGCTGCATTCAACGTTTCCCAGAAGCTGAAGGTACTCGGTGACTGGATGCCTACAGATGATAACCCATGTAACTGGACTGGCATCAGGTGCCACCAACAGCACCTTACGGTTCGATCCATGTCCGTACAATAAACCCTCGCCATTTTGTGCTGAAATCTTAGTTGTTTCGTACTGGCTGAAAAAGGCGTTTTCTTTGGTGGTATATTTCTATGGATGTTCCAGAAATCTGCCTTACATGCAGCTCGGTGGGACGATTTCTCCAAGCATAGGCAAGCTCCTGAAGCTTCAAAGGCTGTAAGTAAAAAAATCCTCACCGTTAGTGAAATTGAATACGGATCAATGGATAAGGAGCTTCGACTTTGCTATTTTATTTCAGTGCGCTTCATCAGAGTGGTTTACACGGGTCCATTCCTGCTGAGCTCGGAAACTGTACTGAGCTAAGAGCGCTGTAAGAAACCTGCAGTTTGAGCTTATAGTAGATTCGAATTCCTTTTATATTTTCGAGTACATTTATGGCTACTCATATTGGTTTCCTGATGCAATCAATTTGCCTGTTGGTATCCCCGTCTTCGGCGTTTTCTTTCTTTAATATTCGATGCATTCTTGTGTTCATCCATTTTCAAAAAATGCAGAAAGCTTACAAAGTAAAAACGTGGCAGGTATCTGAGAGGCAACAATCTTCAAGGAAATATTCCCCCTGAAATTGGACATTTAACCGAGCTTATTATTCTGTAAGTGTTGCTCAAAATACTAACTGTTAATGTCTGTTTACCATGCCACATTTTGTTCGCGGCACACTTAACAAGCTCTGACGTGACATGTAGGGATTTGTCAAGTAACTCACTACGGGGTTCTATACCTCCTACTATTAGCCGTCTTCCCCATCTACGCTTTCTGTAAGTTTCTATAAGCAACACTCACACAATTCCCTGATTATCCTAGTAGTGAAGTTATATGTTATTTTGTTTATGAAGATTCAAACATACTGTCTTGTGGTTTTGCCATCATGAAACACAATCTCTACATTATTGCAGAAATCTTTCCAGCAATTTTCTCTCTGGGGAAGTTCCCTATTTTGGAGCTCTGTCTGCATTCAAATATGCTTCGTAAGCAGCTTCGTAACATGCCACCTCCCTCTTTTTGGTTCTTGATTAGTGAAAATATACATGACAAGCAATTAATCATAATATACACCATTCAATGAATACATAACTGCATTGATGCATTATCATCAAAGGCAATGAGCAAAAAATCTTTTAAATGAAGGTATAATCTGATGAGAAACTTTGAACTCACATTTAGGCATCTCGTGTACAATTAGTTAATTAATAGCAGTATCTAAGGAATATTGAACTTATATATATAACTCCTTTAAAGTAATAAATGCCATTGTTTATTACATAAAGCTAACAAGTAATTAGTATGAGAGGCTTACATGTAACATGTTTGTATAAGCAATGGTAACTGTTTGAGCTTAGAAAACAGAGCTTAGAAGACACTTTTGAGTCACTTTTTGGAGAGACGATCCTCCTGTGAGTGACTTTTCATGACAAGCTCGAAATTTTGCTTGCCTTGAATTCATTATTTTACGTCATTGTTATCCTCCAATTGGAGTTAATGAGGAGTTGATTTACCTACTCTTTTAACCAACATGAAACTCGACGTACAAATATTAGTCAACTTGATATACAGTTAATTGACTCTTCTAACCAACATAAACTCGGCGTACATATGATTTCAGGATAGGACAAAGTAACTTTTGTCATATATGAAGCCAAGGGGACGACTCATCATGAATATTGTGACAAGGGATACCACCGTTCTTGCTTGAATGACAAGAAGGTTTTATGGCTGAACCTAAATATGCCGATGACAAATCATTCCCAGCTCTATAAACTATGCTATGAATAGATTAGTATTTTACAATAATACTATGTGAAGTATATGATAAAATAAATGATGAGGATTTATATTATCCTGTCAAATTCAATTCTATTTATTATTCAAAAGTTTTGTGTGTTCTTCTTTCAAAAGTGAATTGTGTTAGATATCTATATTTACTTACGTACCAGTTTCAAATATGTTGGTTTTCAATTTGAAGTATGTACGTTACTGTAATGTATGTTTGTACTTCTAAGTGTAAAAACGATTTGTACTTTTTAGTGTAAAAACTAAGTCTCCATTTGTCATCAGAAATAACAATTGGGTTCCTTATATAAATGTCTTATTTTTTATTGTATGGTGTTGAAAAGGTGGTAAACGGAAATTCCCTTGTATGCTTCTGATTGGTACTCCTGTATAAAGGAGTGGAGGCAAGTACAAGAAAGTGGACAAAACCCTAATGTCTAGGGGTCCGAATACTAATGGGCCAAATAAACTTGGGCTCATATACAAAGTAAACTAAATACTTTTATATTCTAATATATAGAAACCCCAACTGATTGGGTAAGGGTTGAAACATTTGTTTATTAAGGAGAGGCTGCATGCTACATACCTGAATTAGGTTTACAAATTGCGATAAAGGGATGATCCTTCCTTTTATTTGTGTGTCTGTGTGTGGAAGGGGGGATGTTGGTGGTATTGAAATGATATAGAATCTCTGATGTTCTGCTTGCATGCCAAAATCAATATATTATTTCTAATTACACTAATGTGACATGATGTTTGTGTGTTCTGCTCAATTTTGCTTTTCCTATAAATACATTGTTTTTTTACACCTAGTATTATATCATATGCTCTCATGTTTAAACATGGTATGATCTAATTTTAGTCTATCAATTGTCAAATGATTGTGGATAGCCATTTGAATATATATATATATATATATATATATATATATATATATATAAATTAAGTATACACAATGCCATGTCTAGCTAGGTTCATAAAAACGTTAACATGTAAGTAGTTAACTATATTTCTAAGTAGTTAACCATAACTCATCAATTTTGAACGTGTGTGTGTGTGTCGGGGGTGCTAGTGGTGTTGAAATGATATAGATTCTCTGATGTTCTTGCTTGCATGCCAAAGTAGAAATATAATTTTTAATTACACTAATGCGACATGACTGATGTTTTCTAATTTTGTTCACTTTTCCTTTAAATAGGTTGCCTTTAAATCCAAGTTGTATAGTTTATCTCATATTGAAACATCATTCTAATTATAGTCTATATTTTTTTCAAATAATAATGGATAGGCATTTGAATATATAAGTTTTATTAAATGGGATTTTGAATTCATAGATATGATTCCACATCTTGTTTGGTTCCTTAAAACGTTAAGTCTAATGTAGATAATAATAGCTCACCAGTTTAGAAAGTAATGATAGAATGAAACCATAAAAATGAGAAGTCATTTTAGTAGTTAGTACTTGGCAAGTTGTTAAAATGTCTTCTTTTTACTTGAGATTAAATAGGTGCTGACTTCAAAAATAGAATATAACTTTTATATATAATAAGTTGTACGATGTTTTTTCTGAAGTTATCTTTCTTCTAGCTTATCTTGTAATTTCTTTGTTACAGGTTTTCTGGCAATTTAGATCTATGTGGGCATCCTACTTCAAAGCTTTGCCGGGATTCTCTTGGTTTTCCTGCAGTTTTACCTCAATCAAATAATGGAGGTGCATTACAAGCCTTTACTTTTTCCATGTGCAGAAACTACACCTGGAAGATATCTTATTCTTTGAGCTAAAATTATGAATCCATGCATCACTATTCAACCACTTATTTTCGTTTCTTCTTTGTTAAAACTATCAGAGCCATCTGTGCCTAAAAAGTCACATAATGTGAACAAAATCTTAGTTATTGCTATGTCCATAATGGGAGCTGGGTTGGTTTTACTGCTTTTCTTCCTGTGGATATGCTTGCTCTCAAGAAAAGGGAAGCTAGGTGAGAAGTATGTTAAAGTAAGCAAGCAGCAAGTTAAGAATGTTGGTAAGATGAAGCATCTTGTTGTTATATGTCATGTATGCATCATTATGATTATATTGACTCCTGTGTTATTACTTTCGCAGGTACCAAGCTTGTAACGTTTGAAGGAGACATTCCTTATCCATCTAATGAAATCATAAAAAAGCTTCAGTTACTTGATGAAGATGATATCATTGGTTCTGGAGGTTTTGGCACTGTGTACAAAATGATCATGGATGATTCTAATGCATTTGCTGTTAAAAGGATTGATAAAAATTATGAAGTGCCTGATAAGATTTTTGAGAAGGAAATTGAGCTGCTGGGTAGCATCAAACACATAAATATTGTTAATTTACGAGGATATTGCCGTCTCCCTTCTGCCAAGTTCCTCATTTATGATTATTTAGCTCTTGGAAGCTTAGATCAATATCTACATGGTATTAAGCTTTTACATCTGTTCATAATTTTTCAAGAAAATGCACCCGATTTCATTCATAGAATAGAAGCATGATTAAAGATCTTAATTTATGTGATGAAAATGCACATTTAGAATGTGTAAACCAAAGATGAGAGCTATTATCTTTATTTGTCCATACATGACTTGCATTTATACGAAGTAGAATAATTGATTAATCTGAACACTATATGTAAGTGATACATATTGTTTAACCCCCTTTTCGAAAGATATATCTCTATATTATATTCCAGCAATTCTTGCTTTCTTTATTATTAAGTTTTATCACATCCTAAAATGCTGTATTTTATTTCCTTAGCATCTAATCTCTAATGCAACACCAAAACCGGGCTTCATTAATAGATGTCTCCATGTTGACATATTTCTTTCTAAGAACATGTTGTAATTGTCTACAAGTTACTGTTGAGACTAAATATGGGACTTATACTAAAAAAGAATCTCATTGCAACTATTTTCTGTTTTAATTTCAGAACCTGGTCAGGAAGACCAACCTTTGAATTGGAATGCTCGTCTAAAGATCGCTCTCGGCTCTGCCCGTGGATTGGCCTATCTGCACCACGACTGCTGCCCACAAATAGTGCACCGAGATATCAAATCTAGTAATATTCTTCTAGACAGATGTTTGGAGCCTCATATATCTGATTTCGGTTTGTCCAAATTGATGGTATATGATGATACACACATCACTACTGTAGTTGCAGGCACTTTTGGCTATTTAGCTCCAGGTAATACACCAGCCTGTTAATTATCATATTCTGGCTTTAATGTATTGTCATTTCCTTCTAAGTGTTTGACACTCGCTAATATTTTTTGTTTGCATCATATAAAGTTTGTGTTAATTTTGACAATCAAAATTTCTAGTTTCTATTTATGTTGGATCTTGTTACCTATTACTGGTCTAGAAATGTCGTAGTGGGACACATGAATGAGCGCTCTCTTTTAGATCTTTTAATTAAGACTGGTTATTGATCGGCCTCAAATCGCGCATCCAGAAGGGGAGGCGGACTTAGAAGGAATCAAACTTTTAAATTTATAACCCGAAACCTTCAACGACCCCCGTAACTTTATTACGGGGTCGAAGTAGATATACGGGGTCGAACACATGGACATGGTGACGTTCAGGACGCTCGAGATTTCGTTCTTGAGTCAGATAAGCCCAGACGAAAGTTGAGGAAAATAAGGGCTAGAACTAGTCTAGCGGGTTGTCACGAATTAAAACAAAACAAAGAAAAGAAAACAAAACAGAGTCCGTAGGATTCTACTAATCAGAGAGGAGTTCCCGACTATGTAACCACAAGTTGGGCAGTCTATGCACCCGTTCTCGGGCGTAGACAACCCTCGAACACCCCAGCAGGCAATCTACATCCAAACATAGTACACACTGTGGTTTTTGTTCCTGTGGGGTCATCCCACTCGCTCTTGCGTAGTGTGACTAAAACCCATCGACGGTATGAAACCTCTCTCGAGGATGACAAACCAACAACCTAAAATATTCTAGATATCCTCTCAGGTCTAGAGTATTCTGGGATGTTAGGAACATACAACCTTGAACCGTCCTTTCAGATTCCTGGTCCAAACTATTTTCTCTTGTCTATTTCTACAATGAATCTCTCGATATAGGCAGAAATAACAGTTCAAGCAAGAAAGAGATCAACCAAACTAGCAATCATAACTACAAAGAGGAGATGGAACAGAAAACGTACTAGATCTGAAATAAACTGCTTGCTTAAGGCAAAAGTACATAAACATGTCCAAAACGGGCTACATAGCCAAGAAGAAGTTCAACTAGCCATGGACAAGCATAGTTGGCACCAGACAAAGATGGAAGAAAATCATTTGTACAGAAACAAAGAAGAACAATAGAAGAAAGGAGAAGAAGAAGAGATTTAGCTCGTAGAGGAGAGGTGGCTCTCGCTCCCTAGCCTCCGTATGGGCCGAATCTCGTCTTTGGGTCGTCCTCCTTGATCTTCTGGACTCCTCGGCCACCTTTCTCCTTGATTTCACCTCATACAGCAGCTCGGTGGATGCGTGGAGGTGGAAAATGGCCAGAAATGGTGGGATTTGGGTGAACGATGATGGAAGCGTGATGGTGGATGGGAGCTTGCTGGAGATACGGGTGTAGGACGAGTTCTTAGGCCTTTCCAAGTCCTTCAAACTCTCCCACGGGGCTCTGGGAACCAAGAGGGGTTGGAACCACAAGGTGAAAACTCCCCAGATCGGAACCCTCTCTCAGGTGGAGAGGGGCGGATATTTATAGGTAAAATGGTCGAGGTACTGATCCAGACCGCGATCTTGCTCGGTCGCGGTCGTGCTGCATCCCGCTGTCGCGGTCAATTCGTGGTAAGGTGTAGGCCTCGGTCGTGGTTAGCCCTGCAGTCGCGGTCGTGGGTTAGATCGCGGTCGAGGTAGATGCCTCGATTGCGGTTGAGGTGGATGTTGATACCGCAGTCGCGGTCGTGGCATCATGGAACAGACCCACTGGGGGGGGTATTACTGGTGGTCGAGGGGCCTGCGTCGATGAGCCCTTTTGATTGGCGAGGATGCATCCTGATAAAGGACTGGCCATCAAAAATAGGGTCTAAGATATCAAAAGTTTCTTGGGCCCGCTAGTCGGTTAGCGGGACCACCGTCTCCTAAGTTGGTGTACATAGTGCAATTCTTAGTCCACCGCGGTTGTGACGGATGGGGATCTAGTTGCTGCAAAAACCGTGTGTTGGGGAGAAATCATGGAGAATAGATGTCTTTTCAGGTTCGGTGCCTGCAAGTCCCCAAAATTGGCTAGTTGAGCAACTTTATCTAAGAAAAGACGTAAATTACTAAAAGATAAGAAACATGGGTTATTTTGGGCATATTAAGGCTATAGTGACACAAAACCATAAATAAATGCTTGGCATAAATGCGTAAATTTGGGTGTTATCAGTTATGAAGGTTCTTGACCACTTAGACCCACGCACACAAACTTGCCATGTGGGGCCAGACTGGATTAAGCATTAATGATGTGACATGATCTTGATTTGTCAGCGCAGTTTGATATATGCCTCACATGATTTCCGTACATCCTACTCAAGGAAGCACATAAACGGACACATACACGGCTTAGACACGGACACGAGATAACGATATTGGAAAATATAGGACATGGACACGACGATGGACTTGGTGTGTGTGTCTATATATATATATATATCATGGTCCAAAATTTCGGTCAAAATCTTGAGATTCCTCTTTCAACGCGTATCAGACATAGAAATGCAGTAATGCACATGTACAGAAGTAGTAAGTAAAATTTCAAAATTTCGCAAAGGGGCACAAAAATTTCATTGAAAAAAGGCCAGTTTGAACATGCAATTTGCAAAACAAAACCAAAGTGGGTTCACAATTTTGAAAATCAACGGCTCAAATCCTGCTGTACTTGGAGGGTTACTTCTTTGGTAATTTTCTTTTCATTCTCTTGCTCTTGAAGGTTTGTTCTTTGGACCTAAGGTAAGTTTACTGTTTCTCCTTCCCATCTACATCTATTTCTTGCACATTTAACACATCTTGATCAAAAGATTATTCCGAAGTTGCAAGTGATGGACTACAAATTAAGCTTGAGGATTTATGAACTTATGCTATAAATTACATATAAATACAATTCATTATCAAATTCAACTTGATTTATATCCTTTTGTCAAGATAATCGATAAAATATTTTCAAAATGAGCTTTCTTGACATATATTATGGACACAACAAATGTTGAATATTTAAATAAATATCTTATATTAAAGATATTTTTCACAACAATAATTTACAACTACGAAATATTTTGAATACTCATTATATATAATTCTAGACCTTAAAATAAAAAAAAACTAAAGCAAGTTAGAATGGAAATGTATGATGTTTAGTTACATAGATCAAATTTCAACTATGAATGGGAATAATATATAGTTAAATGTACTAAACTGATATATTCAATAAATTAGACTATTAGTATCAACTAATTTTAGTAATTTGTCCCAATCTTATGAATAATCTCATGCCTAAATGGAGAATACCTTCAATATTTTTCACTCTTTGATAATCTATAGTGTAAGCTATAAAGTATCAATTGAAATTGATTAATAACTTGATGGCCTATAAACTAATTCCTTCATTATGTTATTGAACATGCCATCGTAATCCCCTTCGATGTAGTTTTCAATCTTTTGGACCCGCCACCAAGATCAATATATGATTTTATTGCATAATAGGTGCATTTATATATGGATATCATCCTGGTAAAATTTCGTGACTTAATTCCTTTATTTGGCCATCGAAATCTTGTGTTGAAATAAATTACATATAAAATCGATATATGATTTTATTGTATAAACAGGTGCATTTAAGCTTGAGGATTTATGAAATTATGCTATAAATAACATATAAATACAATTAATTAACAAATCCATTTTGATTTATATCCTTTTTGTTAAGATAATGTATAAAATATTTTTCAAAATGAGCTTTCTTGAAGTTTTTTCAACGTTATATTCATATAGTGTAAGCTATAAAGTATCAATTGAAATTGATTAATAACTTGATGGCCTATAAACTAATTCCTTCATTATGTTATATTGAGCATGCCATCAAAATCCCCTTCGATGCAGTTTTCAATCTTTTCACACATGTAGAACCCGCCACCAAGATCAATATATGATTTTATTGCATTATAGGTGCATTTATGTATGGATATCATCCTGGTAAAATTTCGTGAATTAATTCCTTTATTTGGCCATCGAAATCTTGTGTTGAAATAAATTACATATAAAATCAATTTATGATTTTATTGCATAAATAGGTGCATTTAAGCTTGAGGATTTATGAAATTATGCTATAAATTACATATAAATACAATTAATTAACAAATCCATTTTGATTTATATCTTTTTTGTCAAGATAATGGATAAAATATTTTTCAAAATGAGCTTTCTTGAAGTTTTTTCAACGTTATATTCATATATTTTATGGACACTTAACAAATGTTGAAATTTAAATAAATATCTTATATTAAAGATGAATTTCATAACAATAATTTACAACAATGAAATACTTTGAATATTAATTATATATAATTCTAGACTTTAAAATGAAAAAAAAAACTAAAACAAGTTAGAATTGAAATGTATGATGTTTAGTTATATAGATCAAATTTCAACTATATATAGTGAAATGTACTCAATTGATATATTCAAAAAATTAGACTATTAGTATCAACCAATTTTAGTAATTTGTCCCAATCTTATGTATAGTCTCATGCCTAAATTGAGAATACCTTCAATATTTTCACTCTTTCATGATCTATAGCATAGTTTTTGAGGCGGCCAGGCGGTGGCTGTCCCTAGATGGACACCCAGACTGCCTAGCCCGCCTAGGTCGACTAGGTGGGTGCCCAGGCGGTTTTTTTTTACACAAAATTATACATATGTATATACTTATATATATTATTTATGTACACATTTTATATATATATTATATATGATATATGTATGTATTACTTATCCAGCCCTCTCAAGTTTATTAAAATGACACCATAACAGTAAGTAAATGAGACAATTTAATATAAAAAAGAGACAGCAAGAAGTATAGCACACTAGAATCAATAAAATGTTTCAAGACATGCCCAATCTAATTGTTCATTAAAATTTTAGATTCACTATCACGATCAGGGCTGAAATATTGAATAATTAGTTAGGAAAAAAACATATCACAAAATACAAATATTATAAAATGAAATGAAAAAACAATTCAATGCAGCCTGAAAACCAATTAAGCGGCCGCCGAACAGGCTTGTGGGTCGCCCTGGCGGACTAGGCAAACGCCCAAAAAGCCTCTGTGGCTAAGCGTGAAGCTGGGCGGACCCCCCTTGGGCGACCGGTCGACTAGGCGACACCCAGGCAGCTGCATCGACAACTATGATCTATAGTTTAAGCTATAAAGTATCAGCTGAAATTGATTATTAACTTGATGACCTACTTATAAACTAATTCCTTCATTATGTTATTGAACACGCCGTCGAAATCCCCTTCGATGCAGTTTTCAATCTTTCACACATGTAGGACCCCTATCGAGATCAATATATGATTTTATTGCATAAATAGGCGCATTTATGTATGGATATCATCCTGGTAAATTTCGTGACTTAATTCCTTTATCTGGCCATCAAAATCTTGTGTCGAAATAAGCGTAAATGGCAAATTTTCCATTGAAATTTCTATAAATTTTTGTTTCTGAGCCATTGTAAATGACGTCGAAGTAGAAATTTTAAACCATGGTATATATATGTATATATAATTATATATTCAAAAGAAACAAAAAATAATACAATTACACAATCTAACTTCATTTAAGACAAAACTAAAAAATGAAACCAATTGGCAACTGTATAACCACAACATTGAAACACTGAAGTAGAATATCCATAAAAGAGGCCTTTTCATTTTTCTGCCAAATACAAGTTACAAAAAGAGAATATGACTTCCATGTATGTTCCATGTATAACACCTAAACATGATGAAGGTAAAGATTCAAAAGGAGAGGAGAGACCGGTAGATTAGATAAGAGAGATTGAAACATGAAAAGGTGGAATTCAATTTCAAGATTTTAAGATGTATGTTGGGACTCACATGAAATGACGTAGAAAACCCAATACTTAAGTTGTGTGTATTTCTAAGTCTAAAAGAATCAAAAGACAAAAAAAAGATTGGGGACTTTTATAAAGAGTAAGCAATTTTGTAGTTGCAATAGCCTAGTCTAAGAATGGACTTCATGGATTCACTTCCAATGATGTACCAAGCTGCTAAATTTCAGAATATTGACCATTAGACATACATAGTCTCTAAGTCACTAGTCAGTACTCAGAATGTCATATAATTTTGAGTCTGTTCATAAGGAATTTATGTAGATACATAGAAACAATTAATATAAATGCCTAATTGGATATTCAAGAAAGTGATAAACATAGAAACATTAATAGAGCAAGGTAATAATGGATAAAGGTTGATAATTTCCCTCAGTAATCAGTTTGCCAGAAATAGAGGAAGGCCCCAAGCCCAAGAATTGATGAATGAGCCGAGAGATTAAATAAAAACAAGAATAGAGAGACAGTTGTTGCTGCTCTAAACATAGATATACGATAAGACTAGCAAGAATACGACTGCTTCCCTCTTGCCAATGGAGATGGATTTGATCTACAAAAGACATGTTGTTTGTCTGCGTAGTTATATGTAGGGTTAGTGGAGGGGCAAGCCTGTTTTTTGAAGGACTGTAAAAGGGCCTGGCTGCGAATAGAGATGGATTTGATCTACAAAAGACATGTTGTTTGGCTGCATAGTTATATGACTAGGATTAGTGGAGGGGCAAACCTGTTTTTTGAAGGACTGTTAATGGGCCTGGCTGTGTCCAGGCCGTGTCCACCTATACAAAACAAAAGGAAAATGTTGAACATGGTTGGAGAAGTGTCCAATACATATTTAGGTGTGTCCATGAAGTACGGGTATCCATTACGTGTTGAACACGAGTCCAACACCTATTTTGAAGTGTTTGTGCTTCCTAGATTCTACTCCTTGCGCTTTCTGTTTAGGAAAACCAACGCTGTCCATCTTCCCTAAATGACGTCGGTCTTTGGAATACCTCACATTGGCATTTGATTGGTCTAAGTGTGTATTAGAGTTTACCTTAGCTTATATATTAGTACTAAAACTAATGACTGGTGTGGGAGTGCCATGTTCTTTTGCACCTTGTTGGGGGTGATATCTTCTCTAAAGGTGGCATTCTCATGAAAGTCATGGTCTCAAGCAATGAACATAAGTTTTTCAGCGTGGTTAGAATTTTGTCCAATTGATTCAGCTAAACCGGGTGCCCTCTTTGGCTTTTATATCCAAATGCTTGCACCTTACAACATATTTGTGGTTATTTGGAGTTTTCATATTTCAAAGGATGCAACATGGTAGTGGGCATTGACTTCCAGTTGACTTTGCTTGGTGTGGAAGTGGAAGTTTGTGGAAACTTCAAGGACGTTTTTTGAACATGACTTCATGCAAATTAAGCTTAAAAAAGTTGTGAAAGTCTGATAGAATTAAGTCAAATCATCAAATTTAGCTATAAACATGTTATGTATAACTTCTTCAATAACACATTTTGAAAATACACGTTTAAAGAATCTTAACATATAGACCTTAAATTCTTTATGATCAAACCTTTTCAAAAAGAGACATAACTATCAAGTAACAAGTTATAAGCTGACAATGTAAAAGAAAGAAGTTATAACTATAAGATCAATCATATAACAATGTTTCCAGTTGAATCCTATATTCCTGCCTGTAGAGTTTATCACATTTTAATATTTTATTAAAACTATTGATTAAAATAACCACAAGGTGTAATATGATTTTTCAAATTTCTATTGGTAGAAACAACTGTGGTGGTTAGTATGGATACATCTACGTATATGAACATACCATTAGGTGTTAGAATTTTCCACACAGTATCCTTTGAAAATATTGCATTTAAGTAGGTTGAAAATAGTAGAGGTGAAATAGTGTGTGATGACTTCAAATTAGTTTGATATAGTATATAGGATGGGTAGATTTAGCAGTTTTAGCTTGAAAAAAATCCAATAAAGATTCTTATCATTAGTTCTGATCTGTTTTCTCCCAAGATAGAAGTGGCAATAGAGTCCCTCCAGCATAACACTATTTCACCCCACTTACTCGAATACATGTTGAAGTTTCTGAATATAGAATTCTACCCATATTAGGCTTCAATGAACGTCGACATCGAAAAAGTTGACTAATTTTTGCTACCTTTCAATGAGATTTAGTACTATGGATGCCGGTGTGAATTTCCCACCAAGGGACTATCTCATGGGTGCGTGATGATATACAATCACAAATACTTGCATTTGTGTGTTGTTAGCACTAGGAATGGATAAAAACAAGATGAAAAAGGGATTCTTGCTACTACTTGATTTGAAATCTCGCTTATCCAAGGTATATAACTATTAACAACCTCTCACCCACACCCAATTAACTTTTCATGTTTGCAAGTTTTGAGAATAATGACAAAAGAGTCATCATACCCTGAATCCAATTGTAGCTCTTTTTTGCCTATAATATCCTACATCGACAATAAAATTACAAATATTAACCTATACTAAATATTAGACTGATTTGAAGTGCATATAAATTTCATTACAATCATTTTTAATGGTAAACTAACAAAAAATATTTATATTAGTTAGTAGCATAATAGGTTTACCACAAGGAAATGAAATATTTGCAAATATCAAACAAATGATTTTCCTAAACATATAATTTAAAATAGACAAAATTCTTTTTGTTTCTAAGACAAAGTCAAGCTAGAATACTCTCGAGTGTATCAGGGATATAATACATTCAAGTCATTTTACATCAACAAACTATTATTAAGAAATCCTAAACCATTGATTTTCTTAAATATCTTACAAATAGGATGTATAGAACATTTTAGTTTGTTTGGAGACTTAAAAAAGTCATGTATCTAAAGACAACAAAAATGTTTCACTTGAAAAACAAAACGTATTTCACTTTTGTTTTTCCTGGATAAATGACTTAAGAGTGTCCGAATCAGTGTTTTAAAAAGTGGTATGCGTTATGCGTGCAGCTAGGTCACCTTATAGAGTATGTGCGGTATGCAGGAGTATGTGCGCAAGTATATGCGATTTTGGGCTTTTTAATAATTTAATTACTATATGTAAATTAATCACACAATTGCATTTTTAATCTGTACAATTACATATCTGGACCCTAAAATTTGAGATAGATTCAAATATAGAGTTTCAATAAGAAGTAAAACACCATTTAGAATGCATTTTAGAATCATTTAAGCATAAACTCAAATGAAGCACATATGAAATGGTTTAACACAAGTACATCACAATGAGGACTAAACAATTCATACAATAAGATGCATGCATGTCCTATAATTCCAAAACAACAAACATTAAACAAGCATGCAACTCATGTACAAAACATAAAAAATAGTACATCAAGAGAATGTTATCAATATGAATATAATCTAGTTTGGGCTGAGTTAACAAATTGATAACAACAAATTTTGTGATGTTTTTGACTCTTATTTCGTTATCAAAACTGCCCTTTTTAACTGTTTTCCTCTCTTTTTATATGTACTTTTGCAATAACAGGCCACGCTACGCTCTTAACTCAATATTTCCATCTTTTACAGAGTTTTTCTCCATTTTTAACTCATTTATCATCGAAAAGGCCCGTCCCGGCCCATAAACATGTTCTACCTGCATCGACCTTTTTCCCCAGGAAGTCGACCGATACGCTCACTGCCCGATAGGGTAGCGCGATACACTGACGCGCGACACAAGGGTGCCGCGCAAGAGGAAGCGGACGAGCGATACGCCTTTTACCCGACAGGGAGCCGGACTCGCCACGACTGCTGTAGCGTGTCGCGCTAACAAGCCACCCACCGGCAGACGCCACTCGTCACGATGACTGACAACCCGACATCCTTGTGCCGGACGATACGCATATCGGGCGTCCCTGAAGCCGCAATAATGGAGCTGAAGGAGGACACGTGGCGTCCGGAGAGCCATAACATCCCCAAACCGCTGCCTATAAATAGCAGCTACAGGAAGCCGAAAAGACAGGTCGGAACCCTGCGCAAGCCAACTCAGGAAAGCTTCAAGGGCTAGCGTATCGTGCCTCAGAGGTTGTGCCGGGCGATTCTAGGTGAGCACTTTCCCATCCCGAGAGGGAGGGAATGGTTCACTTAGGGCCGTCCCGGGCACCACTGCAGGCCGATATCGGCCAACAAGGATACCCGACACAAGTGACCGATGCTAGAAGCATCACTCTAGCCCGGCACGATACCGAACCCCGATACGCATCGCCAGTCATGAGCGTGTCGCCCGAGAGGGTGCCGCCCGACATGATCGTATCGGGCAAAGAAGCCTCGCGCGATACATCCGCCCGTCATGAGCATGTCGCCCGACACGGGTGTATCGGGCAAGGCTCCTGCCCGGTATTGGGCTGGAGAGTCTGCTGCTGTCTGTCGTCCTTCTAAATAAAAAAGGCGACATTTATCTTTATTATTTCATTCATTTACTTCTTTTACTTATGAAATGTAATCAAACCCTTATATGTTTATGGAAATAGAAGAGTTTTGATTATCTGCTGCTTTATGCTTGGTACTTTTGTTGGATGATTACTATGTTTAACATATGAACTCTAGCTTGTACGCTTGGATCGCGTTTCGATTAGCTACCGAACCGTGTTTTCCCGTTGCAACAATCTCGAGAGAGGTGTTGTGGCTCTAGTGTTTGGTCCGATTCTGGAGTACGAGAGTGCCCGGAATTGGAGTTGCTTTAGTAACCTTTCCACTCTAACTTAAGTCCAACAACCTCGAGAAGGGTGTTGATGCTTGGTTAGTGTTGTGTGAATTATATATCATCTTTTCACATGTTATCACACACAAATTTGATTCTTTCTGATATAATTCAGTCTCTTTCATATTAGTTTCGCCATCTTTTTGTCATTCTACTTATCCCATAACTTGTATTGCAGAATTGCCACAAAAAGAACTGAATTCGGATGTTATTTCTACTGAAACAGAAGAATGCACAGCGTGCAACCTAGATGCACGGCGTGCACCATTCCAAAAAAAAAAGACTGGTTCGCTGAAACAGCAAAGTGCACAACGTGCAAATCAAAATGCACGATGTGCAACTTTCCAGAGAAAAATTGGTTTGTTCAGCCAAGAGAATGCACAACGTGCACGGAGAGAACGCACGACGTGCGAGATTCCAGAAATGTACAGAAGGACGAACGCACGACGTGCACATCGATGCACGGCGTGCACCTGGAACGCAAACTGCTGAAGAAAAGTTCTGGAAAGTCGCACGACGTGCAATTCCTCAGCGCACGCCGTGCACGGATCAGCTCGATGCAAACTGCACTGCAGGTGCACAACGTGCACCCAAAATACACGGCGTGCACCTGGCAGTTTCAGAAATTCGAAAATTCACAATACGATTTCAAAACAAAGAGGGAAACGAAGGGACAGTTACGTTCGGTCATTTGAAGAGTTTCTCTTGTCCCATAACCAGAGGAGAGCAGAGGAAGGCGAATTTGGAGGAATCTAAGGTGGTTTCTTGCATAAAGAGACCATTTCTTCTTCTCCACTTCTCCATTGTCTTCTTCAAGGTGCAGCCAAGCGTCCCCAACTCCGAGCAACTTCTTGAGAGAGGAGCTAGTTCGACTTGGAGCAGCTAAAGGAGGGGAATTTCGTCCTAAAGCCGGAATTCTTGCTTCTTGTGGTTACATCTTTAGTTCTCCTTGTCTTTTCTTTTCTAAACCATGTCTAGAACTGAAAATTCTGTATCAAATCTGCTATACATTATTATGGACGAGTAGACTCCTTTTTCTTGGGCATGAGAGAGTAACTCCCATGTCATAGCATGTATAGAACAAGTAATTTCGTACTAAATGCATTTGTTTCTTGTTTCATTACCATGAAAGTGCCGGTTTTCTCTTTTTCTTGCATGTATTGTTGGCCACCTTATATGCATATTTTCTGCCTTGTTGCTTAGTTTGAGAAGACAAGTAGGAATGTATGGAGGCGCTATTCTTGGCAACTCTTCTTTTTCTACGAGAGTAGGGAGGAATGAGTTGAGGAACTGTTTGTGATCATAAACGAAATTCATACACGAGATTGTTGTTTTGAGTTATGATTTGCATTTACACCGGGAGGTGAAATATAACACAACTTTTCCTTGAAACATGATCTTATGTATGTTTAAATTATTTTGTTCTCTTGATTGCTATGATATGTGAATGAAATCCTAATGTCCAAGATTCCTTAGCTTTCTGAAATCAAACTTCGCTTGTGGTCCTTGCTTGCTAATTAGAATATGAAATTCCTGTAGTTAAAATCTGATTTTTATGCTTTTAGAACAAATCTTCTCTACTCATTAAAATCGGTCTAGATTGTTGAACTTTAGTACTGTTGCGCTCAATTAAGTTAGCTAAGCTCCTTGTGTTCGACCTTGACTATACTACCTCCGTATACTTGCGGAGTTTGGTTAAGTTGAGTAAACTATCCTTTACTTGGATTGAAACTCGTTAGTGTAAACCACAACAAGTTTTTGGACTACTTTCAAGGCTGAGAGTGACCCACAACGCCGCAACATCCCTTATCAGAATATCAGTTTTCGCCTTTTGGACAAACCGTTTTCTATGAATCTTGAGCGGTTTTGCACTTTGCTTAAATGCAACTTTGGCGGTTACACTGATTATCCTCCCGCTTTCAATAGCGATCTGTTCTGGTCTGAGATTACTTCTGATACAGTGCATAGAGCAAGGAATGCTCGGGCTTCTAGCATCCACAATCTAGTTTTCCGAGTTATTCATCATCTTCTTAACACATGACCTTTTGCAAAGAACGAAACTCAAGGTGTTGTGGGAAAGGTTGATCTTTTTTTCTTATGGTGTTTGGTGCAAAATGAGCAAATAAGTTCTGGATACTACATTGTAAACAAACTTCTTGACACTAAAAAGCAAAAGAAAAGGGAGGCAGGTGACATCATGTGTGGCGGGTTAATTAGCATCCTTGCTATGCAGCTGGGTTTGGATGTGGGATCCCTAGAACCTGCACCGGGGAAGAACCTTGTCGATATCAAATATCTCATCTCTTGCGGTCTGATCTCCAGACATGGCAACAACACATCTAAGTTCAAGGTTTTTATCACAAATAAGCAGTTCATCACAATCCCCAATGCAAGTCAGAATGACATCAAGAACAAGGCTACTTGGAAGGTAGAGCTACAGCCAGAGACTGATGAGGAGACACCCACCCGGGGTGCCAACAACTCTACACCAGGGCCTACACCAGGAGCCCCTACCCCTCTGCCACCGTCCACTGGTACTCAGAATGAGTACAGCTGGACAATGCCGGATGTTCAACACCTTTACGGCTACGTGCAGCGGATATTTGATCATTTGGACACCCGCCTAGACCAGATGGGCGCGCAGTATGACACCTGGTTTGACCATTTGAGTGCACAATACTCAACTATGTACGACATGGTCAACCGGATGGATACGTGGCACATCTCGCAAGGCCACTACCCTGCACCGCAGTCCTTCCAGTCCCCCCCGCCAGGAGACCACAGCTCCAGACGCTCCACAACACGAGTTCCCCCAGGACCAGCAGCCCCAAGACCACCAGCAACAGCAACCAGAATCATCCGCCACGCCGATGGACATCCCTGACATCATTAGTCAGTTCTTCCCTGAGTAGGGAGGCGACAGATCATTTTTCTGATCTATTCATGACAGGTATCCGGTTGTGAACTCCATAAGTTCGATTAAAGCAGTGAGGACACTGCTGATTTCAAGCTTAGGGGTGAGCAACCGGATGGTATTGTTATCCTAGTTCTTTTAGCTTTTACTTTTCATGTTAATTGCTTCTTGTCATTTGCTTTTGTTTTGTTTTCACTTTTTAGTTGTTTTCAGTTCTTCTCTTCAGATGGCAAGTCTAGTATGATATGAGATTTATCTTTTATATGTGGATAGAACTCACATGCTTAACTGTTTGTCCTCTTTTGATGAGAAATATCATTTGAAGAAATTGTAAAAAGCATGCACTAATCAAATGAAACCTTTTGAACATCAACTTGTGCTTAACTCTGGTTTATGCTTCTAGCCTGAACATTCATCTTTCACATCCTTGATTGCTTAAAACAGGTAATGGTTTCAATTTTTGTGAGTAAATCAACTTTACAACATCATTTAGAATACGGGATGACCTTGCGAAGCTCTTAGTGCATTTGCAAACACTCTTTCAATGAAAAAATTTTCAAAACAAATGAATGAAATCTAGCTAATGTTGCAATTTAGTTGACTCTCCCATGTTTTGGAAAAAAATTAAATAACTCTTATACCCCATTAAAGATGGCTAAACTGCCCACATATCATGCTAGCCTAGTGTAAGTCCGATCTGGCCACGATGGTTAGGTGGTATGTCTTAAAAGAGGGTAAAATACCCCAACCGACATTCCACGTGTACATAAGCCTACATTAGCAGCCGAGTGTCGGAACCCATAATCCTTTGTCATATCTTTTTTTTTGGGAAACGGAGAGTACAACAAAAATTGTCAATTTTTAACTAAGATTTCATCTTTTGTATCCTTAATAGTTGAGAGTTTGAGTTGCACATCCACTAATTGTTTGGCTTGGTCATCCAAATTCTAAATGATGTTGTAAAGTTGATTTACTCACAAAAATTGAAACCATTACATGTTTTAAGCAATCAAGGATGTGAAAGATGAATGTTCAGGCTAGAAGCATAAATCGGAGTTAAGCACAAGTTGATGGTCAAAAGGTTTCATTTGATTAATGCATGCCTTTTACAATTTCTTCAAATGATATTTCTCATCAAAAGAGGACAAACAGTTAAGCATGTGAGTTCTATCCACATATAAAAGATAAATCTCATATCATACTAGACTTGCCAACTAAAGAGAAGAACTGAAAACAACACTAAAAAGTGAAAACAAAACAAAAGCAAATGACAAGAAGCAATTAACATGAAAAGTAAAAGCTAAAAGAACTAGGATACCAATACCATCCGGTTGCTCCCCCCTAAGCTTGAAATTAGCAGTGTCCTCACTGCTTTAATCGAACTTATGGAGTTCACAACCGGATACCTGTCATGAATAGATCAGAAAAATGATCCGCCGCCTCCCTGCTCAGGGAAGAACTGACTAATGATGTCAGGGATGTCCATCGACACGGCGGATGATTCTGGTTGCTGCTGCTGGTGGTCTTGGGGCAGCTGGTCCTGTGGGAACTCGTACTGTGGAGCGTCTGGAGCTGTGGTCTCCTGGCGGGGGGGGGGACTGGAAGGACTGCAGTGCAGGGTAGTGGCCTTGCGAGATGTGCCACGCATCCATCCGGTTGACCATGTCGTACATAGTTGAGTACTGTGCACTCAAATGGTCAAACCAGGTGTCATACTGCGCGCCCATCTGGTCTAGGCGGGTGTCCAAATGATCAAATCTCCGTTGCACGTAGCCGTAAAGGTGCTGAACATCCGACATTGTCCAGCTGTACTCAGTTTGAGTACCAGTGGACGGTGGCAGAGGGGTAGGGGCTCCTGGTGTAGGCCCTGGTGTAGAGCTGCTGGCACCCCGGGTGGGTGTCTCCTCATCAGTCTCTGGCTGTAGCTCTACCATCCAAGTAGCCTTGTTCTTGATGTCATTCCGACTTGCATTGGGGATTGTGATGAACTGCTTCTTTGTGATAAAAACCTTGAACTTGGATGTGCTGTTGCCATGTCTGGAGATCAGACCGCAAGAGATGAGATAATTGATATCGACAAGGTTCTTCCCCGGTGCAGGTTCTAGGGGAACCTACATCCAAACCCAGCTGCATAGCAAGGATGCTAATTAACCCGCCACACATGATGTCACCTGCCTCCCTTTTCTTTTGCTTTTTAGTGTCAAGAAGCTTGTTTACAATGTAGTATCCAGAACTTATTTGCTCATTTTGCACCAAACACCATAAGAAGAAAAGATCAGCCTTTCCCACAACACCTTGAGTTTCGTTCTTTGCAAAAGGTCCTGTGCTAAGAAGACGATGAATAACTCGGAAAACTGGATTGTGGATGCTAGAAGCCCGAGCATTCCTTGCTCTATGCACTGTATCAGAAGTAATCTCAGACCAGAACAGATCGCTATTGAAAGCGGGAGGATAATCAGTGTAACCGCCAAAGTTGCATTTAAGCAAAGTGCAAAACCGCTCAAGATTCATAGAAAACGGTTTGTTCAAAAGGCGAAAACTGATATTCTGATAAGGGATGTTGCGGCGTTGTGGGTCACTCTCAGCCTTGAAAGTAGTCCAAAAACTTGTTGGTTGTTTACACTAACGAGTTTCAATTCAAGTAAAGGATAGTTTAGTCAACTTAACCAAACTCTGCAAGTATACGGAGGTAGTATAGTCAAGGTCGAACACAAGGAGCTTAGCTAACTTAATTGAGCGCAACAGTACTAAAGTTCAACAATCTAGACCGATTTTAAAGAGTAGAGAAGATTTGTTCTAAAAGCATAAAAAGTAGATTTTAACTACAGGAATTTCATATTCTAATTAGCAAGCAAGGACCACAAGGGAAGTTCGATTTCAGAAAGTTAAGGAATCTTGGACATTAGGATTTCACTCACATATCATAGCAATCAAGTGAACAAAATAATTTAAACATACATAAGATCATGTTTCAAGGAAAAGTTGTGTTATATTTCACCTCCCGGTGTAAATGCAACGATCATAACTCAAAACAACACTCTCGTATATGAATTTCGTTTATGATCACAAACAGTTCCTCAACGCATTCCTCTCTACTCTCGTAGAAGAAGAAGAGTTGCCAAGAAGAGCGCCTGCATACATTTCTACTTGTCTTCTCAAACTAAGCAACAAGGCAGAAAATATGCATATAAGGTGGCCAACAATACATGCAAGAAAAAGAGAAAACCGGCACTTTCATGGTAATGAAACAAGAAACAAATGCATTTAGTACGAAATTACTTGTCCTATACATGCTATGACATGGGAGTTACTCTCCCATGCCCAAGAAAAAGGAGTCTACTCGTCCATAATAATGTACAGCAGATTTGCTACAGAATTTTCAGTTCTAGACATGGTTTTATAAAAGAAAAGACAAGGAGAACTGAAGATGTAACCACAAGAAGCAAGAATTCCAGCTTTAGGACGAAATTCCCCTCCTTTAGCTGCTCCAAGTCGAACTAGCTCCTCTCTCAAGAAGCTGCTCGGAGTTGGGGACACTTGGCTACACCTTGAAGAAGACAATGGAGAAGTGGAGAAGAAGAAATGGTCTCTTTATGCAAGAAACCACCTTAGATTCTTCCAAATTCGCCTTCCTCTGCTCTCCTCTGGCTCTGGGACAAGAGAAACTCTTCAAATGACCGAACGTAACTGCCCCTTCGCTTCCCTCTTTGTTTTAAAATCGTATTCTGAATTTTCGAATTTCTGAAACTGTCAGGTGCACGCCGTGCACCTGCAGTGTAGTTTGCATCGGGCTGATCCGTGCACGGCGTGCGTTGAGGAATTGCACGCCGTGCGACTTTCCAGAACTTTTCTTCAGCAGTTTGCGTTCCAGGTGCACGCCGTGCATCGATGTGCACGTCGTGCGTTCGTCCTTCTGTACATTTATGGAATCTCGCACGCCGTGCGTTCTCTCCCTGCACGCCGTGCATTCTCTTGGCTGAACAAACCGATTTTTCTCTGGAAAGTTGCACACCGTGCATTTTGATTTGCACGCCGTGCACTTTGCTGTTTCAGCGAACCAGTCTTTTTTTCTGGAATGGTGCACGTCGTGCATCTAAGTTGCACGCCGTGCATTCTTCTGTTTCAGTAGAAATAACATCCGAATTCAGTTCTTTTTGTGGCAATTCTGCAATACAAGTTATGGGATAAGTAAATGACAAAAAGATAGCGAAACTAATATGAAAGAGACTGAATTATATCAGACTGAACCAAATTTGTGTGTGATAACATGTGAAAAGATGATATATAATTCACACAACAAATCCCCCTAAGCTTAAACCATTGCTTGTCCTCAAGCAAGAAGAGCATAGAAATATAAATGAAGAATTGTCAAGACCATGAATAGATCAAATGAAATGAAAGATGTGTATAATACCAAACCAACCATGATCAACATGTTTATGCTCATAGCCATCGATTCAACTCAAACACCCAAGAAAGAGATTTTTAGTTCAGCGGGGGTGGTTTCAATTTAATGAGTCAATCAATTTAACAACACTAGGTAGAATTTGGAAGACCAAGCCAAACAATTAGTGGATGTGCAACTCAAACTCTCAACTATTAAGGATACAAAAGATGAAATCTTAGTTAAAAATTGACAATTTTTGCTGTACTCTCCTTTTCCCCAAAAAAAGATATGACAAAGGATTATGGGTTCTGATACTCGGCTGCTAATGTAGGCTTATGCACACATGGAATGTCGGTTGGGGTATATTTACCCTCTTTTAAGACATACCACCTAACCATCGTGGCCAGATCGGACTTACACTAGGCTAGCATGATATGTGGGTAGTTTAGCCATCTTTAATGGGGTATAAGAGTTATTTAATTTTTTTCCAAAACATGGGAGAGTCAACTAAATTGCAACATTAGCTAGATTTCATTCATTTGTTTTGAAATTTTTTTCATTGAAAGAGTGTTTGCAAATGCACTAAGAGCTTGGCAAGGTCATCCCGTATTCTAAATGATGTTGTAAAGTTGATTTACTCACAAAAATTGAATCCATTATATATTTTAAGCAATCAAGGATGTGAAAGATGAATGTTCAGGCTAGAAGCATAAACCAGAGTTAAGCACAAGTTGATGGTCGAAAGGTTTCATTTGATTAATGCATGCCTTTTACAATTTCTTCAAATGATATTTCTCATCAAAAGAGGACAAACAGTTAAGCATGTGAGTTCTATCCACATATAAAAGATAAATCTCATATCATACTAGACTTGCCATCTGAAGAGAAGAACTGAAAACAACAACTAAAAAGTGAAAACAAAACAAAAGCAAATGACAAGAAGCAATTATCATGAAAAGTAAAAGCTAAAAGAACTAGGATACCAATACCATCCGGTTGCTCCCCCCTAAGCTTGAAATCAGCAGTGTCCTCACTGCTTTAATCGAACTTATGGAGTTCACAACCGGATACCTGTCATGAATAGATCAGAAAAATGATCCGCCGCCTCCCTGCTCAGGGAAGAACTGACTAATGATGTCAGGGATGTCCATCGGCGTGGCGAATGATTCTGGCTGCTGTTGCTGGTGGTCTTGGGGTTGCTGGTCCTGGGGGAACTCGTGTTGTGGAGCGTCAGGAGCTGTGGTCTCCTGGCAGGGGGGACTGAAAGGACTGCGGTGCAGGGTAGTGGCCTTGCGAGATGTGCCACGCATCCATCCGGTTGACCATGTCGTACATAGTTGAGTACTGTGCACTCAAATGGTCAAACCGGGTGTCATACTGCGCGCCCATCTGGTCTAGGCGGGTGTCCAAATGATCAAATATCCATTGTACGTAGCCGTAAAGGTGCTGAACATCCGGCATTGTCCAGCTGTACTCAGTCTGAGTACCAGTGGACGGTGACAGAGGGGTAGGGGCTCCTGGTGTAGGCCCTGGTGTAGAGCTGCTGACACCCCGGGTGTGTGTCTCCTCATCAGTCTATGGCTGTAGCTCTACCTTCCAAGTAGCCTTGTTCTTGATATCATTCCGACTTGCATTGGGGATTGTAATGAACTGCTTCTTTGTGATAAAAACCTTGAACTTGGATGTGATGTTGCCATATCTGGAGATCATACCGCAAGAGATGAGATAGTTGATATCGACAAGGTTCTTCCCCGGTGCAAGTTCTAGGGAACCTACATCCAAACGCAGCTGCATAGCAAGGATGCTAATTAACCCGCCACACATGATATCACCTGCCTCTCTTTTCTTTTGCTTTTTAGTGTCAAGAAGCTTGTTTACAATGTAGTATCCAGAACTTATTTGCTCATTTTGCACCAAACACCATAAGAATAAAAGATCAGCCTTTCCCACAACACCTTGAGTTTTGTTTTTTGCAAAAGGTCCTGTGTTAAGAAGACGATGAATAACTCAGAAAACTGGATTGTGGATGCTAGAAGCCCGAGCATTCCTTGCTCTATGCACTGTATCAGAAATAATCTCAGACCAGAACAGATCGCTATTGAAAGCGGGAGGATAATCAGTGTAACCGCCGAAATTGCAATTTTGGTGAAAGCGGAATCGTGCCAGTGCCATGAACAACAATTTTGGAACCATTTGCAACAGTAACAGATGATATATGAGTAGTTTTATGGAGACTCGAAAAAAGATGAAGATCACCAGCCATATGAGTGGATGCACCTGAGTCAATGCACCACTGTTTGTTACCAGATGTTGGAGAGGCAAGCATGGCAGAGGCTCCTGGTATAGACGAGGATGGCATCTGTGCAAGACGTTCCTGGAACATTTTCTCGAACTTCGATCGTAACCAGTCTATGTTAGTTGGAGCAACAGGTGTGTCAGGGGTAGAGTCGGCAGCAGTTTCTGTAGCAGCCTGGTTAGCCCATGCTGGCTTGCCGTGCTTAATCCAGCAACGATCTTCAGTATGATTGTCCCGGCCACACCAGTTGCAGTAGCGAGGGCCGGGAGCAGTACCACGTCCAGGAGTAGATGTGCCTTGACCTCCTGAAGGAGGGCGACCGCCACGGCCACGGCCGCGACTACGACCACGGCCAGAATCAGCAGAGCGAGCAATAAGCGCAGGATGCTCAACAACAGGTGTAGGAGTCATGGACGGTAGGCGTTGGACACGTTTCAGAACATCTCGAAGGGTCGGCAGCGGGTCACTTGACAGGATCTGGTCAACCACTCCAGAAAAAGAGGCAGGAAGTGCAGCCAAAAATTGCACCAGTTGCAGTTCGTTGCGCTGCTTCTGGGCAATTTTGATGTCCGTCGTCAAAGGGTGGTAGAGTTCAAACTCATTCCACAGAGCCGAGCATTGATTGTAGAAGTCATCAATGGAAATATCAGTAGAGAACTCCTTCTTCGCCAAAGTTTTGAAAATTTCAAAGACACGCTTGGGATTCTCCTGATGAGAATAGACATGGGACAGTTGATCCCACATAGCCTTAGCATCATGAAGGCAGAGAATAGATTGGCTGATTCGAGGCTCGGTACTATTAAGGATCCAAGACATGACGCCGGAATCATCCTTGGACCATTGTGTATAGCTTTGTCTGGTTTTGTCATCCGAATCAACAGTAGGAACAAAAGGAGGCTCTGCCGTAAGGTGGTGATACCGTCCTTGTGCTTTGACATATAGAACAAAGGATGCCGACCATAGATGGTAGTTGGAGCCGCCGTCGAGCTTCACCGTGGTGACACACAGGGAGCGCGGAAGCTCAGGGAAGGCCATAGCAGAGGCAGGAGTTGGTGCAGTAGCAGAGTAGAGACCCACAAAGGGCAGATAGCAGCAGTAGGGATCTGACGCGTCAGATCAGAATACCCGTATCGGGCAGAATACGCATAGAGAAACCTACCCCGTCATGAGGAAAACTCAACGTTCCTTCATGAGGCGCAGGCAGATAGAAGGGAGAGACAAAATGAGTATCAACTTAGCCGGCCAGTGGATGTCCGATCGTAGATCCGAAGCGCACCCGGACGTAGATGGAGATGGGAGGTAAAAACCAGTGGCTGCCGGCCGAAAGGCTAGAAGCCTGGAGGAGGAAGGATGTTGCGGGTGGAGTGGGTTGTTGAGGAGGGGAGGCGGCGATGGGAGGAGAGGAGGCGGTGGGGAGGGAGGGTGGACGGAGGAGGGCGGCGGCAGTGGGGGTGGAAGGAGGAGGGAGGGACGGTGGCGGGAGGGGAGGGAGGGCTGGGCGGCATATGGCGGGGGGGGTGCGGCGGGCAGGAGGAGATCGGCGGGAGGGGGATGCTCACGTCATGGGTGGGTTGATGGGTGGGGAAAAGGAGAACCTGCTCTTGATACCATGTAGATAGTTTTTTTTTTGAGGAAAGGTAATGTTATATATTAAAAAAACACATCAAACAAGCAAAGACTTGCTTATGTGGAGTACCAACAGAGAGTTTATGAAGAAAAAAACAACAGCAGAAAGAAAAACTGAAAAACAAAAGCATAAGGTGGCATAGATCAGCTAGCTGGGGGGAGGCACCCCTTAAGACAATCCTCCTATCAAAAATAATGTTTTTGCATCCTAGAGATATTCCTGATTTGAATAGTCCTTGATGTAGAAAGGAAATCACAGAAGTTGCTGCACTAAGCTAACCCCAGCCTCGTCGTCCACCATAGCTTTGAGATCACAGAGAAATGCTGCTTCAGATTCACCTTCTTCCGAATCATCCATTCTTCCATCTGCTATTTTTCCTGCAGTTTAGTAAGGATGTGAAGATCGACATCTATTTGTGTTATAATGATTCTTGCCAATTTTTTGATGTTGTTGAAAGTTCTATTGTTCCTTTCTTTCCAAATGTTCCAGCAGATTGTGATGAAAAGATCGTTACTTTTGAAATTTCTGTAATGTCTTGAAGGAGATATTTGGATGGGGAAAATGGCTTCCTGGAGATCGGGAAGGCATTTTCGCATGAAGTGTGAAAAGATTTTTTGTGAGAAAGTGCATTTAAAGAAGATGTGGCTGACCGAATCGCTATTTTTTTCACAGAGGACACATCTAAAAGGTCCAATGAAACCCTTTCTTGAGATGTTTTCACCTGTAAGAAGTTTATTATGTAGAAGAAGCCATAAGGAAGTTTTGTATTTTTGAGGCCATTTTTGTTTCCATAGCTTTGATGATGATGGGGAGATACCTCTGAAAGAGAGAAAGTTGTATGTAAGTTTGATCGAATACTCTTTCCCCCATTTCCAGGTGATGTTATTTGAGATGTTGTTCTCCAAAGTACTAGAGAGGTTTCTGAGTTCATTTTGACTTACCTGGGAAAGGATACATCTTTTTAATGAGTTTGATCTGTTACTAGTAATGAGCGAAAGGGCTTTATCAATTTTTAGGTTGAGGAGTTTTTTTGGAATTGACCAAGATATTTTGAGGTTTACAACAGAGTTGTTTTCATACCAGGGGTCAGACCAGAAGGAGATGTTTTTGTGAGAATGGGGAGGAGTAATTAAGATTTGTGAAATCGTTTTTATGTTTTTATTGATAAATTTCCAGAGTGGGGAAGCAGATTTCCGCTGGATATGATGCCAAGGAGGTGAGTTATGGTAGTATTTATTTGTGATGAGATTTGTCCAGATTTTCTTTTTATTTTGGGTAAGACAATCAATGATTTTGGCGATGAGGCAGAGTGAGTGTGTTTCAATATTTATAATTCCCCAACCTGCTTGATCAATTGGAGCTGAGATCGTTTTCCAATTAACTAGATGATAGTGTTTCCCAGGTTTATCTTGTTTTTGGACATTGTTCCAAAGAAAATTTCTTCGGATTTTGTCAAGTATGGATTTAGTTTTTGAGGGTAAGGGTATACAACTTAAGAAGTGGGTTGTTATAGGAGTGATGACACTATTTAGCAGGGTGAGCCTCCCCGAGAGATTTAGGAAGTTGTTTTCCCAGCTAGTGAGTTTTGTGTTTATTTTTGAAATTATGGGTTTCCAAATAGCATTTGAAATGTTGTATGGGGTGATGGGGAGACCAAGGTATTTGATCGGAAAATCTTCTGTTCTGCATTTTAGGAAGTCTTTTAGGTTCTCCAATGAGGATTTTTGAATGTTTACCCCAAAAATGGAGGATTTTTGAATGGTTACTTTCAGTCCAGAGATATATGAGAATATACCTATGATCCTAAAGGTATTCTGAACAGAGGAAATATCTGGAGAGGAGAAAATGATAGTGTCATCAGCGAATTGAATAATGTTTTCCTTGCAGACAGCAGGAGCTGAAATGAGTCCATTTTGCAAACCCATATGAATCATGCGAGAGAGAATGGTGGTTAATATGATGAAAAGGTAAGGAGAGAGAGGGTCCCCTTGTCTAAGTCCATTGGAATTATGGAAATAGCCAAATGGAACGCCATTGATGATTGTGGAGAAGTGATTTGTAGATATACATGCATGGATCCAAGAGATCCATTTGTCAGGAAAATCAAAACCTTTGAGAGTCTGCAACAGGCAGTTCCAGTTTACAAAGTCGAAAGCTTTTTCGAAGTCCAGTTTGATGGCAAGGAGGGTTTTTTTTTGTGTGACAGAGATGGATTGTTTCGTTTACCATTAAAAAGGCATCTCGGATGCTTCTGTTTTTTTAGAAAGGCGGATTGGTTAAGAGGAATTATATCGTCCATGAGGGGTTTGATCCTATTTCCTAATGTTTTAGCAATGATTTTGTAAGAGGTGTTTATGAGACTGATAGGTCTGAAATGTGAGATTAATTCTGGTTTATTATTTTTTTTGATCAGAGAGATGAAGGTTTTATTGATGTATTTGATGATGTTATGAGGGTTTGAACTTGCATGGAAGGCGGTAAGAAAAGCAAGAAAGTCATGTTTGTAATGGTTCCAGTTTGCCAAGTAGAATTCCGCATTTAGACCATCAGGACCAGGAGATTTATTTTTGCCGAGATCAGAGATAGCAGATAGTAATTCCTCGACAGTGAAAGGTTTAATGAGTTCGTGGAGTTTTTTTTATTTTATTTTGACAAATTGAATTCCATTGTAGGTTATTTAGACCAGATGGGTTGTGATTATTGTTGAAGATTTTTTTGAAATGGTTTTTTATATGCGTTATGATGGATTGTTTATGAGATGTGAGTCTTCCATTTATCATAAGGTGGGTTATAGCGTTATTTCTAAGTTTTTGATTGCATATTTTATTGAAGAATTTTGTATTTTTGTCACCTTATTTAGCCCATGTGATCTTGGCCCTTTGTCTCCATTTAGTATCAATTCTGTTATTTATGTGTTCAAGGTCAGCTTTAATAGATAGAATCAAAGCAGGATCAGCTGATGAGTCTTTTTCAACAAGGAGAAGTTGGTCTTCGAGGTTTTTTTGAGTTTCATTTAAGGTCGAGGGATTTTGAATCATCCATTTTTTATATGATTTTTGATGTGTTTTGTGTTGTTTAAGATGTGAAGACCCAAGTTTGTTGTTTGTGGGTTAGCAAGTGTCTAGGTTTCAAGACAAGATCTGGAAAAATTGTCAATGGGAAGCCAGTTGTTTTCAAATCTAAAGGGACGAGATCCCCATGAGCAAGAGGCGGTTTCGAGAATTAAAGGAAAGTGGTCAGAAATAGTTCGGTGGGAGATATAAACAAAAGAGAGAGGATGCTTGTCTTCTCAAAGGTTTGAACAAATGAAATGATCGAGTCGGGCAAAAGACTGGTTTCTTGACCACATGAATAAGGCATTTGTAGGAACAAGGTCGATAAGAGAAAAGTTTGTGAGCATCTGGCTAAATTTTTTGTCGGCAACAATCATGGGAGAGGGAGAAGGATTTGAGTTGTGCCTATCAGAGATCTGGGTAACAAGGTTAAAGTCTCCACCAAGGACCCAGGGTGACTGATGATACTTTGTGAAGAGACAATTTAACTCCTCAAGGAAGGAGAATTTGTCGTAACCTGGTTCCCCATATATACCAAAGAAAGACCAAAGGTAGTCATCAACAAGATTTTTAAAGTCAATCGTTATCGAAAAGTTTAGAAAAGAGGAGTTTAGCAAAAAGAGAACCTGGTTATTATACCCCACAATGATACCTCCTTTAAAACCCTTGGGGGGAAGCTGAATCCAGTTTGTGATTCTATTTCCACCAATAGTTTTGAGGGCGAAGGGGGTGAGAAAAGTTTTTGTTTCTTGGATGGAGATTAAATCTATTTTGTTTTTATATATATGAGATCGTATTTTTTTCTTCTTTGTAAATTAGCTGCACCACAAATATTCCAAGTTGAGATTTTCATGGTGAAGGAAATGATGAAGCAATAAAACAGAATGACTATTTATCCTGTTAACAGCTTCTCTTTGACCAACCCATGTAGGATTCTAGGTTATTAAGAACATACTGTGCGTCATCATTCTTTTCAAAGCAAAAGCCTATCTTGTTTGCAAAGGATGTGAAACTTTTTGTGTTAGACCAAGAAGCTATATCATCTATAGTGACGAACTTATTATATGCTTTTTTTTATAAGATAGAGATGTAGAAAGAGTTGACGCAGAGGAGACATAATTGAAAGAGCAAGGTGGGGTGTTACCTTTCTTTGGCCTGTTTATGATGCTGGATCCTTTGATGTCAGATTGGTCTGGCTGCAGGATCTTTTGAAGGTAGCTTGTGTTTGTCTTTTGCAGTGGGCTCTCCTGTTCCGAACTCTGCAACGAGTTTTCCTTATTTTGTATAGATGAGTCTTGAAAAACAGTAGTTTGATTGTTTTTGTTTGGGGAATGCCAACTTTCCTTCGTAGAAGGAGATGGGCAAGTGTTACTGGTTGGTTTGATATTGGTAGCAGGGAGGGGGGGTCTGGAGATCTGTTTCTTTTCTTGTTTTGAAGATGATAGGTGTTTTTAGAAAGGTTTGTGGGTTTCCTAATCCAGACTTGGTTTCTGGCAGGAGGAATTCTGGTGTGTGAGATGGGGTTTTTACCTTTGTTTGGGCTGAACCAGGAAGGAGGGTGTGAGGAAAGATCGGAAAAAGCAGTGCTGTTTATGGTGGGGTGTTCAGCAGCAAGCTTAAGATGATAGATAGATTCTCCAATCCTAATGTTGATAGAAGGTGGAAGGGAGATGGCGGCTTTGACGGAGAAGAGGTAATAAGCTTTGATGTATTGGGTGGGATGGAGCGTTTCAGGGCTAATGTATTGGAGCGTCGCCCCAATAGAATGAGCAATACCTCTAAAGATCTCAAGCTCCCACAAATGTGGAGGAAGATTTGAAATGGCTACCCAATCTGAGCCACCTGCAGGGGCTGGGAATGAGCCAGAATCAGCAGACCATTTGGATAGACGCGCCATGATAAAGCTGGAGCCGCAAGGTATAGTAAGCACTTGGTTGAAGATATGATTTATCTTTGTCCCTTCAGGAACCGTGTAAATGAGCTGGGTGGGCGAGAAGATTTTGGGTTTGAGGATGGTATGGCCAGGGAGAAGAAGAGCTAAAGCTCTAGTAATGTCGAGAACATTGATTGGATTATTGTCCAGGTTATTTTCTATTGTGACAAGTATGCTTCTGAGGGAGAAAACTTTGCGTAATCGCATGGAGTTTGCAGGGAGATCCATGGCTATTGCATATTCAAGGTGGTCAGGTGTCTTCATGGTTGGATCGGAGGGAGAAAGGTTAACACTATGAGCTTTGGCAGATGGGGTTTTTGATGCAGGGATATTTTATTGAGTGTAGTGTTTGGAAGGGGTTCTAGGCGAGAGATAGGGTTTTGATATAGGAGGTATCCTTGAGCTTGAGTTTGAGAGACAAGAGTTTGTTGTTTTTACATGTTCGGGCGGGAGATTTGCTAGACATGCAAAATGATTTTTTGAATGGTAATGATTATGGGAGGGCACAGCTTTTGGCCTGTAGACAGAAGAAAAACGTTTTGGGACCGCTGAACTACCTTGGAAAGGGGAGATCTGCGTCGAACGAGAGTGCATGTGAGAGAGGTGGAGATTTGGCTGTTGTGTAAACCTGTTAGGGTGAGGTCGCGCCAAACAATACCTTTTTATGTGCCCTAGGCGACCGCAGCCAAAGCAAGTGCGTCGTGAGAAGCATCTGGTAGTAGAGTGGCTGTTGCTGTGGCAAAGGGAGCAGAAAAGAGCTCGAAAAGGTTTTTTTGGGGGGACCGTTTTCCAGATTTGGGCGGTGGGTTTTTTTTCTAGAGTGTCGTTTATGAGAAAGGAAGATTTAGCTAGCCCCAGAACAGGAAAGGAGAGATTTAAGCGGTAATAGTCCTTAGGGATGATTTCCCCTATCGGGGGGGGATTTGGACGGAGGGTTTTGTATAAGGACGTGAGTTTGGGTCTGTAATCTTTGTTTTTAATAGATGGAGAGGGAAAAAGCTTATACCTTTCTGCGATGGAGTTGAGTTGTTGAACCGGGGGAGATGTGACCTCGTCTTCTTCATCTTCTGACCCAGAGGAGATGGAGATGGGCCATGATTTTGCACCCATTGGGGGTTGGTGTTCCGCTCTGACGAAGAGTTGGTCCGCGGAGTCTGTGGATGAAGAACTGTCTTGATCGTGTCTTTTGTAGAGGTAGGCGAGAGCTGGTGGAGTTTCATGGACGAAATCGCGAACCCACGCACAGAAGGTGCGATCTGCGTAAGGTTGAAGGAACATAGACCACTCTGGTTGTAGATTCAGTTCCATGCACATCTCTTTCCACCCTTCCGAGATGAGGAAGGGGGCTTTTTTGCCCCAGGTTGTTTCCGAGGGGGTAGACCATGAAAGCGTGACTTGGAACGAGCGGTGTCCAATGTTAATCACACAGATGCCTGGAGAAACGTCGTATTTGTGGTAGATCCATGCTCTTGGCAGCGGGATAGTTGTTGAGAAATTAGGATCGGAGAGGTGGATCTCGAGGAAGAGGAAGCGCGAGTTCATGTTGGTTGAGGATGATGGGGTTTTTGTGATGTTGCTGGACTTCAGGGTTTTATGTTTCTGTAAGGCACGGCAGAATGTTGTGATTTTGCCCGAATATTGCATGCACTGCGCTTTTATGCATGAGGCGAGGATGAGGGCGCCTCCAGTTCTCATATTGAATATCGATCGTTAGGTGGGGCTTTTATTGCGGCTATCTGAGACAGAGTAAAGCTGATGTGAACCTGGTATCCAGCAAAATCTAGGGAAGGGAATGTAACCGACAAAGAGAATGAAGAGGGGTAATCAATGAGATGTTGGTTGCATGTTTCTAAGACCGATTGGGAGACACGAGGTGTGGTGTAACAGTTGTAGATATACTCGAATTGAAGGGTTCAGAAGTTGTAAGTAGTTCCACCGCAGTGAAAAGGGAGACCATCGGAGGAGATGAAGCTTTTGCGGCGAAAACTAGAGAGCTTTAACTGAATTTGGCTGAGACGATGAAGCTGCTTAATTCGGATGTTGCATGCTTATTTTGTAACAGAGCGCTGTAGCCGATTGATGAGATGGTATCCTTAGCCTGCAAAGAGGGGGAAAAACGGGGGGAAGTTACTTGAGGAAAGAGGACTCTTGAGGTCCTGGAAAGGGAGGAGCTGGTTCCCGAAGAGAGGATGATGGGATTTTTCTGCCGTTATCGCGAGAAAGAAGGGGATAGCAGAGCCTCGATGAGGCTAAGACCCGAACGTGCCTATGAAGGAGATCACCGTCGCTAAGGGGGAGAAGCAAGCGACAGGAGGAGATCACCGGGGAGGGAGCAACTGACCTGGGAGACGACGGACCGGTTGGAGATTTCTAGAGAGAAGTTGGAGCTTTCTCCCTCTAACTTACCGTTCACGACGGGGCAACTACTTTTATACCATGTAGATAGTAAAGGAGTTGTTTATTCAGTGAGTAAAAAGGTTTACATGGTACTCTCTTATATAGCTACAGAGAGTTGAGACACATATACAAGCGAGCAATATGGGACTAATACAATAAAGCAGTAGGAGGAAAAACACAGCAGAATAAGTAAATAACATATTATTTCTATAGTACTTATCTAGCTACAATATTTCATCAGCAATGGTTGTACGTATAATTTACCACAATTTGTTGTGTACTGTATTTTTAGGCTAATTGTATGATACACAAATTCCTCAAAATGGACAAGAAAATGTTGTTTTGTCATCCATACACTTAGAGATTGTCAAAACTACGTTTGACTATATAGTATATTCAAACACTTCTCATGGTGTGAGTTATATGCCATCTGTGCACACTACAAACACATCTAAAAGCTACAAACTAACATCTATAAATATATTTTCAGCAATGCAAAAACTCTGAACTTGCAATATATTAATGTTACAGAGTACTAAAGATTTATTACTACTACTACTACTACCACTGTACCACCACCACCACCATCTAATGTTGTTGCTGCTAATGCTGCCCTCACCACCCATGGCCATGGTACCTGTGGCCATTAGGCATTTGAAACAAACTGATTTCGAGGTAGACACTCTGTTTGTTAGTGAGAGGTCCCAGGATCGAGCCCAGGCCACGGGATGAATAGAATGGCCAATTAAAAAAAAAGCACCTAGCTTGATGCAAGGTTCCCCAAACTAGAATCAACTATATTCCACCACATGACATGCACAAATTATTTCCTTAATATGTTCATATATCTATTGACGAGAACAAAAAAGTTCTTAGATTTATCTTTGAAAGGATCCACACTATTGGTTAGAATTTTGTCATTTGTTTGTAAATTATTTACAACTGATGAAATGGTTTTGAAATTTCCCATTCATGCCTATGCTTGTGACATTAAGTTTACGATATCATTTTAGAAAATAAGTGGAGGGAGAGCGGATATGATATAACTGTGAGGTCTGGGACCCTAGTTATAACTTTTAAGTAGGATGTGGATTGAAAGTTACAAGGGTGGGATTATCCTAAAAATAAGATAAAATAATTAAAGTAATGTCTACATTGTCCTAATTATAGTCTCTTAAGTATGCAAAATTGCCTAGTAGTACAAATGCTAATGAAAACCTCAGATAACAAAGTTGAATGTTCACAACACCAGCGATTAGGTGATTTTTTGAATGTTTAAATGGATCCATCGCCAGTACGGCTTCTTCTTTCTTCAACGGCATAATTACGGTTCTCCATTTTTTTCGTTCTTGCACAAGTAACTCTGTATATGTAACCTAGCATTTATTAAAGTAAACGGATAATATGTCTACTTTTCTTTCATGTTTCTAGAATAATACTCTTTAACCACTATGCGCAATTGCCTAATTTCAATCATTTCTCAACTAAAGTGGCTACCACACCTAGTGTGCAAGTAACCTATTCAAGCCGATCTTTGGGTTTTCATTCTGTAGTGTGGTTTCTTCTGTCTCCGGGAGCATAGTCATGTTTTCAGTGCTTTTTGCTCTTTGCTGAAAACTACCTTGTACGTACGCCCTAGCATGAAGTGGAAGGAAATGCCTACAATAGCTTAATGTGGCTTAGCATGTAGGAAGTTGAAGAAATTAGTCTCCGGTGATATAGCTTATCCTAGATTAGGATCTCAGAGCATTGAGATGTTATGTATGTAAATCATCATCTTGTCTATAACTACTCTTGATGATCACAAAGAGCCTCGAAATATTAGATTATGAAAATCTATGCTTATTATCCGTGATTTTTCTTCTAATAATCACAAGTTAGCCATTGATGTGTATGTTATTTTCCCTCCACAATATCTCTCATAAGTATATTGTATAACTGTGGAATGGGCATAAAACAATTCAAGACCAATTGCTACAATTTTCTTTTTTGGAAAGGGTAATGTATTGCTCCAAAAGAAGCGTGTTAGGGGTTTTGAGACAAACCCCTAACCAGCTTTAGGCAAAAAGTGCACAGAGAGCAGGCTCCCATGACCTCAAAAAAGTTAGGAGCCTCTCATCACTGCTTGTTAATGTGCCAAGAAAACGATTACTCTTAGCATTATTGTATATATTACGATGAAATTTGGATGTGGAATCTGTCTTAAGTGTTCATGGTGCGCACAGTTTCTTCCATTTTGACCTTCTTTCTGTTTGCTTTTATTGGCAGAGTATCTAAATAATGGAAAGGCAACAGATAAGTCTGATGTTTACAGCTTTGGGGTACTTTTGCTGGAATTAGTTACCGGTAAAAGGCCCACTGATGCGTCATTTGTTGAGAAGGGTCTGAACATTGTTGGTTGGGTAAGTTCCAATTTGAATTGTCTGTTTTTGTTGATCTTGTGTACTAACAGGTGTCCCTATCTGCAGATGAACTTGGTTGCTCGGGAGAACCGGCTAGATGAGATAATCGATGAAAAATGTGGTTATGCTGACGTTGAATCTGTGGAAGCAGTACTTGATATTGCAGCAATGTGTACAGATCCAAATCCTGTTAACCGACCAGCAATGAACAGGGTGTTACAAATGCTAGAAGAAGAGGTTGTTTCTCCTTACAGGAATGATTGTTATGGATCTCACCTGGATATTTAGAAAAACTGGTACAAGCGCACCATACGGTTCTGCCAATTTCCCATCTTCTCCTATCTTAGGAGATCTCCCATTGTAGGCATTATGTGTTCCCTTGTTTAAGGAGAAACGTGTGTGGATAACGCACATTTTACCATGGTGATTTTGGACAAAGGAGCAGTTTCTTCCAATCTGCTTTCAAATTGTTCATGTTTTGCCAATTGTCACCGACACTATCTATCCTGTTTGTAAGTTATCATCATGGCCAGAAGTTCAGTGCACATATTATGGTTCATACAATTAGAGTCAAATATGCAATGAGAGGATTGAATTATCCAGCAATCTCTTGACCAAGCTGTCTGGTAGAGTGTAGCTCTAGTGTTAAGTAGGATTTTACAATGTGCAAATATATACAAATAAGGATGACAAGTGCACGTAGTTTGTTGGGTTAGAAAGCATTTGAAGCCTTTAATTTAGATTCCCAAAATGAGACTGAAGATAAATATATTTAAAATCTTACAACATTTCACGCTCCACGTGTGAGAGTTGGGAGGGGGGGGGGGGTTGTCTGCCCTGTTGTCACTTGTCACCTGATATTGTATTAAAATTATATGGTGCGCCTACACCAGCATGAACACGGGCGTCTAATTCTACATTCATAGATCTTGACATTTACTGACGAACTATCATACGTGTGTTAATTGATTTTAGTCAAAATGAATCAATGCATCCTTCTGCTGAGTCAATTGTATTCTCTGGCTAATGTAGCCTACGCTGTCAACCAGATTCGACCGAAATTCTCTCATGCATGGTTTCTTGGTCTTTTGATCTGTTAGAAAGAAATGTATATATTTTTATGTAGTCTAACATATGTTATTTTTTCTTCTAGTTAAGTTGCTTCCAATCTAATGTTGGCGGGACGTGAGAAATTACCGACAATTTGGTGTGAGATCCTTCTACTTCCTTTCTATTTGGTTGTAGAAAGATATCATATTTTCTTTACTACGGAGAGTTAGTTTTAACTTTTTATCCCTTGGTAGTTATGGGCAGTTTTTCTGTATCCTTGTGAATATGAGAAGTTATACTCTCCACACCTTGATGGTTAATGGTAGTTATTCTCTACCTAGGGTAGTTGTGAGTGGTTATATTTTACTCCTAACTCTCTACTTTGGATGGTTATGATTGGTTATTCCCTTTCATTGTGGTTGTATGGTTGTGGACGACGGCTATATAATGAAAAAAATGGATAGAGAAGTATGCTGTCACACTCAATTCCTCAGTAACCATTCTAGAGCTAAAAAAAGTCAAAAAAGAAAAAATTAAGGAGAATTTACAAAATGAAGGAACAAGAGTAAGAGATTGGGAAAGGGGAAGGCTTTCGACTTCGACACTAATGGATGTTCACGGAAAGGGTATGCGGTGGTAAGCGCTTGCCCTCTTTTTTTTACCATATTATAATAGCAGTTAAAGATAAGGATAATTACCCAATTTGTGATTTTCTTTGCCCTTCTCTAACTTTTGTCTTTCCCTACATGATTTACTGACAAGGTACTAATAAAAATAGGTAATAGTATGGCATCATACAAAGTTTAATAAGAATATATTTCTAACGTGTTCATCAATTGTACTTCCTCTAAATCAATTCTATTGCGCTTCGTTCGTTGAATTATACGTTAGCTATACATTACATTTTGGACAAATTGCACTTGTATTTACTGAACTATACGGCAACACGCACGATTATGAAAAGATACACAACGAATCCAAATCTTGAATTAGAAGTTCTGTAAATACAACCATCCAGCCTTCCGTGACAAAGCTAAACAACAAAATTACAAAAACTAAAATGTCTTGCAGTTGACTCAGTTGATAAGTTGGTACTGGTTGTATTGTAGGTCGTGAATTCGAGACTTGTTGTAACGCCACGATAGGAGTTTGTAGCCACAAATAAAGATCCTATATCGCGGTTGTGTGATAGGTCATACCTTTTCTCCTCGCACCATTAGCAAGATATTTTTTAACGGTCCTGTGTGATTGCTATACTGTGTGTGTGTGTGGGGGGGGGGGGGGGGGGGTTGGCACAAGGACCAAGGTGCTTACCTAACGTGTCTCTAATTACGGGTCAGTGATGACGGTAAAAAGAATAAACATAACAGACAGTTATAATATACAAACTCAAATAGGTTTGGGTAAATTCTGGTAGTCTCCAATTAAGAAAGACAGTTTTGTACCCCTACCCACCTTTTGGGTCTTTGACTTGATAGGAAATTGTTGTAGATAAGTGACGATGCTCTGCAAGATTAAACACACAAGATTTAACATAAAAAAACTCTCATCAAGACAAGGACAACAAAATAACGGGGTAGTAGTGGTCAACAAGCACTATGTAACTAAAATTACAATTCACACTGTCCAGATTCAATCACTGCTAAATCTGGGAAGCTCCCTCCCCACTCAAGAACAGAGATAAGGAAGAACATAATTACAGTCAATGTGTACAACCCCCGCTTTTAACTTTTTATTTTCACAACACTATTGCCGCTGGTGGGGATAGCTTGTCGCCGCTACGACCGCTGACGGGGTCGCCTTTTCTCCTGACGAGGTCGCCTACCTCATTTCCGTCTGCGGTACTTACTTTAGTTGGCACCTTCAACTAGAACTCCGACATGTCGGCACAACTCTCTCCTATTGAAAGAGTCAATATGCGTCCTCCGTTGATTGGACGGATAGTTTTTGTTGTCGTGTCACCAATAGTGTGCCACCAACTGATGTGCATCTTCTGCTACACATATCTCTCGTCGTGGTTGATGCACCACCTATGTGTCGCTGATTGATGTGCGTCTTCCGTTGCTTGAATCCGCTGTCGTAGTCAATGTCGATGTTGCAGCACCAACAAAGTGCCACCAACTGATGTGCGTCCTCCGTTGCTCAGACCCGCCTCTGTTGTTTATGCACTACCGTTGTATTGCCAAATGCCAACCACTACTCTACCTCGAAGCAAAATCATTGCTCCTCTCTCATCCAAAAGAGAGCCGCTCTATTGGTTCATCCAATGTGCTACCAACTGTCAACCACTACTTCGCCTCAAGGTAAAGTCGTTGACCCTCTCTCATACACAAGAGAGGTGTGCTATCGGTGCACCCAATGTGGCATCGACTATCAGTCGCTACTTCACTTCAAGGAAAAGTTGTTGACTCTCTCTCACCATGAGAGAGCAGTACTAGTTGTTATTGTTCTCTAGATCTTCTACCATAGAAGGCACCAACAATAGACAACTGGTGGGATCACACCCCAACAAGTGGGATGATTCAATGGACTCCCACGTGGCCTCTATTTATAGGCCTCCATGTCATTTTGGTTGTGACTAGGAACATATTCCAATTCCTAGTCCAATTCTAAACAATAATTAGTACCACACATAGGGAGACATCTTCATTCCTTTTTAAATTCAACTCTTATTAGAATTGGCAACACAAGTAAACTCCTGCACAAGCCCAAATCCAACTAGGACATGGGCCGGAACCTTCCATATACCAACAATCTCCCTCCCTGACCCATGAGGGAAACTTTGTCTTCAACGATCATCTGGAATACCTTCTGGACCCCATCACCACATTTGACAGATCCATTATCCTCAAACATGTCAACACTATGTCATTTTCATCTATCTTGTTGAAGTCCCACCATGACCTCACTCTGTTCCCAGACAATTGAGAAGAAGTATCATGGCAACATTACTTCTCTCTCCATGTTTGCACCTGGAACATTGTATGCTCCCCCTAATCAATCAGTTGAGCCATCCTGGATGAAGAACCTATTTCTGACCTTCTATACCAAGGTCCAGAAACCCTCAATGATACTCCCCAAGTCGATGCAACTCCTCTTTAGAAGCTTGATCCCCCACTCTATATGTAATAGTTGAATATGCACTACATTGTCCTTCTTCATCACACATACATTGTCCTAAAGAAGGCTCCGGAGCGACCTTGTCTGACTGGGAGTGATCATGCTGCATATTGTTGCCCTTCTAGATTTAATGCCACATCTCATACATGTGGCTATTATTGTGATCACTTCTTGTCGACGTTGCCCTTACTGTCTTCAGATGTCATCTCGCTACTCCCACTACATCCTTCAAACATTGCTCTGATACCACTTACTAGGGAATTATTGTAGGCAAGTGATGATGCTCTACAAAACTGAAGGCACAAGATTTAACGTAGAAAACTCTCTCCAAGATAAGGAGAGAAAAACCATGGGACAATACTGGTCAACAAGCACTATGTAATCAAAGTTACAGCTCACACCGGCCAAATTCAATCACCCCTAAATCTGGAAAGCTCCCTCCACGCGAAAACAAAAATAAAGAAGAACAAAATTACACTCAATGTCTACAAATTATTGTTAAAGTATGCCCATAGAGCCAAACATGTGATGATTAACATGGCATAAACCATAAAGGATTTGATTATTACTCATAAAGGAAATCTTCCAATTCATTCTATTTCATTTAGTTATGAAATAATGAGGAAACATTATGAATGTATAAAGAATGACAATACTTAATGACATATGTATTCAAGTACATGACTTAGAGGATGAGATCATACAAATGCTAAGAGTGTGTACATTCTTTTTCTGTCCCTAGTCAGTTGTTACTATGGAAGGTAGATAGACACCGGTAACACATAAGACTAGAGTGTGGGTTTTTTGATGACAGAATCTCATTAGTCATGATATGGCAATATCAAACCAAGCACACGGATACATGTTAGAGAACAGTGTATCAGACAGACCCACCTTAGAGTGACACATGGACACCATCATTGGTGGTCATAGTCATCTCTCATAGTGAAGGTCGAGATTGTGATTCTTAGACATGAAATTACTGCACTCATCACATATCGTTGGGTACACTTTGACATCATCAAACACAGTCCTGAAACATAAATTGTTATAACGGTGATGATTGGGTGACTTTGACAAATGGGGATAGAATGTGAGTGATAGAGATGGGATTTGTCCTTCCTACTGGAGCATGATATCCTGGCCACTAGATAAGCGAGACTGAGAAATACATGCACATGCACATGTGAATCAATATATGATATTGAGGTTACATTATCTCAGATAGTTTGCTCTTGGTTCAAGGAACATGAATCTAACATTGAGAGGATGACTTTCTATGCCTCAAGTTCATTTTATATATAAGTGACATAGGAATTGTACAATCACTGCAACACCTTACACATACTGTTGGTTGAAGTTGTTCTCCAACTTTCCATTCACTTGGGTAGAACTGATGTGCAACTAGGAACCACTCTTTGCTTGTGATGTTGTAAGCTAGTTATGGACATTCACAGCCAATGTGATATGGGACCTATAGGGTCACACACAAAGGAATTTATCTAGAAGAGGAGTTTAATCTTGAATGATGATTGGATTGGCTACTAAAGTGTTGAGGTACGGAATTTACACAACTGATTGATTGACTACACTGCCAAACGACCATTTCACTGGGTGAAACAACAGTTTGGAGTTCCAGACAAGTGTTCCAAGTGTTGAGACGTCCGTTTGGGTCATCAGGCCAATCAAAAATTGAATTTGCTATTTTCTGCCCAAAATGAGGTGTGCACCGACCAATTCAATATGTTGAATCAACCGGTTCAGCTCAGATCGACTCACTAGACGGCCATCTGGGTGAGTGAGAGGACCATCTCACATGTGCAAGATTGCTCAGTTAGTTCGGAGGAAGGTTATAGATATTTTTCCAAATCATTTTGATTGCACAATACTTCTGGTGCAAGAAATTAATTTTTAACATTAATGAGAATCGATTTGCCAATTTTGTATGCGATTCAAAAACTGCCAAACGATCATTTGGCAGTACGAGATGACCGTCTTGCAGCACTAGATGACCATTTCATGTCCCATAGGCTGCAAAAATTCAAGATCTTCTAATCCCTTCCATTCCCACACAGATGCTGAATAGACTGGGAACCCTGGCCCTAATCCCGCCTATAAATAGAGGGGGTACTGGGGGCTTCCTAGAGCACAACAATAATACAGACAATTGAGAGTCAATTGCTATGAAAATTCTTGTCCTATCTGGTTGTGTCCACCAAGAGAGCCCAAGTAAGTCCTACCCAACTAGGGAGAGATAGCTATGGGAGAGAACAACTGAGAATCATTGTTGAGGGAGAGCAAGTTTGTGACTAGTACGCCAATGGGAGGGATGACTCCTTCATGTCTGTTCTAGTTGAATGATAGAAGTTTTAGTTGGTATGTGTGGACTACTCTAGAGACATGAGTCCTTTGGCTGCTGTTAGGAGAGCAAAGTTGGCATGCAGTCTATGGTAAGACCACATGAGTCGCTGCAAAAACTGTTATGTTCATTGTTTGCGGTAACTAGGAGCTGCAAAACCACCGTCTAAGAGCAACTAATAGACAATTGCATGTTGTTGTCCGTAGACTTACTCCAGGACCATGTATAACTCATTAAACCATCCTTCCTATTTGATTGTATTTAACGCGATCTTGTTGTCATGGGAATACAGATAGATAAATTTTTTATTTTTTCTGCTATATTCTATACCCCAATAGTGGTTTCAGAGCCACATTAATTTACTATATTTTAGGATAATCTATATGATCAAAATTTCGATCTAATCATTTATTTATTGCATACCATGTGAATATTTAAACTGTCTCATATGCGTATCTGATCAAAGACCACACAATCTCAAATTATATATATGTATGTATATATATATATATATATATATATATATATGGCATGATATATATGCAATTTACACACATTGCCCTAAAAGTGGCTTTGATGGTGGATGTGTAGCGTGGTTATGGCCAATACCCAATATCTGTGTGTGGTTAGATGGTTTGGTTTTATTTCTATTTTATCTCGGTCTGCATACTGAACCTCCCTCTTCCCAATGTAAAGTTAACTCTTTCCTATCTTTGCTCATATCAAATGTAACTCGAGATTTCTCTTTACCATGTAATGGTTTAATAGTAATAGGATAGTTCCTTTCTTGCAATGACAAAGAAGATGATCATTGCTAGAAGAGACAACCCGTTCGTGAGACAAGCCGACCATCTGGAGGACCATGGATGATAGAATGATGGATCCAGACAATCACATGGTGGACCCAACCGACCATTTGGAAGGAGTCTAAAAACCAGTTGGACTGGAGGCCCGAGAACCGTCTGTGATGACAAACCAACCGGTCAAGAGGCAAGACGACCAGTTCAAGGGTTGAACCGATCTTCCCAAACTAGCAAGCATAAATCTACACCAACAACAGGTTCATACATGTGATGTAATGATTGACTTAGGTGGTAATAATTCCTTGTGGCTCCAAAGAATTACAAGTATACATGGCCATAACCATCACTTTTTGTTTATATTGTATGTTTACGTTGTGGGATATAGCATATATATGATACATACTATATATGTGGTGATTGGATACAATATATGTATATATATGATATATATGAAATCCCTCTAATAAAACATATTAAGTTTAAGATGCTTTCCAATAGAAATACACATAAAATACTTGTTGGAGTAAGCATAGGTTATGCTAAATGTGGTGTGTCGTCTACCTCGTGGAAGTGTGATGGTAGTAATACAGGTTCCGCTAAAGCGAGGTGCATTATTATCGTATTGGATATTAGGTCAAGCTTAACTAGTAACTCTTAGAGAGTCTAAGCTTAAAAGCATGCAAATGATTATGGCAAGGAGTTGCACATACCATCTATGTAAGAGTTGGATATGGATGCAATTGGAAAAAGTTGTCTACCTAAATAGTCAAGTTGTGGGCGATCAACTAAAGCTAACTCATGATTTGATGAAATATGGATCTTGGCTCATTAGAAAATCATTTTCTGTAGTTTTTTGAATTGATGCTTGAGGGTTGTCAATTTGATCAAAATAATGAGAATGATAATGAACTAAAGATCTAATTATTATCTCCCAAGATCTAATCAAATCAAATAAAAAACGAGTTTTTGACAAATTGCAAAATATTTTGTAGAATCAAATGGAAATGAACAACAATCAATTTTCTCTACAATTGGTCATTGAGAAGGACAAACTAACTGGAAATAACTTCCATGACTGGTTAAGGATGTTGAGAATCTTTCTTACATAGGGGCGCATGCTCTATGGCTTGAAGACGCTAGAATGAGAGGAACCACCTCAAAATGTACCAAGGACTGACAATGATGCTTACAAGAAGCATGCTGAAGACGCCGTGAATGTCAAGTGTCTGATTCTATGATCCATGAACTATGAGTTGCAGAGGCAACATGAGAACATGGATGTGATTGAGATGGTCACACATCTCAAGAACATATTCTAAGATCAGGCAAGATAAGAGAGATATGATGTCTCCAAGGCAAATTTAACATGACAGAAGGAGACCCAATAGATCCTTGTGTACTCAAGCTCATTGGGTATGTGCAGAACCTAGCTAGACTGGGATTCCCATTGGGTCAAGAGTTGGCCAGTGACGTAGTTCTACAGACTCTTCCAGAATCATATGATCACTTTGTTATGAACACAACATGAATGACTTTGATAAGTCATTGAAAGAGTTGTTGGGCATGTTGAGAACAACTGAGACACAAATGAAGAAAGACAAACCCAAGTCTATGCTGATAATCAACAAGATAAAGGGGAGGTATAAAGGCAAAGGCAAATATAAGAAATGTTCTAAAGCTAGCCAAAATCCCAAGTCTTCAGACCTGAAAGCAAAAGGAGGAGTGACAAAAATAATAGGCAATTGTTACCAACCTAGACACTGGAAAAGAAATTTCCCACTCTGGTTAGAGGAATTAAAGAAGAAGAAGGAAGACACCGAGGCCTCCACTTTAGGTATAAATGTTATAGGATAAATTTGATTACTTCTTCATTTGGTATGAGATACCAAATAGAGATCTGACATACTTGATGTGCATGATCTGACAAGAAGTAAAAGACTTCATGGAAGGACAAAGATGGACAAGACAGAGCAAGAGTTGCAGAAGCTTTAGTCTACATTTAAATTTATCTTAGCCCAATGGGCATGTAATAGAGCTAGTATAACTACTATTTCATTACGCCATCAAATAGAAACATTTACTTTAAAGAATCTTGTATGACAAGGATGATAAATCAATAAAGTAAGATATATAATGTTTCTATTTTAAAAGATATGATCTTGCGCGGCAATGCCCAAACATCTAATGTTCTTTGTACGAAAGACTTTGAAATGAGTGTTTATAATGTTAATACTAAATGATTATAATTGATAACTCAATATTATCATGAGAAATAGTCACCTTGGACGCACGTATAAGAAATACATGTCTAGAATACATATTGATGTGATCTGGATTCCCTTGGTTATCGAACCTAAGGATACATGCAAAGCCTTGTTTACGTACAATATGACATGACATCCTTAACTAGTTTTAGTGGGAGGATAAGCCTTCCATTAGATCTCATACATGTGATGCATGAAGATCTTATGAAAAGAATGGTACAAATAATCATTTATACTTTGTTTCTATTACTGGTAATATGATGATATGTACTCAGTAAAATAGAAACATAAATCTCTTGAAATGTGCAAGGAGAATATAAATGAAGTATGACTTTGATGAAAGTATTAAGATACTTTGATGAGATCAAATGTTGAAATACTTTACATCAAGACCTTGAGAACCTTCAGGAACAAATGTGATAATGTATCACAAGTCAAATCCATCTGAACATGATGATCTGTCAGAATGAAGGGATTATACCATGATGAGTCATGATATAATCATCAATTAAATCTAGTTTTAGTATACCCTCATAAATTTATACCTATCACTAAATAATATACCATATGACTGGTTCATAAGACATTATATATGATATGATTTGGGAATGTCCCAAGCATGTCTAAAGGACTGAAACCTACATTGAGAAAATAGTTTCTTGAAAAGGTTTTATCCACAAACCATAATTGTTGAATGTTACTATTAATCCTGATTCAATAATATAATGTTTGCTTTATAGGATAACTTAGTTCCTAAAGAACCAGTGGGAGTAAAAGTAGAACTCAAAATGTTTGAGGTCAACAAAGAGGTACAATCAGAACTAAGAGAATCACAAATTGTTGTGGATTCTCAAGTTCATCATATAATATTGAACAAAATAGTTCTAGTAGAACATAACTAAGATTGGAGGATTGTGAATCCAACAACTAACATAGGTTGGTCATGATAGGATGAACCAACTAATCAACTAGAAGCTATCAAGTACCACAATCTGAGTAATGGCTTAATGCCATCATGGGGTCCATGTAAGCTAATAAGGTAGGACCTTGATAGCACCACCTAAAGGGGTAATACCTAAAGGATACAATAAATGTCTTATGGAAAAGATATACAAGAACAACATAAAAGGACAAATTGGTTGAATAGATTTTCAAATCAGTTCAAGTTGTTGAACATGACAGAAATTCCTTTACCAATTGTCAAGCTTGTTGTTGTAGTTAAAATAGACTAAAAGATTTAGCATATGAAGGTAAAAATCAGATTCCTTAAAGGGCATATATCAGAGGATGTGTATGTGGCACAACCTAAAAGGTTTTATAACTTCAAGAATGCAAATAAAACCTATGTACTATAAAGTTTAATCTAGATTGAAATAAGCATCTCAGAGATGGGATCTTTTGATTTGACAAGATAGTCAAAGCGTTTGACTTGAATCAAGATAAAAGATGAAATATGTGATTACAAAAGATGTAGTGGGAGTACATATGGATATTCCACATATGATGAGGAATAACATCTCAATATTGTGGATATTGAGATCTGGCATGGAAAACCCCTTCAACAATGAAGGATTGAGTGAAACATCTTATGAGACAAGGATCAAGACCTATGAGATAGTTCTTGAACGTTTCACAGTGGAAGTTTGAGCACTTTCAATAGCAATGTGTTGAAGGAGTTCAACACTAAAGGGTTCAATGAGAGAGAATCTGAGTTGGTCTCTCATGAACCATAAGTTCCAATTCTTGTGAAGAATGAAAGTTCCATGATTAAGATGCATTAAGATGCCATAGGCTGTAGTAATGGATCTATCATGAATGCTTTAAATATGCTTATCCCATAAAATCTTGTATGTATTGGACATGACAATATGATGGTAAATTTCAATAAGGGTTATCGGAATGTCATCGAAGATATCAATTAGTATTTGAGAAGTACTTAAGTATAGACCGCTAGTCAATAAAGATAACAATAAAAGGAATAGTTGGATGTAAAGAGCACATCGATGCAAGCTTCCATAATGACAAACATGATCACAAATTAAAATATGTTTGATTTAAACGAGAAATGTTATTACTTAGAAGGGTTTTGAACTAATGCCCATTAATACTATTCTATATTAGAAGCCGAGTATACTTGTGTTATGAACACAGTGTGATATTATATGGATCTAGAAGAACTTATGATGAACTTATAGATGTTCCAACCATTTGATGACTCAGTAGTAATACTATGATGACAATGGAGCTAATTGTTAGGCAAGGAATATCATATACCATATGACTGTGGTTTCATCTCAAAGTGAAGAGATAAGAAACATGCAATATACCGACTAATAGCAAAATGTTGCTAACCCACTGGATTAAGCATTTGCATAGTGGAAACATGGTGGACATGATTGGATCATTAAGAATGAGATTTGTGGATGATTGGATTTAAGTGCAAGTGGGAGTCTATTGAAAAAGTATTCCCATGGATCCAATCATGTGATGATTGGCATGGCATAAACCAGAAAGGATTTGATTAATAATCATAAAGGCAAGCTTCCAGTTCATTCTGTTTCATTCAGTTATGAGATAACAAGGAAAAATTATGAATGTCTAAAGAATGATGATACTCAATGATGTATATCTTCAAGTACGTGACTTGGAGGATGGGATCACATGAATGTTAAGAGTGTGTACATGCTTATTGTGTCCCTATTCGGTTGTTACTATAGAAGGTAGATAGACACCGATAACACATAATACTAGAGTGTGGGTTGGTTGATGACATAATCTCATTTGTCATGATATGACAATATTAAACCAAGCACACAGATACATGTTAGAGAACAATGTATCAGACATATCCACCTTGAGAGTGACACATGTAAACCATCATTAGTGGTCATAGTCATCTCTCATAGTGAAGGTGGTGATTGTAATTCTTAGAATTGAAATCACTACACTCATTACTTGTCGTTGGGTACACTTTGACATCATCAAATGTAGTCCTAAAACATGGGTTGCTATAATAGTAATGATTGGGTGAATTTGACTGTGACGACCACTATCAACCGACAACCCAATCACACATTAATTACGTGGAATAACCATTAGCAGCGGATTACTAAAAATCACTAAAAATTAAAACCCTTTTGCAAAGAGATCCATTACCAAGAAACTCTTTATAGAAAGAACCAAAGCAATATATACACCATGGTTCACATTGTACATACATTGTACCATCTCATCTCGAGGATAATGTATACTAGTTGCTTTGCCAAAAAACATACTGAAGCAACATAAAACCTCGAGGCATACAAGCCAAAATCTTAGATCGTTTATAAAACCATTATGTACTAACTCCCAAGGACCTGAGAGTACATAGACGACACATAGGACTTCTATCTACAAGACACAACAGACATCACACTCAACCTGAGCTGTCACTGCTGTCCCTATTGCTTATGTCCTCCCCCTACAATATGGTCTCCACCTCCTCATCCATGTCCACCTAAAAATTGTGGGGCTAACGGGGTGAGATACAAGTCCCAACGAGAAATATAACCCTCTGCCAACAATATTATTATCACAAATAAGCTGTATAAAACTAAGAAGAGGATCTATTATAACAATAAGAAAGATTAATCACTGTTTATAAGCAGGACATAGCAATATCATCTTTTAGAGCATTACAACTATCTAAGATAGAGCAATAAATCATCCATTCACTTTATAAGGAATACAAAGAACACATATAACATCTATCCCTTTAAGATGTATAAAAGTAGTGTAACATCAACCAATGTTTCCGTATTCAATCCTTAAGCAAATACACTAGATGAATGATTACATATTTACAATCACACTTATGCCCTGAGGAGATGAGGTATACCGCTCATGCTCCAACCGACCACCACATAGTCGAAATCGGTACCATACAAGGTCAATGGAAGAGATGGCTTCCAAGACCTCACCTGCCTCGGTCAGTACGAGGCCACTAGTAGTGACATCACGTGTCAAACTGCAAAATAGCTTGCCAGGGTATAGTGGCATCTTCTCTATAGAGTTACAACCATAACATGCACTCTTTTCAGGGAGTACACCCCCACAACATTCTGTGGTATTGAGTCATGGCATATAGCCATACTCTTAATAGGGAAAACACACAACACATTCCCTATTTGGGCATATGGATATGTTTGCCCATCACCCCTGCATATTCAAGAATATGCCCTCCGAGTTAAACTCATTTCACCATTCAGTAAATTCTAAGCTGATGGATCTATGGTCAGGGCAACTATATTTTATGGTTTCTAATGATATATTAAGTGCTTTACAATATATTTTAGCATCAATCCAGTTATAAACATCAATCATAAACAAATTCTACAAAGAAAGGTGTAATACATTTATCATATTCTTTCATAATCTTTGGATGACATTTTGAATGTATACAACTTGGGATCTCAATCCCTTCATCATATCACTGGGAATTCTCATCCCTTAAACATGATCTTCATCATGATTACATGATCTTGGTATTCAAACCCTTAGTTCATCACTAAACACTGTTACCTCTTATCAGGTAACCATTACCTCTATGTCCTCTGACCCATGTATTCATTATACTTGCTGCATAAGTATTTCACATGTCTCACAAGGCCCATTTAAATATCTTGTCACCTCTCACGAGGCAACAATTATCTTTTATGTCATCAGACCATATAGACATTATACTTGTTGTACACGTATTTAACATGGCTCACAAGACTCATTTAATCTATATCATATGAAACATCATAGCTCATACTTGGCTATGCTCGTTATCTCCTGATACCTGCATGGTTAACACTTAATGATAAAAACAATATCAAGTACATATCATCACCATGCAATACAAGAGAAATACAACCTTCCCATTATTAGGGTTAGGGTTTCCCTTTATAGCTAATTAGGGTTTCACTTCATATTATTAATCCACACCCTAATTCATTGCTCCATACATCTAGGAGCTTACATTTATATCATAAATATTCAATCATACTTATTTATTCTCATCATTTATCATTAAATGATTATTAACACAAAGTATGAGTTTATCTCTCATCCTTACTAGGATATTGATTACATCATACTATATTAAATGGGATTAACCCTTTCTCAAGGTACATTAGCCTACACTTGTCAAAGTATATTAAGCTCATTACTTCTTATTGTGTCAATTTCCATAACACACTTCATGTGTTACTCATCCAAGTGTATCAGATTTGAGGTGCATCAAGGTGTATCGACCTTGAAGTACTAGATGTGATATCGAACAAACATCATTACTTGGTGTAACACTTCCCTCATCATTTCCGACTTACTTGAGTTTATCAACTTATCTTGTATTAGGGTATCGGGCATCCTAATACTTTATGTACTAACTCATCACATTTGTCATGTAGTGTATTGGCCATAAGTCACCACACTTGTCTTGTAGTGTATCAGTCATAGGTCACCACACTTGTCTTGTAGTGTATCAGCCATAGGTCACCACACTTGTAGTGTATCGGCCATAGGTCACCACACTTGTCTTGTAGTGTATCGTCCTAGCATCAATTCTTGAGTTGCCCAACTATCATCAAGTGATATGGACTAATGTCGAATTATGTCATTGTTAATATAGGGTTGACCATCATCAATCACTTTAGGTGTTTCACCTATCAAGGTATTAGCCACACCATTACTTGGTGTTTTAGCCATCACTTCTAAGAGTGTGTTTCCCTCACCTTTACAAGGTGTGTTAGGTTGAGTCATGTATGTCAAGTTGAACACATGTATTGGGTTAGAGGTATATCGGGCTAGGCATCATCATATCCCTCGTACCCTCACCCATCAATGTATCAGCCTTACCTATCTTATGGTGTATCACCTTCACCATACTTGGGTGTAACAACTTCACCTCACTTGGTTGTATCATCCTTACCTCACTTGAGGATATTGTCCACACCATACTTTAGTGTATTGACCATCCCATGTTCTAGGGTATCAACCACCTTACCACTTTTTTTCCTCTAATGTATTGGGTTACAATACCATATCGTTCTAGAGGTGTGTACTTACCTCCATATCGTTCAAGAGTGTTTTCTTACCTCCATATCGCCCAAGAGGTGTGTTCTTACCTCCATATCATTCAAGAGGTGTGTTCTTACCTCCATATCGTTCAAGAGGTGTGTGCTTACCTCCATATCGTTCAAGAGGTGTGTGCTTACCTCCATATCATTCAAGAGGTGTGTGCTTACCTCCATATCGTTCAAGAGGTATGTGCTTACCTCCATATCGTTCAAGAGGTGTGTTCTTACCTCCATATCATCTAAGATGTGTGTGTGTATCAAGTTGACCACATACATATCGAGTTACACAAGTGTAGGGTTTTGCATATCGGGTTAGGGGTGCTCGAACTCGATATTGGTTTGTGCCATGATGATGTCATCATCATCAAGCTCTAGAATTTTGTCCCTTAATATTCTAGTTCATGGACAACAATCCTATGCAACTATTAGAACTCATAGATCCATCAATCATTTAAGGAAAATCGAAATTGAAAGTAGATCAACAACTACAACAAGATTGAAGGTGAATAATAACATAATTGGGTTCAAGTTATATAACTTGCCTCAAGAACAACTTCAAAGCTCCAAGCTCCAAAGATTCACGTTCCCAAGGTTGAAGATGACTTATCAAGAGTCCAAAACTCATTCACAACTCCTCCATATGCAAAGAATCACCATAGTTAAGAACTTGGTGAAGAAGAAAAGAAAGGAATAACTATAACCCAAGAATCATGCTTCAACCAAGGTTGAAGATGACCATGGCTTCACATTAAGCTTGAAGCTCGCGCTCCTCCTTGATCCTCAACTTCTATGGGTGATATCCAAGAGAAAAAGAGTTGTAGGATTCGAAACACTAGTAGGTGAAAGAAGAGGTATATATAGTAGAGGCTCATGAGAGAGATTGTATAAGAGGTGTCATCACCTTATACTACAAGGTGACACATGTCCATGCAAGGTTGACACATGTCCATGCATGCACCCATAATTATCTCAACATGAAAAACTCTTTGTTGGACAATTCAAGAGTAGATATCAGCCATTGGGTTCATTGTTGAACAAGATATCACAACCCAATATCATTCACAATCCGATACAACTTTTCCAAGGAACATGTAAATCGTCATGGATCACCTCCTTGAGGTGCTAATCTGATATGAATACTTCCAAGAAGTTAATAAAATGATATGGAACCTCCTCTATGGCTTATTGGCTGATAGGCACTCCCATGTAAGCTCTACAACTCATTACAACCCATTCTAGGGTTTCAACTACACAACACTTCTTAGTCTTTTCATCACCAAGAATGCTACCACTAAAAATGATTAAAAAATGGTGCCTCATTCTTTCTCTCTCCTCTAGATGTTACTGAGAGAGAGTAGGGACACTCTAGAGGTGGTAATTTCCACACCAACCCTATATTTTGGGTAAATTGCAATTTGCACGAAAGCTGGTACACAAGGCACAAGCATTATTCAAATAAGCTCAAACTTGGAACTCAGGCTTTCCACAAGCCACCACTTAGCATCATTTTCTCTCTTATGATGCTAAAGCTGAGACGACTACTATCAACTGACAACCAAATCACACATTAATTACATGGAATGACCATTAGCAGTGGATTACTTAAAATACTAAAAATGAAAACCATTTTGCAAAGAGATCCACTACCAAGAAACTCTTTATAGAGAGAACCAAAGTAATATATATATATAATGGTTCACATTGTACATATGTTGTACCATCTCATCTCGAGGATAACATATACCAGTTACTTTGCCAAAACACATACTGAAGCAACATAAAACCTTGAGGCATACAAGCCAAATCTCACATCGTTTATAAAACCATTACGTACTAACTCTTAAGGACCTGAGAGTACTGAGACGACACATATGACTTCTATCTACAAGACACGACAGACAACACACTCAACCTGAGCTGTCACTACTGTCTCAGTTGTTGATGTCCTCCCCCTACAGTACAGTCTCTACCTTCTCATCCGCGTCCACCAAAAAATTGTGGGGCTAACAGGGTGAGACACAAGTCCGAGCGAGAGATATAACCCTCTACCAACAATATTATTATAACAAATAAACTGTATAAAATTGAGAAGATGATCTATTATAACAATAAGTAAGATTAATCACTATTTATAAGCAAGACATAGCAATATCATCTTTTAGAGCATTACATCTACCTAAGATAGATCAATAAATCATCTATTCACTTTATAAGGAACACGAAGAACACATATAACATATATCCCTTTAAGATGTATACAAGTAGTGCAACATCAACCAATGTTTCCATATTCAATCCTTAAGAAAATACGCTACACAGCTGATTACATATTTACAATCATACTTATGCCCTGAGGAGATGAGGTATACCGCTAATGCTCCAACCGACCACCACTTAGTCAAAATCAGTACCATACAAGGTCAATGGAAGAGTCGGCTTCCAAGACCTCACCTGTCTCGGTTAGTACGAGACCACTAGAAGTGACATCACACGTCAAAATACAAAATAGCTTTCCAGTGTATAGTGACATCTTCTCTATAGAGTTACAGCCGCAACATGCACTCTCTTTAGGGAGTACACCCCCACAATATTCCCTGGTATTGAGTCATGGCATATAGCCATACTCTTAATAGGGAAAACACACACCACATTCCCTATTTGGGCGTAAAGATATGTTCGCCCATCACCCTCGCATATTCAAGAATATGCCCTCTGAGTTAAAATCATTTCACCATTCAACAAATTCTGACGCTGATGGATCTATGGTCAGTGAAACTACATTTTATGGTTCCTAATGATATATTAAGTGCATTACAATATCTTTTAGCATCAATCAAGTTATAAGCATCAATCATAAACAAATACTACAAAGAAAGGTGTAATACATTTATCATATTCTTTCATAATCTTTGGAACACATTTTGAATGTATACAACTTGGGATCTCAATCCCTTCATCATATCACTGGTAATTCTCATCCCTTAATCATGACCATCATCATGATTACATGATCTAGATATTCAAACCCTTAGTTCATCACTGAACAATGTTAGCTCTTCTTAGGTAACCATTACCTCTAGATCCTCTGACCCATGTATTCATTATACTTATTGCACAAGTATTTCACGTGGCTCACAAGGACCATTTAAATATCTTGTCACCTCTCACGAGATAAAAACTATCTTTTAGGTCATCATACCATATAAACATTATACTTGTTGTACAAGTATTTAACATGGCTCATTTAATCTATATCATATGAAACATCATAGCTCATACCTGGATATGCTCATCATCTCCTGAAACCTGCATGGTTAGCACTTCATGATAAAAACAATATCAAGTACATATCATCACCATGCAATACAAGAGAAATACAACCTTTCCATTATTAGGGTTAGGGTTTCCCTTTATAGCCGATTAGGGTTTCACGTTCATATTACTAATCCACACCCAAATTCATTGCTCCACACATGTAGGAGCATACATTGATATCATAAGTATTCAATCATACTTATTTATTCTCATTGTTTATCATTAAATGATTATTAACACAAAGTATGAGTTTCTCTCTCATCCTTACTAGGATATTGATACATCATACTATATTAAATTGGCTTAACCATTTCTCAAGGTACATTAGCCTACACTTGTAAAACTGTATTAAGCTCATTAATTCTGCTATAACACACTTCATGTGTTACTCATCCAAGTGTATCCGATTTGAGGTGCATCAAGGTGTATTGACCTTGTGATTGATGATGGTCAACCCTATATCAACAATTCCCTAATCTGAGATGAGTCCATATCACTTGATGATATTTGGGCAACTCAAGAATTGATGCTAGGCCAATACACTACAAGACAAGTGTGTTGAGCTATGGCCGATACACTACAAGACAAGTGTGATTACCTATGGTTGATACACTACAAGACAAGTGTGGTGACCTATGGCCGATACACTATAAGACAAGTGTGGTGACCTATGGCCGATACACTACAAGACAAGTGTGGTGACTTATGGCCAATACACTACAGGACAAATGTGATGAGTTAGTACATGAAGTATTAGGATGGCCGATACCCTAATACAAGATAAGTTGATAAACTCAAGTAAGTTAGAAATGATGAGGGAAGTGTTACACTAAGGAATGATGCTTGGTCAATATCACATCTAGAACAATGGTTTAATTTCTAGTTTTAAATCTATGGATGGAGTCTCTAGTTGCTCACTTCTTTTTAGTTGAGAAGGGCCTATCCATGGAGTCTTTCCATGCTCATGTCATTACATGAGTTTTGGGGTTGTTAACGTATCAACCGGCTAAATATGCCTTTTCCCTCTTACGTCTTTCATGCATACAAGATTTTACAGGTAAAGATTATTATTGTTGCCTATCACACTATGAAGTTTGGTATCATGATTTGGGGGAGATATAGTCATTCAAAAAGTATTTCAATTTTTTCTTTTAGTAAATTATTATTCATAAGTCACAAAAATGTATAAAAATGTGTTTTGGAATTGTAAAACTGTGAATAGTTTATATGGTTAGGTTTCATGACCTAAATTAATTAGAGTGAAAATTTGATCTTTCTTAGTTTATTCATATAGTGTAATTTCAACACCAACTTCATGTACTATTTTTGATAGGTGAGTTAAGTTATTGCTTTGGACTTAGGGTTTGAACCTGAATGATTTATCTAGAATATGATATGTGCATCTTCCCTAATGTTTTATTGAATACAACCCTACATTTCCTATATTAGCAAATCTTTTGAAAATGATTCCCTTTTTCTTATCTCTTGAACTCATTTTAAAGATCATTTATATGACACTTTCTCTCTCTCTCTTTGGTTATCAATATCTACATAATCAATATTGATGGATCTTTTAATGTCATCTTGATATAATATGGATGTTCTAATGTATTTTATTTTAAATGATCTGAATTGACTAAAATTATGTGTGTCTTCCCTATTGTGTATGTTAATTAGACTAATATTATGTAAAGTAGTGAGACTTTTGTACAACTATATATTGGGGCACGTTATTTCTACCTAGATTGTGTTTTTAAACTTATTTATATATAGGGGGTGCACTATTTCCACCTAGGGTGCACCTTTCCCCCCAAAACTTTGGCATGAGATCCTATGGTGTATTATGGATGATATTAGTCTATGTTTGTTCACATGCACTATTGATCATTGAGATACTATTTGAATATTTTGAAAAGCCTAGTTCTCCTAATTTATGATAATTCTTGTTAAATTAAATGTTTAATCTCTGTTTTATTTGTTACAACCTATCCTTTTAAATGCCCAAAATTCCTTATACACTAGATACTAGATTATATTGACACATCCTTTTCTTTGCTTCCACTTTTTGGGTATTTTTTTCAACCCACCTAGCTATAGGCGTCTCAGAGAAAAATGGATCGGGAGGGATGTGTACCCAGAAGTAGAGCTTAGAGGATTAAGATGGCCAAATTTCCTTCTACAATTGGTCCTTTTGTATTATTTATTTATGATTTTCCTTCTATGTAGATCCACCTTATGGTGAGATAATTTGTATAGAATGTTTCATGAAAATGCAAATAGTTTGAGTTTCCACTTTTAATAATTATTTTATAGGTGTATATCCTACTTGTTCAAAAATGACAACGAACCACTTCCCTTAACACTTTTCCTATGTTTATTATTGTATTAATTTATTCCTAAATTAAATAAAGAGTGAATCCCCTCTCAGGTCCCACTCTTTAATTCTCCATCTAAATTTACAAAAATACCTTTATTTGGAATAATAATGAGTTATATGAAGTGAACTATGGAAAAACCTAATAAAACTTTGGTTTAATATGAAGTAATGCGGTAATATAAAAAATATTAATGGTCGATAAGAACTGCCTTGGGTAGATGGAAAACCAACAACGTGCTAGATCAAAAAAGTAGGCATGTCACCTTTCTTTATGTATCAGATGATGATGATGATGATGATGATGATGATGATTATTATTATTATTATTATTATTATTATTATTATTATTATTATGTAATTCTTAAACAAAAAATCATTTCTTAAACATCAAGAACTACCTTTTGGTTTATGTTCTTAATATTCTGTGCTCTCCTTGGTTAATTAGGATCACCGACCAAACATTCTGTGATAATATGTAATTGATGATGGCTCTCTCTTGCTCCTCCTTTCAAGTCCTCTCATCCACCACCTCTCGGTTGTCCACCATCATTTTATTTTCTATCTCCACCCTTTATACTATTTTCTCAACCTATGGAAGCTTATGCCCTTTCCTCCTCTCCCCCCCTTTTCCTAGCCTCTATATTCACCCTCGAAGAGATTTTTTATTAAGAGATAAGAAATGTAAGTTCACCCTCATCTCATCTTCTTTTGTCCTCCACAATTCCTTATACTATCACATATTGTATCTTGTTGAAAAAATAGGGGTCCCAACCACACCATTAAATGACCGAAAGGAAAACGCTACAAATCCAATACAACCCCTTGCACTAACCCCATTGAGCTAAAACATGCACCCCCATCATTTTGTCAACCATATCCTTTCACCATCATAAAAAATCAACAATCACTTCCACTCACCAAGTGCCAACTCTAATACCATCTTAAGTACTCACATGTCCCCCCCCAACACCTCATCTTTATAATCCACTCGAAATGAAGATTAACCCCACCTGCCAACCACATCTAAGAAAATTCTATAGGAATTTCTTCTCCTATATCACAATAAAGCATACCCTTATCTTCCCATGTCAGTTGCCGAATATGGCACCCCTTCAAGCCCTTGGGATTTGGGACCTCATCCTCAAAAACATCACATACAATATCTACATTGAGCTTTATAGAGCGAAGCAATTTGTTTACTTTGGCCAAAGGTCAGACCTTAAAGGTGATTTTGACATAAAATATGAGTTATTTCTCATATTCTCTTGTGTTTCACCTTCTAGGTTGAACCCTTTAGTTCATGGGCCCTATGGAGCCATCCAATATGAACCACCTTACATGTACTACTACAACCTTGTTATCCTCATCAACCTAGCCCCTATCCAAATCACTATTAACTATGATGATGAAAAATTGAGGATGATTATGTACAACAAATATGAAGATAATTTCCTCATTATAGACCCCACATGATTGACCTTCACATCTAGTACCACTCTGGCCTCGAGAACCCACTATATTTCACTACCACTTCCATCATTTTTTCAAAACCCCTCCCATTGCAGCCATCTAGTTTCTATATATCAAACCTAATTAAATGTCTCAAGTATCCTTACCTTAACTCCTCAGCACCTATACATTTTGATTCCAACAAAACTTATAACCTACCTAACCCACCGTCATTTTCGATCCGACTTCTAGAAACTAATGGAACTTGTTCATATGGTTACCCACCACTCTCCCCAAATAGACCTCAACTTCTCTAATAACTCACCTTCAAGATCCATGCATATGTTTTTCTTACATGGATGATAATGTATAGGTGGTAGACACTTTTATTCATATGAAGATTATGGCATTTACAAAAAGGATTTCCTATAATACATTGGTGCAAGATACAACCTACAATCTACATAATTTGAAGGTTACCCTCCCCTTTTATAGTGTATTTTTTCATCTCTCTCTGGTCATTCCTCTTGTTTAGAATTTTTTTATTCCAAACAATATTTTACCTCCTAGTCTTTACTCATTGGGATCCTTATTGATCCCTTACTCCCAGTGGTGTAAGATCCAGAAGCAATGTTTTAAAATCTCTATCAACAAAAAATTTTTGGTTTTTTCCATCATTACGGTCTTTGTGGTCACAAATCACATGATTTCTTTGGTAGACAATTTGCTGACTTTATTTAACACAATAGCATCCCTATAGTTTATTCCCATTTAAGGTATCTCACCATAAACCTTGGCCAAAATGAAGAGACCCTACGCAATTTTACCGTTTCAGGTGGAGACACAAAATGCATACCCAGGGTTTCTTCTCTCAATCAAATGAAAGTCAATCACATCAAATATCCTCTCACTGATAAAAAACATTTACCCAGAAAATTCTATATAATATAATCATCATTACATTACCAAATATGTATCCTACAATTTGACTCTAGTGGAACATTCCCCTTTTCTACCTCTGACCTTCACCATAACACCATCCTTTCACCCCTCCCCCTACTTACTTAACATGAATCCCTCCTCTAATGTAACCACCTATCCACCACCCTACTACACTTCCCCAAACTCACAAACTTCCACTTACACCCTAACATTTATGCCTTTGCCCACAAATAAACCCTTTTCCTATCAGTCTCAAGAAACCCTACCCTCAAAACAACATGACCACCATGTAAACTAACCGCCCCTCTATGATAAACACAAAAAACAAACCACTTTACCCATCCAAATCCATTATTCCCTTCCTTTGCCCTTCTTGCTTCCTTAAAAAACCTCATCAAAACCCTAACCATGAATGGGAAAATTTAAGTCAAATGGATATAGAACACAATGACATTTCCACTCAAGACAAAACCATCAACATCACCCTCTGAAAGAGCCTCGTCCCTAACATTGACACCCTGGTTTACTTTATCCTATCTAGTTTCAAGCAAACATACATCCTAAATATCAAGGTGATAGTTGTCTACATCAATCTTAGTCCAGGCCTCAAATTCTTTATGATCTTGGTCATCACCAAACAACTCAACTCTCTCTTACACAATGTATCTATCAAAATGCCTAAACATGACCTAGTTTTGGAAATTCTTTATATACTTGACTCTAACTCAAGGTCAAAGTAATCGAGATTTCTACTTCTCTGAGTCTCATTTACACAGAGAAAAATCGTCCATATTTATCTTGGATACATCTTTGGGCCTCCCTAAACCCTAACACTCTCCTATATGATTTTATCCTCTCTATCCTATTGGCTCACCTCTAGTTCTTTTAGGTCTTATAGAAGATTGAGCATGCCTAGGGGGTTTCTATATACATCCCTGAAGATATAACATCACCCCTTGATTATCACCATGTGAAACTAGTGTTTTATTCCCAAAAAGTCATTATCTACCCCACCTATTCAACATTATAGTAGGAGACAACTCTTATCCCCCCACTGCATCATACCTAGAGAAAACATACAATTATACAAACTTCAGCTTCAAAATACCCTTCCACCCTCACCCCCATCTACATTCACCTATCAACTTGATCAACCAAATCACTCAGAGAACACTAACAAACCACCCTATCATTGTTTTAAAAATCAAAAGTCTTTCAAAATCTTTATAATACCATCATCACCCCCTCAATAGGACACCCAACTAAACCTAAATGCATACATGAAATAAAATAGATCATAGATCTAAAAACCTCATGTGACAGAGTCTAGACCCCAAGCCAACCCATCTTGACCAGAAGATCCTTAATGAGGATCAGAATAGAAAATTCTTTATCCCAAGCTAATGTGATAAACTTTAAAGGTTTGTTACATTCTTAGACATAATCAAAATTATCTTTGTAATGACCCTCTCCCCATGTTATCCCCAATTAAGGTGCACCGAGACGGAAAGGACCACTATCATATTTATACGATCAAGGTTTAGCAATTAACCAAAAATAATTATAAAATTCATTTAATGGAAAAAAGTTTGATACATTATGAAAGATAAACTCTCCACAAAGGAGTCACGTGATCAAAATCTATTATTTATAACATGAAATAAAAACTATCTAACTAAATCCTCCAAGTTAACTTTAACACCTTTCCTTTTTTGTGCCTTTTTCATTGCATGTCCATTTTGTAGATTAATAGTGTGGCAACACATCCCACTATCACACAGACAACGAGGTGTTACGCGAAAATGTGCGGAAATCACCATAACCACAGATTATCAGAAACACAGGTTAATTAAAACCGATTATGGAAAGATGATAAACTAAGACACTATTACATTCCAGTCCACATCCTGCAAGAAAACAAGTTATATACATATATACAAGCCTTGATACATGTTCACAGCTTAGAGCAATAGCTGTCTTGTAGTCACATGAGTTCATCACCTGTTTATACATACATAAAGGCCCACATCCGGCCAATAGCAGGATATACAAAACATCAACGATCATACGTCGTGAAACAACGTCAAAACACCTCCAAGGACCTGAGAGTACATGGATGACTCTAGACTCTTCTACAAAACATCCCAAAACGACAGCATGTCCATCGCTTGCCTTCTACTGTTCTTCTTGCTGCTCGGCCGCAACTCTGCGACCACCACCACGTCTAGCTCGACCACCTAAAAAGGGTGTAAACTAGCGGGGTGAGACAATTGAACATTGTCCCAGTGAGAAACATAACTCCCCGCCGAAACTACAAAACCTCAGATATATAAAGCAGCTAACTAATAAGAAGTATTGAACAAGAGCAGTTATAAGATAAAGTTGTTCATACTTAGCAACTTCCCAGATGTACTCAAACATATATCCAACCATTTCTTTATGAACATGATTAACAAGATAAGATTTATAAGGATTTACCACATATGAGAAGCATATAATCAACTGCAAGATATAACGAAGTTAACTACACAAACAAAGCCTCAACCAATGTTTCGTGTTTGTCTTAAGGAGTAAATACTAAACGGCTGGGTTACATTTTATTATGCCCCAAGGAAGTGAACCGTACCGTTCAAATCCAACCTTCGGCTGCGAAGCCCATAGCCGATGCCATACAAGGTCAATGGAAGAGCCCGACTCCACGACCTATCCCCTCGTGGTCAGTGCACGAGAAACAAGCAGGACCGCAGTCTCATGCTGAAGTGGTCGTAGCCACAAGGTCAGCTCCATAGGCTACCCTTCCTCTAGCCCGCCTTGGTACAGGTCACGACGCTAGTAAATCTGAGCCACGGGCCTGATCACATTGCTCTGAACCATGAACACATTCATGCTCTTCATATCACATATCCGGAGCCATGGGCCTGTTCACCATAATCATCACATATCCCGAGTCTGCAACCGCAGCTGCACTCATTTTCCTCTCTATTTGAGGCTAGGAGAAACCTCACATATTCAAAAATATGCGCTCCGGGTTAACCCGCAGGAGAACCCGTTTCACCATCACCAATTCCTGACGATGATTGATCTATGGCCAGGGCAACTACATGATATATTCCACTGTGATTAATTAGTATCTTTTATATGGATTGCAGGATTCAACCAAGTTGTATAACAAGAAAATATAACAAGAGGAAAATATAAAACTCAACATTTTGCTTTCACACCATACAGATCCATCACAAGGTTACCACATCACATGTTATCACTTGGCCTCTTGCCAATCATCCATATCCACTTCAAGGATCATCACACACCATGGGATCTCAATCCCTCATCACGTAGTGCCACTGCCTCTCAAGGCTTACATCATCATCATCATCATCATCATCATCATCATCATCATCATCATCATCATCATCATCATCATCATCATCATCATCATCATCATCATCATCATCATCATCATCATCATCATCATCATCATCATCATCATCATGGAATAGCAATCACATTGTACTTGTTACCATATATTCCTCATAACCTTTTACTCGGCTACGCATCACCTGTATGGTTAGCACTATTCAACAATCATCATAAATATCTTAGAAACTCATACTATCAACACAGGGTGACATTTATGATTAAGTGCTTTATCAATATAAAGTGACATTAATGGTTATATACTTTCTTAATCATGCCTCAACTTATGATCACATGCATAGAGTTCATCATTAAGCAATCCACATTACATATTCATCATTTCCCTTAGCCTCATACAGATAATCATGATGATCAGGTTCATGCATATAGTCAGGTTAGATATAAAGGACAATCGTTACCATTACCATTACCATTGAGTAAGCAAGGAATCACCATCGTGTTAAACAAGGACATAACCAACAAAATTGTTTTCCATAACAAGAAGAACCCTCACTAAAGGTTCCAAGAACCCTCACTATAGGCTCTATCGGGCAACCTGCCCTCACCCAAAGCTCAACACACAACGTCCCGCATCCAAGCAACGCACAACGCTGCATCACAAGAGGTAACGCACGCAAGGGGTGTGTCAAGCACTCAACATATTGGGCAACACCCGTCACAACTTATGCTATCGGCCGATACAAAGGAACCTATCGGGCATGTGACGCCCGTCACAGGCTTGCCCATCAATGCCCGTCACAAAGCATCTATCGGCCAGGTCATCCCACAGAAGATAACGTACAAGGGATACAACTTATCCATCCTATCGTGCAACCAACTGAACATAGCCTAACGGCCATCACAGGGTAAGATGGAAGGTGTGACGCCCATCACAAAGACCAGGTGTTGTCCACCACCAACACTTCTTGTGTTGTGCAACGGGTCTAGGTCAAGAGGGCTGTCGGGCATCACCTCCCCAAGCTCACAACAACCAAGGTACCACTTCACAAGATCATCATCTACCTCAAACACAAAGACACCCGAAACTCTAAGAAAATGGCTCACCTCAATCAACCAAGAAAGAGGGGTCTTGCACATCATCTAACACCAAATGGGTCACAAGGAGAAACCCTAGAAAGAGTCACCACCATAACCAAGCTCACCCTTCTAGTCCATGGTGAGAGGAGAGTATTGCCCAAACAACTAGAACACAAGCTCACCTCAATCGTCTAACAGAAAGAGGGGTGTTGCTCATGATGCTAGAAGCTCAAGCTCACTCCTCTAGACCAAGGGGATAAAGGAGTATTGCTCACCAAGAAACCCTAAATCACAAGGATCGGACAACATGGAGAAACTAAACAAGAACTAGACTTCTAACATGCATAGCCGATCATGGACATAGAAGAACATGGAAAGAGAGTAGTGTAGTTAGGGTTAGGAGTTATGTAACCCGCCTTAAGCAAGATCCAAGCTCCTAGCTCCAAGCACCACCAAGCAAGGAAGAAGGAGACTCCAAGGCTATCGGCCACCAGCTTGCTTCTCCAAGGGGTATCAGCCACCAACTTGCAAAGGAGGAGGGTGTGTCGTGCACACCAAGGTGGAGAAGGAACCAAGGGACCAAAGGAACTCCTAGCAAAGGAAAGGAACCACCTATATAGAAGGAAAGGGAGGAGAAAACAAGGTAGAACCAAGCAAGGTGTCGCCTACTGAGGGACACTTGTCCTAGTGCACGAGCCACCATTCTAGCAAGCTCTATACACATGTCTAAGGTATGTACCAAGTGTCCACTAGTGGTGACACAAACGAGGTCAAAGCTAGGTCATGGTCATGGGCGATACACTAGGACAATACACCTCTTGCCATGGGCGACACACTCCCTTATTGGCCGATACACTTCCATCCAGGGCGACACAACCACTTCTTGCCCGATACAAGGGTCCAACCAAGCCAAAACAAGGCACCACAAGGCCCAACAAGCTCAACTAGGCCCAAAAGAACTCAAGCAACGAGCCCAAACCTTCCTCTCTACCCTAGAGGAAGCAAAGAGAGAGAGGAACACCTCACAAGGTGGCAAACTTGCCCACAAACCCTAGACTTGGGTTATTTGCAAGTAGCACCTCCAACTCTCAACAAAACGCAACCAAACCCTAATCACCACCAAAGGTGATTAGCAAGCACCAAAGCATCAAGGTTAAGCAAAGCAAACATGGTAAACCCTAAACGAAGGTCAGGGTCCTTACAAGCTAACCCCCTTCAAAGGATTTCGTCCCCAAAATCTGAAGAGAAAAGAGAAGGATACTTCCTCCTCATCTCTTCCTCGAGCTCCCACGTGGCTTCCTCAATGCCACGATGATGCCAAAGAACCTTCACAAGAACCATGTCCTTCCTTTTCAGCTTCTTAACTCTTCTGTCAAGGATCGCCACAGGACCTTCCTCGTAGGTCACGTCTTCATCAAGCTCAACCTCTACTGGCTATATCACTGTTCCTGAATCTGGATGGCTTTTCTTCAGCATACTGACATGGAACACTGGATGTAACCTGTGCAACTCTGGAGGCAACTTTATCTCATAGTCTACCTTACCAACTCGTGCTGTGACTAGGTAAGGCCCCATATACCTGGGTGCCAACTTACCCTTCCGACCAAACCTTAGCACACCTTTCCATGGTGAGACTTTAAGATACACTTTGTCTCCTACCTGGAACTCCAAAGTTCGTCGGAGATTGTCTGCATAAGACTTCTGCCTGTCCTGTACTGCTTTCAACTGTTGCTGTATCACTTTGATCTTTTCTGTCGTCTGCTGCACTAACTCAGGACCCAACAACTGATACTCACTAGACTCATACCAACACAAAGGAGATCCACACTTCCTCCCATACAAAGCCTCATAAGGAGCCATGTCAATGCTCCGCTGATAACTGTTGTTATAAGCAAACTCTATCAAACTGAGATGTACATCCCAATTGCCTAGAAACTGCAAAACACAAGCTTGAAGGAGATTGTCCAGAATCTGAATAGTCCTCTCAGACTGTCCATCTGTCTGTGGGTGGAAGGTGGTACTGAACCTTAACTACGTTCCCAACGCTTTGTGCAACTGTTCCCAGAAATGACTTGTGAACTGAGGACCTCTATCAAAAACTATTGTTGCTGGTACTCCATGCAAACGTACTATCTCATCCACATATATCGAGCGAGTTTCTCCATTGTATACATCATCTTTACCGGTAGGAATTGGGCAGACTTTGTCAATCTGTCCACTATTACCCAAATGGAATCATGATTCCTAGTTGTCCTGGGTAGACCAACTACGAAATCCATGATTATATGATCCCATTTCCACTGCTGTATTAACAAGGGTTGCAACGTACCTGCTAGCTTCTGATGTTCAGCCTTGACTTGTTGACATACCACACACCTTGCCACAAACTCCGCTACATCCTTCTTCAAACTGGGCCACCAATACAAGTCCTTCAGACTATGATACATCTTGGTGACACCTGGATGCATAGCATACATCGACGTGTGTGCTTCCTCGAGCACTAACTTCCTCAGCTCATCAACATCAGGAACCACAATCCTATCACGATAGCAAACTAGCCCATCCTCAGACTCATGAAATCCATCACGTTTTCACTGTCGAACTCTGATCTGATCAACTGTACTACATCATCTGTCTGCTGGGCATCTTTGATCTTCTATCTCAATGTAGGCTTGACTTGCATCTGTGCTAAAAGTCCAGCTAATGAGGAAACCTCCATCTGCACATTCATCTGCCGCAAGGAAGCAAACATATCCTGCCTAGGGCATACCAGGGAACTCAACTGTGCCTTCTTGGAAGAAAAAGAAGAAGAATTTCGGCTAAGCGCATCAGCTACCACATTCGCCTTACCAGGATGGTACTCGATAGTGCAGTCGTAGTCATTGATCAACTCCATCCATCGCTGCTGTCGCATGTTTAACTCGTGCTGCGTAAAGATGTACTTCATATTCTTATGATCCGTAAAGATTTGACACACTTCCCCATACAGATAGTGTCTCCAAATCTTTAACGCATGAACCACTGCTGCCAGCTCCAAGTCATGAGTCAAATAGTTCTCCTCATGTTTCTTAAGCTGTCGTGAAGCAAAAGAAACCACATGATCATCCTGCATCAGCACACAACCTAATCCTTTCTTGGAAGCATCACAGAAAACAATGTAGCCTTTCCAGGCTCTGGCAGGATTAACACTGGAGCACTGGTCAGTTTCTCCTTCAAACTCTGGAAAGCTTGATGGCATCGATCATCCCAGACAAAAGGTACATCCTTTCTCGTCAACTTCGTCATCGGCAGCGCAATCGTACTAAAGTCCTTGATAAACCTCCAGTAGTATCCTGCTAAACCCAGAAAACTACGAACTTCTGTCGGCGTCTTCAGCTGTTCCCATTCTGCAATGGATTCCACCTTCCTCAGTTCTACTTTGACTCCTTCTGCAGATATCACATGACCCAAGAAAGTCACCTCTTCCAACCAGAACTCACACTTACTGAACTTGGCATACAACTGATGTTGGCGAAGAAGAGTTAATGCTCGGCGAAGATGTTGCTCATGCTCTTGCCTGTCCCGACTATAGATCAAGATGTCATCTATAAAGACTACAACAAACTGATCTAAGAACGGACGGAACACTCTATTCATCAAGTCCATGAAAGCAGCAAGTGCATTGGTTAATCCAAACGACATAATCACGAACTCAAAATGACCATACCTCGTCCTGAAAGCTGACTTTGGTATGTCATCCGCCTTAATCCTCAACTGATGATATCCGGACCGTAGATCGATCTTTGAAAACACTGCAGCTCCACACAACTGATCGAACAGATAATCTATCCTCGGCAATGGGTACTTGTTCTTGATTGTGACTTTGTTCAACTGCCGGTAATCTATACACAACCTCATCGAACCATCCTTCTTTTTGACGAACAACACGGGAGCACCCCAAAGCGACGTGCTCGATCGGATAAAACCTTTCTCCAACAACTCCTGCAACTGCTTCTTCAACTCTGCCATCTCCACTAGAGCCATCCTGTACGGTGCTTGTGCAACTGGCTGCGTTCTTGGGACTAGATTGATCTCAAAATCAATCTCTCGGGGTGGAGGAACACCAGGAAACTCCTCAGGAAACACGTCGGAAAACTCTCAGACAGCTGACACCTCCTCGAGGCTCGGACCTTTCGCCTTGGCAGCCACAACGATATCCACAATGTGAGCTAAGAATGCCTCACATCCTTTCCGTAGCAACTTATCTGCCACTATAGCCGATATTAAACACGTCAGAAGAATCTTCCTATCTCCCTGGAAGATCCACTTCTCTCCGACATCATCAAACACTTCCTGCTTGGAACCACAGTCCAAAACAACCTTATACTTCTCTAAGGTATCCATCCCAAGGATAACATCAAAACCATGCATATCAAGTGGTATAAGATCCACTCGAATGCAGTGTCCCGAGAAAGACAAGACACAAGATGGACATTCATCTCGAAGCAACGAGGAACCATCAAGAGGGGTTTCTAACAACAAACTATCCTTCTTACGGCTAACAGGTAAACGACAATTTTCAAGCATACTATAGGCGATAAAAGAGTGTGTAGCACCCGGGTCAACCAGAACAGATATAAAGCAAGAAGAAGACATATCAGAATGAAATAACTCCATCTGACTTGTCACCACTCGCGGGTTGACTATCGTCTCCGGCTGACTCATAGCATAGAATCGAGCCGTTGCTTGCTATCCATGTCCCCTGCTCCCTTGAGCAGACGATCCTGCTTGAGACGCTTGACCGCGCCCTCACCCCCTGCTACCATTGGGCTGCTGTCTATCTGATCCCTGAAGATTCTGTCTCGACTGCTGTGTCACTTCATCATCTCTGTAGGGACAACTTGACTTGACATGCCCTATCTGACCACATGTATAGTATGTCCTAACATCATACCGTGACCTAGATGGCCCTGTCACTGCCACATAAGCTGTACTGTATGCCTTTGACAGTGAAGAGACATAACCTCTTCCCTTACTCGGAGACCAATGATATGGTATACCAGAACCTCTCATCACTGGAGGTGCCCCAAACCTTGGCTTCTTGAAGCCACCAAACCTCTACCCCTGGGACTGAGCATGTCTCTTCTTAGCCATAGACTCTCTCTTCTCCCTTACTGATCGTTCGATCCTCCAGACGGATTCCACAAACATAGCGAACTGCTCCCAGTTCTCCAAAGTAGACACAGGTGTTGTCAACTCAGAACTCAGACCTTTCTCGAAACGTCTGATCCGTTCCTCATCTATCGCTGCCATGTGAGGAAAAAACCTCAACAGATCCATGAACTTGGCCTCATACTCGGTGATGTTCATTGTTCCTTGTCGCAAGCTCTCAAACTGACTGATCTTCTCATCCAGATACATCTTCGGGAAGTATCTGCTGACAAACTCACGCCAAAAAACCTCCCAACAGATCACCTCACCAGGCCGCTTCTCTTCCTCGATGGTCCACCAGTGACCAACACTACCTTTCAGAAGGTAAACATCGTTCTTTACTTTGTCTACTTCAGGGATGTCGAGGATCCGGAAAGCCTTCTCAAGACTTGTCAGCCACAGATCTGCATCCGCTAGATCAGCCGTTCCAGCATAATCCGAAGCTCTGACTCGACGAAGCCGCTCGAAGGTCTTCCCAATACCTGATGTTTCACCATGGGGATCCTGTGCTCTCGGAGAAGGCACTGGCAACCGCTCAACCATGAGATTCATCGTAGCCATCATCTGTGCCATAAGCTGTTGGTAGGCAGGATGTTCAAGTATGGCTGGGTTAGGTTGGGGGACCTCAGGCACCCGATCTTCATGTGCATGTCCTACAGCTCCATCAACTGATGCAACATCACTATGCTCAGGAGCATGTTCTTCATGGTTTCCAGACATCTTGGATTTTCTTCCGCTGAGAGCAGAAGAAGTCTGTAAGAAAACCTGGAAAACACATAAGAACAGACTCAACCTAGTCCTAAATCCCTGTAGACTCAGCGAACCTAGGGCTCTGATACCAAAAACTTGTGGCAACACATCCCACTATCACACAGACAGCGAGGTGTTATGCGAAAACGTGCGGAAATCACCATAACCACAGATTATCAGAAACACAGGTTAATTAAAACCGATTGTGGAAAGATGATAAACTATTACATTCCAGTCCACATCCTGCAAGAAAACAGGTTATATACATATATACAAGCCTTGATACATGTTCACAGCTTAGAGCAACAACTGTCTTGTCGTCACATGAGTTCATCACCTGTTTATACATACATAAAGGCCCACATCCGGCCAACAGCAGGATATACAAAACATCAACGATCATACATCGTGAAACAACGTCAAAACACATCCAAGGACCTGAGAGTACAAGGATGACTCTAGACTCTTCTACAAAACATCCCAAAACGACATCATGTCCATCGCTTGCCTTCTACTGTTCTTCTTGCTGCTTGGCCGCAACTCTGCGACCACCACCACGTCTAGCTCAACCACCTAAAAAGGGTGTAAACCATAGGGGTGAGACAATTGAACATTGTCCCAGCGAGAAACATAACTCCCCGCCGAAACTACAAAACCTCAGATATATAAAGCAGCTAACTAATAAGAAGTATTGAACAAGAGCACTTATAAGATAAAGCTGTTCATACTTAGCAACTTACCAGATGTACTCAAACATATATCCAACCATTTCTTTATGAACATGATTAACAAGATAAGATTTATAAGGATTTACCACATATGAGAAGCATATAAGCAACTGCAAGATATAACGAAGTTAACTACACAAATAAGGCCTCAACCAATGTTTCGTGTTTGTCTTAAGGAGTAAATACTAAACGACTGGGTTACATTTTATTATGCTATGAGGAAGTGAACCGTACCGTTCAAATCCAACCTTCGGCTGTGAAGCCCATAGCCGGTGCCATACAAGGTCAATGGAAGAGTCGGACTCCACGACCTCTCCCCTCGTGGTCAGTGCATGAGAAACAATCAGGACTGCAGTCTCATGCTGAAGTGGTCGTAGCCACAGGGTCAGCTCCATAGGCTACCCTTCCTGTAGCCTGCCTTGGTACAGGTCACGATGGTAGTAAATCTGAGCCACATGCCTGATCACCGTGCTCTGAGCCATGAACGCATTCATGCTCTTCGTATCACATATCCGGAGCCATGGGCCTATTCACCATGATCATCACATATCCCGAGGCTGCAACCGCAGCTGCACTCGTTTTCCTCTCTATTTGAGGCTAGGAGAAACCTCGCATATTCAAAAATATGCGCTCCGGGTTAACCCGCAGGAGAACCCATTTCACCATCACCAATTCCTGACAATGATGGATCTATGGCCATGGCAACTACATGATATATTCCACTGTTATTAATTAGTATCTTTTATATGGATTGTAGGATTCAACCAAGTTGTATAACATGCAAATATAACAAGAGGAAAATATAAAACTCAACATTTTGCTTTCACACCCTACAAATCCATCACAAGGTTCCCACATCACATGTTATCACTTGGCCTCTTGCCAATCATCCAGATCCACTTCAAGGATCATCACACACCATGGGATCTCAATCCCTCATCACGTAGTGCCACTGCCTCTCAAGGCTTACATCATCATCATCATCATCATGGAATAGCAATCACATTGTACCTGTTACCATATATTCCTCATAACCTTTTACTCGGCTACGCATCACCTGTATGGTTAGCACTTTTCAACAATCATCATAAATATCTTAGAAACTCATACTATCAACACAGGGTGACATTTATGATTAAGTGCTTTATCAATTAAAAGTGACATTAATGGTTATATACTTTCTTAATCATGCCTCAACTTATGATCGCATGCATAGGGTTCATCATTAAGCAATCCACATTACATATTCATCATTTCCCTTAGCCTCATATGGATAATCATGATGATCAGGTTCATGCATATAGTCAGGTTAGATATAAAGGACAATCGTTACCATTACCATTACCATTGAGTAAGTAAGGAATCACCATCGTGTTAAACAAGGACATAACCAACAAAATTGTTTTCCATAACAAGAAGAACCCTCACTAAAGGTTCCAAGAACCCTCACTATAGGCTCTATCGGGCAACCTGCTCTCACCCAAAACTCAACACACAACATCCCGCATCCAAGCAACGCACAACGCTGCGTCACAAGAGGTAACACGCGCAAGGGGTGTGTCAGGCACTCAACGTATCGAGAAATGCCCGTCACCACTTATGCTATCGGCCGATACAAAGGAACCTATCGGGCATGTGACGCCCGTCACAGGCTTGCCCATCAATGCCCGTCACAAAGCAGCTATCGGCCAGGTCATCCCATAGAAGATAACGTCCAAAGGAGATAACTTATCCATCCTATCGTGCAACCAACTGAACATAGCCTAACGGCCATCACGGGGTAAGATGGAAGGTATGACGCTCGTCACAAAGACCAAGTGTAGTCCACCACCAACACTTCTTGTGTTGTGCAAGGGTTTTAGGTCAAGAGGGCTGTCGGGCAGCACCTCCCCAAGCTCACAACAACCAAGGTACCACTTCACAAGATCATCATCTATCTCAAACACAAAGGCACCCGAAACCCTAAGAAGATGGCTCACCTCAATCAACCAAGAAAGAGGGGTCTTGCACATCATCTAACACCAAACGGGTCACAAGAAGAAACCCTAGAAAGAGTCACCACCATAACCAAGCTCACCCTTCTAGTCCATGGTGAGAGGAGAGTATTGCCCAAACAACTAGAACACAAGCTCACCTCAATCGTCTAAGAGAAAGAGGGGTGTTGCTCATGATGCTATAAGCTCAAGCTCACTCCTCTAGACCAAGGGGAGAAAGGAGTATTGCTCACCAAGAAACCCTAAATCACAAGGATCGGCCAACATGGAGAAACTAAACAAGAACTAGACTTCTAACATGCATAGCCGATCATGGACATAGAAGAACATGGAAATAGAGTAGTGTAGTTAGGGTTAGGAGTTATGTAATCCGCCTTAAGCAAGCTCCAAGATCCTAGCTCCAAGCACCACCAAGCAAGTAAGAAGGAGACTCCAAGGCTATCGGCCACCAGCTTGCTTCTCCAAGGGGTATCAGCCACCAACTTGCAAAGGAGGAGGGTGTGTCGTGCACACCAAGGTGGAGAAGGAACCAAGGGACCAAAGGAACTCCTAGCAAAGGAAAGGAACCACCTATATAGAAGGAAAGGGAGTAGAAAACAAGGTAGAACCAAGCAAGGTGTCGCCTACCTAGGGACACTTGTCCTAGTGCATGAGCCACCATTCTAGCAAGCTCTATACACATGTCCAAGGTATGTACCAAGTGTCCACTAGTGGTGACACAAACGAGGTCAAAGCTAGGTCAGGGTCATGGGCGATACACTAGGACGATACACCTCTTGCCATGGGCGACACACTCCCTTCTTGGCCGATACACTTCCATCCAGGGTGACACAACCACTTCTTGCCCGATACAAGGGTCCAACCAAGCCAAAACAAGGCACCACAAGGCCCAACAAGCTCAATCAGGCCCAAAAGAACTCAAGCAACGAGCCCAAACCTTCCTCTCTACCCTAGATGAAGCAAAGAGAGAGAGGAACACCTCACAAGGTGGAAAACTTGCCCACAAACCCTAGACTTGGGTTATTTGCAAGTAGCACCTCCAACTCTCAACAAAGCGCAACCAAACCCTAATCACCACCAAAGGTGATTAGCAAGCACCAAAGCATCAAGGTTAAGCAAAGCAAATAGGGTAAACCCTAAATGAAGGTCAGGGTCCTTACAAATAGTAGTTAACCTAAAATGTCATTAAACAAAAATACTATCAACATAACAAGTTATACTGGTATGTGGGGGAAACAAAACATTTGCATGTAGGTGTAACAATATAATCATCCATAGCAACAATTATGATTATAAAATTGAACAAGCATTTTTTTGTTTTAACATTGCCACCCTTATCCCCTTTTCTCAATGGTGTACCCTCTCTTTAGGGGATCCTCTTTATTTTGAACCCTCTTTAACAGTTTGGTCCTTACAATGCACATTTCATAACCTTCCCTCACCCATACTTGGTTTTATAATAGGCCTTCCTTTTTGGGCTTGGCCTGAGGTGATCTTCCTTTACAAGCTTGATCACCGGTCATCTCCATGATGACTTTATTCACCCCATACTATTTAACTTACCAGAGATGATACAAGGTTTGAGCAGGTTACATTTATATTAGATGATATCCATAGTGACTTTATAGATTGTAGGAAGTAAATAAACATACACACATTTAATTGCAATCTAGTTTGGAAAACATATGAGAAATGACAGAAGTCGATTAAGGCAAGTAGTCATAGGTGTAACCACATACCTTTCTCAAAAGTGATCAAAGTCCAAGAAAATAAGTGTAGTCAAGATTAAGTAAGCAAACATCCTGAAATTAATGCAGAACACCCAAGTATTATGATTTTGTCCAAAATCTAACATTAAGATTGGTTTGGGTTTCAAGTTAAGGTTTTGGGGTCAAATTAGGGATTCATTAGGGTTTTGGCTTCCCAAACCCTAATTATCACATTTAATGCCTTTTTAACTCACAAACCCTAATTCTGATATTACATACATTATAAAGCTAAAATTTAGTCAAAATGTTCTTTTTATCCAAAAGACTAAACTTTATCCATTAAAGTCATTCAAGAAAGTTATATTCATTAAGACCAAGAAATTAGGGTTTCCATGCTTTTCACACATTAAATTTACCAACTTTAGGCACTTTTGGAATTTAGTGCAAATCTAGGTCTTGAAACTACTTTTATTGGAATAGTTGCATTTTTTGATCAAAAAACACTACTTATTTTTACTTTCAGATATTTCTATAATTTTCTATGATTTTAAGAGGATTAGTTAATTCTGGCCAATAGGGGATCACCACCTAAGCGATGAACCTGGGTCTTGGCCTTGCCAACTAGGTTGGGCCAAGACAATGGGCTCATGCCAAATAGGCTCACTGTGTTTGCGTAGAAACTTGCTAGTCAAGGCGAAGAAACTAGAAAAGGACAGGAAGGTTCTTACTTGAAAAGAAGAGGAGTCGGGGGCAAGATAGTTTTTCCACTAACCATTGTCTTCCTCCTTGGCTCAGTCCTTCCTTGCGATGAGTTAGTCAACCAGTGGGTTGACTCTAAGCTCTAGGTCTCCCCAGTGAGAAGCAAGGACACTACTACCTGCGTCGTACTTCACCAAACTTGGGGGTGGCAACCAATTGCCCAGAAATGGTATAGATTAGGAGAACAATGAAGTGACTCCTCTAGTTGTACAGGGATGAATTGCGGAGATGAGATACGAGGTTATCGGTGGAATTGTCATCTTGGATTGATGTCTTAAGTTCAACAGAGTCTCAGGGAATTGTTTGTTATCTTATAGGGGTATTATGCCCTTTTATAGCCCATGGCTATGGTGGACAGGTCGATGAGGGGTCAACAAATTAGGGAAATATCTATAGCCTCCAAAGTAGGCACATATCAAGATGATTAGATGTAAATACCCCCCTGTGAATCCATTGTAGCACTTTCTAGATTCCAACATGTATTGTGCTGGGAGGAAATCGAGTAGGAAAGGAGTTAAACATGTGTTCCTTTTTCCTATTCATTTTTGGGGTAGAAGACAATCTAAGCATCATCAAATAATCATCAAATGGTCATCAAGGCATGCAAAGAACCAAAAAGAATGGTTATTATTTCTTGTAAAATCGTGACATTTAATTCATATCCTCTTTAAATAAACTCTTCAAGAAATCTAGAAAATTCCATATCTCTCTCTCCTTTAATATTTGTAATCCCAAAATTTGAAGGGAAGTCTTAATTACTTTTATCAAGATGTGGGAGAGAACGGAAACCAATATACTAAAGTTAAATACACATTTATTTATCTCCAAGTCTCCCCTTCATATCCTTTATTTAAGGCATCAAATTAATCTTGTTCTCTTCCCAACTTTGCTATATTTCTTATTTCGATAAACTTTCTTGTTATAAACAATATGGAAACCAAACCCATCCATTAGTTGCCTTCAACACCACTTTTCTAGAAAATTTCACCTAATTCCATATGTAAAATAATTATTACTCATTACCTCTATCAATTCATTTATTTTGGTATTTTCTCTCTCTCTTTTCCCCATGTCCATTATTGGATTATTAAAAACATTAAAACCATGAAAACTATTGCAAAGGAGAAATTTCACTTTGAATCCATACTTTGAAAACAATGTACACCATGTTCCTAATATCTTTTTAATTCAAATATTTGCATTTCAAATATGTAAATACATGTGAATTACCAATTCTAGCCAATTGAAAGGATCTTTTGATCAATCCAGAGATCATTGGCATAACATCCTTTCCCTCTTATAAAAAATTTTCCCTCAAAATTAAACTATTCATACAAAAAGTCCAGCATGAGACTTTTCCATGTCCATCTTTAGATCCCATATGGCTTCATCCTCACCATGGTACTTCCAAAGAACCTTTAGAATCTCTATCTATTTATTATTGAGCTCTTTCACCTTGAGTCTAATATCCTCACAAGCAATTCAGGATATGTCAATCTCCCTTGGATTTCAATAGGATTAATGTTCAACACATAGCTAGGATCCTCATCATGCATCATACTATACTATGGTGGTAAATGTAGACGATAAGCGGCCTTGCCAATCCATTCTAGAACCTCAAACGAACCCAAATATTTGGACTCAATTTTCCTCTATTCTTAGTTATAGCTTGGAGGGGTAGGATTTTTAGGAACATGTGATCACCTATAGTGAATTTCAAAACTATCTACTTTGCATCGATATAAGACTTCTATCGATCCTAGGCTCTTTTTATCCTTTTCTTGATCAAAGTGACATTTTCAACATACAATTGTAGTTCCTCTGACCTAAGAAAGGTCCTATCATCGACATCATCCCAATGAAGTAGTGACCAACACGTCCTCCCATAAAGAACTTCATACGGAGGAATCATGAAACTGGCTTGGTAACTATTATTATAGGAAAACGTAGCTAAGGGAATGTATTGCTCCCATGATCCACCCCAATCGAGCACACATGATCTTAATAGGTCTTCTAAAGTTTGGATCATTCTTTCTGACTCTCCATCAATCTGGGGGTTATAAGACAATTTCAACCTCGTACTGAGTTCCACTTGAACTTGTTTCTATAACTTTGAAATGAACTTACAGTCATGATAAAAAATGATTGAACTTGGAACACCATGCAAACATACTATCTCTCTAATGTAAAGATCAACTAAGTCTGTCACCTTGGCAGTGACTCTCAGGGCAAGGAAGTGTGATGAGTTGGTTAGGAAGTCCACCACCACCCATATTGCACCATGACATTTTCTTGTCTTGGGAATACCCAACACAAAATCAATGGTGATCTACTCCCATTTTCATTCAAGAATCTCAACTGATTGTAGTAACCCACCGAGTCACTGGTGCTCACCCTTCACCATCTGGCACGCAAAACTATTTGCCACATATGAAGCTATGTATCTATTCATTCCTGAGCACCAAAAGTATCACTACATGTCCATAAACACCTTAGTGGTTTTAGGGTGTACCATATACTTTGATCCATGAGCCTCTTGCAAGATATGATTTTTTAAGGGTGAATCCTCGGGAACCCAAATATCACTTTTATATTGGATCCCACCATCCACATCCACTGAGAGGTGTGCTTGAGGCTTTCCCATTAAACCCTTCATCTTTTCTAACTCTGCATTGGCTAACTGGGCTGCTACAAGCTAGGTTAATAGGTAAGTCTTAATATGGATATTGGCAAGATGAATCATTATGTGTCATAGGTTGTGGAGACCATCGAGCATAGTCTTCTAGTTTCTTCCATTGGTTAACCAAACTAACTACACAATTGAGATGTTTTCTACTAAGGGTATCAGCAACCACATTGGCCTTACCGAGATGGTAGGCTATGGTGAAATCAAAGTCCTTAAGATACTCCATCAATGCCTTTGTCACAAGTTTAGGTCCTTCTAAGTCAGCAGGTACTTCAAGCTCGTATGGTCGGTGAGCATGTCAGAGGTAGCCCCATATAGATAATGTCACCAAATCTTCAAGACATAGACAGTAGTTGCAAGTTTTAGATCATGTGTCGAATAATTCAACTCATTAGGCTTTGGTTGTCTGGAAGCAAAGGTGACCACATGCTTGTTTTTCTCTAGCACTCATCCCAATCTCACCTTTGATGCATCGATGAAGATGATAAAACATTGATTACCCAAGGTTATGGTTAGAACACGGGCGGTGGTAAGCTTTTCCTTCAACTCTTGGAATTGTGTTTGACACAACTCAGACCAAACAAACTTCTCATCCTTCTAAGTAAGCTTGGTCAAGGGAAAAGTAGTCTCTGAGAAATCCTTGATGAATCGCCAGTAATACCCGACCGATCCCCAAAAGTTGCAAATCCCAAATGCCTTCTTCAGGACTGGTCATTCTCAAATGGTCGCTACTTTGGCAGGGTTCACCAAAATGGTTACTTTAGAGATAATGTGCCCGAGGAACAAAACCCAGTCTATTTAAAACTCACACTTTGAGAATTTCCCATAGAAATTCTGCTTTCTCGGTATATCAAGGGCCTTAGCTAGGTGTTCATGGTGTTGTTATAGGCCATTAGAGTAGACCAGGATGTCATCCATGAACACTACGACAAAGGTATCAAGTAAGGGTTGGAATACACTATTCATGAGGTTCCTAAACACACATGGAACACTGGACAACCCAAAAGGCACAACCAAAAACTCAATGTCCATAGTAGGTTTGAAAAGGGTTTTTTGGGATATCCTCATTCTTGACTCACAATTTGTGGTAACCCGGTCTTAGGTCAATCTTTAAAAAGACTCAAGCAATTTTGAGTTGGTCAAATAGGTCATCTATGCAGGGTAGAGGATCCTTGTTCTTACTGGTAGCATTATTTATCATTCTATTGTCTATGCCCATATGGAGCGATCCAACCTTCTTCTTTACAAAGAGAAATGGTGATCCCATGGGAATGTGATGGGTCAGACGAAGCCCATGTCTAACAGCTCTGGCTATTTCTTCTTCAACTCAAACAACTAGGCAGGATCCATCATGTACGCTGCCTTAGAAATAGGATTTTTCCCAGGAGCTAGGTTTATTGAGAAGTCCACTTCTCTCTCTAGAGGTATGCCTGACAAATAATCTGAGAACACATCAACATACTACTTGAATACCTCTATTTCCTCTAAGTGTTGCACCTTTTGTTCTGGCTCAGTTACCATGGCTAGGAATGCTAGAGAACCTTTAAGTACCATCCATTCCGCTTTTACAGTTGACACGTATAGGTCGGTGGTTGCATCTTTCCTGCCTATAATGTAAAGGGTGCATGACATGGTCTCTCTATTCTTATTTTCTTTTCCCTACATTCTATTTAAAATTATAGTTATAAAGCCAATCAATTCATATAATGACATCATAATCATTCATATCCAATAGGATAGAGTTGGTACAAAGTTTATTATCCATATATTTGACATGTATGATCAGTGTTTTGAGGAGGGATGAGAAGATACAACCACTAGGGGTAGTGACTTCTAAGACATATCCTAAGTCCTTTAAGTCCAAACAAACTATAGTTGTGAGCTTTAACATTTTGGCCCATTATATCAAGAATGCCTACATCGTATAATAATCAAACTATGCACTTCATGGTAAGGGTAGGAAATGGAATTCTAGTGGAATTACCTTCTATGAGACTGTTGACATTAGCATGGGCCTCCTCATTATCAATGGAGAAGACTCTAGTCTGTCAATGCTCTCCTAAAGGAGGGGTTGCTCCCTGGGATGTTGCAGCCACTGGTCAAGCCGCCACTAGACCCGATCCCCAAGGGTTAGGAAGAGGATAGTTGAACATGATATGTCCTTCTTGATGTCATCAATAACACACCTTCTACTCATGGTAACACCTACCAGGGTGCTTCTTCCCACTGGTGCGGCATAAGGGGTAACCGTTCTCTTAATGGGGTTTTCCCTTTCCCCCCATTCCTTCATTTTCCATTATTACACCCTCGCCCCTTCTTGTTAACATTCCATGGAGCATAAGTGCCTTCTGTAAACCCTAAATACCCCTTGGGAGGTTCTATGCAGGCATGACTGTATTCTCCATGTCTTGGGTGAAGTTGAGGGCCTTGGTGAAGTTTGCATGTTTACTCACCGTTACATGAGGTTTTATCAGGGGGTGCATGCACTCCACAAAGTGTTCCACTCAGCTCTCTTTGGTCATCAACAACAGAATGCTCTAAGAGGCAGAACTTCTGAACAAATTCTACCACTGATATGTTGCCTTGATAGAGGAGCATGAATTTCTTTTCCTTCTCTTTCTTTGTGGAGCTGGGTATGAATCTTGCAGAGAAGATAGTACAAAATTCCATCTAGGCCATCATTTCCTCATTCAGATCCTGATCCATGATATGATTTTCTCACCATAATTTTGTTACTCCTTCAAGAAGGTGAGTGGCAAGGAGAACCTTTTTGTTTAGTTGCACCTCTAGAATGCAGAAAGCATTTTCCATTGCAAGGAGCCAGTCATCTGCCTTGCCAACCACCTTAGTCTTGTCTTCACCCTAGAAATTCTCTATATTCATCTTGATGAAATCAAGGATGGTGGCTCCAAGATGAGGGTGGATAGGTGGGGTTCACCATTCTCATCTCTGGCGACATCTTTGAGTGTTGGGGCACTAATGGCCTCAGTGAGCTTCTTCTGTTGCTCCAACTAGAGTGCTTTAAGGGTATGAACAACTACTTGCCCGACTGTTGGCGTGGAGCCAGCAACATGGTCGACGTCATCCCTATCTCATCCTCCATCATAGGTTCACCTTTGAGGTCAGGACCAACTTCAATGTCCAACATGCCAAAGGGGATGACCTCATGCTCAGGGCCTCTCATAGCAAAGGCCTCACCTTCCCTCTTCCACTTCTTTAGGGACTCACTCTCCATGGAACACCTCTTCTTTTCTGAGGACAATCTCTTCTTACAGGAGGGCCTCCCTCTGGATACTCCCTGGGTGTGTTGGTAGGGATGGCAATAGTATTGGTATGGGCCATGTTGGTTCACATAAATAACTCTATTAATATCACTTTCATATTTAATGCATGTAAAGCAATATAAAATTTACGTCCATGACATCTTATTTTCATGCATTTTTATTATGTGGCGGAGGATGCCTTAATCCTTAATATCATTAACCATAATTGTGCATAGCTCTAATACTTAGATGGGTAGAGGAAGCAGTTATCGGGTCCCTAGGGTTTTGGTGAGTGAAGCAAGGGGGTAGAGAAGGGATGAAATTAGATGAGAAGGAATCCTAGAGATATTTTATTTTGAGAAAAATCCTCCAACTTTGGCTAGGCAGGATGCATGGACCCAAGGGTCCTTGTAAGTCGACTATGGTGTGGAGGAAAGTTTTTCTAGCCCCAGGTCATGGTACCTTATAGACACCACCATCTTTATTAAATACTATAGTGTTCCCTTGGACTTTACATAACTCATAGAATTAAGTAATTATCAAAGGTTAAATGGTAAACCAGGATCTGATGCCAAATGTAATGACCCCTCCTGCTAAAATCCCCAATTAAGGTGGATTGAGAGGCAAGGGCCATCATTATATTTATAAGATCGAGGTTTATCAATGAAACAAAAATAATTATAAATTTCATTGAATGGAAAGGAGTTTGATACATTATGAAATATAAAATCTCCACAAAGGAGTCACATGATATGGAAATATATTGTTTGCAACATGAAATAAAAAAATATCTAACTATATTACGCATGAAAAGTTTAACATCTTTCCTTTTTGGTGCCTTCTTCATTGGATGTCCATTTTGGAGATTAATAGCAGTTAACCTAAAATATTGTGAAACAAAAACACGATCAACATAACAAGTTATACTGGTACATGCAGGAAACAAAATATTTGCATGTAGCGTAACAATATAATAAACTATAACAACAATTATGATTATAAAATTGAAAAAGCATTTTCTTATTTTAACCTCGCCACCCTTATCCTCTTTTCTCAATGGTGTGCCCTCTCTTTAGGGGATCCTCTTTCTAGAGAACCTCTTTAAGGGTTTGGTCTCTTTACTGGACATTTCATAACCTTCCCTCACTCAGGCTTGGTTTAATACATATGCCTTCCTTATCGGGATAGACCTGAGGTAATCTTCCATTTCAGCTTGATCACCAGTCATCCCCATGATGCCTTTATTCACCCCATACTCTTTAACTCACCAGAGATGATACATAGTTTGAGAAGGTTACATCTATATTAGATAATATCCATAGTGACTTTATAGACATGAGGTAATCTTCCATTTCAGCTTGATCACCAGTCATCCCCATGATGCCTTTATTCAACCCATACTCTTTAACTCACTGGAGATGATACATAGTTTGAGAAGGTTACATCTATATTAGATAATATCCATAGTGACTTTATAAATTTTCGGAAGTAAGAAAACATGCATACATTTAATTGCAATCCAGTCAAGAAAACATTTGAGAAATAATAGAAGTCGGTTAAGGTAAGTAGTCATAGTCATAACCACATACCTATCTTAGAAGTGATCAAAGTACAAGAAACTAAGTGCAATTGAGATTAAGTAAACAATCACCCTGAAATTAATACATAACATCCAAGTGTTACTAGTTTGTCCAAAATCTAACAATAATAACATTAAGAATGACTAGGGTTCCAAGTTAGGGTTTTGCGTACAAGTTAGGGTTTCATTAGGGTTTTGACTTCACAAAGCCTAATTATCAAATTTAATGCCTTTTTAACTCACAAACCCTAATTTTAATGCTATATGCATTAGTAATATCAAATTAGTCAAAGATGTTCTTTTTATCCAAAAAGACTTAACTTCATCTATTAAAGTCATTTAAGCAAGTTATATTCATTAAGACCATGAAATTAGGGTTTCCATGTTTTTAATACATTAAAGTTAGTAACTTTAGGCACTTTTGGAATTCAGTGCATATCTAGGTCTTGAAACTATTTTTATTGAAATTCTTCCATTAATTTGATAAAAAAAGCACTACTTATTTGTATTTTTCAGATACCACTATAATTTTCTATCATTTTAACAAGATTAGTTAATTTTGGCTAATAGGGGCTCACTACCTAGGAGATAAACTCGGGTCCCCGTATTGCCAACTAGGCTGGACCGAGCCAGTGGGCTCATGCCAAATAGGCCCACACTTGCATAGAAACTTGTTGGTCATGGAAAAGGAGAGAAGGATGGGAAGGTCCTTACCAGAAAAGAAGAGGAGTTGGGGGCAAGAGAGTCTTTTCACCGACCATCATCTTCTTCCTTGGCTTAGTTCTTCCTTGTGAGCAGGTAGCCAACCGGTCGGTTAACTCTGAGCTCTAGGTCTCCCTAGTGACAAGCAAGGACACCACTACCTCTGTCACACTTCACCAGACTTAAGGGTGACAACCAATTACCCAGAGATGGTCTAGGTTAGAAGAATGATGAAGGGGTTCCTCTAGTTGCACAAGGATGAATCAAGGAGATGAGAGATGAGGTTATCAGTGGAATAGGCATCTGGTATTGATGCCTCAAGTTCATCAGAGTCTCCGGGAGTTGTTTGTGATCTTACAACTGTATCATGCCCTTTTGTAGCCCATGGCTATGGTGGATAGGTTGACAAGGGGTCAACTGATAACACCCAAATTTGGGTATCTATGCTAAGCATTTATTTATGATTTTGTGTCATTATAGTCTTAATATGTCCAAAATAACCCTAGATCCTTATATTTTAGTATTTTATATCTTTTCATAGATAAAGTTGCTCAACTAGCCAATTTTGAGACTTGTAGGCACCGAACCTAAAAAGACATCTACTCTCCAAGATTTCTCCCCAACACATGGTTTTTAGCAGTAGCTAGAGTTCCATCTGTCGCTACCGCAGTGGACTAAGCATCACACTATGTGCACCAGCTTAGGAGACAGTGGTCCCTCTAGTCAGAATGATATCTTGGACCCTAATTTCGATGGCCGGTCGATTATCAGAATGCATCCTCATCAGTCAGAAGGTTCATCGATGCAGGCCGCTCGACCACCAGTAATACCCCCCCCCGATTTTGGTCCATGACATCACGAACGCAGCCAAGACGTTGTGTTGACCAACACTCAGCACGACCGGGCCAAGGCTCAACATGGTCAGGCTAAGGCCACAACTGCGACCAAGGCACACCAACCTCGACCGCGTCACGACTGCGATCGCGGCCCGACCACCTCAATCGTGGCATGGCCGCGATTGAGGCACATCAAACTCGACCGTAGCACAACCAACCTCGACTAAGGCATCAATCTTGATCGCGAGATCCACCTCGACCATGGCATCTGCGTCAACCATGACCCTCGACACGATCGTGCCCAGCCCGACACGGTCGGACCGAGACCAAGGCCGCAACCGAGGCCACAACTGTGACCATCTTCCTCCTTCACCTATAAATATTCACTCCTCACAACCTAGAGAGGGGTTTCAAGTTCCAAACTTTTGTAGGTTCCACATTTTGGTTCTGACCTGTTTTGGTTCCTAGAGCCCTATGGGAGAGTTCCAAGGTCTGAAAGGGCTGAAGTGATCATCTATGTCTGTTCCTCTAGTTTGCTTCCATCCATCGTCATTTTCCACCTCCATACATCTATATCCTATCATTCCCAGCCATCTTCTACCTCCATACACCCACCAAGCTACTGTTTGGGGGAAAAATCAAAGAGAAAGGAGGCCAAAGAGTCTAGAAGACCAAGGAGGATGACCTAAAGATGAGATTCGGCCTATACGGAGGCTAGGGAGTGAGAGCCACCTCTCCTCTATGGGATAAATCTCTTCTTATCCTCCTTTCTTCTACCGTTCTCCTTTATTTTTGTACAAATGATGTTTTTCCATCTTTTTTCGATGCCAACTATGCTTGTCCATGGCTAGTTGAGCTCCTTCTTGGCTATGTAGCTCGTTTTGGGCATGTTTATGTACTTTTACCTTAAGTAAGTAGTTTTATTCCAGATCTAATATGTTTTCTATTCTATCTTCTCTTTCTGGTTATGATTGCTAGTTTGGTTGATCTCTTTCTTTCTTGAACTTCTATTTCTTCCTATATCAAGAGATTCATTGTAGAAATAGATAAGAGAAGGTGGTTGGGGTCAGAACCCAAAAGGAGGACGATTCAAGGTGATATGTGCATAACCTTAGACTTGGGCACGTCCGGGCCCACTACCTAGTTCTACCCAGATCACACATGTTTCTAACATCTCAGAGTATTCTAGGCCTGATGGGGTATCTAGAATATTCTAGGGTGTTGATTTGTCATCCTCAAGAGAGGTTTCGTGCCATTGATGGGTTTTAGTCACGCTGCACGAAAGTGAGTGGGATGACCTCACGGGAATAGATACCATTTCACGTACTATGTTTGGATGTAGGTTACTTGCTGAGGTGTTTGAAGGTTGTCTACGCCTGAGAACGGGTGCATAGACTATCCAACTTATGGTTACATAGCCATGAACTCCTTCTCTCTAATTAGTAGAATTCTACGGACTCTGTTTTGTTTTCTTTTCTTTGTTTTGTTTTATTTTGTGACAACCTGATAGACTAGTTCTAGCTCCATACTTTTATCGACTATCGGATTGGTTTAACTGACTTTGAGATCTTAAGCATCCTAAACATCCCCATGTCCCTATGTTCGACCCCGTATATCTACTTCGACCCCGTAGTAAAGTTGTGGGGGTATTTGAAGGTTTCGGGTTATAAATTCAAAGTCCGATAGCCCTCTCGAGTCGCAATCATCAGCAAATAGGGGAAATATTCTATAGCCTTCCAAAGTAGGCATATCTTAGTATGATTAGGTGCAAAACCCCCTCATAAATCCATTGGAGAAGTTTCTAGATTCGCTCATGTATTGTGTTAAGAGGAAATGGAGTAGGAAAAGATTTGTTGTTGTGTTCATGTTTCCTTTTCCTTTTTGGATAGAAGATGATCTAAGAATCATCAGATCATCATCCAACGGTCATCAAGGTGTGCGATAAACCAAAAGGTATGATTATTAGTTCCTGTAAAATTGTGACATTTAATTCATATCCTTTTTTAAATCAAAACTTTAGGAAATCTAGTAAATTCCATATCTCTCTCTCTCCTTTGATCCTTTTAATCCCAAATTTTTAATAAAAGTCTTAATTACTTTTATGTAGATGTGGGAGAGATTGGAAACCAAAACACTAAAGTTAAAGACACTTTTCTTTCTCTCCAAGTCTCCCCTTTATATCCTTTATTTAAGGCGTCAAATTAATCTTTTTCTCTTTCCAACTTGGCTATATATCTTAATTTTAAAAAATTTTCTCATTAAAAACAATATGGAGATGAAACCCATCCATTAGTTACCTTCAATACCACTTTTATAGAAAACTTCACCTAATTCCATATGTAAAATAATTATTACTCATTACCTCTAGTAATCCATTTCTTCTGGGATTTTCTCTCTTTCTTTTTCCCATGTCCATATTGGATTATTGGAAATAGTGAAACCCACAAAAACTATGACAAAGGAGAAAATGCACTTTAAATCCATACTTTTAAAACAATGTACACCAAGTTCCTAATATATCCTTGTCATTCAAATATTTTATTTGAAATATGTAAATACATCTGAAAAATCATGTTATAACATCTTTTCCCTCTTATAAGAATTTTTCCCTCAAAATTCTATTTATCATACAAGAAGTTCATGAACATTATTAAGAAACAAGACATCTTTTTTGGTTAAAATCCAACTATCATCAAATAATAGACAACAAATTCTATCAGTTTCTCCTCAAAGCTCTGATGGGAACCAATACCATATCGACCATTAGCACGACTCCATCTAAATATATGTGGATTGACTCACTATGGGATAATCTCTATGAATCATGTTTGGTCTCCGTCCCACCTTCATATCTGTACAACCAATTGTATTACCTTGACCAATAAGAGTATGACAACCTTCCCCAAAAATCCTCATATCCTTATTATAATGTTTCCCTTTCCCTAACGACATTTCCTTTTGTGAAAAGATTAAACTTTCTTTTGATAGGCCCGTCCACAACGACATCTTTAGATCAGGTCATCGACACCGCTCCTTCCTTGAAATCTACTCAATCAGGCTTGCCTTTTCGATCATCTAACTTTTGGATTTTCCATCTTCGAGGGACACCCACTGGACTTCTGAAGCACCATCTTAGTGTCTTCTTCTATTCTCTAGTGGTAGTTTTCTGGACACATCTGTGCTTTGGACAACATACTAGACTTGACTTCCCAGATTTGCTCTGCCTACATCATCCTTTTTGTCGACGACCTACTAGTTGATACCCCTAGCGACACTGGCCATGTAGGGTAGCTTACTATAGCAACCCCTGGCAAATATTGGTCTTCATCCAAGACTGCAACTATGCAATACGACCCCAACAAGATGGAATAATTTGCACCATGTGGTTGTTGTGCAGGTAAGTAAAGTCAATAAACTCTTGTTTGGTTGGGTCTTTTGCATGTGTTACATGTCCATTTTGGAGTCTCCATACCTTTCGTGGAAAGCCTTTTGCTTCGAGCAGTTTCACGAATCATTTGCGTGTAGTCCATCTATCTTGGCCGATAGGAGTTGTTGATATTGGCGGAGTGTTGGAATATGCTGACATTTGGGATGGTATGATGACTGATCTTTGTTCTTCCAAACATTGGATGTGTGGCTTATGTCTTGGGACCCTACCTTGGTTCAAGATATGCTCTCACAAAGCTTTTGATGGGTCCGACACCCCTACTAGTCTACCTCATTTTTTGGGCATTGCTCCACTGACCTAATAGTTGGGTTGCCTTCTTGCCATCAAGCTTGGCTTACCATTCCCATCCCTTGCACTCTCTCAACTCGTCAGCATATTGAGCCACCACCTTCTCCCACAAATTGCCTCTAACTGTGTGGTGATATTTTGGATTCAATATGTTGCTTGGGAGTTCCTACGGTCAAAAGCATACCACTCCTCTATCATTTGCCTTTTGCTGACACCCTTCGAGCTACCCTGCTACAAGTGGCTTCTTGTCCCAAATATATTGATGCTTAGGTTCACATTCTGCTACTCCCAACATGTGTCCTATACCGCTTCTCCCACAGTCTGCTCAAGAACGGTCTTCTCAGAAGCGTGCCTCCCTCCAACAACTTATGATCCTTAAAGTGTTGGATACTTGGAATTCTGGACCTAATGGTATTTAAAAACTCCTTGCTCAGATTTTGACCCACCAATATCCTTTCGACCGTGTACAATCTATTAAATCCAATATTTCTTATGCCAAGACAAAAGTCAAAGATGGCCAATTTGTCGCTACCATATGGATTCTCTCCTCTAGTGGCATTGCTCCCGCCAACGTTGATACCCATATGGACTTTGAAGCTAAGCATTCCAAGATTCCCCCACTTGTTGTGCAACCTTTATCTAACATCTCTTGCTCTCCTTTTATCACTTCTAGTGCTATCGTTGAAGATGACATTTTGTCCTTCAATAAAGGGAATGCTTGTGCTTGTGACAACCTCCGACCACAACATCTTATTGATGCCATGTGTGGATCAACTATTGTAGTGAAAGATGAGTTTTTAAATGCAATCTCAACTGTAATCAATCTTTGGCTTGCTAGTCATTATCTCTCTTTTCTATCACCCTACATTACCAGTGCTCCTATGACACCTCTACTCAAGCTGGACAATGGTATTTGACCTATACATGTGGGTAGATTTGGCATCATCTTGTCTCCAAATATGCTTCTGAAGGTGCTTGTTAGATGCAATCTCTTACCTTAGGGATTATCAGTTTGGTGTTAGTATTTCTGGTGGTGTTGTCACATGCCTAGTCAATGACCAACAACATTAGAACACTGTCACAATGGCTCTTGTTGACTTCAACAATGCCTTATGGTTGACAGATCCACTATATCTTGAGAGGTTTGCCTTCATTAACCTTAAATTGCATGCTAGGTTGAGTTTTTCTATAGTTCTCGAGCTCCCCTCTACATAGATCATAAGGAGCCTATTTTTTCTACAGTTGGTGTCCAAAAAGGCAATGTGTTGGGACCCCTCCTATTTTCTCCATGCACTACATTCTCTTATTTTAGAGGTGAAGGATGAATGTCACCTTGATCTTCTTTCTTTCTATCTTGATGATGGAACTCTGATTGGGGACATTCTGGAAGTTTCTAAATCTAGTCCTCTCATCTAAGAACGAGGCCCAATCTTTTGTCTTCATCTACATTCTAAGAAGACTGAAATATTTTGGCCTTCTATTGACTCAAGATGAGATCCCAATTCAAGGTTATTTCCTGTTGCCATTTCTCAGTAAGAGCCTGGAGTAAAGATTGTAGGTGGTCCTATTTCCCAAGACTCATGTTTTTCCATAGAGCTTCTTAATAAACATATGACAAAAACTCTTTCTCTAATGGATCACTTAGCCTTACTTCAGGATCCACAATGTGAGATTCTTCTTCTACGGTCATGTGTTTGGATGCCCAAGATGATGTTGGGTCTCAAAACGACACTGCCAACTTCTATCACATCGATTTTGGACGATTTTGACCATGGCCTTTGTCGTTAACTAGAACGAATTATGGTTGGTGATGGCCTGTGATTTGGTGATCTGCAGTGGCGCTTGGCCTCAATTCCTATACATCTTGGGGGATCGGGCATCTATTCATCTCATGATGTCTGTAACTTTTCTTATGTTGCTTCTCATATCCACACCCAAGAGCTCCAAGATCATATTTTACGAGAGCACGAGTCTGTGCCTGTAAGAATCTCCTTTGACTCTGTAGATACTTTCATATGTAATACTCTGCCATCTTTTTGTTGGTCCAAGTTGTCACATACACCTTCTACCACTCTAAAGACATAAACTATTTTGGCAGACGCTTACTATGAGATAATCATCCTGTTGGCTAAATGGACATCAGTAAATCCCTTTGTTTTGATAATGACAAACATTTCATTCTTATTGATCTAACGTGCTACTTGAGTGTTGCAGGAATAAGGTGGATGATAAAGCTTTGAGAAATCTATATGCTTGAATGATTGTATTTTTCATAAAATGTAATCAATTGTAAAACTTGTACAAATATATAATGTATAAGTACTTAGACATCATGTAAATCAAGCGTTAGATCTTTCCTAACTAATTACCACACTTAGATAGGTCATCCCCTTCAATAGTGTTACATATGCACACTCATACATACACTTAGCACTTTATTTGAAACATTGAAATAGGGTCAATCTCGGTCGACAAAATCCTCGACCGAGACACTCTCGGTCGACAAACTTCTCGACCGAGAAAGACCCAAGTAGCCGTTAGACACAACTGACAAGGTAGTTGGCAGTTGGAGATGAACGTTGCAAACACTTGATCCAGAGAGCCTGTCGGTCGACAAAACCTCGACCGAGTAGGTATCTCGGTCGACAATTCCTCGACCGAGATGGACTCTGACAGGAACTGCATAATTAATTAACTAGTCATTGCTAAAGCAACTAAAGTGTACCTAACGGCTAGTTAAGCACTTAGAAACCCCTAGAAAGTGTCTAGAACGTCCTTAAGCACTTGTAGGTCATTCCTATAAATAGGACATGCCTTAGGACACCTAATCTCACTTATTCTACACTTGAGCAATCTTTGAGCATACACTTGCATTAGCAACCTGTTTTGAGCAATTGAGCATACTTGCAATTGGCTACTTTTCTCCTTGCTCTAATTTCGTGTCCTATAGGCTAGTATCTCCTATCCACAACAATCACACTTCCATATACATTGGTTAGGAGATCTACACACTTGATATAGGCAAATCAAGCCTTGTGCTTCAAAGGATAAGTTGTAATTTCCATTTTCCTTTCTTGTTCACTTTCATTGCTTGTACTCTCCTTGCTACTCCTAGGTTGGAGGCTGCGGATTGGAGAGGGTCGTGATCTTCTTGGTGAAGAAGGAGACTTTGAACTACTTCAAGAAGGCTGGTGCAACGGGAGGTTACTTCAAAGAGGAAGGTTACTTCAAGGGGGAGCTTGGAGTTACTTCAAGAAGGCTACCTCGAGTTGGTGCATCTACTTCAAAGTGAAGGTTGTTCAAAGGGGTGTAAGAAAGTATTGTATTTTGTGTAATTCCTTGAGAAGGTAATAAAATTAATACTTTCAAAATCCCGGCTGGGTAAGCAATCGGGTAGTGGACTGACTACCTTAGTATTTGCTAAGGTAGGAACCACTCTAAATCCCTTGTCTCCTTCTTGCTTTTTCATTTGTGGTTGTTTGAGTTAAATAATTGTTAAATTAATTTTAAAACCCTATTCACCCCCCCTCTAGTGGTTTTTCAATTGGTATCAGAGAACAAAGATCCTTAGATCACTTCCTCCCAAATACAAGCCCAAGGTGACGACCATTGAAGAAGCAAATGACCTCACTCGACTGAGAATGGAACAACTCATTGGCAACCTAGAAGCTCATGAAGTAACCCCAGAAGAGGAAGAAAGAAGAGAACATGAACTTCAACAAGGGAAAAAGAAGGATGTGGCTCTAAAACCTTCAAAGATCATCACACCAGAAAGTGAAGAGCCAAGTGAAGAAGAAGGAGAAGATGCCTTGATTGTCAATGGTAAGAAATATAAAAGATTTAAATCTAACAAAATTTCTAGTTCCTCTTCTTCTCCTCCTAGGTGCTTTGAGTGTGGAAAGAAAGGACATCTCAAAAATGAATGCCCAAAAACAAAGAAAGGAAAGAAAAGTTCACACAAAAAGAAGGGAGAAAAAGCTTACAAAGCTGCATGGGATGAGTCAAGTGAGAGTGAAAGTGGAGAAGAAAAGGTAGAATGTCTAATGGCAAGAGAAGATGATGAAGACTCGCAAGAGGATTGGGTGGTCGACAGTGGATGTTCCAAACACATGACCGGAAACAAGGATGCATTTCAAACTTTTGAAGAAAAGAAGAGTGGAACAGTCACTTTTGGAGATAATGGTAAAGGTAAAATCGTTGGAATAGGTAACATTGGTACAAACCTTGAAATAAAGAATGTTCTACTCGTTGATGGTTTGCACCATAATTTAATAAGCGTTAGTCAATTATGTGACAGTGGATATGATGTTTTATTTAACAAAAATTGTTGCAAGTTATTAATAGAAAATACTACAAATGTTTTTTATGAAGGGAAACGAGTTGGAAACCTTTATATTCTTAGACCTAACTCTATGAAATCTGTCGTAGGAAAATGCTTACTTGCAAATGAAAATACTTTACAGCTATGGCATAAAAAGTTAGGACATGCTAGTTCACATGTTATCAAAAAGTTAGTCAAATATGATCTTGTTCGTGGTTTGCCTAATTTATCTTTTGATCAAGTTGAAAATTGTGAACCATGTACTTTGGGTAAGCAAACAAAAACCTCTTTTAAACCCAAACATGTACTTAGCACATGTAGATCCTTAGAATTAATTCATATGGATTTATTTGGACCCATGAGGACACAATCTATTGGTGGCAAAAGATATTGCTTTATTATTGTTGATGACATTATTTTTGGAGTTTCAAATGAATCCTTGTGCACACAATTCAGTGACATTATGCAAAAAGAATTTGAAATGAGCCTCATGGGTGAACTAACTTTCTTTCTTGGTTTTCAAATTAAACAAACGCCTGCCGGAATTTTTATAAGCCAAGAAAAGTATACTAAAGAACTCTTAAAACGTTTTGGGATGGATCAGTGCAAACACGCTGCTACTCCTATGTCTACCTCTATTAAAATTGATAAGGATGAAAATGGGGAACCTATTGATGATTCTTTATATAGAGCCATGATTGGTAGTTTGCTTTACTTAACTGCTTCAAGACCGGATATCATGTTTTCCGTTGGTCTTTGTGCTCGATTTCAATCACAACCCATGCACTCTCATTTTCAAATAGTTAAACGGATTCTTCGATACTTAGCCGACACCACATGTTTTGGTTTATGGTACCCAAAAGGACAATCCTTGGATTTTAAAGCTTATACTGATGCTGATTATGCTGGTTGTTGACTTGACCGCAAGAGCACTAGTGGTGGTTGTTTCTTATTAGTAAGAGCTTTAGTATCTTGGTTTAGCAAGAAACAAAACACGGTTGCCCTCTCTACAACTGAAGCTGAATATATGGCAGCCGGATCTTGCTGTGCTCAAGTGCTTTATATGCAACAAGTGTTAAACGATTATGGTTTCACTTTTTCATCTACGCCTATCTTTTGTGACAACACAAGCGCTATAAACTTAGCACACAATCCTATTCTACACAGCCGAGCTAAACATATTGAAATCCGTCATCACTTTTTAAGGGATCATATATCTAAGAATCATGTTTCCCTTCATCATGTTGATACGGAAGATCAATTGGCTGATATTTTTACAAAACTACTTCCACTAGACCAATTCAACAAAATAAGGAAGCAACTGCTTATCACTCCTTTAGATGATGTTTTCTTTGATATTTGTGCTTCTTAAAAAGGTTCTTATTTGCATTGTTTTTGGCTTTTAAATGGACATCTTTTTCATAGGATCCGATGGGACATCTAATTAAGGGGGAGTTTTCTTGTTTTAATGGATATATTTTTGAAATGACAAAGGGGGAGAAATAAAAATAAATATAAATCATGTGTGCAAAACTCAATCAATGAGTTTCATAAACTCTTGGCTTTCCATTAAAAGTTGCTATATTCCCTAAAGAATTGGATTTCATGTTCCATAATTCATGGGGAATAATAAGCACACATTTTATAAACAAGAGAAGAAATTCACAAAGTAAACTTCAGGTATGAAACTAAACTTATCTTAAAAATGAGTTGATTTATATTTTGGAAATGTTTGTCATCTTCAAAAAGGGGGAGATTGTTGGCTAAATGGACATCAGTAAATCCCTTTGTTTTGATAATGACAAACATTTCATTCTTATTGATCTAACGTGCTACTTGAGTGTTGCAGGAATAAGGTGGATGACAAAGCTTTGGGAAATCTATATGCTTGAATGATTGTATTTTTCATGAAATGTAATCAATTGTAAAACTTGTACAAATATATAATGTACAAGTACTTAAACATAATGTAAATCAAGTGTTAGATCTTTCCTAACTAATCACCACACTTAGATAGGTCATCCCCTTCAATAGTGTCACATATGCACACTCATACATACACTTAGCACTTTATTTGAAACATTGAAACAGGGTCAATCTCGGTCGACAAAATCCTCGACCGAGACACTCTCGGTCGACAAACTTCTTGACCGAGAAAGACCCAAGTAGCCGTTAGACACAACTGACAAGGTAGTTGGAAGTTGGAGATGAACGTTACAAACACTTGATCTAGAGAGCCTGTCGGTCGACAAAACCTCGACCGAGTAGGTATCTCGGTCGACAATTCCTCGACTGAGATGGACTCTGACAGCAACTGCAGAATTAATTAACTAGCTGTTGCTAAAGCAACTAAAGTGTACCTAACGGCTAGCTAAGCACTTAAAAACCCCTAGAAAGTGTCTAGAACGTCCTTAAGCACTTGTAGGTCATTCTTATAAATAGGACATGCCTTAGGACACCTAATCTCACTTATTCTACACTTGAGCAATCTTTGAGCATACACTTGCATTAGCAACCTGTTTTGAGCAATTGAGCATACTTGCAATTGGCTACTTTTCTCCTTGCTCTAATTTTGTGTCCTATAGGCTAGTATCTCCTATCCACAGCAATCACACTTCCATATGCATTGGTTAGGAGATCTACACGCTTGATATAGGCAAATCAAGCCTTGTGCTTCAAAGGATAAGTTGTAACTTCCATTTTCCTTTCTTGTTCACTTTCATTACTTGTACTCTTCTTGCTACTCCTAGGTTGGAGGCTGCGGATTGCAGAGGATCGTGATCTTCTTGGTGAAGAAGGAGACTTTGAACTACTTCAAGAAGGTTGGTGCAACGGGAGGTTACTTCAAAGAGGAAGGCTACTTCAAGGGGGAGCTTGGAGTTACTTCAAGAAGGCTACCTCGAGTTGGTGCATCTACTTCAAAGTGAAGGCTGTTCAAAGGGGTGTAAGAAAGTATTGTATTTTGTGTAATTCCTTGAGAATGTAATAAAATTAATACTTTCAAAATCTCGGTTGGGTAAGCAATCGGGTAGTGGACTGACTACCTTAGTATTTGCTAAGGTAGGAACCACTCTAAATCCCTTGTCTCCTTCTTGCTTTTTCATTTGTAGTTGTTTGAGTTAAATAATTGTTAAATTAATTTTAAAACCCTATTCACCTCCCCTCTAGTGGTTTTTCATATCCAACAATTTTCTGTAAGTCTATTCCCGTAGCAACATGCTATTCTCTCTTCTCTACAAGTCGATCATGCATAAGATTTCCTGCTTAGTGTTTCTATTAAGGGCTTTGGCTTGTCTATGTCTCCTATTGAGTATCGATCTATATATCCTTCGGTACTAACTCATGATCCCCTTGTATCCTAGTAATGAACGTGGCCTGCTCTGCAATACCGCAAACTTTGATGCCTTTGGTGATCATGTCGTCCATCGCCGCTCATGACCAGGGTATAAGTTACGTCATGATGTTATTTGTGATGCTCTTTTTGACCTCGTCTCTCGTACTGGGTTAAAGGTATTAAAGGAAGCTCATGTGGTCTTCCTCGGTACACATGTTGATGGTATCCATGCACAATGTCCTACTGATATCTTATTATTTGATTAGACAGATGGAAAACACACGTGTGGATCTCATTGGATTTTCTCCCCTGACATGCATCTTTTCAAACAACTTCAAAGCAGGCCAGACAGCTTGTAACGCTGTGGTGGAATAAGTCCACAAGCTTGGTGCAACGTGTGAAGAAAATCATCATCATTTTCTATCTTTCACTTTTGATAGTTTTGGCATACTTGTTGATGATGCAATCTCCCTTTTTCGACGCCTTCAAAATATACTAAATAAGAATATTATGATTTTTCCATCTACATCCAATTATTTTATTTATATATCTAAAAATTTTACTATTTGCTATGTGTTTTTAAATTCTTATTTCTACGTCTAACCACACTCTAACAAACATGGCGCTAACAAACTCGGTGATCTCCCAATTACCCAACTATTACCTCAGTCGTACCCCTCTCGCTCTCTCAACCCTGAAAAGTCTGGACAACTTAGAAGGAACTTCATCCGAAAATATAACAACCATTAGAAAGAAGTGGTGACCGCCCAGGCTTGTATAGTCACGGCGTGCGCGTCCCCCACCCACCCACCCCGGTCAAGACCATGAAACGTGGTCGCCCTTGGCCCACAATGGCTACCAGTTTCGCGCCTCGACCAACACAAGCGTACAGGAGAAAAGGGGGAGTGGGTAGTGAGTTATTCGGTCATCTTCCAACAGAAGGGGGAATCTCTAGCAGAGCCTCTGGTAGTCTTGATTGCCTCCTCGAGGCCACTGGAGCAGGGAGAGGACACGGATAGAGAAAGTTGCTATTTGAACTTGGGCCTTCCGACTTCCGAGGATCATGAAGCAGCCTCATGTGGCCGATGCTTAGCCCTAAAACGGTAACCTAGGAGGCATTGAAGACGGTTAATAAAAGGTGGGAGTTGGATTTGTCCGAAGAGAGGGGGAAATGGTTTGCGGTCAAAACCAGCCGTAAAACAGACCGGCGAGGGATGGCGTGTATCCGAAGAGTTGGATTCCGCCTGGAAAATTTTGCCCGTCCACCGGTCTCTGATCAAAAGCTTCTCACCAGTCAGAGGATCACAGCGCCATGCAGTTTATCTTCCCGGTCGATTTCGCTGACTGAAGAAGATGCCGACAAACAAAAAACGAACCGCGGGATGTTGTGTTACAATATCAATAAAAGTATAGGTCTCCCTTTCAAAACGCACCAGTGGTCTAGTGGTAGAATAGTACCCTGCCACGGTACAGACCCGGGTTCAATTCCCGGCTGGTGCATGCTTTTTGAGTTCCACGTTTTAGAGCTCTTGCGGGGAAAAAACCACCATTATTATGGGTCATGTGTCTCATATATATATATGATATCTGCCATATCTAATGTTCGTCCTTAATTACCAAGTAGGAGAATTGGTCGACTCAAATCTATCCATCACTTATTATTCACCTATGACCATTTGTTCATGCCTAATAGTTAGACTTACTATATAGCAAGCTACAATCCTTTAAGCCATTGTAGCATTCTTAATATTGTGTTCTAGTGGTGTTACGACCCCACCTCCCGATAACCCCCAATTAAGGGAGACCAAGAGGTTGAGCCACATCCATTAATCCCGGATCAAAGGTTCGACATATAACCATAAACAATTATCAAATTCTAACAGACTATACTGAAAATGGTAATAAAAATTTTCTTTACATACCTTTTGAAAACTTGGATCCCTAAACTTTTATCCACACTGATACTATTCTATCTAATCCTCCTTTGTACTTTAATTCCCTTTTAGTATCACACGTGCCACTTTACTGTTTGTTCTTTTCATTGTACCTAAAACGCCGACAAACAAAACGTCGGTCAGCCGAAGCTGGTATGTGGGGGAAACAGATAATCATGCAACTATGATAACCATGTAATCATTCAATTAATCATTTAACAACCAAGATTACGTTTTAAGCCAAACTACTCAATCCATCTTTTCACAATTCCGTGTTGTCCCTTTAGGACTTACATGGTACCTCTATAAGGTGACTTGATGGACCTGCCCTCTAGGCAGCCAAAGTCATTCATGACCCTACCCTCTAGGCAGTTAAAGTCATTCATGACCCTACCCTCTAGGTAGTCAAAGTCATTCATGACCCTACCCTCTAGGTAGTCAAAGTCATTCATGACCCTACCCTCTAGGCAGTTAAAGTCATTCATGACTTGATGTACCTACCCTCTAGGTAGTCTTTTATCAGGTCCGCCATTACGACACAGAGGGAATCAAGGATTGAGCTAGATGGCATATACATTAAGTGATAGTCATAGTCACTTTATACTTTGCATGGCAGAAATAAACATTCAACAGTTTAGTTGCATTCAACGCGATTAAACATCCGGGAATCCATCGGAAAACCTAAAGCGGTTATTCATAATCGTAACCACATACCTTATTCCTTGCAGAAACCATGCCGAACATCATAGACTTTATGAGTGCATCCAAACATCCAAGTAACCAAGCATATAATCAACAATATCTAAAACATGTATACTACATATGTGTCACCATGTATTCACATTACATTACTCAGATCTAGATGTGCTCCTAAACTAGGGTTTAGGGTTATTTCTTGTTTGGACTAAGGATTAGGGCTACGAACCCTAATTCCATCATATTATGATTTATAAGATTACAATCTCACTTTTGCATACCAGGTTAAACCCTAATTATCTTCTTAAGCATATTAGACTACTCATTCCATCTAATACACATTATCAACATTAAGATCTTTGGTACTCAATTTGACTTAGGATCATCATATCCCTATTTATTTACAGATTTGAACAATGAAATCAATTAAAAGACATATCTTCTAAATTAGGGTTTTCAAGCTTATTAATGCATAATTATGCACAAAACCCTATCTTAAGCCAATTGTGTAAAAAGATCATCTTTTTAGATCCTATTTCCTCGTTTATCAATAACAGGCTTAAATTATCCATATATCATTAAATCTAAAGATTTTTCGTTAAATAAATCATTAAAGATGATAGTTTCATGTACTTTTCAAATTTCAAGCATATTTAAGTACATAAACCCTAAATTAGACTAATCACGTGCAAAGTTCTTCATTTTTGAACTCAATGTTCCTTTTTACATTTAACAGATTAATATCAACTCTAAAGATCCATTAAACCCTATTAAACACATTAATCATATCATATTAGGGTTCCTTCATCTTTAAAGTACTAAAGATGATTACTTCTATTAATTTTCGGATTGAAAATAGAATCAGACTTCAAACACAATTTATTTAGATTCCTCTCGTTCTGAGGATCAAGTTTCATATATAACTTGTATTAATCCGAGCTTCCTAGAATTAATTATGATTTTTGCAAAATCAACTTACCACGGCCAATGAGAACGCGCCACGTCATCTCAGCCCATGCAGCGCCTTACGGGATTTGGGAAACATAACTAAATGTCCCTTTTACCCTCGGATAAGTTACCAGCTCTTTCAGCCCGCGGAGGGCAAAACCGTCCAAAGCTCCAGAGCAGCTTCTTCTTCCTCCGGATGGCGCGTGCGGCCGCCCTAGCAGTCTTTGCGCGGCCCTTCCTCCTCACCTCCGACCCCGGTGACCCCAAGGGCACCTTCCCCTACCTCTTTCGCCCCTCCGCGATCAGGGGGGTACCCTTGGATCGTGGTTTGAGCGGCTGTCTCGAGCCCACCAAGTTCCGCAACCCAAGCCGACCTGCAGCCCTACGCTGGCTGCCACACCTGCTCCAGAGCACGGAGGAGGTGGCCATGCTTCCCGTGGTGTCGTGGAAGCCTCGTGGTCCTGTTCAACTCTAATCATGGAGGCTCGTGACCCGGAGGTTGGTCTACCCTCTTGCTAGGGTTTAAGAACGAAAACAAGAAGAAGAAAGTGGGAGACGGGGGGTTCTCTCTCCTCTTCGAACCAAGGATCTACACCTATATATACAGGGGTGGAAAAACGAAGCCTTAGGTTGCTTATACACGACTCCAAAGAGCCCCTTTCCAAAAGGGATTCGTTTTCCTTCTAGGAGAAGTAAACCTTTTCTCTCTTCCTTATCCTTTTAATATTCCTTTTTCTTTAGATTCTAGGATTTCGAAAATCCTTTTTCTTAGCCTCTCTTATTCTTGTCTTTTACTCCATAAGCACGAAAATATAGTTTCCTTTAGTGGAAAATATCACCCCTTTTAATGAAACCATGAAATTCATTTATGAAACATCACATTACCCTCTTATTTGACTTTATTTATATTTTCTCTTTTCTCTTTCTTAATTGGGGCTCCTTGGACCCCAAGAAACTCCAAGATCTCGAAATTCCTTCATAAGGATACTTATTCTCCTTCTAGATGCATCTATATGCATTAATTCTCCTTATTATGTTTATTACTTATTAAAATATCTCTTTTTGAGGATTTCACTTCATTTCCCTTTTTTTATTTTCCTCATTGGTATTCCTTTTATCATTAGCAATCCTTGGGATACGAAATTCCACCAAGGATGACTCAATTATACTTATTTTCCACATTTTCTCATTATTTTCCAATTTCTCACTTAATTAATATTTTCTTTTCTTATGGATTTCTTTATGCAACTTTATATTCCTTGGAACCCAAGGAACCCAAGAGGCACGAAGTCCTCTTTGGATTTGCCTTCTAGAGGTTTCCACACATTTCTTTTATCAATTATTCCATTATTCATTACTAATTGAATTTTCTTTGTTATTTCCTTGTTATTGGGCCCAATAGCCAATAAAGCCCACAAATCAAACAACAAGGCTATTGTGAAAAGAATTCATTTATTCAAAACAAATCACATCATTATTTTCTTTTCAATTATCCTTAATATGAGAAATTGCATTTCTCACCAATTGAACCCAAAAATTGAGGTTATAACATCCTTCCCCTCTTATAGGAATTTTGTCCTCAAAATTTAGGCAAGCAAACAAACAATTCAGGATAAGACTTTTCCATGTCCATCATTGGCCCCTATGTGGCTTTACCGTACTCATGGCGCTTCCAAAGAACCTTTGTCATTACATATTCTTTTCCTTGAGTTCTTTCTTCCTGGCGTCTATAAACTGCACAGGTGACTCAAGCCATTTCAGCCTCCCTTGGGGCCCACTAGGTTCATTGCTCAGCACATGGTCGGGGTACCTCACATAGTGCTCTAAATTGGACATATGGAAAACATCCCTCGTTACTTTATCCTGAGGGGTAGGGTCAAAACCTGACCATCACCACCCATCCATCTCTAATGGACCCATGTATCGGGGACTCAGCTTTCTCAGCTGCAGCTCAGAGGGGTCGGATTTTCATGTCACATTTTCTCCCACAGTAACTTGTATGACAGTCTACTTTGCATCTGCTCACGACTCTCATCGTCTCTAGGCTCCTTTCAGCCCTTGCACAATCAAAGTGACTTTATCTACACGCACTGTGGTCCTCATCATGTGGTCCCTTCACCAACATCACCTTACTGAAGTGGTGACCGACACAACCTCCCTTACAGAGCTTCATATAAAACCCGATACTGGCTATGGTGGTCATCATCACATCTTTTCATAGGACAAGAACTGTCTCTAGATATCACCCTGAATGAGCGCACATGCCCTCATCAGACCCTTCAGTCTGGATCATACTAACCATAGTTAAGGGGTGATAAACTATACTAACATTGAGTTCTTTATGTACCTACTTCCACTTTATGGAAGTGAACCTTTAGGTCAAACTCATGAACCTTTGAACTCACTTCATGGTGTAGTTGAACCATCTCTCTCTCATGGGTAGTTCAACTAGATCTATCCCTTAACAGAACTCTTTCTTTCTCATGTCATTTGGGTAAGGCAAATTACCATAACCCATATTGCATCTCACCCTTCCTTTTCCTAGGGGAGACCTATCACAACATCCATAGTGTAAATATCTCATTCCCTCTCAGGGACTCTTTTATCCTCTATATCAATACACTGGGTTATTGGGGTTCGTCCTTTACCTCCTGGCTTGTATGGCCATAAACCACATGCAACCTCATCTTAAGCATCTAACGTGCTATTGCCATTCTCCATGGTGTATGGTGATCTCTAATCATGATTTCTTGTATGTTGTGATTCTTCAAAATCGATTCCTTCGAAACCCTAAACCACTTTAGTCGGGGTTTCTTCACCTTCTCTTCCAAAGAAGTACATCTGGGGTTTTACCACCATCCTTTCATTGCATCGAGGACTAGACTGGCTAACTAAACAACCTCTTATCCTTTCCACGCATCTTGTTACATCTGAGCGTTATCCAAACACCTCTCCTTTTCAAACTTAGGGTTAGCCAAACAAACTCTTCTAGCTTCTAGCCAAACAAGTTTTAACCAGAGCATTCATTACCACCTCACATCCTTAGGTATTAGGTAACATTACACTTTCATGTATTTCACTTATCATGTCACCTCAAACTATATTTTTATCTTCATAAGAACACTCTCTGATTTCATCATCATGGTGACCAAACTCAACCTGGTATAACTTGTAAGCTCCACTTAGCTCATTCTAGAAACATCGTCATAAGGTGACTACCTCATTCCTCTTAGGGTTTACAAACCATCCATGTATCATTCACTTTACCAGGGTAGATATCTTCTCTATCCCATTTCCCGTGGCAACGCTCCAACCTACATCATCTCTTATCCTTGGTGTATGACATGCATAATGTCCTATCTCTCACCCCCATAACAAGAGGAATTAAGCATTTGGCTGCAGTCCAAATACAGAGTTCTTCCTGTTCCAAGAGTTGAGATGGTACATTCCACCTTGCCAGTACACCTTTAAATCTATGTTGCAACGTGCCACATATGTCTCTTCATCACAACCATCAAGATATCAAACTAGTCTTAAACCTACTGAGGTTTATATCCTTGGTCATCTCCTCTAGGTCTATAGGGTACCGACTCTTTTGGGGTCATCCCTCTTCCCTCATGCATCAAGAGAGTGCCCTACTCATCTGCCCTTTGGGTCCCATGAGTTCATGAAGGTGATCAATCTCCTAACCCATGGCCCTCAGACAATGATAGCTGTTACCTCCCGACCCTATGGTCATGTGCAACTGGGGAATTAGGTAGCTCCTACTTTCATCGGTCTTATCCCTACCTGACCCGAGGATAGACTTAGGATTCTCCATTACGGAACATGTTCACTTAGAACCTTACCCAAGTCTTCATCATCTCTCTTTCTGCATTCATGGGCTACCTCTCATCCGTTCATAGGCCTCATGGCAACCTGCCTACCTTGGTCAAGCCCCATAATGGTTACCTCCATGGTAACACATTCACATGCAATTAGAGATGGTTATCTATGGGTCTTACAGGTTCATTCTCATACCATATACTTTTCACTTAACTTCTCAAGATCCCATGAGACCTCTTCAGGTTACCTTAACCAACAAGACTGATATACACCTTACAAAGGGGTCGCTCTCCCAGGATGGGAGGAAAACTATATCTTTACAACAAGGTCACAAAAGCTCTAGGGTTTACATCCACACAAGCCTACTCAACCCTAGTAATCTATTAAGGCATAAGCAGATCACCATGCTAGGTCATTCTTGTCCTCTTTCCTCAATGTTGGATCAGGATCATACCTTCCGTTATCATCAACCTAGCTGTGAGGGGTTCATCAAGCATACCTTAACTTAATGGACTTTTTTTTTTCCTATACTTGAGGAGTACCATTCTTGCTTCCTTAGGTACACCACTTCCCCCCTTAGGCCTAGGAACCCTAGGTTCACTGCGTGCTCCTTCTCTTAACTACGAACCAAGCATGCAAAAGGCATGACATGCACTTATTGTCATCCTTCAACTCGAGCAAGACTTAGGGTTGGGTCCTCCTTAAAGACAACCAACAGGGTACAAGGCTTCTTAACCCGCTACAAAACCTTTCTAAGTCTAAGGAACTCTTCTTCCTACCTTAGAAGGTAAACATCCCTACCATGGGCATGTAGGTACCAGAAGCTTCATCTTCTCTCTAACCTTCACTTAGGGTTAGGGTTAGCATCATCCTCAGTGGATGTGCTAGGTCTCTACTTGCAATGGAGATCTCTACCTCCAAGACTAACTTATCCTCCTGACGAGAAGGTCTAGCCTCAGGTCTCTTCTGAGGACATGACAACTTATGTCATACGACCTAAGCATGTATCTATTATTTAATTTGCGCTTAATCTATTAAGCTTATGTCCATGACATCTTATTTACATGCCTTTCATTAATTTAGTGGAGGATTCCTTATACCTTATTAGCCTTACCCATACCTCAGGAAGGTGAGGAGAAGAAAGAAAACCCTAATCCTTCAGGTCCTTATCAGAATTTTATGATGAGAAGGGATGAATGAGATGAGAAGTCCTAAAGGTATCTTATTTCGATTCATACCCTAAGACTTTGGCCAGGCGGTCACACGGGTCCGGGAGTCCTCGTCTTCCGACTAGCGGTGCGGAGGAAAATCTTGCCAGCCCCCGGTCGTGATCCCTTTCTAGACACCTCCGTCTTTCGGATACTCCTCTAATAACTCCCTTGGGTTCTATGGAGTTTGTAAAATTTAATAATTATTAGTGGTTAAATGAGGAACCTATGCTCTGATACCAAATGTTACGACCCCACCTCCCGATAACCCCCAATTAAGGGAGACCAAGAGGTTGAGCCACATCCATTAATCCCGGATCAAAGGTTCGACATATAACCATAAACAATTATCAAATTCTAACAGACTATACTGAAAATGGTAATAAAAATTTTCTTTACATACCTTTTGAAAACTTGGATCCCTAAACTTTTATCCACACTGATACTATTCTATCTAATCCTCCTTTGTACTTTAATTCCCTTTTAGTATCACACGTGCCACTTTACTGTTTGTTCTTTTCATTGTACCTAAAACGCCGACAAACAAAACGTCGGTCAGCCGAAGCTGGTATGTGGGGGAAACAGATAATCATGCAACTATGATAACCATGTAATCATTCAATTAATCATTTAACAACCAAGATTACGTTTTAAGCCAAACTACTCAATCCATCTTTTCACAATTCTGTGTTGTCCCTTTAGGACTTACATGGTACCTCTATAAGGTGACTTGATGGACCTGCCCTCTAGGCAGCCAAAGTCATTCATGACCCTACCCTCTAGGCAGTTAAAGTCATTCATGACCCTACCCTCTAGGTAGTCAAAGTCATTCATGACCCTACCCTCTAGGTAGTCAAAGTCATTCATGACCCTACCCTCTAGGCAGTTAAAGTCATTCATGACTTGATGTACCTACCCTCTAGGTAGTCTTTTATCAGGTCCGCCATTACGACACAGAGGGAATCAAGGATTGAGCTAGATGGCATATACATTAAGTGATAGTCATAGTCACTTTATACTGTGCATGGCAGAAATAAACATTCAACAGTTTAGTTGCATTCAACGCGATTAAACATCCAGGAATCCATCGGAAAACCTAAAGCGGTTATTCATAATCGTAACCACATACCTTATTCCTTGCAGAAACCATGCCGAACATCATAGACTTTATGAGTGCATCCAAACATCCAAGTAACCAAGCATATAATCAACAATATCTGAAACATGTATACTACATATGTGTCACCATGTATTCACATTACATTACTCAGATCTAGATGTGCTCCTAAACTAGGGTTTAGGGTTATTTCTTGTTTGGACTAAGGATTAGGGCTACGAACCCTAATTCCATCATATTATGATTTATAAGATTACAATCTCACTTTTGCATACCAGGTTAAACCCTAATTATCTTCTTAAGCATATTAGACTACTCATTCCATCTAATACACATTATCAACATTAAGATCTTTGGTACTCAATTTGACTTAGGATCATCATATCCCTATTTATTTACAGATTTGAACAATGAAATCAATTAAAAGACATATCTTCTAAATTAGGGTTTTCAAGCTTATTAATGCATAATTATGCACAAAACCCTATCTTAAGCCAATTGTGTAAAAAGATCATCTTTTTAGATCCTATTTCCTCGTTTATCAATAACAGGCTTAAATTATCCATATATCATTAAATCTAAAGATTTTTCGTTAAATAAATCATTAAAGATGATAGTTTCATGTACTTTTCAAATTTCAAGCATATTTAAGTACATAAACCCTAAATTAGACTAATCACGTGCAAAGTTCTTCATTTTTGAACTCAATGTTCCTTTTTACATTTAACAGATTAATATCAACTCTAAAGATCCATTAAACCCTATTAAACACATTAATCATATCATATTAGGGTTCCTTCATCTTTAAAGTACTAAAGATGATTACTTCTATTAATTTTCAGATTGAAAATAGAATCAGACTTCAAACATAATTTATTTAGATTCCTCTCGTTCTGAGGATCAAGTTTCATATATAACTTGTATTAATCCGAGCTTCCTAGAATTAATTATGATTTTTGCAAAATCAACTTACCACGGCCAATGAGAACGCGCCACGTCATCTCAGCCCATGCAGCGCCTTACGGGATTTGGGAAACATAACTAAATGTCCCTTTTACCCTCGGATAAGTTACCAGCTCTTTCAGCCCGCGGAGGGCAAAACCGTCCAAAGCTCCAGAGCAGCTTCTTCTTCCTCCGGATGGCGCGTGCGGCCGCCCTAGCAGTCTTTGCGCGGCCCTTCCTCCTCACCTCCGACCCCGGTGACCCCAAGGGCACCTTCCCCTACCTCTTTCGCCCCTCCGCGATCAGGGGGGTACCCTTGGATCGTGGTTTGAGCGGCTGTCTCGAGCCCACCAAGTTCCGCAACCCAAGCCGACCTGCAGCCCTACGCTGGCTGCCACACCTGCTCCAGAGCACGGAGGAGGTGGCCATGCTTCCCGTGGTGTCGTGGAAGCCTCGTGGTCCTGTTCAACTCTAATCATGGAGGCTCGTGACCTGGAGGTTGGTCTACCCTCTTGCTAGGGTTTAAGAACGAAAACAAGAAGAAGAAAGTGGGAGACGGGGGGTTCTCTCTCCTCTTCGAACCAAGGATCTACACCTATATATACAGGGGTGAAAAAACGAAGCCTTAGGTTGCTTATACACGACTCCAAAGAGCCCCTTTCCAAAAGGGATTCGTTTTCCTTCTAGGAGAAGTAAACCTTTTCTCTCTTCCTTATCCTTTTAATATTCCTTTTTCTTTAGATTCTAGGATTTCGAAAATCCTTTTTCTTAGCCTCTCTTATTCTTGTCTTTTACTCCATAAGCACGAAAATATAGTTTCCTTTAGTGGAAAATATCACCCCTTTTAATGAAACCATGAAATTCATTTATGAAACATCACATTACCCTCTTATTTGACTTTATTTATATTTTCTCTTTTCTCTTTCTTAATTGGGGCTCCTTGGACCCCAAGAAACTCCAAGATCTCGAAATTCCTTCATAAGGATACTTATTCTCCTTCTAGATGCATCTATATGCATTAATTCTCCTTATTATGTTTATTACTTATTAAAATATCTCTTTTTGAGGATTTCACTTCATTTCCCTTTTTTTATTTTCCTCATTGGTATTCCTTTTATCATTAGCAATCCTTGGGATACGAAATTCCACCAAGGATGACTCAATTATACTTATTTTCCACATTTTCTCATTATTTTCCAATTTCTCACTTAATTAATATTTTCTTTTCTTATGGATTTCTTTATGCAACTTTATATTCCTTGGAACCCAAGGAACCCAAGAGGCACGAAGTCCTCTTTGGATTTGCCTTCTAGAGGTTTCCACACATTTCTTTTATCAATTATTCCATTATTCATTACTAATTGAATTTTCTTTGTTATTTCCTTGTTATTGGGCCCAATAGCCAATAAAGCCCACAAATCAAACAACAAGGCTATTGTGAAAAGAATTCATTTATTCAAAACAAATCACATCATTATTTTCTTTTCAATTATCCTTAATATGAGAAATTGCATTTCTCACCAATTGAACCCAAAAATTGAGGTTATAACATCCTTCCCCTCTTATAGGAATTTTGTCCTCAAAATTTAGGCAAGCAAACAAACAATTCAGGATAAGACTTTTCCATGTCCATCATTGGCCCCTATGTGGCTTTACCGTACTCATGGCGCTTCCAAAGAACCTTTGTCATTACATATTCTTTTCCTTGAGTTCTTTCTTCCTGGCGTCTATAAACTGCACAGGTGACTCAAGCCATTTCAGCCTCCCTTGGGGCCCACTAGGTTCATTGCTCAGCACATGGTCGGGGTACCTCACATAGTGCTCTAAATTGGACATATGGAAAACATCCCTCGTGGAGGGAACACCCAAAAAATAGGAAAATAAGATATGGATCAGCAAAAGCTGAGTATGTACATTAGAAGATTAATTAGGGCATTAAAAAGAGAAGTAAGATGTTCCCAGCAAAAAGGGGCCATTCAAGCTAGGTATGTTTCAATGAGAAGTAACAAGAGAAGGAATTTTCAAAAGAAGGAGGTAGTATAATTAAACAATTGAGAGAGCACATTGCCATTAACATCTACAATATCACAACAATCATAATCATTCACATGCAGATATATTTAGACTAAATAGCTAAAGTGCGACCAAGACAATACTGGATCTTTGGTCTAAAAAAATGGGTGGAATAGCACACCCTGGGCAGAAGTAGCGTGCCCCTGTATAAACAGAGGTAGAAATAGCGCACCTCGGAAGAAATAGCGTGCCCTAATGGTTGGCTCATGCACCATACAATAAATATCTAGCTAAATTATCAACATACATAAATAGAGTGGCAAGACAATTTTTTTTGATCAGTAAGCATACTTCCTTCTATTCATGTGCAATGGCAAGACAATTTTCATTCACCATTCGCATTTCCAAGAATGATAACCAAGCAAGTGGGGCCATTGACCCAATTGAATATGATAATAATAATTTTAGAAGAATAATAATGAGTCACAAATGAGAGGATATACCATTTCAACAAGTGCAAATAAGAACAAGTAACCCAAGAGTTGCCTCATTATGGGAAAAATTAGTCATATAAATGCCCCGTTATAAATAGGGAGGAGTGCATACCTGATCTTCAAGACTATTCTATCTTAAGGGGAATTTCGTTTGGTCCTCCCCAACCTATAAGTGTTTATATATACATTAGCCTACTACATTATTCTTTGAAGTAAGATGTTTCATCTGATATATTTATTTTTGTGATGGTGTGTCCTTTTAGATCTTGATGTCATTGATATAAAGTCATCTAAAGCATCCTTATCATCATTTCTAGGGCCTCACTTTCCATTAGAGTATATTAAACTTAAGTAGAGCTACTACCATAATAATTTACTCAGAAATGCATAATTTTATACAACAGTAAACATATATATGATCAGAATCTAGGTTCCATTTTTAGTAGAAACACTACTACAGAAATGGCTTATAACGTCACTTTTTAAGGTTTCGGTTGTATAAATACACCGAGACCTAAACTCTACAACGTCGGTTGATAACATAAACTGACATTCAATCTATGAAGGGCGACTAGACACGAGTACTGCTTTTATTCAATGTCGGTTACTTAATAAAAAACTGACGCCTAAAACTAACCGCCAAATCCAAAATTTTTAGCGAAAAAAATTACCTCCAAAATTTAACATATGGCGTCGGTTGATAAACAATAAACTGACGACTAAAGGTTATTCGTGAGACAGAAATTGGACACATTTTGGTCATCGGTTTTATTACATTGACCGACGCTTATGAGTTTTCCCGCGCTATCCGCGGGGAATTTTTCACACCTTTTAATTGTCGGTTTTCGGAAGACACCGACGACTATGGTCATGTATATATACGTTAGTTGTTTTGTAGTTAAAACTGACGACTATAATTGAGAATAGGTGTCGGTTTTTATGGAGAACCGACACCTTTAATTTTATGTGTCAGTTTTTATGAATAATCGACGCCTATGGTACAGTTAATAGCCCCGCGAAATAGACTTTTTTCCATTGTTTCTGTTCCATTGTGAATTCTCTGCTAGGTCTGGCGATTCTTGCCGCCGGTGCTCCCCGCGCGCCGTCGTTGCCCCCGCCGCCTCCCCCGCGCCGCCACCACTCCTGGTCGACGCCCTCGCCGCCGCTCCTCACCGGCGCCACTCCTCTCCTCGCCGCCGCCCCCACCGGTGGCTGCTGTCCTCTCCTCGCCGCCCTCGCCGCCGCTCCTCTCCTCTCCTCTCCTCGCCGCCGGTGCCAGCTGTTGCTAGGTCTTGCTCCAGCTGCTGCTCTCCTCTGCCCTCAAGGTATGCCCACCCTTCCTTCTTCCTTCTTCCTCTGCTCCGACGGCTGCTTGGGCGGTGCCAAGGCACACCTAGGCTGCTGCTGGGTATTTTTTTAATTTTTTTTAAGTTATTTACTTATTTGTGTTTATTTATGTACTAATTTTGTTATGATTTAATCATCTACTTAATGAAATTTATTTATCAACTGATTTAACTTTATTTTTCAATTGATCTGTATATATTCATCTAATGTTTGTATTTATTTATGTACTGATTCAACAATTAATTGATCATCATCTACTGATTTATATTAGTTTATCAATAGATTTGTATTTATTCATCTACTTATTTGTATTTTTTTGTCTACTATTTTTATTAATTCATCTACATGTTAATGATGAACTGTAATGCACACATGTGACATGCTTGGAATGTAAATGATGAACTTTTCCCTAAATTGTCAATCATGCTTTTAAAGACATCAATAATCACCCTAACTTGAAGAACTAGGATTTTAGGTATAAGAATGACAACACATGTATTTGTTGGCCTAGAAACCCATCCAAGATTTACTCATTAGGAGTAAATCTTGGATAGTCCCCAGTTTGGGACTGTTCTTAAACACCTGATCTCGCTTAGGATGTAAGTGTATAATGTGTATTGGGTTTTCAAGAAAATTTCGGCAACATTTCCCCGTTTGTTCTCTAAGTACAATACTATGATAAGAAAATTTGGAGTTATATTGGATGAATTGGGTTTCACTTTAGTGAACTTTGAAAATATTGGCGAGAAGGGTGAACCATTCATATTGGCATCACATGCGAAACAAGTATTTTATATCGATGATCCTGCAAATGATAAATGGTCGGTTACTCTTCATGGTAAAAGACAGTTCATTGAAGATCCTATAGATGAAGAACAATACTATGATAAGTATGATGACTTCAGTCCATTCTCAGTTGGGTTGCCAACACCAGCAAATATTGAAGCTAATGATGACTTGTATGTGTGCGGAGATCACAATGAAGGATTGTTAATTGATAAAAATCGCAATATTAGAGGCATGTTTATATTTTTTATATGTTTTATTTTTCTGAATGTGAACTTTACAATGTGAATGTGAACTTCCCGAAAAAGGCGATTAATCTATATAAAGCAAATAAACCTAGTAAAGATTTATAATCTATACAGAATTTACCAACCTTGGAAAGAGAAAACCCAGAAATATGAAATTTCTACTTCAGATTCTCCAAACCCTAAAATCCCCTCCTCTCTCAAGAATTACGAAGCTATGAAGTGTGGGACGGAAATGAGAGGTGCTTGGGTCGTAATAGAGTCCTATATACTCATTAAGGTGCTTGGAATAATTAATTATAAACATTTTCAGTCTTTTTTATTTTTCCAGAAAAATCTGGTCGGTCGAGTTTGTCTCTCTCAGAACTCGACCGATCAAGGTTCTGTTATGATACAAAACGTCTTCCAAAAATTCTGAAAATTTAATATGTTGTTTAAAATTGAGTATCAAACCATCAGTTAAAATTTGAGCTTAATTGGATAATCCAATAAATTATAAAAAATAAAATACAATGTGAATTACTTAATTTATAATGTGAATTACTTTACAATGTGAGCTTTACAATTTGAATTACTTTACAATGTGAACTTTACAATGTGAATGTGAATTTTCAGATGGCTGAGCATTCTCCTGATGACCGTGCTGATGATTACCGTGAGGGTGAGGACATCAATGCGCCGCCTCACAATGTAAGTTTTAAAAATATATCATACATTTATATCTATATGTCCATTTATAGCTATATCTTGTAAATGTGTTTATTTTGTCAAATTTTAGGTTGATGATGCACATGTACCATCTGAAGCACTTGAGACACTTGATCAGCAGCACCAAAAAGTTGACAAGAGAAGGGGCATCACTATGATGAAGAAGTTAATAGCGCAAAAGGGCAATGGATCCAAACTTGTTGTGGATTTTGATAATGCATAAAATGCATCTGGTGTGAATCACAATTTGTTTGTTTCATATCTTGGGTATGTTACTCGTAGCGATTGCGGTTGTAAGATAGATTCTTGGCATAAAGTTTCTAAGGAGAAGAAAGACGTAATATGGAAGGATTTATGCGTGAGTTATTATTAATTTGTAATTCTATTTTGTCGATTACTAATTTTTTGGATACTAGTTAATAGCAATTCTATTTTGCAGAGTATATTTGAATTGGATGAAAAGCTGCATCGTAAATGCGTGATGCAACGTTGTGGGAGAGTCCTAAGGAACTATAGGATAAATCTCACCCGAGAATACATAAAACAAGGTGACAAGAGGAAGAAGACAACCACTGAACAATAGAACTTCCTGGACAAAGAAGAATGGGACGCATTTGTTGCTTCAAGACAAACTGATAAATTCAAGGTATTAGGCGTCAGTCTCAATTTTATTAATATATGTTGTATTCACCTATTCAAGATTAACATTTAGTATTACTAACCAAATCAATAATGTGTATACTAACTAGTCCCTCAGTGAGGCACAAAAATCAAGGCGTGCATTGAATGTGCATGACCACACAATGGGTCCAAAGGGGTATGCAGGCATTCACCAAAGACTACAATCTGAGGCTACTGCTCAGTCTACTGCTACTCAGGAGTCCTCTACTATAGGTAGCACACCTCTGTCTCGCCATGATGTCTGGATAGCTGGGAGGCAAAATAAGAAGGGAGAAATAAGGAAGCCCGCAAATGCTGAGGCGGCTGCAAAAATGGTAAAATACAACACTTACAACAATCGTTCAAATATTGATTATTTGTGGTGTTTACTTAATTACAAATTTTTGTTTTGGCGATTAGCGGGAGCTGCACGAGCTGAGAAAATAAGGCAAGTTCATTCCTGAGGGCACAAGGGATGAATTGACAGTTACTTAACATGTAGGGGTTTTGATGAGTTCAAAAAGGCTGGAGGAAAGGTCCCCACGAAAAAGAATCAACCAATAATTTGGAAGAATGTGAAAGTAAGTTCCCGACTGTAATATATGTATATATTATTTATGTGAACAATGCTTAATTAGTTGTATTTTTAATATTTTGTATGTTTGAATTTATAGTGTGCTACACAAGACAACGGATGGGCATGTGCATACTATGTGATGCGATTTATGCACATGATTATCAAATATGCCGCAATGGACATCGATTGTATTGCTGAGGTATTATATAGTCTCATTAGATAATATGAAGTATATCAATCTTATTTATAGCTCATTAATTATATATATACATCATTCTCTTTACAGGTGTTTAAAACTGACCACACTACAGGAACGACTTTACCAGATGTACATGCTCCCTATACGACGGGAGAATTAAATGAAATAAGAGAAGAATGGGCAACAACCATACAAGTAGTGGGGTTTTAAATTATAATTGGGATGTTGATAGCGAATAATGACTAAAGAATGATATTTTGTAAATGAATTTCTGAATTATAATATATGTGTGAGTGTTTCCACATGTCTGGATGTTTCTACATGTGTCTGAGTGAAAATGAATGAAATTGTTGGTTGCTATATGAATGTTTCTACATGTGTGAATGTGAAAATGAATGGAACTACAGATTGCTAGCGACATGAATGTTTATAAATGTGTGAAAATCAAATGGAACTACAGGTTGCATTGCTAAATGTGTGAATATTTTTGTTGTTAATTTTGTAGGTTTGTGGCCTGTTGTTGGCTGATATCAATGGATGTCATAAAACCTGCAGTTCATAACTGAACTGCAGGTTTCTCATCCTGCGACTAGCCACAACAAGTCTGCGGACTGACAGAAAAACAAAACAAAACAATAGGCGTCGGTTATTTGTATAAAATCGACACACATAATTACAGTGTCAGTTTTATATAAATAACCAACGTCTATTTCCTGTGGCGCGAAGGTATATGGCGTCAGTTTCTTATCTAATAACCGAAGTTGATAGTGCCCAAGATGGCGCCCTTTTTGTGGCGCGAATGTATATGGCGTCGGTTTTTTATCTAATAACCGACGCCTATAGTCCCCTGATGGCGCGTTTTCGGTGGCGCGCGAAGGGTTTTGGCGTCGGTTTTAGAACCGACGCGTAATGATTGGGCTTTTAGTGTCGCCCACATAGGTGTCACTTAGAAACCGACACTAAAGGCCTTAAATAACCGACACTAAAGGTCGGTTATGTACTAGTGAAACAATCATGTTATTTAGAGTAGTTTCATCCACTTATTAAGTCATCCATACCCCTATTTATATACACCTTAATGAACTTTTCCTTAAATACCTTCTTGGTTAAATTAGGTCAAACTATAAACATATGCATATACATATGTGTAATATGATAATGTGCATTCTTACATAATCATCATTAAGAAATTGACTCATCAATTTAGGTTATAGTCTCTCTTTTATATGAATAGGTTTGATTGAGTTCACCCCACTATACATTACATAGGTATTACGTAATTCTTATAATTAGATAATACAATAGGCAAGAGCACATGTTTATACACTTAAATATGACAAACTAGCATGTATATACTCTAGTACTTATACAAGTAATATCAATACTTAAGAAACACCCAACTAATCGAGATTTGTCTAAGGGTTACATTCTATATGCAGTAGGTCCTAGTTTCTTGTACAAAACATTATGGTAAGTGAGGTGGGATTACTTGTGAGTTAACTATTGATATCATGGATGTTAAATGATGGGTTTTTAGACTAACAAATATACTAAGTTGTATATATACTCGATGCATTGCATAGTCTTTCCATTTACATGTCATTATCTTTAGTAGCTTTGACTAATTTTTTGGATTTTATAACTGTAAGATTGATCATTTGCATATGAGAATTTAACAACTTACCTACACGAGGTTTTTCCTTGAGAACATAGACTTTAGGGGTGCATCCTATTGTCCTTCTCCTTGTAAGGGCTCAAATGCAATCCTTCCATTTGCTTCTCCATGTGTAGGTGTGTTTGAATACCGTAGATTGTGATGTAGAAATGAAGGTGCCGTGGTGGACTTTGATGGAGAACTAGCAGCACTATGCTGACCTATGGTACTGCGAATGTTCATAGTTTGTTGCAGCATCTGAATGGAGTCTTGTACGGGGTTAAGGGGGTACTTAAGGGTGGATTTGGTGTTTGTTATAGGAGACTCTGTTGTCCATAGCAGTCGCTAGCAGCAGTTGTCTTGCTGGATAGATCTCAGTTGATGTAGGTTCTGTACATGGTCAACAGAAAGAGACTAGAGTAGAGGGATTGATCAACGATGAGCAGGATTTGTGGGGATGGGTTTTAGGGAAGGCAGGGACACTTGCAGCATTGGTGGACGGTGCATAGAGCCAGCCGGCGGTGTAGTTTCAATCTGATTAAGTAATTGCACGTTTGTGATGCCTATGAAGTTGGTGGCTGGAAGAAGATGAGGAACTTGGTGTATGTGCTTCATATTATAGGTTGGCATCATGTTGCTACAGTGGTGGATGGAGATTCTCGAGTGTTGTTTCCTGCCATGGTAGCAACCAAGATGGTTGGAGGATAACGGCTCTGTGGTGGCGGTGGATGTGTCTCTGGCGTCGGGATGGTTAACAATGGCTGGAGACGTTGTTGTGTTGAAATCTCAGGTGGATATGCAGGAAGTCTATGAAGAAGAAAGGAGGAGGAGAGGCAGTAGGAGGAGATTGTTGCAGCCGCAGCAGTTGTTGATGAGTGGCGTTCTAGGTGCAACTGTCCCTGGGCGATCAAGGCTGAAGGGAGGTGAACTCGCTGTGGGGGCGGCGTTGATGCCTAAGGCCTACTGGCTGGTGTGAGGTCAAAGAAAGAGGCACAACACGACTAGGACGTGGTCGTTGGATCTTTCGGCTAGGGTTCGTGGGGAAGGGGGGAGATATGTAGAGGAGACGAGGAGGAGAAGAGGCGGGGAAGGAAACGGCCCATCACCGATTTCAGACGCGCAGAGTGCGTGTAGGGTAGAAACGGTCGTGCGAGGGAGACGTCGTTATGGAAGCCACACCCAGCGTAAGCAACACGCATCAAAGGCCACGACTAAAGAAGGAGGCATTACAAGGAGTTAACTAATCAATACTTTAATTTTAATTTAAAGCATTTATATTCATGCTTGTATGTTCAATCAACTAATTAAGAGGGCAAAAAAAGTCCAATTGACTAGAAATTTTACCTATAAGCTAAACAAGATGTGGGGAGCCCAAAATTAAAAATTAGTTTCTCCTTTTGAGCACATTTTGCATTTTATTTCACTATTTGCATATTAAGCATTCATTAAATGAATTTGTTACTCAATTTGATACATTATTTCAAATTTATTGAATTTTTCCCGTTATTTGACTTATGATGATTGCAGATCATCGAATTTAAGGTCGACACCAATTCGTTAGTCAATTTATATCACTAACTCAGAATTGAAGACATTATTAATGAATTAATCATTAACATTATATAAAAGGTTATTGTTGCAACATTATATTTTCTTGACTATAGTTGATATTATTTAATCAAACTTTTTTTGAAAAAGGATTAAATGTTACATTATTAAAATTGTTTCTATGAAGAGGGATGGTTGAGCTAGACATTGAAATTTGGGTATGTTACATATACCATGATGAATCTATCATGAACAATTAGAGGCTAACTAAAACCTTAAAATAAATAAGCAATTGAACCTATACGTATTAACAATATTTAGTGATCTTGGTACCCTCAATATCTTAATGGATATCTAAGCGAGGACAGTAATTTGTGTTTCCAGTTGGTAGATATTTGACTTTCTAATAGGATGATAATGAGAGTCAAGTAATGAGTTGATTATTAATATTAATGGACAAATACTGGTTGTACTGTTAAATGGTTTTCCCCAACCCATATAATTAAATATACTTGGAGCACTAAGATAATAAATAATATATTAGTGCCTTGAAAACACCAATAGCAATAGATGACATATCACCATACACATATAATGGTCAACTAATGTGGGTACATAAGCAATATTTGACCACCATCATTAGCATGAGTCATTTGACTAATAAATCTGATAATATCATAAATCATGATCCAACACATTCAAATATGTAGTGGTTTTGGAAAATATGCCATGAATTGAAACAAGATAATTTGTATGAATATAGAACTAGTTTGTGCTCAATAGATGGTTATAATATAAAGTGGTGTAAAAAGAAAAAATTCAAGCTATCTAAATATGTTAGTTGGAAATAGACATGAAGGGAACTTTTACAAAGAATAATCCTAATTAAAACCGATTTTAGAATATTAGAAAAATATATTCTTTGGATAATAGATATGAAAATAATAATGTCTAAACCTTAGTATGTTGAATGACATAATAATTAATCTCAAGAAAGTAAAATAATGTCAAATATATATTCTACATACTAAAATAATCAAAGAGGTAAAGTTTCACTTTGGTGGGACTTCATTTACTATCCCCAACTGTCAAATAAGAAGACATCATTTAAAAAATTAAACTAGGGTTTAATTATTGATATCCTTAATTTTTTGTAATATTTTTATATTATTTTTGTCAATTGAAGTTATCTAGATTTGGAGTCCCTTTGTGGCCCCACCTTTTCTACAGCCATGCAATGGTAGATATAAGCATCAATTCATTACCTTCTACATCTAACATTGTGCTATCTTGTTCTTTATTTCCTATTTTCTCCTTCCTCTCCCCATCTCTTTTTGTGATTTTTTCTCCATTTCCTTCCTTTCTCTATGCACCACTTCTTTCAATCCCTAAGACAAACCACATATACCACTAATACAAAAACCCATGTCAGTCTCATTCGGAGGTTGAACTTAGTTAAGTGAGAGAAATAAAGAGGCTAGATGAGTGGGAATCTGGATCGTTCATGTGAAAATGGGCCACATTCATGATCTAGGTGAACTAGGGTTTTATTTTTTAGTATTAAGTGTCTTATAATCATGTATAGATGCATTGGTTAGGGTTTCTTATTAACCCGCTCAGGTTAAGGTAAACTTGAATTAAATTCAGGAGATATAGTTCTGCGTTGGTGCTTGCCAAACTGAGTCAATTTCTATAAACTTGGTTGAGTTTACTGCATATGGATACATTGGGCAAAAATTGATGTGTGGGTTGTTTGACTCTATTTTTAGACCTAACTTGAACCTACATCTATAAATACATGACCCCATCCTAGCTACAAACCATATGCATTCCCAAGAGTAGACCATAAGGGTAGACCTCAAGTTGGTGCTTGCATGTGGATGTTTTAGCTTGGATATTGAAGATCTAGCTAAAGAGCTTCTTACCCCCAACTTTCTTGACCCATTTTTAAGTAAGGTAACCATCCTTTCCAACTTTTCCCCTTGTTGATCCTCTTTCTCTTAGCTTATTTGGTCGTGGTTTTTGGAAAAACATGGTGGAAACAACTTTTCCTACTTAAGATCCTCTTCTTTGTAACTTCTTCAGCCTATATCATGCTATATCTTGCAAGGGGGAGCATCAGAAGGAACTTTGTCAAGCCAATTGGGAATTTTTTGGGGTATTTTTAGGCTTGATTCATGATTCCTTCTTAGGTTAGCTTGTGATGTCTACAGAGATGAGTGATAAGATGGTTGTTTTGCATTCTTTGCTTGTAAAACCTTCTTGTAATCCATTTAATAAAGCTAAGCCATGCTTGGGTGTCTTAAAAAGGTAACATTTATGGGTTCTTATGGTTGTAGTAAATTCTTACCTTTCTTTCTCTTGAATGTCGATCTAAAGTGGAAAATGTTAGCTTTTTTGCTTCTAGAAGAATGAACTAGACTTCATTGTATGTGTGATATTGCTCTATGTGTGGTACATTTATGCATGGTTCACCATGCATGTTAGAACAATTCTATGTTTCTACATCCACTCTTGTTTCAAGAATTTCTAGTATGTAAGCGTTGAACTTTTCAAGACTTTATAGTGCTAAAACTTTGTGTGAAATATGTTCTTGCTCTAAAAATGGCATTTTATACCTTATTTTACCTTTATATATATATATCTCTATGTTATGGAAGAACTTTGGCATAATGTTTCTAATAAAGTAATGCATACTTTTTGTGTTAAAAATTAAATCTTTGAGGTTTTATACTCCATATGACTATTTTAATGAAGAAAAGAAAAATTCTAGCCTAGAAAGTCCCAAACATGGGTTGGCACTTCAAAACCTAGACGTGTTCAAGTTGTATGTGAATGTTTGGGAGTTTTCCAACTTGGTCCATCTTCACATAAAATTGGCTGAATTCTAAGGTTTAGATTTCTAAAATAATGATTTTTTTTTATTTAAAATGAGTTCAGAGGTTTCTAATGATGGATTTATACAGTAGTTTGTTGGTATGATGAGCTTTGTGCTAGGTTGTACATGAAAGATGAGTTAAATGATAATTTAATCAAGTGAAATCTTACTCCTATTGTGCCATCTGAACACGGTACATCTCAGTGATCAAAAGTCACGATAGTTAAAAGGGTAACCTTATAGAATCTTGGATTATGATAAGGTACTTAAAATCATATATCATTGTGTATGTGTGGATAAATAATTAAGGGTCCATATTAGGTATGTTTTCCCTTGGTTTATTAATGTGTGTGTGTGTGTGTGTATATATATATATATATATATATATATATATATATATATATATATATAAGTGTGTGTGAGAGGTCGTATCCAGAATGATATGTGACAAAACGAATGAGATTTGTAACATTATGATGTATGTACATAGATTTTCTTATATAAATGAGATATGTGTCGTAGCCTAACTACCCATGACAGACCTAGTTTTGTTATGTAGATTTCTAGACAATGAGCCCCAACTTATTATAGTCACACTGGCTGAGGCATGGTGGTATCTTATGGAGATCAATAACACTAAGATCCTATTGTTGGTTATGTATGCCCAGAGAGCCAATCATGTGATGATTGTAATGTCATATCATGTAAAAATGATTTGATTATTAATGAAAGTCAAGCTTCAAATTTATTTTGTTTAATTCAGTTATGAAATAATGATATAACATTATAAATGTCTAGAAAACTATATTACTCAATGATGTATGTATTCAAGTTACTAACCTTGTAGATGAGATCATACAGATGTTAAGAGTGCATATATTCTCATCATGTCCCTGATCAGTTGTTATTGTGGAAGGTTGATAGACAACAAAAACACATAAGATCAGAGTGTGAGTTGGTTGATGACTAAATCTCATTAGTCATGATATGGCGATATCAAACCAAGCACACAGATACATGTTAAGAATAGTGTATCAGACAGACCCACCGTGAGACTGACACATGGATGCCATCTACATGGAAGTCATAGTCACGTCTCACAGTGACGGTGGCTGTTGTGGTTCTTTGACTTGAAATCACTACATTCAATAGATGTCATTAGGTACACTTTGACGTCATCAAACACAATCCTGAAACATGGATTGTTATAACGGTGATGATTGGGTGACTTTGACACATGGGGATTGATTGTGAGTGATAGATATGGGATTTGTCCCTCCCAATGGAGAGTGGTTTCTCAGGCCTCTTGATTAGCGAGACTGAGAAATGCATGGCCATGCAAATGTGAGTCAATATGTGATATTGACCTTACATATATCTTAGACAATCTTCTCTTGGTTCAAGAAAAGGATTAAACAATAATGAGGGTGACTGCTTCATGCCTCTAGTTCAATATGGACATCAGTGACAAAGGAACTATACAAACACTATAACACCATACATAGATTGTAGGTTGAATTTGTTCCCCAACTTTCTATTTACTTGGGTAGAATTGATGTGTGACTCGACACCACTCATTGCTTGTCATGTCATAAGTTGTTATGGACATTCACTACCAACGTAATATGGGAGCTATATGGTCACACACATAGGTATTGACCTAGAAGAGGAGTTCAGATCTCAAATGACAGTTGAATTAAGTATTAAAGTGTTTAGGTATTTGATTCAGGCAACAAATAGGCTAACAACACCTCAAAATAGCAATCTCAAGTGTTGGGATGGCCATCTGGAAGTGTCAAACAGTCGTCTCAAGGGTTGAGACGGGCGTCTAGGTGTCAAGCCTATTGTGAATTGAATTTGGCTAAGGAACGAACTGACCCAACCAAACTGGTTCAACTCAGGTTACCAGACGACTATCTGGGTGATCGAGACGGCCATCTCGCAGGGCGAGATGGTCTAGTTTGGTCAGGGAAGGTTCTAGATGTTTCCCTATTTGTTTTTCTTGAGAATACTGGTTGCACAAGGAAATCAATGTCTAACATTGATGCAAATTGATTTGCCACATTCATTTACAACTCGAAAATTGTGAAATGACTGTCTCGTGTGCTAGACGGCTGTCTAGGTTTGCCAAACGGCCGTTTCAGCTATCACAGGTTGCGAAATCTCTAGAATTATTGTGAAAATTTTAGATCTTCCAGCCCCTCTCACTCCCGCACAGACTGGGTACCTGGACCCAAACCCTACCTATTAATAGAGGGGGTATTGGGGATTCCCTAAACACAACAAAAACTACTAAGAATCAGTTCCTCTGACAACTGTTGTCCTCTCTAGTTGTGGTAACCAAGAGAGCCCAGGCAAGTCCTACCCAAAAAGGGAGGGATAGATAAGGGAGAGAACAATTGAGAGTTGTCATTATGGGAGAGCAAGTTGGCGACTAGTACACTAATGGGAGAGATGACTCCTTCCTACACTAATGGGAGAGATGACTCCTTCCTGATCATTCTAGAAGGACGACATGAGTTCTAGGCAGTTTGTGTGGATTACCATAGAGGTGAGAGGCCATTGTATGCCATTTGGAGGACAACGTCAACTAGCAGTCTGTGACAAGAGGAACTGCTGAAGACAACAACACTCGTGGTTGCAGTCAGTGGTGTGGACCAGGAGGAGGAGCAGTCAAACGAGTCCCAATGCAATTAGGATTTAGAGCTTTGCATCTACAACAATGAGAATTGTCGCTGGACTTACTCCAGGACTAGGTATATCCTCAAAACCATCCTTCCTGTATTATAGTTATTAACACGATCTACTGATTATGAGAATATGGTAGATAAAATTTTCAAATTCCACTGCTTGGTCTGTATCCATATTTCCCAACAGTGGTATCAGAGCAAGGTTCAATTTACTATATTATGGGATAATCGATATGATTAGATTTTTGCTTTGTCGATCTACTATTGCATGTGATGCAAATAATATCTTGTCAAATCCAAACACCATGATAATCCCAAACTAATATATGTGATATATATATGCAATTTACACGTGTTGCCCTAAAAGTGGTTTTGATGGTGGATGTGCAGTATGGTTATGGTAAGTAACTCCTATATGTGCATGGTTGTATGTGGTTGGTTTATCCATTTATCTCAGTCTGCATACCAAGCCTCAATCTTATCTTCCCAATGTAAAGTTAATTCTTTCCTACCTTTGCTCCCCTTGAATGTAACTCGAGGTTTCCCTATAATCATGTAAAAGTAGGATAGTTTACTTTCCTATTATGATGAAGATGAAGGCATCCTGAAGATGAGTTGACTGACTGAAGGACCTTAGAAGACATGGTGGACAAGCTAGACCGATTTCCTGGTGGACCCGACCGATTTGTTGGAGAGACAACTGACGGTGGACATAAGGACCATACGTACGACTGGTGAGATGACCTAACAACCAACCATGAGACGATCCCACCAGTTCAAGGTTAAACTGTTAAAACCAAATTGGCAAAGCACTTATCTTCATCAAAAACATGTTTCTGCATGTGATGTAGATCTAGATGACCGTAATTCCTCGTGGCTCCAAGGGATTACATTAGGCTGGCTATAACCATCGCTTTTCTTGATTGCATGTTTTTGTTGTGGGATATAGCATGTATATGATACGTACTACATATGTGGTGATTGGATAAAGTATATTTATATACTTATAAATACAAACTCCCTCAATTAAAATATTAAATCTTAGATGTTTTCCATAAGTGGCACACCTGAAAAGCTTGATCGGCCAAGCATAGGTTATGCTAAAGTGTGGTGCATCCTCCATCTCGTGGAAGCGTGATAATAGATATGTAGGTTCTGCTAAAGTAGGGTGCATGTTCTATCATGTCGTCCTTTTGGGTCAGGCGTAGCTAGTGATTGTTAGACAGTCTAAGCGTAGAAACATGCATGTGATTATGGCAAGAGGCTGCACATATCATCTATCCAAGAGTTGCATATGGTGCAATTGGCATGACTACCTACCTTAATAATTGACCATGGATGCTAGTGTAGGATGGGTAATGGTTGAATTATTTTGGATCTTGGGCTACTAGAATATTGTATGCTACAATATTTTGAATTGATATTGAGGGCTATAAATTCGAATAAAATAGTGGAAGCAATAATAACTAAAGAACTAATTAATATCGTGAGATTTTTGAAATCTAATAAAATAAAAAATGTTTTTGACAAGTGCAAATTTTCTCTTATAGAATCAATGATGAACAAATCTGATTTGTGATTGGTCCTGAACAAGGACAAACTAGACGGGAGAAATTTCCATGACTGATTTTGGACTTTGAGAATGGTTCTCAATGAAGAGTGTAAACTCTACGTCCTTGACAAACCAATGCCTAAAATAACTCCTACTAATGCACCTAGGGCATAAGTGGATGCTTATTGGAAGCATGCCAATGATGCCTTAGAGATAAAGTATCTTATGCTAAGATGTATGAACTACGAGTTGCATGAGCAATGTGAGGACATGTGTGTTCTTGAGATGGTGACACATCTTAAAATGGTAACACTTGGTTTTGATAGGAAAGAAAGGGATGCTATCTTAAAGGTGTTTCTTGAGTCTAAGCTGGCACAAGGAACCTCAATAGAAGAACATGTGCTGAATATGATTGGACATGTGTATCATCTTGAAGAACTGGGATTCACTTTTAGCCAAGAGTTAGCCAATGATACAATTCTAAGGACTATGCCTGAATCATATAGTTGTTTTATTGCATGTTACCATGTGAGTAATTTGGCTAAACAGATGTAAGAACTGCTTGCCCTGTTGATTCATGCTAAAGCAAAAGTGAAGAAGGACAAGCCCGTGATGGTGATCAGCAGGGCTAAGTCCAACAATGAAAGTAAGGCCAAGAAGAGTTTTGTGGTTGAGCCCAAATCCAAGTCTTCAAGACTTAAGATAAGAAGAAAGAAAAGTACAAGAGGAACTCAACCTTTATACTTGAAGGCTTTCAGGAAGTAAAAGAGGGGGATGCTGATCTCCACTTTAGGTATATACCTTATAGATACTACTTAATCGCCATGGGTATTACATACGAGATGTGGATCTCACATATGTTCACATATGCAAGATCTAAAAGGAAGTAGGCCTTTGGGAAAAGGTGAGGTGGCACTGTGAGTTGCTAATGACGCACGAGTTGCAGACAACACAGTTGGAACCTATAGTATATTTGTTACAACCCCAATTTTTGGGTTTATATTGATTGAACAACATTTTTTCCAATAAGACGTACATGTATGAAAATCGTATGATATATGTTCAATGAATAGGTTCTTTTGAAATATTTTCTTTGAATGTGTGATTTCGTGGATCCTAATAAGTTAGTGAGTCCAATGTGATAAAAAGGGAAGAAAAGACAAAAGAAACCCCATAATATTAATAAGGTAAAAGAAATAAGGATAATGGTGAGAATTATGTGTGATTCTCTGGAAAGTGGTATGGATGACCTTTATTGATTAGGTTTTGAATCCGCATGGTTTCTAATGGTAAAAGGAATCCTAATAAAGGAAATAGAAGAGAAAGAGAGAGAAAATATGAATAAAATATGATTTATTAAGGGGTAACTTGCTTATGAAGAAACATCTCTCATACTTTCAAATTTGAATCTCAAACTTTGCACACATGTAGTTTAAGTCATAATGGACTTTCCTTTAAAAATTGGGATTAGTTGGACATGGGTTTTGAGAGATATGATTTTTGAAAGTTTCCAAAAGTGAGAGGGATATCATTAAATGTCACAATTTTAATCAAACTAGATATTCATTTTAGTTGGTCATGTGTGATGTAGACCGTGGATCTAAGATCCAACAGGGCATGATCATCTCCTACGTTATTCGTAAAATTAATCAATAGCATGTTCAAGCAATTTGCTCACGGAGAACATTTGGAACTTGGATTTCTGTCATCGGCTTCGGGAGCACGAAATGAACTGATTGGTCCTAGGCTTGTAATGGTTTTGGGAATCCTAGAGGATTCACCCAATCTGCTCAGAGCAACAAGAATGAGCCTCAGTCAAACCTATATATAGGACCATGAGATGGCTTGTCAAGGTCATTGCCTTGTTTGCGAGACACCGTTGAACCCTTGATCACTTTCCTTGACGATAATTCATTGACAAAAGGATGAATTTCCCCGCACCTGTTCCATATCCATTGGTGATGGAAACTCCAAGATGGTCCCCCCTTCCTTACCGTAGAGGGCCAATAGAATCTAGGAAGGAGTCCGGAAGGATGAGACAGAGGTACCTGTACCACTACTCGTTGTGTGGGAGCGCCACCACCGAGAGCCAACCATCGGGTTGACCAACCACGGTGCCGGATCACGAGAAAGTAGAGGAATGGAGGAAGAAGATGAGGACTAGGGAAATTATGTCCCTACCCTTTCTCGTGCACACAAAGTCACTAGGGTAAAGGCGACTTTCCGCCCGGCTCAACGCTCGACTCAAAGGGAGCGAGTCACCGATGTTGCTAAATCCTATAGGTCGAGCCAAGATTCGTGTGGAATAGGAGTGGGAAAACCAGCCACACACATGCCCAGAGCTAATTCGTGGACCAGAGTTGTGTGGAAATTAAGGCAATATTTCATTTTTCTGACATGGCACGCCCTGATTGGTTGAATAGTAAATAACTTACAAATATTATAGTAAATTCTAGGATGCTCAGATGAAGTCATGCTATATATGAAAATTGATTAGAAAAATGCAAGGAATCCATTAAAAATAGAATTGAAGCCTAATTATGCTTGAAATTCAAGGTTATCATCTCTAATGATTTAGTTAAAAAAACCCTAAGATTTGATGATAATTAGATGTAATAATGTTCCTTGGATATTTGGAGCAAATATTAACCTATTGTTAATAAAATGAAGATTTAGATTCAAAAAGATGATCTTTGTACATAGTATGATTAATTTAGGGTTCCATGTATATGAAAGTGCATTAATGGGCCTAGAAACCCTAATTTTGGTAAATATGACTTCTAATGGTTTTTATTTCAAAAATCCATGATTAAGAAAGAGATATGATGAACCTAAGTCAAATTGAGCATAAAAGACCCTTAATGTAAATAGTTTGAGTAATTATGGTTTTTATGAGTAGAAAAGCTATTTTAGGGTTTGTTGACTTAAAAAGGATAAAGATTGAGAATTAGATCTAAGAAACCCTAATGAATCCTAACGAGACTTAGAAAACTTAGAAAGGTGTCCCAAGTCAATGAGGAGTGGTTTGGGACATGATGGTAATAATTAGGTATTAAACATGTTTTCAGGATCAAGGGTTGTTTGATTGGTTGCTTGACTTGCTTGATTGAACATCTAGTTGGATTTGGATATATTGCTTCTTTTGACTCCTAATCAGGTATGTGGTTATGCGTATAGCTAATTGCTTTAGTTTCACAGTGATTTCTATGGTTTTATTGATTGCTTGAAATTAAATGCTCAAATGAACTTTAGTTCTTGCAACCTATAAAGTGATTATGATTATCAGCATATATTGCTTATGACTTGCCCAAACCTGCATACCACCTCTGGATTTATGAGATGATGATGAGAGACCAAGCCTAGGAGGGAAGGTTAGACCAAGCCCAAGATGGGAAGGTCATAGGTGGTCAAGCCATGGATGGGAACACTACATGGCACCTAGAGAGGTGGCCCATAAGGTACAAAGCTCAGGAAGGAGAAGGTAGCCTAATGTCCACTGCAGGGCTAAACCTAAAGAGAGGGTATACCAGAGGATGGGTAGAATGGTTGGCAGGTTATAAAGAAAATATAATTTTTTTGATTGGTAACAAATATTTGATGTGGTTATGTTGTTACAATATATGTGCAAACTTTTGTTTCCTCTACATACATGTATAACTTGTTACAGTAATTGACGTTTTGTTTGTCGACATTTTAGGGTTACTTTGAGATATATGATTGACAGAAAGTGAATGAATATTTAAAGTGACATTGAAAGAATAAAGTTACATAAAGATTGGAGGATCATAGATAGATAAATTCCTATCTTGGATAAAGTTCCCAATGTCCCATATTTGAAAGGTATGTGAAAAGAAAATTTGTATCCCACATTAATCTTAGGTTGTGGTAGAATTTATTAATTATTTTTTATTATTTGTAAAACTAGTTGATCCTATTTTGGGATAACGACACCAGCTTCTTAGCCTTCCTTAAATGGGGGTTGTTGAGGGGTGGGGTCATTACATTTGGTATCAAAGCTTGGTTTTCCATCTAATGTCTAATAATTATTAAACTTACAAATTTTTAGAGCCCAATGGAGTTATTACAGGATTTTCCAAAGATGGAGGTGTCTAGAAAAGGATCACGATCAGGGGGCTGGTAAGATTTTCCTCTGCCCCACTAGTCAATTTACGAGTACTCCTAGAATCTGTGTGACTGCCTGGCCAAAATCTAAGGATTTGACTAGAAATAAGATATCTCTAGGTCTTGTCATATGTTTTCATCCCTTCTCTACCCTTTTCATAGGGAAACTATAAGATCTTAGGGTTTTCTATCTCTTCACCTCCTCCTGAGTTTGAGGGTTAAGAGTACTAAGGATTAAGGAATCCTCCACCAAATAATAAAAAGCATGTAAGAAAGATGTCATGGACATAAGTTTAAATGATGAAACTTAGACTGAGATTAGTTACATGATTAGGTTGCATGATCCGTGTAGCCATGCCCTCAGGAAAATGTTGACGTCAGACCATCTCGTAGGAATAAGAGGACAAGGATAACCTTGGAGGAGGAAGCCTCAAGGGAGAGGAAGAGACCTGATGCATCCTCTGAGGACGATGCTCAACCCAAAACCTTAAGCAATGGATAGAGAAAGAGAGGACACATGAGTTGGATAACTTAGTTGTCCATGCATGCACAAGAGACATGCAAGTTTTACATAAAGGTTTTGAGTACACATGGGAAACATAGACTATGTGTGGTTGCATGACCCCTAGTGCCTTTTGGTGACCCGACCTTGGGTGGGTCATGCCTGATGAGGATAACAGATCTAGGAGAGAGGGATAGCACCCTACTTCATAAGGTTAGTGGTAACTGAATGGGAACCCTAACGAGCATATATGAGTAGGAAAGAGGCATGAACCTACATAGAAGTGAGTGACATCAAAACTGGCTACAAGTTTTAGTCCTAAGACAGAGGGGTTATGCATGTTGATTTATGAGTTAGGCATGCTAAAATATATGAACAAGGATCTTTGTGGTGATCTCGGCGGAACATAAGATTTGATAGTACGTTTCATAGGCCAGGTGAGAATATATGCGTATCTTAGGAGCCTTAACCTCATCTACAAATAAGGGACCATTATTTTTAGGCCAGTTAGAGGGTTAGTTCAGGAGAGAGTGAGACCCAAATGAAGAAGAGTGGAAACCTAGACTTTGGGATATGAGGAATCACAAGAAGGTTTGGTATGATGTGGACTAGAATAGATTACCCTAAGTATATGTGTGGAGTTGCTTCATGCATGATCTAAAAAGGTTGTCATACCTTAGATACCTTTAGAGGAACCAAACCCTAGAAAAGACAAAGAGGCTTCTTGTACAGATATACAGATGATATGACTGCCTACCTTTTAGGTGTAGGAAAGAGAGAGTTCCAAAGACCCTGAAGAGGTATGGTAGCTAGTGTTGGGGCCTCATACTTGGTTGGTTGTCCTTGTGTAGGACTCTAAGGGTTTTTCATGTGGAAGAATGTTAGGAAGTATATGCCCTATCTTGTATGGGTTTGGTACATGTTTGAGCAGCTGAACATGAAGTTTAGACACCTGAGGTATAAGGGGTGAACTTGGGGTTCCTAAACCAAAGAGGGGAAGTAGTAGTACCTAGTGCTCATAATGCTCACAAGGCTGAGTGGGCTCATCGGATTTAAGCATGACCCCCATGTGTTGGAATGAAAGGAAATCCCACTTGAACTGAGATATATGATTGACGAACCACTCACACAAGTTGGTGACATATGTATGTATGATATTGGTCCAATATAAAGGAATGATGAACAAGTATGACATACCAAGGAACTTGGAAATGGTTTAATAAGTTGTTTACTTGTTAGCCATATGCATATGTATCATGATAGGAGCTATGCATATACATGATGATATAAACCTTGGATGCAAGAACATTTTGTGACCTTTTTTACTATTAAGTGATAGTTTTATCCTATCCTGGGAAAGGAACCTTTATGTAGGAGTGAGAACCAACTCTTGTTTAGGTTTGAGGTAACCTTAAAGGTCACTTATAAAGATCTTGAGAGGCTAAGTGTAAGAGAACATAGTTGGAGTATGAATTTATAGACCATGTACGACCATCTCTAAGGACATAAGGATATGTTACCATGGAGGTGACCTGTATGGGGCCAGACCGAGATAGGTAGGTCGCCATAATTCCTATGAAGGGATGTAAGCTTAATCATGCGTGCCTAGAGAGATGATGGATATTTTGGAACCACTAGCTATAGTAGAATCCTAAGTCAATACTAAGGTTGAGGAGGGATAAGACCGATGGAAGTAGGAGTTGTCTGTTCCCTGGATGCACAAGACCATAGGGTCGGGAGGTAACAACTACATTTTCCCGAGGTCCATGGGTTAGGATGTAACATCCCTGACCTGGGTTATAAGTTAACCCTAGGAGTTTTTCTTAAATATGTAATTAAACGCTTGTGAGTATCCCTTGGCATGTAATTAAGTTCCTGAGGAACATACATTCCCAATTCTGTCCTTTTTAAACAATGTTTTAGTAATGTTTTGTTATGCAGGGACCCATGTGCAAATTACCCAGTTAAAAGGGTTAACTTGCAATTTTCACATGTTGAGATGTTCCTATGATGATGAGACATCATATGGATGAATATGATGAGGTATGATGGATTCTCCAAGCTTGGGCATCAAGATGCAGCTTGTGGAGCAATCCTTGTGCTTGAAACCCTAATTTTGGTGTAAAGTGCAATTTACCCAAAATATGGGGTGCAACTTGTAAAATACATCTTCTAGAGTATCTTGTGTGACTCTTGACATCATTTAGAGTAGAAATGATGAAAAGGGCACTTCAATTAATTAATCAGATAAGATAAATAACCTTTGTAGTAGAATCACCAAGTTATAAGTAAAGAAACCCTTATATATGTGCACCTTAGTGATAAGATGACTTTCCTTGCCTTTGGACCTTTGTTTTAATAAGATTCTCACCTAGAGAAGGAGGAGGGACGTGCAAGGAAGAAAGGAGGGACCTAGATGAGAAATGGAGAAAACTAGAGGACCTTATGATGAAACTAGCCCAAGCTATATAAACCACCCCCTTTGCAACCAAGTGAACATACCCCCTTCACTCTTTCTTTTGCAAACCTTGTTTGGTCCGTCCAAGGCATAGCTTGGGATCTATAGGAGACGACCAACTTGTTCCAAGGTAAGGGATACCATCTTCTAAGCTCGGATTCATGGAAGAAAGTGAATTACAAGGTTGGTTTTATGGTTATCTCACTTAGGTTTCTTGTTCTAGCCGATCTTCCCCAACCTTTTCTTGGAGAAAAGTCTTTGGATGACCAGTGGAGCTCAAGGTGACATTAAAGACTTGAGAGCTTGAAAGATTGGAGCTCTAGGAACGACCATAAGGCGGGTTTTATATCTCTAAACCTCTTGCTTCTTAATGCACATACTTGTTCTTACTTGTAGTAGTTAGTTCTTCTTCTTCCCCAACATTCCTTGCCTTCTTGCAAGCAAAACCATGGACAAACTGATCTGTCTTGAGTTTGAAGATGTTGGGCGTGAATACCTAGGTAACTTTACAAAACGACCTTGAGCCATTTGGTCCAAACGGTTTGCAAACTGTTTGAAATCAAACGGTCTCACAACCGTTTGATTTCATGCGGTCTTGCAAGACCGTTTGGTAGGGTTGATCAAGGGAAGACCGTTTGGAGGTCTGTTGTACACATGTTGAATTAAACAACTACAAAGAATTGAAACCTAATCGCAAACCAATCACAAGTTGAAGACACCTCAACCCTCTAAACCCTAATCGGTTGAAATTGCTGATTTCAATGACCAATTTTGGTGAACTTAGGGTTGAAGGGCCCAAACGGTCTCAAGACCGTTTGGGGGTTCACTCAAATGGTCTCAATACCGTTTGGTGACAACCCAAGACCGTTTGGAGGTCTAGGGTTAAGGTAATTTGATCAATTGAGGGTCCAATCACAGTAGGTTGACGAATTGAATAAAAGTGCTAATTTTAGACCTAATTAGGGTTCAACCCGCATCAACTTGACCTAGATTTTGGTGGAACTTTGGGAAAACGGTCTCAAGACCATTTGGAGGGTGTCCAAACGGTCTCAAGACCGTTTGGGCCAAGTTTGGGCCCAATTGAGTGCCAATTGATAGGTACAACTTCAATTAGACTCATGATTATCAATGTTGATGGTTAATTGCTTATAAACCCTAATTCAATCGGCTTAAACCCCAATTGGTTAGCAATTGAGGGTCAATTGAATGTCCAATTAGTTAAGGATAACCCTAATTAACTCAATTGACAAGTGAATTTCAAGAATGTGGCCAATTGAAGGCTTCAACATGGAAAACCCTAATCAATTACAACCTTGGATGCACTTTTGAAGTCCATGCGGTTTTGAGCTCATTTGGACCAAACGGTCTCAAGACCGCCTGAATCCAAACAGTCTCAAGACCGTTTGGGCACAAACGATCTCAAGGTCATTTGGTCCAATCGATCTCAAGGTCGTTTCATTTCAAACGGTTTTAAAGTTAACACATCCATGTGGTCTTGGTGACCATGCGGTCTTGGAGGTCAAAGTGCCCAAACGGTCAACGCCCCCAAACAATTTCAAGACCGTTTGGAGGTTGAGGGGTGAAACCGTTTGGGGACTTTTAGGGCTGTTTTTGCTTAGTAGTTTGATGGTGTAATTGGTCCAATGGTGGTCTAATCTAAACCCTAATGGTACCTAAAGACATTAAGGGGATAAGTGAATAATAGATTGAACCATGTGGTGAGTGAAGGTGTACATTACCAATATGCCCTTGAAGGGTTCAAGTAGGTGACACACTTGATCAATCCAACCCTAATGACTTGATAGTGGTGAATTAGCTTATCTTAATCAATATTGACTTGATCTAACCTAACCTAGAGTGATGTAGTCACCACCTATTAGTAAGAGGAGAGAGAAGGTCCCATGTATAGTTGAAATTCAAGTAAAGTACCTTCAATGTACATGAATGTGCATGATTAGGGTATGATCCACCTATGTGAGATCATGAAAACCCTAATTATGATAATTGATGAATCTTAGCCTAATTTGAAGGCATCAAGGATGATAACCTCATACATGGTATTGACATGAGCCCAAATCACTATGAAGTGAATAGTAAACCCTAATTCTAGGGTTGTGACATGTTGAATGAATAGTAAACCCTAATTGAGGATGATGCGATGAATGTTATTTCTGATTTATAAATTGCTGTCCTGGAGATAAATTGTTTATTGTTATCAGTTGAATTGACTATGCATGTTCTTATAAGAGGTAATCATGACCCAGTGAGGGCTATGACACTATAATCATCAAAAGCATGTTTTAGGCTTTGTGAACAGTGATATATGTTATGATTGTCTGAGTTAAGTGGCACATATGAGAATGATGGGCTGTGAGAGCCAGGAGTAACATCAGGGTCATGCTAACTAGATGACCTGTGATGATTTGACATCCTATTGATAGTTGATGTGAACTAAACTTGATACATGTAGTGTTCTTCTGCCATTACTGTGTTTGGTAGTTAATTGCTTGGAAACCTACTTGATGATAAAAGAATACTGAAATGTACCTAACTAATCAAGTATAACCATATCATGTAGAGCCCTGATCATAGATCCATCATTGTCAGGTGTTAAGTGATGGTGAAATAGGTTTTCCTAAGGGAACTCCTGGAGCGCATACTTTTGAGTATGTGGGGGTTATGGACACGTATATCCTTACGTCCTAGTGTAGGGGTTGATGTAGATGTATCATAATCCATCAACACTACACTATGTGTTTATGTCGGGTTGATGTATCACTAATCACTCGAGGAATCGGTTATGCCACATCGATGAAGATAAACATGAAATCTTTCGATGGTGAAGAGAGTATAGAACGCCACTATGACTCTAATAGCGAAGGACCAGAATACCCTGGTGAGCTATAGTAGAAGAGACACTAGATGTCCTACATGTTGATCCTCAACCTGACTGAGGAAGTTGAAGGTCATGAGAATCCGGCTCTTTCGATGACCTAGTATGATACTGAGGCGACTTAGCAGTGGTCGGTTGGAGTATGAGCGGTATACCTCATCTCCACAGGGCATAATGTTGTATGAAAAATGTAATCAGCTGAGTAGCATATCTGCTTAGGTTGAACCACGAGAAACAATGCTTGATATTATATTGTTTATAATGTTTCAGTTAAATATATAGCTTGCATGTTCTTCATTTTCTACTTAGAAGTAAATACTGCTTTATCTACTCTTAAACCCGCTTTTGCAGGATAAACTACCTTGTTTATGTTGTTTCCCTTTTCCTAGTAAGCTTCTGGAGAAGAGTTATAACTCTCGCTGGGACAATTATTTGTAATTGTCTCACCCCGTAGACTTCAACCTTTTAGGTGGTCGTCGAGGACGAAGGAACCAGTCTGCAGGAGAGCAGTTCCCAGAGCAGCAGCAGTATCAGGGGCAACAGTGAGCCTCAGGTGAATATCCTGGCTGTTCAGTATGTTAGTTAGAAAGTCCTATGTCATCTCTGTACACTCTGGTCCCGGGAGTTGGATAATCTGAGATTTTGAATTTTGAGTCTTGAGATTTTTGTACATGGTTGTATATGATCACTCAAGAAGTGACTTAACAGAGATGTAAACTGTTTATCGTACTTTTATGAAAGGAGTCTCATGTTTTCAATATCTTTCCTCGAAAAGTTTTAATTTTTCGTGATTTTTTTCGCATTTCACCGTTAATCGAACCGCTTCCGCTAAGTTTATTTCGTGTTTTGGAGAGCAGAGCCCACAAGTAAGTGGTATCAGAGCTCTAGGTTCGCTGAGTCTATAGAGACATAGGACTTAGGATGTCGAGTCTATCCTTAGTGTTCCTTCTTATCTAATAGAGTCTTCTACTCCTCAGGAGAATAAGATATATATGGATGTTTGAGCCACATGAGGAGTTTGAGGGTGAGAGTAGCGTAGCTGCACCTCGAGACGGTGCAAGGAGCCCAGAGATGGAACAACCCGTACCGGAGCCACCCGTCCAGCCACCCCAGTTTGACCCGGCTGATATGGCAAACTCAGCTGTTCAAGCTATGTTCGGGCAGTTCCTGGCTGCCATGACACGTATCACCGACAGGATGCCCATGCCTGCACCTAGGGCACCTGCTCTGCATGAGGGACAAAGTGTCGGGAAGACGTTCGAGCGGCTTCACAGAGTCAGAGCGACCGAATACTTCAGCACAGCTGACCCCGCAGATGCGGACCTGTGGTTGACGGAGTTGGAGAAGGCTTTCAGAATCCTGACCATCCCCAAAGCTGAGAATGTTAGACATGTTGTCTATCTTCTCAAAGGAAGTGATGGTCACTGGTGGAGCATGGAAGAGCGGAAGAGGCCTGGAGTAGAGGTTTCATGGGAAGACTTCCACCGGGAGTTCGTTAACAGGTACTTCCCAAAGACCTTCCTGGACGAGAAGATCTCTCAATTTGAGAGACTAAGACAAGGTATGATGAAAGTTAGCGAGTACGAGGCTAAGTTCATGGAGCTACTGCGGTTCTGTCCACACATGGCTGCCATTGAAGAAGAAAGGATCAGGAGGTTTGAGAAGGGTCTGAATGCCGACTTGTCTACTCCTGTGTCCGCTCTAGAGAACCGGGATAGATTCGCTACCTTCGTTGAGTCAGTCCGAAGGATAGAAAGATCGGTAGTCGAAAAGAGGCAAACCCACAAGAGATATATGCAATTCCAGGCGTCTTCATCTAGAGACTTTAAGAAGCCTAGATCCTCTGCACCTAACCCTCCACCACCCAGATCTAGTTCTCAGACTCAGTGGTCCCCAAGTAGAGGTAGAGGACGGAGTCTACCGCCACATAAGACTCACAGTTCAACATCGGTGTCAGTCACCGAACCACATAGGCCACAGCAAGACAGAAGCTGCTACAACTGTGGGAAAGTAGGTCATCTGATGAAGGACTGCAGGTCTAGGCCTGTCAGTGTGACACAGCCTCAGAGACAGAGTCAACATGGATCACAGAGAAGACAGTTCCAGGGAGCATCTAGGGGACGTGGACAAGCGTCCCAAGCCGGATCGTCCGCACCAACTCAACCTCAGGCAACATCGAGGTTCTATGCTATGAACCCACCAGATGCAGTGGTCAATCCATGGGTTGTGGCAGGTCAGATGGAACTTTTATATTCTGATATGTCTAAATCTTGTGTTGTATCTGTTTTGATTGACCCGGGTGCTACACATTCCTTTATCACTCGAAGAGTGATTCGTAACTGCTATATGACAGTTAGACATAGGGCAGATAGCTTGTTGCTTGAGACTCCGTTGAGTGGGAATACTGTGTTGCGGGAGGTATGCTCTCCCTGCATCCTTTTCTTTTCTGATCATCGCATTCAAGTGGACCTTATACCACTTGATATGCAAGGATTTGATATAATCCTTGGGATGGATACCTTGGAAAGGTATAGGGTTGTCTTGGATTGTGAATCCAAGCTGGCTGTGTTTGCTGATGATAGCAACACATGGATCTTTCAAGGAGAGAGAAAGATTCTACCCACCTGTCTAGTGTCAGCTATGGTTGCTGAGAAGATGATGAGGCAAGGATGTCATGCATTCTTGGCCCACGTGGTAGATACTACCATGGAGAGTCCCACCCTTGCCGAAGTTCCTGTTGTCAGGGAATTCGAAGACGTATTTCCTGAAGAACTTCCTGGTGTACCACCACCTCGAGAAATTGATTTTGAAATCAATTTGATCCCAGGTACACAACCCATAGCCCAAACACCGTATAGGATGGCACCTGCTGAGATGGCAGAACTCAAGAAACATCTTCAAGAGTTGCTTGAGAAGGGTTTCATCCGACCGAGCACTTCACCTTGGGGTGCTCCGGTCCTGTTTGTTAAAAAGAAAGATGGACCAATGTAGTTGTGCATTGATTACAGACAACTTAATAAAGTAACAATAAAGAATAAGTACCCTCTGCCGAGGATTGATGATCTCTTTGACCAGTTGCGTGGTGCATCCGTCTTCTCGAAGATAGATTTGAGGTTTGGTTATCATCAACTCCGTATTAAGGACAGTGACATACCCAAGTCTGCCTTTAGGACAAGGTATGGTCACTATGAGTTCACAGTTATGTCGTTTGGACTAACTAATGCACCAACTGCATTCATGGAACTCATGAATAGAATCTTCCACCCCTTTCTCGATCAGTGCGTTGTCGTCTTCATAGATGACATTCTGATCTATAGTAGAGATACTCAGCAGCATGAACATCACCTTCGCCAAGCTTTGACCTTGCTAAGAGAACATAAGTTATATGCTAAGTTCAACAAGTGTGAGTTTTGGTTGGCGGAGGTATCTTTCCTTGGACATGTGATATCTGCCTCGGGAATTCGTGTTGACCCCAAAAAGGTAGAATCTATTCTACAGTGGGAACAACTGAAGACACCGACGGAGGTTCATAGTTTCTTAGGGTTAGCTGGCTACTACCGGAAGTTCATTAAGAACTTCAGTTCCATAGCCCTACCCTTGACGAAGTTGACCCGGAAGGATGTTCCCTTTGTTTGGAATGATAAGTGCCAGCAGTCTTTTCAGCTGTTGAAGGAGAGGTTGACAAGTGCACCGGTACTTGTGCTACCTGAGCAAGGTAAGGGATATGTAGTTTTCTGTGATGCCTCCAAGAACGGACTCGGGTGTGTGCTGATGCAGGATAAACAAGTGATTTCTTTTGCTTCCCGACAGCTTAAGAAACATGAGGAGAACTATCCGACACACGACCTGGAGTTAGCAGTTGTAGTTCATGCCTTGAAAATCTGGAGACATTATCTCTATGGAGAGACGTTCCAGATTTTCACAGACCACAAGAATCTTAAGTACATCTTCTCACATCATGAACTTAACATGAGGCAACGTCGTTGGATGGAGTTAATCAAGGACTACGATTGTACCATAGATTACCATCCAGGAAAGGCCAACGTAGTAGCAGATGCTCTAAGTAGGAAATCACCAACACCAGCCTCCGATAGGGCACACCTAAACTCTTTGGTATGCCCTAGAAGAGATATGCTCATCTCTTTAAGACAAGACAATGTACAGCTGAAGGTGTCGTGGTTAGCCGGGTTGTTGGCTGAGATGCATATCAAGCCTACACTAAGAGAGCAGATTAGAGAGGCACAACTAGTTGATACTGCGGTTCAGCAGATCAGGTCAGAGTATGGTGACGAGAAAAGAGATGGTTACCATGACTCAGATGACCAGGTGGCATGCTATCATGGGAGGATGATAGTACTGAATGTGGATAACTTGAGGAAGTTAGTCCTGGAGGAAGCTCATTCTTCGATGTATGCCATGCATCCTGGGAGCACCAAGATGTAGCGAAACTTAAAAGATATGTATTGGTAGTCTGGGATGAAGAAGGATGTTGCCGAGTTTGTTCTAAGGTGTCCTGTGTGTCAGCAAGTTAAGGCTGAGCATCAGAAGCCTGCAGGAACGATGCAACCTTTACCCATACCACAGTGGAAGTGGGACCATGTGACCATGGACTTTGTTGTTGGCCTACCTAGGACCAGCAAAGGACATGATTCCATCTGGGTAATTGTTGATAGGTTGACAAAGACAACGCATTTCTTACCTGTCAAAACAACCTATTATGTTGAGAAGTTGGCACAGTTGTATGTTCAGGAGATAGTTCGTCTGCATGGAGTTCCTGTTACCATAGTATTAGACAGAGGTCCCCAGTTCACGAGTCATTTTTGGGAATGACTGCACAAAGCTTTAGGCACCCAGTTGAGGTTTAATACAACCTTTCACCCACAGACTGATGGGCAGTCGGAGAGGACTATACAGACCTTGGAGGACTTGTTGAGAGCATGTGTTCTCCAGTTTTCCGGGAGTTGGGATCTACACCTAAGCTTGATAGAGTTTGCCTATAACAATAGCTACCAGCATAGCATTGACATGGCACCTTATGAAGCTTTGTATGGTAGACGTTGTAGATCACCAGTATGTTGGTATGAAACTGGTGAATATCAGTTGTTAGGTCCTGAACTTGTGCAGCGGACTACAGAGAAGATCAAAGTAATTCAGCAACAGATTAAGACTGCACATGATAGATAGAAGTTGTATGTCGATAAGCGTCGTAGACCCTTAGAGTTCCAGGTTGGAGACAGGGTGTATCTCAAAGTCTCGCCTTGGAAAGGAGTCCTGAGGTTTGGGAGGAAAGGGAAGTTAGCTCCTCAGTTTATGGGGCCTTATCCAATCATTGAATGGGTTGGAAAGGTAGCCTATAGACTAGAGTTACCCCCAGAGTTGTAGAAGATACACCTTGTGTTTCACATTTCTATGTTGAGGAAATGTCACCCGGATACCGAGTCAGTTCTACAACCTATGGAAGTAGAATTGAATGATGATATATCTTATGAAGAAGGACCAGTGTCAATCCTTGATAACAGAATTAAAAAGCTAAAGAAGAAAGATATAAGACTTGTGAAAGTCCTCTGGAATCATCGTGGTGTTGAAGAAGCCACTTGGGAACTAGAGGAAGAAATGAGTAGGAAATACCCTACTCTTTTCTCTTAATATGTCTTATCGATTTCAGGGACGAAATCCTTGTAAGGGGTGGATGATTTGTAACATCCCTGACCTGGGTTATAAGTTAACCCTAGGAGTTTTGCTTAAATATGTAATTAAACGCTTGTGATTATCACCTGGCATGTAATTAAGTTCCTGAGGAACATACATTCCCAATTATGTCCTTTTTAAATAATGTTTTAGTAATGTTTTGTTATGCAGGGACCCATATGCAAATTACCCAGTTAAAAGGGTTAACTTGCAATTTTCACATGTTGATATGTTCCTCTGATGATGAGACATAATATGGATGAATATTATGAGGTATGATGGATTCTCCAAGCTTGGGCATCAAGATGCAGCTTGTGGAGCAATCCTTGTGTTTGAAACCCTAATTTTGGTGTAAAGTGCAATTTACCTAAAATGTGGGGTGCAACTTGTAAAATACATCTTCTAGAGTATCTTGTGTGACTCTTGACATCATTTAGAGTAGAAATGATGAAAAGGTCACTTCAATTAATTAATCAGATAAGATATATAACCTTTGTAGTAGAATCACCAAGTTATAAGTAAAGAAACCCTTATATATGTGCACCTTAGTGACAAGATGAATTTCCTTGCCTTTGGACCTTTGTTTTAATAAGATTCTCACCTAGAGAAGGAGGAGGGACGTGCAAGGAAGAAAGGAGGGACCTAGATGAGAAATGGAGAAAACTAGAGGACCTTATGATGAAACTAGCCCAAGCTATATAAACCACCCCCTTTGCAACCAAGTGAACATACCACCTTCACTCTTTCTTTTGCAAACCTTGTTTGGTCCGTCCAAGGCAGAGCTTGGGAGCTAGAGGAGACGACCAACTTGTTCCAAGGTAAGGGATACCATCTTCTAAGCTCAAATTCATGGAAGAAAGTGAATTACAAGGTTGGTTTTATGGTTATCTCACTTAGGTTTCTTGTTCTAGCCGATCTTCCCCAACCTTTTCTTGGAGAAAAATCTTTGTCCGACCAGTCAAGCTCAAGGTTCCATTATAGACTTGAGAGCTTGAAATCTTGGAGCTCTAGGAATGACCATAAGGCGGTTTTTATATCTCTAAACCTCTTGCTTCTTAATGCACATACTTGTTCTTACTTGTAGTAGTTAGTTCTTCTTCTTCCCCAACCTTCCTTGCCTTCTTGCAAGCAAAACCATGGAGAAACCGACCTATCTTGAGGTTGAAGACGTTGGGAGTGAATACCTAGGTAACGTTACCAAACGACCTTGGACCATTTGGTCCAAACGGTTTGCAAACCGTTTGAAATCAAACGGTCTCACAACCGTTTGATTTCATGCGGTCTTGCAAGACCGTTTGGAATCAAACGGTCTCAAGACCGTTTGGTAGGGTTGACCAAGGGAAGACCATTTGGAGGTCTATTTTACACATGTTGAATTAAACACCTACAAATAATTGAAACCTAATTGCAAACCAATCACAAGTTGAAGGCACCTCAACCCTCTAAACCCTAATCGGTTGACATTGCTGATTTCAATGACCAATTTTGGTGAACTTTGGGTTGAAGGGCCCAAACGGTCTCAGGACCATTTGGGGGTTCACTCAAACGGTCTCAAGACCGTTTGGTGACAACCCAAGACCGTTTGGAGGTCTAGGGTTAAGGTAATTTGATCAATTGAGGGTCCAATCACAGTAGGTTGACGAATTGAATAAAAGTGCTGATTTTAGACCTAATTAGCGTTCAACCCGCATCAACTTGACCTAGATTTTGGTGGAACTTTGGGCAAACGGTCTCAAGACCATTTGAAGGGTGTCCAAACGGTATCAAGACCGTTTGGGCCAAGTTTGGGCCCAATTGAGTGCCAATTGATAGGTTCAACTTCAATTAGACTCATGATTATCAATGTTGATGGTTAATTGCTTATAAACCCTAATTCAATCGGCTTCAACCCCAATTGGTTAGAAATTGAGGGTCAATTGAATGTCCACCTAGTTAAGGATAACCCTAATTAACTCAATTGACAAGTGGATTGCAAGAATGTGGCTAATTGAAGGCTTCAACATGGAAAACCCTAATCAATTACAACCTTGGATGCACTTTTGAAGTCCATGCCGTTTTGAGCTCATTTGGACCAAACGGTCTCAAGACCATTTGAATCCAAATGGTATCAAGACCGTTTGGGGCCAAACGGTCTCAAGACTGTTTGGGCTCAAACGATCTCAAGACTATTTGGTCCAATCGATCTCAAGGTCGTTTCATTTCAAACGGTTTCAAAGTCAATGCATCCATGCGGTCTTAGTGACCATGCGGTCTTGGTGACCATGCGGTCTTTGTGACCATGCGGTCTTGGTGACCATGCGGTCTTGGAGGTCAAAGTGCCCAAACGGTCAACGCCCCCAAACGGTTTCAAGACCATTTGGAGGTTGAGGGGTGAAACCGTTTGGGGACTTTTAGGGCTGTTTTTGCTTAGTAGTTTGATGGTGTAATTGGTCCAATGGTGGTCTAATCTAAACCCTAATGGTACCTAAAGACATTAAGGGGCTAAGTGATTAATAGATTGAACCATTTGGTGAGTGAAGGTGTACATTACCAATATGCCCTTGAAGGGTTCAAGTAGGTGACACACTTGATCAACCCAACCCTAATGACTTGATAGTGGTGAATTAGCTTATGTTAATCAATATTGACTTGATCTAACCTAACCTAGAGTGATGTAGTCACCACCTATTAGTAATAGGAGAGAGAAGGTCCCATGTATAGTTGAAATTCAAGTAAAGTACCTTCAATGTACATGAATGTGCATGATTAGGGTATGATCCACCTATGTGAGATCATGAAAACCCTAATTATGATAATTGATGAATCTTAACCTAATTTGAAGGCATCAAGGATGATAACCTCATACATGGTAATGCCATGAGCCCAAATCACTATGAAGTGAATAGTAAACCCTAATTCTAGGGTTGTGACATGTTGAATGAATAGTAAACCCTAATTGAGGATGATGCGATGAATGTTATTTCTGCTTTATAAATTGTTGTCCTGGAGATAAATTGTTTATTGTTATCAGTTGAATTGACTATGCAGGTTCTTATAAGAGGTAATCATGACCCAGTGAGGGCTATGACACTATAATCATCAAAAGCATGTTTTAGGCTTTGTGAACAATGATATATGTTATGATTGCCTGAGTTAAGTGGCACATATGAGAATGATGGGCTGTGAGAGCCATGAGTAACATCAGGGTCATGCTAACTAGATGACCTGTGATGATTTGACATCCTGTTGATAGTTGATGTGAACTAAACTTGATACATGTAGTGTTCTTCTGCCATTACTGTGTTTGGTAGTTAATTGCTTGGAAACCTGCTTGATGATAAAAGAATACTGAAATGTACCTAACTAATCAAGTATAACCATATCATTTAGAGCCCTAATCATAGATCCATCATTGTCAGGTGTTAAGTGATGGTGAAATAGGTTTTCCTAAGGGAACTCCTGGAGCGCATACTTTTGAGTATGTGGGGGTTATGGACGCGTATATCCTTACGTCCTAGTGTATGGGTTGATGTAGATGTATCATAATCCATCAGCACTACACTATGTGTTTATGCCGGGTTGGTGTATCACTAATCACCCAAGGAATCAGTTATGCCACATCGATAAAGATAAACATGAAATCTTTCGATGGTGAAGAGAGTACAGAACGCCACTGTGACTCTAATAGCGAAGGACCAGAATACCCTGGTGAGATATAGTAGCAGAGACACTAGATGTCCTGCATGTTGATCCTCAACCTGACTGAGGAAGTTGAAGGTCATGAGAATCCGACTCTTTTGATGACCTAGTATGATACCGAGGCGACTTAGCAGTGGTCAGTTGGAGTATGAGCGGTATACCTCATCTCCACAGGGCATAATGTTGTATGAAAAATGTAATCAGCCGAGTAGCATATTTGCTTAGGTTGAACCACGATAAACAATGCTTGATATTATATTGTTTATAATGTTTCAGTTAAATATCTAGCTTGCATGTTCTTCATTTTCTACTTAGAAGTAAATACTGCTTTATCTACTCTTAAACCCGCTTTTGCAGGATAAACTACCTTGTTTATGTTTTTTCCCTTTTCCTAGTAAGCTTCTGGCAAAGAGTTATAACTCTCGCTGGGACAATTATTTGTAATTGTCTCACCCCGTAGACTTCAACCTTTTAGGTGGTCGTCGAGGACGAAGGAACCAGTCTGCAGGAGAGCAGTTCCCAGAGCAGTAGCAGTATCAGGGGCAGCAGTGAGCCTCAGGTGGATACCCTAGCTATTCAGTCTGTTAGTTAGAAATTCCTATGTCGTCTCTGTACACTCAGGTCCCGGGAGTTGGATAATCTGAGATTTTGAATTTTGAGTCTTGATATTTTTGTACATGGTTGTATATGATCACTCAAGAAGTGACTTAACAGAGATGTAAACTGTTTATCGTACTTTTATGAAAGGAGTCTCGTGTTTTCAAGATCATTCCTCAAAAAGTTTTAATTTTTCGTGATTTTTTTTTCGCATTCCGCCGTTAATCGAACCGCTTCCGCTAAGTTTATTTCGTGTTTTGGAGATCAGAGCCCACATAGGAGGTTGGCCACCTTAATGAGTTCATGGGGCCTAAAGGGGTAAGTGTGAGAGGCACTCCCTAGATGCATAAGGGTAAGATCACCCCAAAAGTACCAATACCTTAGAGACCTTGAGAAATTACTAAGGATTGTATATATGAGTAATGATAAGACCCAAAAGTGATGGGGAAAAGCCTTCCCATGGATGTAAGCATAGAATTGAGATATTCATGGTGTGGATTCATGTGAAGTATGTTTCAACTTAGTTTGGAAGGTACAATGGTGATGTGTGATGCACCATCTCTGCTCTTGGAGTGGGATGAACTCTATATTTGGACTACAACCAAATTCTTACTTCATCTTATTATGGGTGTGAGAGATAGGACAAAATGCATGCCATAATAAGGATAAAAGTGATATGAGAGATAAATACTTGAGTTGAAACCTTTTTATGATAATTGAGGATTGGAGGAAGTACCACACCCTTTTGAGATATGGTTTGAAAGCATAGATGAACAAAGGTAATATGAGGACATACCTATTGAGAGTAGTTTGAATTCCATGAGTTAAAGATTGGGTTTGGTAACCAAGATAATGGATGCAAGAGCTCAAAGTTTTTCTTGACTCAGAAGACCTAAACCTGAGACAAAGATAATGAGTGGAGTATCTGAAAGTTTATGTCTTCACCATCACCTAGCACACAAGGAAGATAATGTGGTAATAGAATGTTCTTAGTTGGAAACAACTCAGTTGTGCAACTATCTTGTCTAGCCAGTGGAGAGGGGTGGAAGAGGTTGCTAGGTGGACCCTGCAGCCTTTGGAAGACTAGTCCTATATGGCTAACATCCAGATACAACCAAACTGGTAGACCAAGTTGGTAAATGCCCAGTTAGCCAGCCTAGATCTTGATGAGATGAAAGGTTTGTTAGAGAAACCTCAGATGCACCTCTTAGGGAGAGTAAGTGGTGAAATCCACTACTAGATTGTTTTAGGGTTTCTGAGGATTCACCCTGGAAGAATCATGTCTTGCAAGAAGCTCATGATTCTAGGTACACCGTACACCCTGGTACTACCAAAATGGTTAAGGTTTGCAGTGGTACCTTGGCGGCCCACAATGAAGAAGGATATAGAGGTGCATGTGGTCAGTGGCCATACATGACAGAGGGTGAAGGTTGAACACTAGTGACCCAATGGATTTCTATAGAGGATTGGAAATTCTTGAGTGGTATGGGAGCACATCACCATAGACATTGTGGCTAGTCTCCCCTAGACTGAGAGAGGTCATGATGCAATATGGGTTATGGTAGATTACCTTACCAAGTCAGTACATGTCTTTGCCTTAGAGACCAATGCCAATGTGATAGGTCTACTTGAGCTATATATTTGAGAGATAGTTTGACTGCACAATGATCAAACTTCAAATATTCTTGAGCATGGCCTTAACTTCTCCAAGTTGTGGAAGCAAGTGCAAGAAGAACTTAGGACAGACTCAAGTTTAGTACAGCTTGTCACCCCTGACTGATGGACAGTCAAGAAAGTATGATCTAGACTTTAGAGGGTCTGATGAGAGTATATGTGCTCGTTTGGGGTGGATCATAGGAGCAGTACCTATCCCTAGCTGAGTTTGCTTGCTATGACATCTACCACGGCTAGTATCGAGATGTATGAAGCTCTTTATGGGAGGGTGTGTTGCTCACTGCTTCACTAGGATGATGTCAGTGAGAGGACCTTGTAGAGGTTAGTGAAACCATAGTTGTATGTTGATAAAGTTTCTTTGATCAAGTAATGGTTGAGAAAGCCTAGGATCGAAAAGAGTCACGTGCTGATGCGAAGCAGACTAACTTGTACTTCACTGTGGGTGAACATGTGTTTTTGAAAATCTAACCGCTCCAAGCTATGGCTAAGAATAGAGGAAAATTGACTCCCTGGTACATGGGTCCATTTGAGATTTTGGGAATGGATTGGTGAAGCTTCTTTTGTTTAGCCTTACCCCCTCAGGATAATATGATGCATGATGTGTTCCATATGCCCAATCTAGAGCACTATGTGAGGTACCCAAGCCATGTGCTGAGCATTGAACCTATTAAACTCTGAGGGAGGCTGACTTACCCTGAGTCATCTATGAGGGTCTGAGATACCAAGGTGAGAGAGAGCTCAGGAGTAAAGGATAGAGATGGTAAAGGTTCTTTGGAAGCACTTGGAGAGGATGAGGCCACATGAGAGCTGAAGATGGACATGGAAAAGTCTTATCCTGAATCATTTGTATGTTTGGTGGAATTTGAGGGAAAAATTTCTATAAGAGGGGAAGGATGTTACAACCCCAATTTTTGGGTTTATATTGATTGGAATGCAATTTTTCCAATAAGATATACATGTATGAAAATTTTATGATATATGTTCAATGAATAGGTTCTTTTGCAATATTTCCTTTGAATGTGTGATTTCATGGATCCTAATAAGTTAGTGAGTCCAATGTTATAAAAATGGAAGAAAAGACAAAAGAACTCCCATAATATTAAAAAGGTAAAAGAAATAAGGATAATGGTGAGAATTAGTGGGATTCTCTAGAAAGTGGTATGGATGACCTTTATTGATTGAGTTTCAAATCCACATGGTTTCTAATGGTAAAAGGAATCCAAATAAATGAAATAGAAGAGAAAGAGAGATAAAATATGAATAAAATATGGTTTATTAAGGGATAACTTGCTTATATTGAAACGTCTCTCATAATTTCTAATTTGAGTCTCAAACTTTGCACATATGTAGTTAACGTCATAATGGAGTTTTCTTTAAAATTTGGGATTAATTAGACATGGAGTTTGATAGATATGATTTTTGAAAGTTTCCTAAATTGAGAGGGATATCGTTAAATGTCACAATTTTAATCGAACTAGATTTTTATTTTAGTTGGGCACTTTTGATGTGGACTGTTGATCTAAGATCCAACGGGGCACGATCATCTCCTACCTTATTCATAAAAGGAATCAGTAGCAAGTTCAAGCTACTTTCCCAAGTGATTTGCTCACAATTAGGAGAACGTTTGGAATTGGGATTTATGTCATCGGCTTTGGGAGCATGGAACGAACCTATTGGTCCTAGGCTTGTTATGGTTATGGGAATAAAGGATTCACCCAATCTACTCAGAGCAGCAAGAATGAGCCTAAATCAAATCTATATATAGGACCCTGAGATTGCTCGGCAAGGTCATTGCCCTCTTCACGAGACACCAGTTAACTCTTGATCACTTGCCCTGACAAAAGTTCATCGACAAAAGGCCAAATTTCCCTACGCATGTTCCATGTCCATCAGCAATGGAAACTCCAAGATGGTCCCCCCTTCCTTGTCGTAGAGGGGCAATAGAAGCCACAAAGGAGTCTGAAAGGATGAGACGGGGGTACTCGTACCTCTGCTCACCGCGCGGGAATGCCAACACCGAGAGCCAACCATCGGGTTGACCAACCATGAGACTGGCTCATGAGAAACTAGAGGAATAGAGGAAGAATATGAGTACTATGGAAATTACATCCCTATCCTTTCTCACGCACACAAGAGGGTAAAGGTGACTTTTCGCCCATCTCAGTGCTCGGCTCGCATGGAGTGAGTCATCGACGTGGCTGAAGCGTATAGGTCGAGTCGGGATATGCATGGAATAGGACCGAGCAAACCAGCCATGTATGTGCTCATAGATGATTTGTGGGCCGGAGCTGCATGGAAATTAAGGTAATAATTCCTTTTTCTGACATTGCACACCCTGGTTGGTGAATAGCAAATAACTTGGAAATATTATAGTAATGCTAGGATGCTCATATGAAGTCATTCTATATATGAAAATTGATCAAAAAAATGTAAGGAATCCACTAAAAATAGAATTGTAGCCTGATTATGCTTGTAATTTGTAAAGTGTATAAAGTTGTCATCTTTAATGGTTTAGTTAAAGAAAAACCCTAAGATTTGATAATAATTAGATGTAATAATGTTCCTTGGATATTTGGAGAAAATATTAACCTATTGTTAATAAAAGGAAGATTTAGATTCAGAAAGATGATCTTTGTACATAGTATGCTTAATTTAGGGATCCATGTATATGAAAGTGCATTAATGGGCCTAAAAACCCTAATTTCGGTAAATATGACTTATAATGTTTTTTATTTCAAAAATCTATGAATAACATAGAGATATGATGAACCTAAGTCAAATTGAGAATAAAATACCCTTAATGTGGATAATATGAGTAATTAGGGTTTTCATGAGTAGAAAAGCTATTTTAGGGTTTGTTGACTTAAAAAAGATAAAGATTGAGAAATAGATATAAGAAACCCTAATGAATCCTAATGAGACTTAGAAACCTTAGAAAGGTGTCCCAAGTCAATGAGGAGTGGTTTGGGATATGATGGTAAGAATTAGGTAGTATACATGTTTTTAGGACCAAGGGTTGCTTGGTTGATTGCTTGGCTTGCTTGATCAGACATCTAGTTGTATTTGGATATATTTCTTCTTTTGACTCCTAATTTGGTATGTGGTTACACTTATGGATAATCGCTTTAGTTTCACGATGATTTTGAGGTTTTAATCATTGCTTGAAATTAAATTCTTGGATGAACTTTAATTCCTGCAATCTATAAAGTGATTATGATTATCACCATTATTGCTTACGACTTGCCCAAACCTGCATACCACCTATGGATTTATGAGATGATGATGACGAGAGACCAAGCCCAGGAGGAAAGGTCAGACCAAGCCTATGATGGGAAGGTCATAGGCGGTCAAGCCCTGGATGGGAAGACTACATGGCACCTAAAGAGGTGGCCCATAAGGTACCAAGCTCAGAATGGAGAAAGTAGCCTAATGTCCACTGTAGGGACTAAACCCTTAGAAAGGGTATACCAGAGGATGGGTAGAATTGTTGGGAAGTTATAAAAAAACGTAAATTTTTTTATTGGTAACAAATATTTGATGTGGTTATGTTGTTACATTCTATGTGAAAATTTTTGTTTCCTCAACATATCGGTATAACTTGTTATACCGACCGACGTTTTGTTAGTCGGCATTTTAGGGTTACTTTTAGATATATGCTTGACAGAAAGTGGATGAATATTTAAAGTGAGATTGAAAGAATAAAGTTATATAAAGATTGGAGGATCATGCGTAAAGATTGGAGGATCATAGATAGATAGATTCCTATCTTAGGTAAAGTTCCCAATGTCCCATATTTGAGAGGTATGTGAAAAGAATTTTTTTATCCTACATTAAGCTTAGTTTGTGGTAGATAAAATTAATTATTTTTTATTATTTGCAAAACCAGTTGATCCTATTTTGGGATAATGGAACCAACTTCTTAGCCTTCCTTAAATGGGGGTTGTTGAGGGGTGGGGTCGTTACAATATCTCTGTCCACATGGCTTGTAATAGAGTTAAAGAACTCCTATTATGTACCTGCTATAAATAGAAACATCATTTTTTTATCTTGTTTGGACAAGGATGCATTTGAATTCCATATTCAAAGTGGTCGATGTTCTGTTTCAAAAGATGGGATCTTTTATGGCAGTGCCCCTATGTCTTTTGTTCTTTACTTGTTATATCCAAAGATAGATGTATATAGCGTTAATACCAATAGACTAAAATTCAACAACTCAAACAAAGCATACCTTTGGCATTGCTTTCTAGGGAACATAAATGAGAATCGCATATCTAGACTCCATAAAGATGGTTATCTGGACTCTTTTGATTTTGAATCAATAGAGACATGTGAATCTTATTTGTTGGGAAAGATAGCTAAGACCACTTTCATTGGTAACAATGAGAGGGCAAGTGATCTATTAGGACTCATACATACTGATGTGTGTGGACCTTTTAGGACAACCACTGGAGGTGGGTATCAATACTTCATTACCTTCATTGATGACTTCAGTAGGTATGGTTATGGTTATTCAATGAAACATAAGTCAGAAGCTCTTGAAAAGTTCAAGGAGTTTATGAATGAAGTATAGAACCAACTTGGTAAAAATATTAAGGCACTTCATTCCGATCAAGGTAGAGAACACTTAAACTAAGAGTTTGAGGAACTTCTTAGAGCCCATGGGATTGTATCCCAGTAGACTCCACTTGGAACACTTCAGCATAATGGTCTATCAGAAAGAAGGAATCACACATTACTAGATATGGTGCGATCGATGATGAGTTCAGCCGAGCTTCCAGTAACCTTCTAGGGGCATGCTCTACAAACCGTCGTGTTTACAGTAAACTGAGTACCATCTAAGTCAATTCAAAAGATGCCATACGAGATATGGAATGGGAAGCGTCCCAAAATGTCTTTTATGAGGATTTGGGTCAACGAATCTTATGTCAAGAAAATGTTTCCTAAAAAGCTTGGCACTAGATCTAAAAAATGTTGTTTTGTTGGATATCCCAAGGAGACAATGGGACACTACTTGTATAATCCATCTGACAAAAAATGTTTGTTTCCAGACATGTTGTATTCTTTGAAATGGATTATATTTCCAAAGGAGTCAATGGGATACAAGTAGAACTCGAAGTGGTTCAAGACCAACAAGAAAATATTGAACCATTAGATGTATAAGAGGAACCTAAAGATTCACAAAGTATTGTGGAATATTAAATTCCTCAAGTAGCATAGGAACCTCATAGGTATAATAGGACACACCGCAAGCCTAAAAGATTAAGGTATATTGTAACTTAGGAAGGCAGTGAATTGGCCATAGATGATGAAACAATAACCTATAAAGTTTCTATACAAGGACCAGAGTCTGAGCAATGGCTTGAGGCCATGAGATCTGAGATGAAATCCGTGTAAACCAACAAAGTATAGACTTTGGTGAATCCACCTGAAGGGGTAAAACCCATAGGGTGCAACTGGGTCTTCAAGAATAAGATCGACATGGATGGAGAAGTACAAACTTATAAGGACAGATTGGTTGCAAAGGGTTCCAGACAAGTTCAAGGTGTTTATTATGATTAAACCTTTTCTGCAGTGGCCATGGTTAAGTTCATTAGGATCATGCTTGCTATTACAACTTATAATGACTATGAAATTTGGCAAATGGATGTTAAAACTGCATTCCTTAACGGGAATCTTGTTGAGGATGTGTATATGACACATCCTGAGGGTTTTATAGATCTAAAGTTTGCAAATAAATTCTATAAGCTACAAAGGTCAAGCTATGGATTTAAGCAAGAATCTAGAATTTGGAATCTTAATTTTGATGAGACAATCAAATGTTTTGTCTTTATTCAAAATGAAGATGAGCCATGTGTGTACAAGAAGGTTAGTGGGAACATAGTGACATTCCTCATATTGTATATAGATGACATATTATTGATGGGGAATAACATCCCTACTTTACAAAAGGTAAAGGCATGGCTTGGAAATACATTCTATATGAAAGACTTGGGAGAAGCATCCTACATATTAGGGATAAAGATCTATAGAGATAGATCTAGAAGGCTTCTTGGACTAAGTCAGACCACATACATTGACAAAGTGTTGAATCAGTTCAGCATGGAGAACTCAAAGAGAGGCAATCTGCCTACGCGTCATGGTGTCCCCATCTCTAGAGCTCAATGTCCCAGTTCTTGTGAAGAAAGGGAACACATGAGTGTGATTCCATATGCCTCAACAATTGGATCAATCATGTATGCAATGTTGTGTACCCATCTAGACGTATCATATGCCTTAAGCATGACGAGAAGATATCATTCAGATCCAGGTGATTCTCAATGGATAGTCGTGAAGAAGGAATAAGGATCAGTTCTTGGTCTACGGAAGAGAGGAAGAGTTGGTGGTAAAAGGTTATACTGATGCAAGCTTCCAAACTGATCAAGATGATTACAAATTGAAATAAGGATTCATGCTCTGCCTCAGTAATGGATTTGTGATCTGAAAGAGTTCCAACTAAGAAATATTTGTTGATTCTATAAAAGAGGTTGAGTATATTGCTACATTGAGTTCAACAAAGGAGGTTGTATGGATCAAGAAGTTCATCACAGAACTTCGGGTTGTTCCAAGCATCAATGATGCAATCAAGCTATATTGTGATAACAATGGAGATATTTCTCAATCTAAGGAAACCAGATCACATCATCTCTCAAAGAATATACAAAGGCGGTTCCATTTCATACGAGAGATCGTGCAATGTAGAGATGTAAAGATTTGCAAAGTACCCACTGAGAACAACATTGTTGATCCCTTAACAATGACACTCACAGCAGAAGCATGATGGTCATGTTAGGTCACTTGAAGTAGAATTCATGGGTGATTGTCTCTAAGTGCAAGTGGGAGTCTGTTGGTTATGTATCCCAGCGAGATAATCATGTGATGATTGTAATGACATATCATGTAAAAATGATTTGATCATTAATGAAAGGCAAGCTTCCAATTTGTTTTATTCAATTCAGTTATGAGATAATGATATACCATTAAAAATGTTTAGAGAACTATATTACTCAATAACGTATGTATTCAAGTTACTAACCTTGTAGATGAGATCATACAGATGTTAAGAATACATATATTGTCATAATGTCCCTGATCGATTGTTATTGTGGAAGGTTGATAGACAACAATAACACATATGATCATAGTGTGAGTTGGTTGATGACTAAATTTCATTAGTCATGATATGGTGATATCAAACCAAGCACATAGATACATGTTAGAGAACAATGTATCAGATAGACCCACTATGAGATTGACACATGGATTCCATCATCATATAAGTCATAGTCAGGTCTCACAATGATGGTAATGGTTGTGGTTCTCAGATCTAAAATCACCGCACTCAAAGCATGTCATTGAGTAAACTTTGACATCATCAAATGCATTCCTAAAATGTGGATTGTTATAATAGTGATGATTGGGTGACTTTAACACATGGGGATTGAATGTGAGTGATAGATATGAGATTTGTCCTTCCCACCAGAGTGTGGTGTCCTAGGCCTCTTGATTAGCGAGACTGAGAAATGCATGGCCGTGCAAATGTGAGTCAGTATGTGATATTGAGCTTAGATATATCCTAGAAAGTCTTCTCTTGGTTCAAGACAAGGATTGAATAATAATGAGGGTGACTGCTCCATGCCTCTAGTTCAATCAGGACATCAGTGATAAAGGAACTATACTAATACTATGACACCATACACAGATTGTAGGTTGAATTTGTTCCCCAAATTTCCAGTTACTTGGGTAGTATTGATGTGCGACTAGGCACCACTCATTGCTTGTGATGTCATAAGTTGTTATGGACATCCACTGCCAATGTAATATAGGACCTATAGGGTCACACACATAGGTCTTGACCTAGAAGAGGAGTCCAGACTCAAATGACAATTGAATTAAGTCCTAAAGTGCTTAAGCATATGATTTAGGCATCAGATAGGATGACGACACCTCCAAACACCCATCTCAAGTGTTGAGATGGCCATCTGGAAGTGTCAAATGGCCATCTCAAGGGTTGAGATGGGTGTCTGGGTGTCAGACCTATTTTGAGTTGAATTTGTCTAAGGAATGAACTGACCCAACCAAACTGGCTCAATTTGGGTCACCAGATGACTGTTAGGGTGATTGAGATGGACATCTCACATGGGTGAGATGGTCCAATTTGGTCAGGTAAGGTTCTAGATGTTTCCCTATTCGTTTCACTTGAGCAATACTTATAGCACAAGGAAATCAATGTCTAACATTGATGGGAATCAATTTACCAAATTTGCGTACAACTGGGAAACTATGAAAGGAATGTCTCATAGTGCAAGATGACCATCTTGCATGCCAAATAGCCATCTGGGTTTTTCAAACAACCATTTTGTCTGTCGCAGGTTGTGAAATTTCCAGAATTGTTGTGAAAATTTGAGATCTTCCGATCCCTTCCACCCCCGCACAGACTAGGAACCTGGACCAAAACCCCGCCTATAAATAGAGGGGGTAATGGGGCTTCCCAGAGAACAACACAGACAACTGAGAATCACTTCCTTTGACAACTTATGTCCTCTCTAGTTGTGGTAACCAAGAGGCCCAGGAAAGTCCTACCCGACAAGGGAGGGATAGTCACGGGAGAGAACAAGTGAGAGTTGTCATTGTGGGAGAGAAAGTTGGTGACTAGTACACCAACAGGAGGGACAACTCCTTCCTAGTCATTCTAGAAGTACAATAGGAGTTCTAGACAGTCCGTGTGGACTACCATAGAGGAAGGAGGCCGTTGTTTGCCTCTTAGAGGACAACGTCAAACAACAGTCCATGACGAGAGGAACTGATGAAGACGATGATGTTCATGGATGCAGTCCATGGTGCACACTAGGAGGAAGAGAAGTCAGATGAGTCTCAGTGCAACCAAGATTCAAATTTGCACATCTACGACAATGAGGATTGTCACTGTGCTTGGTCTAGGACCAGGTATATCCTCAAAACCATCAATCATGCATTATAGCTATTGACACAATCTACTGATTATGGGAATATGGTAGATACAATTTTAAAATTCTGATATCTTCTCTGTAGCCATATTTCCCAACACCTATATGGTCATCTAGGGGACTTATCACTAGATGATTATTTGAGTGGTACTGTGACATCCTCTTTTTGAGTACTTTGTTATATTTTCTTAAGCACATATTAGTCATGGTCTTAACATAGATAAAAGGATCATTTGTTATATTTTGGATTATTAGCATGCCATGAAAAATTTCTTATTAGAATATAATGTGCAAAAATGGTTACATGCAAAATTTCAAGGTATAATCATATTTAGATACTTTATTATTTAATATTTTAAGATTTGTCTTGTTGTGATCATATTAACAATACAATCACCTAATTCAAAAATTGGATTTGTGAGAAAATAAAAAGAACATTAAAGTGTGCAAGTGTTTGAAATTTGGATGTAATTGGACTTTGTTTGACTAGGTAAATGATTTCACAATATAGTAGCAAAGTTGAAAGGTACTACCAGACCTGTACAGGTGGTACAACAGTTCCTATGTTGAAGGGGAGAATACTTAAGCCAAGAGTTTGAGGACCTTCTACAAGATCATAGTATCATATCATAATGGACTCCATCTAGAACACCACAACACAATGGTGTACCAAAAAGAAGGAATTGCACATTTCTAGATATGGTGTGATCAATGATGAGTTTTGCTAAACCACGTACTGTCTAAATTGGTTCAAAAGACATGATATGATATATGGTATGGGAAGCTTCCCAACATGTCTTTTATGAAGATCCGGGGTTGTGAAGCATATCTAAGAAAGAAGTTTCCTGAAAACCTTGGACCAAAATAAGATAAAGGTTATTTTGTTGGATATCCTAGGGAAACCAAAGGATATTACTTTTATACTCCATCTAACAACAAAGTGTTTATTTTTGGGGATGTTATTCCTACAAAATGAATTCATTTCCAAAGGAATCAATGGGAGGAAAGAGAACTCGAAGAAGTTTGAGACCAAAAGAAAACATTGAATCTATAGAGGTACAAGAGGCACATAGAGAGTCAGAAATTGTTGTGGAATTTCAAGTTCCTCATGTAGCACAGGAACCTCACAGATATAGTAGGAAACACCTTGATCCATATAGATTTGGTTATCTACTGACTCAAGAAGGCGATGAGTTGGTCATTTATGATGAGCCAACTACCTACCTAGAAGTTGTTAAGGGTCCAGAGTCTGAGAAATGGCTTAAGGTCATGAGATTTGAGGTGGAATCCATGTACACCAACATGGTATGGACCTTGGTGGATCCACCTAAAGGCGTAAAACCGTAGGGTACAAGTGTATCTTCAAGAAGAAGACTAACATGGATGGTTCAAACTTACAAAGGATGATTGGTTGCAAAGGGTTTTACACAAGTTCAAGGTGTTGACTAAGAAGAAATATTTTCTCTAGTTTCCATGGTTAAGTCTATTAGGATCATGCTTGCCATTGAAACTTATTATGACTATGAGATTTGGCAGATGGATGTTAAAATTGCATTCCTTAATGGGAATCTTCTTGAGGATGTGTACATGACACAACCTGAGGGTTTTATAAACCCAAAGGATGTAAATAAAGTCTGCAAGCAACAAAGGTCAATCTATGGATTGAACCAAGCATCTCGGAGCTAGAATCTTTGATTTGATGAAATAGTCAAAGAGATTGTCTTTAGTCAAAATGAAGATGGGTCATGTGTTTACAAGAAGGTTAGTGGGAGCATGACTGTATTCCTCATATTTTATGTGGATGACATACTATTGATGGGGAATGACATCCCTACTTTACAGATGGTAAATACCTAGCTAGGAAATACATTCTCTATGAAGGACTAATGTGAAGCATCCTATATCTTAGGAATCAAGATCTATAGAGAATCTAGAAAACTTCTAGGACTAAGAGAGATCACATACATTGACAAATTGTTGAAGAGGTTCAACATGGAGAACTTAAAGAGAGGAAACATGCCCATGTCTCATGGTGTCACTATATCTAGAGCTCAACGTCCCAATTCTTGTGAAGAAAGAAAATGTGTGAGCGGGATTCCATATGCATCTGCAATTGGATCTATCATGTATGGAATGTTATGTACTGGTCCCAATGTCTCATATGCCTTGAACATGATGCGCAGATATAAGTCAAATCTCGGTGATGCCCACTAGATTGTCATGAAAAACATCCTTAAGTACTTGAGAAGAACTAAGGATCAGTTCCTTGTCTACGACACAGAGGAAGAGTTGGTGGTAAAAGGTTACCCTAATGCAAGCTTGTGAATTGACAAAGATGAGTACATCGCAGTATGGATTTGTGTTTTTCCTCAATAATGGATCTATAAGCTGGAAGAGTTACAAGAAAGAAATAGTTATTGATTCTAAAATAGAGATTTAGTATATTGTTGTGTATAATATAGCAAAGGGAGTTATTTGGATAAATAATTTTATTTCTGAACTTGGTGTGGTTTCAAGCATCTCTGATGCAATCAAGATATATTGTGACAACAATGGAGATATTGCACAAGTTAAGGAACCCAGATCACATCAGTGTTCCAAGCACATACAATGGTAGTTCCATCATATATGAAATATCATTGTCTGAGGAGATGTGAATATATGTAGAGTACCAACTGAAAGAAATGTGGTTAACCCCTTGACAACAACACTTGTCCAGCAAAAGCATGAAGGTCATGTTCGATCACTTGGGACTAAGTTCATCGGTGATTGGATCTAAGTGCAAGTGGGAGTCTATTGATAAGTATGCCCAAAAAGCCAATCATATGATGATTGTAATGGCACATCTTGTAAATGATTTGATTAATGATAAAGGTAATATTCCATTTATTCTATTTTATTCAGTTATAAGATAATGATATTACATAATACATGTTTGAAGAATGATGTTACTCAATGACGTATGTTTCTGAGTTGAGGACCCAAACAATGAGATCATATATGGATGTTATGAGTATATACATTCTTGATATCTAATAGTCTATTGTTATTGTGGAAGATCATAAATAGAAGTAACACATAAGACTAGAGTGTGTGTTGGTTGATGACAGAATCTCATTAGTCATGATATGTGATATCAAACCAAATACATAGGTATTTGTTGGTGAATAGTGTATCGGACAGACCCACTTTGAGAGTGATACATGGAAACCATATAATGGTAGTCAGAACCATCTCTCATAGTGATGGTGGTGACTGTATCTCTTAGACCTAAAATTTCTACAGTCATCACATGTTTTTTGATGTACTTTGACATCATCAAATGTAACCCCATATAAGGGTTTCCATTATGGTGATGCTCAAATGCATTGTGACACAAGAGGAATGACTGAGTGATGTAGATGAGATGTGTCCCTCCTACAGGAGTTTGATATCCTAGCCACTTGATAAGACAAATTGAGAAAATCATGGCCATGTGAATGTGAGACAATATGCAATATTGAGTTGACATATATCTCATACAATATACTCTAGTTCAAGGAACATGGATTGAATGTTGAAGAGGATGATGATTACATGCCTTGAGTATAATATGGATATCAGAGATAAAGGAACTATACAAATAGTGTAACACTGATCAAAAATTGTAGATTGAAGTTGTTCTCCAACTTTCCAAATTACTTGAGTATCAATGATGTCTTGCTAAATACCACTCATTGCTTGTGATGTGGTAAATCAGTTATGGGCATTCATTGCCATCGTAACTTAGGACATATAGGGTGACATGCATAGGATACATGTGGGATAGGAATTTTTTCATGAATGTGGTTTAAACTTGATTATGAAAGTTCTAGATATTCAATTAGACAATATTGGCAATTTGGACTCTGAAATGACTGATTCACTAAGTGAACAGATCATATCAGATGTCTGAATTGACCAGTGTAGGTTGTGAACCAACTGTTTGGTTCATCAATGCAATTGGATCAAGGATTGATGCTGACTTCATGTTATGCATTAATGGAATATTAATTTCCAATACAATTGTGATTGGGAAACATAGTGATAGGATCAGAACCGATCCGCTCACATGTGAACCGAATGGTTAGTAGTGAACCAACCAGTTTGAGGCACATGTTCCATAAAATTCATGAAATTTTGTATTTTCAAATCCTTCTCAGACTAGAAGTCCTGACCCTAACCATCCTATAAGTAGAGAGGTAGTGGACCTTCTAGAGACACAACAATAAGATCTAACAATTGTTGTCTTCTCACAATTGTCGTAACGTGAGAACTCGAGCAAGTCTTACCCGTCAAAGGGAAAGATAGCAAGGGAGAGACAATTAGGAGAGAAGTTTGACTCTAGCACGTTGACTAGAAGGGACAAAACCTTCTTGTTCGTTCATCTAGAATGAAAGGAGTTCCTGGTGGTCTTTGTGGACTACTATAGAGGCGAGGAGGACTTTGCCACCCACTAGGAGGACACAGTCAACCACCGTCCATGGTGATCAACCACGAGGCCGACTCTGATAGTCATGCATGTGCAAATAGAGAAAGTAACATGTCGTATCAAGGGATCGTCGATGGACTTGCTCTAGGACCAGGTATAAACCTTGTAACCATTCCTTCCATTACATAGCTATTGATGAGATATGTGGTCTAAGGGGAATATGGCAGTAAAATTTTTGCTTCTTCTGCCATATATGATGACATATTTTCCAATATATTCAAATACATTACATCTCGTGTAGAGGGTACCAATTCCTCAACCTAGGGCACCATCCTCACGTGAAGAGTCCCCCCCACAATTTAGGGAAAACCTTTGAAATGTTGAATAGGGTGGGTACCATGGAGTATTCCAACATGAGTGATACAGAGGATGTAGACCTTTGGTTGAAAAATCTAGAGAAGGCTTCAAGGATCTTAGACATAGAAAGAGAGGAGAATGTCAAGCATGCTATCTGTCTATTGAAGGATATTGTTGGCCATCAGTGAGCCCATGCAAGAGGAGAAGTAAGTTGGAGAGGTAATTACTTGGGACATGTCTTATAAAGAATTAAGGGGTATGTACCTCTTTGAGTATCATATAGAGGAAAAGAGGACCCATTTTAACATATATATTAGAGGACATCTTCTATGGATGACTTGGAGAAGAAGTTTATGGAGTTGATTAGGTTTTTTCCTCATCTTGCTACTACTAAGAAGGAGAAGATTAAGAGGTTTGATAAGGGTCTAGATGTGGAGTTGGCTCAATTGGCGTCAACTCTGAAAATGTGTTTGTGGATTTGTCAACATGTATGGGGAAGTAAGGAGGATTGAGAGGAAGATGGTGACTTATCATGATGTTGATTTGTGGAAGCAGTCAACCTAGTCACATGAAAAAATAGTCAATAGTGGTGGGACCTGATCCTAACAACCAACAAAGACACTAATTCTCAAGACCGTATGCCAATGGATTATGGCACACTAACTCCCATTCGACAAATCTAATAATAATAAGCAACTATTTTATTCAGAGAGCAATTTACTAATAACAACTCATTAGATATCATTTCCTATTTGTATGCAAAGTTCAACTAGCATATCTTCATTCAACTCTCCATAGCTATATTTACAATCTTTATATAAATATTTACTATTCAAATGACATACAAGGTTGTGCTTGCAAAATGTCATGCTAAGCTAAAAATCAAAAGGAGAAATACAAGTTCATCCTATGACCCCAGTACAAGAACAATATAAACATCAAATGTTAAGTATGGGCTTCACCTATCTAAGTGAGTTACTTGGCTGGAGAAGGGGTTTGGTCTTCAAGACCTACATTTTTTATTGGTTGATTAGCCAATGTCTAAATGATCAAATACACAAAGATGCTATATTGTTGCAACTTTCTTATTCTTCAAATAATTTAATATATAACAGCAAACCACTTAAGATGTAATGATCAATTTAATGACATAATACCATATCAAGAAAATTTAGCATTCAACAAATATCATGATGCGTCTTTCTTTATTAGTTCTACTCTCGATCTAGCTGACTTGTACCAGCCAATTAAACATCATCATGGTAAGCTCATGTAGACCATTGCACTTTCCATACCATAGGGTCTAGTTTGCTACCTTGATGCAAAGAACATCCATATATGATGTTGGATAGGTAGGGTCTATAACATCTTTACCTCTTCCCACCTTGGTACCAGACTGGTGCTCAATCACGTATCACAAATACACATTTTTCTCATTTCACCAGGGGGTTCACCCCTAACATAATATCACAACTGAATCATGGTTGGGATCTCACTTTCATCTTTGTGGAACTTCCACTAACCTTAAACCAAAAGAAGTTTAGGTTCTCTTCCACATATGTGTAACTTCCCCTAAGCTCTCATAGATTATCCCTTATGGTCTAATCCACTCCATGCCTTCACCACTTAGTCTTCACCCCAAGTGTGAATGACCTATTTCACCATCCCAGTACCAAACTGAGGATGGATCACGGTGTCCAGGGCACATATAAATCAATCAAACTTTATATTCCTTATTATGTTTCATAAAACAATTTATGGATTTGTGCAATCTAACATATAGTAAGTATAGCAACGCATTATAATTAAGAGATAGTTCAAGAATCATTAATTCATTAGTATGTACAACTACATTCAAGGCTTAACTAGCCAGAAAGATTATCATATGAATATTCAGCCTTCTTCTGAGGTATCAAGTACTAGTCAACCCTTTTCCTTAAGGCTCTAATAAGCTTATCAATACCTAAAATACCATTTAAGAACAAGACACAATCCAATAAACCATAAATTTATATCAGGCCTTCTTAGGTTTTCTTTCAGCCATAACTTTTCAAGAACAAGATCTTAGTATCATGAATCATTAAATAACAATCATCCTTGTCATGCTATGATGCATTTTTTGGATGTTTGCTCATTTGAAAGCCCGATTTAGAAGATAAACAGAAGATAAATTAATGTTATGATCATTTTAAGAAAAGTAAGAGGTAATCAATCATACATATCTACAATTAGGCAAAATAAGTCTTAGGAAAGTATCTACTGACAAACTCTTATCAAAATTCCTGCCATCCGATCTCAACACCCAGTCTTTTCTCTTCTTCGATGGCCCACCAATGGCCAGTTCTTCGATGGCCCACCAATGGCCAGTTCTAGAATATCAAGGATCCTAAAGGCTTTCTCTATCTCAGTAAGCCATGAATCTGCATCTGCTAGGTCAGCTGTGCTTGCATATTTAGTGGCTCCTACTCGGCGTAACCGTTCAAAGGTCTTACCAGATCCATGTACCTCACTAGAAATTGGTGTCCTAGGGGATGGGGATGGTATCTGATCAGCCATATGCATCATTGTATTCATGATCTGTCCAAAAAGAGCATGAAAAGTAGGGTTATGTAACAGAGTTTGGTCAAGCTGGGGATTCTCAAGCACTGGTTCTTCTCTAGCCTGATCCCTTGCACCACCTCCTGGTACATAAACACTTCTCTCAGTAGTGTGTTCTTTGTGCGCTCCAACCATCTTCAGTTTTACTTCTTCTCCTGTATGAGGAGAAGTCACTATAAGATACACTGGAGGACACTGGAACAGACTCAACAAACTTAATCCTATGTCTCTATAGACTCAGCGAACCTTAGGCTCTGATACCAAAACTTTGAGACGACCTGATTACAAATCAAGTCATCATTAGTAATAATCATGGAATAAACATAAATAGTGGAATTAATAAATATCACTAAGAATTAAAACCATTTTTCACATAGATCCTTTTCTAAGAATTTCTTATAAAAAGAACCAAAACTTTATATACATGTGGTTCATATCGTACATACATTGTACTGTCTCATCTCGAGGATAACAGATACTAGTTGCTTTATCTTAACATATACAACAACAACATAAAACCTTGAGGTAAGCAAACCAATATCTCAATCCATTCATAAAAACCACTAAGAGCTATCTCCCAAGGACCAGAGAGTACAGAGACAACACATAGGACTTTTATCTATAAGACACGACAGACAGTGTACTCAACCTGAGCTACTATTGTTGTCTCTGCTGATGTGGTCCTTCCTCTGCATCCCAGTTTCTATGCCCTCATCCGCGTCCACCTAAAAATTTTTGATCCCACGGGGTGAGACTATTGTCCCAGTCAGAGATATAACTCTCTGCTAACAATATTATTATTACAGGAAATAGTATAAAACTGAGCAGAGGATATTTCATACAACTAGCAGGTATATTTATTGATAACAGAATTTAGTCATCTATTTGCTTTAAAAGGAATATGAAGAACATGTATAACATTTATCTACGAAGATGTATAAAAGTAATGAAGCATCAACCATTATTTTCCGTATTCAATCCTTAAGAAAATACACTACACGGTTGATTACATGTTCACATTCACATTTATACCCAAAGGAGATGAGGCATACCACTCATACTCCAACTGACCACTAGTAAGTCAAAATTGGTACCATACATGGTTAGTGGCAGAGCCCTCTGTCAAGACCTCACCTTTTTTGGTCAATACGAGACCACTTAGACTTATCAAGACATATCGTGTCAGCTGCAATTAGCTATGTTGGGGTATAGAGGCATCTTTGCTATAGAGTTACATCCGTAGCATGTACTCTCTTTGGGAGAAGAACACTAAGCTTTCCCAGATCATTTGTCATCAGGAAGACCACTGAGGGATCCTGGTTTAGTTTCATCAGGAAGTCCAATGAGCAACCTATTGTATTTGGGGAGTCCACTGAGCACCCCAGTATAATGATTTACATATTCAAAAATATGCATACCGAGTAAAACTCGTTTCACCATTCAACAAATGCTGAAACTAAATGGATCTATGGTCTGGGCAATGATAACACCTATTTTTGTGATGTTTTTGCCCTGTATTTCGTTATCAAAACTTCCCTTTTCTGCTATTTTCCTCTCTTTTATTAGCATTTTCGCAATAATTGGCCAAGCAATGCTCTTAATCCAATTTTTCCATCTTTTGCAGAGTTTTTCCTCATTTTGGTGCAATAAGGCCGTCCCGGCCCACAAATAAGTCCAAGTATGTTTTGGCCTTCCTAACGCCCGATACAACCTCTGCCCGACAGGGTGGAGCGACACAATGACACATGACAAAGGGATGTCGCGCATGAAGAAGCAGACGGAAGACACACCTTCTACCCGACAGGGAGCCCAGCTCGCCTCAACAACCCAGCTTGTCGGGCGACACAACCACCCACCGGCAGGTGCGCCGCCCGTCACGTGACCGATAGCCGACACCCCTGCACCGAGCGATACCTGTATCGGCCGTCCAACGACCCGCGCATAAGGGGGCCACGTGGCGCTTCGAGCACCATAACTTCTCCCAACCAGTTGCCTATAAATAGCAGCTACATGAAGACGAAGAGACAGGTTCAGACAGTTGGGAGCTTGAGTTATCTTCCGAGGAAACTGCGAGAGCACAAGTATCGTGCCCCAGTGCTTGAGTCGGGTGACACTAGGTGAGCTTTTCCTCGTCCCAAGAGGGAGGGGATAGTTCACTTAGGACCGTCCTGGGCGACACTGCGGGCCGATATCGGCCGACGTAGATGAGCGACACAAGTGCCCGACAGTAGAACGCGTAGCTCCTAGCCCGACATGATATCGAACCCGATACGCTTCGCCCGTCGTGCGTGCCGCCCGAGAGGGTGCGCCGCCCGACATGAGCGTATCGGCCAGGGTCCTTGAGCGATACAGTTGACAGTCGATGCGTGCTGCCCGAGAGGGTGTGCCGCCCGACACCTCTGTATCGAGCTAGGCCCCTGACTGATATCGGGCTGGAGAGACGCGACACCCTATCGTCCTTCTACATCAAGGAGGCGACATCTATCTTTTAATTCTGTTATTTAATTCTTTATTTACGCAATGTATTAAGACCTTTAATGTTTATGGAAATAGCAAAGTTTAATTACATGTTGCTCTATGCTTGGTGCAAAATGTTGGATGACTGCTATGTTTGATATCTGAACTCTAGCTTGCATGTTTGGATCGCATTTTTCTTAGCTACCGAATCGTGTTTTCCCGTCGCAACAACTTCGAGAGTTGTGTTGTGGCTCTAGTGTTTGGTCCGATTCTGGAGTACGAGAGTGCCTGGAACGGAGTTTTTTCAGTAACATTCCACTCTAACTTAAGTCCAACAACCTCGAGAGGGGTGTTGAAACTTGGTTAGAGGTACCCGCTCTGAGAGGAGGGGTGCAGGATGTTACTGCTGCCGCTTGTTTTACTATAGTCTTATCCTTCGTACCTTGCTCTAGCTCTAGTCTTTATCTTTCTATTTCTGTTGCATGAAAACCCCTAAAAATTGCTTAATGACTAAAACCTTAAAATCTCTCTAGTAGCTTGAGTTGGAGATAGTTTTCTTTGTTTTATTTGTGACATCTTGTTGTTTCCCTTTTGGGAATTTATATCTCTTTATACCTGCTGGAGTGTAGCGTGTCGATTTTGGTTCTCAACACTACCACCCTTGTCCCTGTGTTTGACCCCGTATGTCTACTTCGACCCCGTAAACAAAGTTGCGGGGGCCTAGAAGGATTCGAGTTTATAAATGTAAAAGCTCGACTACCTCAAATCCGCCTCCATTTTTGGATGCGCGACATAGGCCAGTCAACTTCTTGGCATCATTGCCGGGGACAAGGCAAAAACAGTACTGTAGATGAACCCGAATCCACTAACTACACTCCTGTGCCTCAAGCTTAGAAATGAGCTTGACAACACTCTTTTTTTCTTTTTTTTTTCTTTTCTTATCATTATTCTTTGCCTTAAAGTAATGATTCAATTTTCTAACTTGGTTTTTCGTGCCGTTTCAGGTACCTCAGAAGAACATGACATTCCGTTCGACTGAGCCCCTACTCCAGCCGTTATGCCTCCTCACATTGAGCCACCCCAGTTTGAAGGTGAATGCCAGGAGCGGGCTAGGCATGATTCGCCTCCTCCTAAGGGCAACGACAGATACGACAAAAATGACCAACTGGAAGATCCAGAAATGGATCAGTTCAAGGAGGACCATCGTCGTGACAGACGTCGCCACCGTAGGAATAGGAGAAACAACAATTAGGAACGACGCCAGGAAGGGAGTGACAGCGATGACTCGGAAGAAGAGGAGAAAACTCTAAGGGAGTTAGCATCCACAAAGGCTAACAATTCTCGGTGCCCAGTCATCATTCCACGTTTCAACGCCACCAACTTCGAGCTCAAGCCGTCTATAATTTGCATGATCCAAAATAAGAGTTTTAGAGGGAGCTCGAAGAATGATAACCCCTATCATCACCTGGATGCCTTTAAGAATATCTGTGACACGATTAAGATGTGAGGTGTTCCTCAAGAGGTCATTTACTGCAAGGGCTTCATCTTCTCTCTGGAAGATAAGGCTCTATCGTGGTATTTGGGACTCCCCCACCAATTTCTAAATGGATGGGGAGCACTAGCAGATGCTTTCGTTAATAAATTCTACCCGACTGAGAAGACAGTGAGAAATAGACAAAGGATCACCTCCTTTATGCAAGGACCCAACGAGAATCTCCACGACGCCTGGGAAAGATACCAGGAATATCAGAGGGACTGCCCTCACCATAACTACAAGAAAGGGTTCCTAGTCACTACCTTTTACAACAGTCTGACTCCCGAAGAAAGAGTGTCACTGAATGCTATAGCATGAAGTGACTTCCTAGGGAAGAAGCCGAGAAAATCTGAAAGGATCATCTAAAACATGGCCGAGCTGCGAGCCGGGGCTGATTTTGATAGATCTGACAGAGGGCAGGAAAAAAAGGTCGGTGAAGGGTCCTCTCTTGAGTCCAAGGCTCTAGAGACCATCACTTCTCAGATTCAGAAAATAGCTACGGATGTAAAGCAGCTGAAGGAATCCAGCACAAAGGGGAAGAAGCAGGTGGAAAAAGTAATGAAATGTGTAACATGTGGAGAAAGCGGCCATGGTGTAGATAATTGCATCTACACCCGGCCAGAAGCATCAAGTGACACCGAGTCTGAGGCTGAAGAGACCGAAAATGTCTCTTTTGTAAACTTCAAAAGGCCGGACCACCCTGGCTTCAGCTATGGGAACAAGGATGCAGCTGAGAATTCTCATCAGCTGCATAACTCCACTAAGCTGCCCCAAGCTTTCGAGAAGAGGGGAGGGCCCAGTCAGTATGCTAAAAACACCCCCTTCTAGCAGAACAAAGGAGGTTTCCAAGGTCAAGTCAAGTACCAAGGATCAGCTAAAGAACAGGGACAGAATCAGGTTTCGAACCAAGCAGATGTGGTGGGACAGTTGTTTGATTTTGTGAAAAAGTAGGACACTATCAATAACCAGTTGGCGTAGAGCGCGCTATCAAATCCAGGTGTTTTGAACTCATTGCAGGTTCAAATGGTGGATATGCAGACGCACCAATGCCAGGTGGATCAACAATTAGCTCAAATGGCTGAATTAATGAAGAATCCCTCAGGCAAGATATCGTCCAACATCGAAACTGCAAAGAGGGCAGGGCTGTGATCGAGAGAAGGTGGAGACCGAGTTGCAAGAGATGGATGATGCTAGCAGATGAAGAGTGAAGAAGCTGGAGCTGTCAAGTTGGATACAAAAACTACAGCGCTCCTTGAGAGGCAACCCGAGCTTTATTTTATTTCCTAGAACAGGATGTAAATTTACTTTCCTGTAAAACAAACATTACGAACATTACAAACATTTAGACTGTAATAAGGCCCGAGTCAGTACATGCGCCACATATGCTGACTCTTATGTTTTATGGGCCACCGCCTTAGTTTTATTAACCGGGATGGGTAATACCATCTGAGGCCGGGAGCTTAGTCCTAGGCCAATGATGTTTTACTCATCAGCCGCAGTTTAACCCGTTTTTTTTTCACATTGTCGCGGGAGGCAACCCAACTGGCGCTATGTGTGCACCCTTATCAGGCGGTGGGACTTTGTGGAGTGCAACAGTCGTGCCGACGGTTGGACTTGCCGACTTAGTGTTGCCCTAACGGTCGATGCGCGTTCCGGTTTTACTGTTGAGTTTGCTATATAAGGAGGTGAGTTTTTACCGTGTCGGGCTCCTTGCCTTGCTGTTTTCACGCTCCCGTATCGCGCTAGAGAACTTGTGCTTCTGCTCCCGTGTCGCGCAAGATTGCAATTCTCTCGTATCGCCTGATAGTTCAGATCACAGCGAGGTATAGCCCAACAAACCATATCGCCTGACAGACCATATCGCCTGGCAGATCGTGTCGACCGACACGTTTCTTTTTTTTTTGCAAGTAGCTTATCGGTCTTAAGATTTCTTTGCTGAGCAGTTTGTATCGCCCGATATGGATGTCGTGCGGCGTACCTTTGATTTACATTTTCTCGATACTCCGTGATGGGCGATAGCCGTGTCGCCCAATTTTGCATCTCCTCGCCTGTTTTTGTTATCGGGCGACACACTGCTTTTTTTTGGTGAATGACACGCTGCTTTACTTTCATGAGGACTGTATCGGGCATTTTATCTTATCGCCCTCGTATCACCCGACACACCCATTTTGAGCGACTGACCGAATGTGCGTTCATCGCCTTACCGCCATGTCTTTATCGCGTGTTTGATGTTTTGACGTCACGGGCGATACCCATCTCTTGTATCGGGCACAAGGCTTCACTTATGAAACCAGTGCGTCACCCGATACGGGGGTTTCGGGCAGTCTTTGTACAGAAAAAAATTCCGGGTCACACATTTATTCTCTATTATATATTTCTTTCAAAAGTCAACATATTTAATCAAGGTATTAATTTTGTTGTCTTACAGAAATGGCCCACATCAAGACAACCGCTGTCCCAGTTGACGCGTAGGGCAGGAGAATCTACCCTGAAACTACTGCTGAAAGGCAGTCTGCCAGGCCCAAGCGCCCGAACCCAGGACCAGCTGGGACGTCGGCAACAGGGAAGAAGGCTAAGGTTGGAGAGGCGGCGACTCCAATCCCAACACCGACACCTGTAGCAGCTACAAAACTCCCGGAATTCTTGTTGGGGAGTTTCGAACCAAGAAACGACGAGCATGCTTGTCGATATGCTGAGCTGGTGACCAAGGTCTACTGACCAAGCAGGTTCTGCCATAGGGCCTCATTTGCCGAGCTAGGAATCGTGAAGAGGTTGAAGAGCGTCCTAGCTGTGGCGGGGCCGAAGAAGATCTGCTTCAGCCGGTCTTCTTCATACACTAAGCTGACGATGGAATTCATGTCCTCTCTCCACCGAGTGAAGAACTCTACGGAAGAGATGGAAGAATTTGGTGGGCCAGACAGACTCCAGGCCCGGCTTTATAACTCAGAGTACTCCATCTCCGAGAAACTCTTTAACAAGATCTTCTCTTCCAACGAGGAGGAGAAGAATTTGATGGACAACGGTGAGAGGATCACCGAGGGAGATGGGTTCAACCCCATGCAGCTTTGGGGCAAGCTAACCGGTGAATCTTTGTTCAAGCCGGGAAAAAAGGTCGTGGCGGTGCACTCCTTCTTCTAGAGGATAGTGCACAAGCTGGTGGCATGCTTGCTGTTCAACAAGAACGAATCCAACATCATCTACACATAAGAGCTCCACGTCATGTGGCACATAATGGAGGCCCGAGTGATCAACCTTGGTCGGTTCTTGCTGAACAGGTTGCACCCAATGAAGGAAGTTACCAAGGAGTACTGCATGGGTGACATCGTAAATCTCATCGCAGTAGGACTCAGGTACCCAAACGAGCCGCACAGCCATTCAAGGATGCAAGGCGATGAGGTGTTTGACACCAAGTACCCGGTGAGGACCGACATCATCAAGAAGGAAGGGAGGGACTTCTTCTACAAGTTTTCAAGGACGGACACTCTCCTCCCCCTCCCTCGCTGCGCTGACTACGACGCAAAGAAACTGGTCTTCACCACCGCTGAGATTGAAGCTATAGCAAATAACACGGCGGTCACCACCACGACTAGGGCCCCAGAGAGGCCAGCCCCAGAGCTACTGACGACAACTATTGATCAAGTTGTCATCGCTCCGACCATACCAGCTGCCGCCACAGCAAGGACGGCGGTGGCTGAGAAAGAGCCGGTGATTGTTGAGGTCACAGGGATAGAGACTTTGAGATCTGCCGCGGAAGAGACGGTCGTAGTTCCCGTCACTGTTTCAAGACCTGCAGAGGCAGAAGAGGAACTTCAGTCGGGCAACAGCAATGGGATGTTCGACGAGTTCCTGAGGGAGCTCAAAAGAACACCAACACCACCGCCGAAGTCCCCACCTACTGCAGCTGAGGAGATCACCGACAGTGAAGAGGTGGAGCAGAGTCCGCCCGCACCACGGCCGTCCCCAACTAGACGAAAAGGCAAGGCGGTGGCAACTAAAGGAGCACCGTCGCCTTGCTTGGTGGCGTCTAGATCGCGAACAATCTTGATAGATTCTACCTCGCCTGGTAGACCTTCACGTGATCAAGATGTCCCGAGGATGGAAGGGAGACCCACCGAAGCACCCCCGTCGCTCGGAAAGATGCTTGGACACGAGCTGGATCATTTGCGGGAGGTAACATATATAAACTCTACTGCTTGCATTTCCTTTACCCACAAATTGGCATCTTTCCAAAGCAGGTCGGACGACCAAGAAAGAGAGCTGCTGAATCTAGCGAGCCTGCCCGGCGAACTAGATGCGTTGAATGCAACGATGCAACAAGTTTTCCAATGACTCAACTGGATAAAGGAAAAGGTGGACAGAAGTGACGACCATCCACGCCGAAGGCAGCCGAGACGGTCGCCGTCACCTCCCAGCCGGGGGTCCCATCCCTCCTCATCAGGTTCCCCCTCGGGAACGACGTCCTCCTCCTCGTCCTCCAGCAGACGATCATCAATGCCCGAGGAGGGGACGTAACAAGGTTCAGCCGAAGGCTCTCCCAGCAGACAGGAGAGCTCCTTAGGTTTGGGAGATGCAAACATCTCCGTCCCCCTGGATGAAGTTGAAGATGAAAGTGTAGATATCAGCATCGGGGGAGACTCATCTGAAGAGTCCGAGGGAGAAAAGGGGGATGTCTACACCGTCAATAAAAAGACATCTACCCCGAGGGAGGCACTCGATGGCGGACATATTTCATGAGCCATCTGAGATACCCTCCTTCGAGATGGCTGATTTTGACAGACAAGCCATCAGATACCTGACGATCAAAGACCAGAAGCTGCTGAATAAGGTCTTACGATCACAGGAAGATGAAGATGACATAGTCTGGACCAACGGCTACCTTTCGGTGCGGCGTAAGGTTCTTCGCGGCATGTTCCGTACGCCGGCCGTGGTCGGTAAGAGACTATTCAGGGTCCTGGAGAATGCTCTAATAGAGAATATCAGCAGCAGGACAGGTCGAAGAGCAGTATACACAGCCACCCCGACCTTGGCAAGAAGACTGATGAAGGGAGATCCAAACTCCCCTGCGGTGGCCGACATGCTGCAGCATATTGATGAGTATAGGCCGAAACTGGTTTTGGCCCCTTACAAGCACCGGAATGTGTGGTTCCTATGCGTGGTAGACCTCAGAAACCGCGACGTCCGGCTGCTATATTGTACTAATACCGAAGTGCCATGCTCCGAGGGTGTTTTCTGCTGCCCGGAGGACCAGAAGTTGAGACTCCTGCCGCTGCATCTGTTACAAGCCGTAAAGTGAGGAAGCCAATGTCACCAAGGACCTTGGAACTTCTTCACTATCTGAGACCTCCCCGTACAGATAGAAGAGGGGAGTGGAAATAGCGCTATCGCCATCCTGGGTGCAATTGAGGCGCTCAACACATTTGGAAACATAGGAGTCCTCAAAGGCACGTCCTTTTATCAACACAGGGGCATTTACGCCATGCTGCTAATCAAGGACAAGCACTATTTCCGGGACGCAGGGGTGCCGGAGCAGCTACTGGACAGTGATCTAGAAGAAGACTCTTCTCGATCCAGCAGCTCTGCAGAAAAAGAAGAAGAGATAGCAACCGAGATTCATGGGGCGGGCAAACAGCTGGCGATCCTGAAGAAAGTGCATGGGAGGGAAGACACTGCTTTGCCCGAGGCTTCAGAAGGGCTGATATCGAATTTCAACCGCTTTTCGTGTGCAACTCTCACACAGGAGCAGGTCAACATTATCTAGAAGAAACTAGCTGATTCAACCCCATCAGTTGTTGCCTTTCAGGCAGGCGATGTCGTAGTCTCGGTTGAGGATCTAAGGGACATGGTGAAGGAAGGTGTTACAACCTCTATTTTGCATATGTTTTCATAATTGAAATGTATTCATTTTATAAATTTGGACTTAATTAAAAAAGTTGTAAGGATGGATTTCTTTTCAAATATCCCTTTGGATAGGAATTTCATGATTCCTATTATTAAATTAATCCATTAATGGATATAAAAGAGAAGAAAAGAGGAAAAGTCCAAATAATGGAAAAAGATAAAAAAGGATAAAAGGAATTCATGCTTAAATACCCAGTAATGACTTTCGATATAAGATACTTAAAAGGATAATTATCTAGTCATTCTTAGAAACAGAATGTTTGGAAACACCATGTTTGCGACATCAAACATGAATATTTTAGTTTATCTTTAATATACTTGAAATTAATGAAGAATGAAAAGAGAAAAGATTGATCTAGATTTTGAGTAATGAAATCCTTTCTAATGGTTTAAAGATCAAATCATTTAATGTACATCATGTGAATATGTGTTTCCCTTTATGGACTTTTGTTGCCAAAACCAATCTTTTTAATAAGAAAGGAGTTTCCTTTCGTGACTTATGGTTAACAAAATAAAAACTAAGTTTTTCTTGGAGGGCAAATATAATCCTTCCAAATTGTTTTTGAGGGAATATCTTTGAGAAAGGAAGAACATATTTTAAAATACCTCTAGGAGAAACGAGAGAGGGAACACACGAGAAAACATATATATATATATATATATATATATATATATATATTTGTGTGTCTACAGGATGCATGAAGAAGGAAACCAAAGCTTTCAGCCATAACCCTCTTTTCCTCTTTGCCATCCTCTTCCTAACCGTAAACTTCCTTCTAGTATAAATATAAATATCCTAGGGTCATCACAATGATCCGAGGCAGGCCACCCTCATCTGTTGCCTATATCGTCATTGATCCCTAGAGAAACACCAGAACGGAGGGGCTTCTCATGGAGTTGCGATCGTCCTCAGCCATCTCTCCTGCAAAGCCGGATACCCTGAAGTCACTTAGAGCGCCGCCCACGACAACATCTTCCTCCCATCTCCAGTTCATGATGAACTTGAGCAGAGTCAGCAAATGATGCCTCATCTGCATCTGCGTCTGTAGTGGTGCTCCCAATCTCATACGTGTTGGGGTGGTGGCTGTGAGGAGGTGGAATGCGATGAGGATGAGGAGGGCAATGTCAGCTTCTCGGAATGATGCCTGGGAGATGGCGAGGGGACGACAAATGCGGTATCTTTGACGCGGCATGTGCGCACGGAAGCACAGCTGTGCGTCAGACGGTGTTTGGACCTTGGAAGTTGGTGTTGGGCACCTTGGATGAAGGGGAAGGAAGGGAGATTGGGGTGTAGCCAAACCCCATCAGAGCAGGAGGATGATAGGAGTCTTGGCGTGCTCTGTAGGATGACGCCACCCGCCGGCAGCACTGGCTGCAGCGCTTGCGGCAATCTGAGGAGAGCATCCCGCAGGGACGCAGACGAGAGCCTTGGAACAACAACAATGAAGGGACCTAGCACCCAACACCTATAGTTTGAGAAGGAGGTGAGGGCGCCGAAGATGGCCTTGCCCACGGCGTCGGTGGAGGCGGGATCGCCCAGCCGCATAGGGCAGCAAGAGGCCCGACGCGGGGTAAGGGAAGATTACAGCCAAATGACAGATATGCCCCTCGAGGTATACGTGACGCGCAAGGGCACATCAGTCCTTTCGTTCTTTCTCTCGGTCAACTAATAAAAGGTAATAGTTGTTGACTTGGCATTTCCCTATTGGCTGATTAATGATATAACTTGCGAGAATTATAGAAAATGCTAGGATGATCAGATGTAGACAAGTTATTTATGAAACTTGCTCAGAAAAATGAGAGGAATAGAAATAAAATATTATTAGAACCTGAATATGCTTCCTATTCTAAAAGTATGTGCAATACATGTTTAGATGTGTTTAATGTAAAGGAAAACTTAGATTTACCTTAATCTGATGCTTAGTTAAATATGTTTGTTAAGTTTAAGCTAATACCTGATCTAGACATGTAAAATGAATAATCTTTGATAATGAAGATTAATTATCGCGTACATATGGATTTAGGGTTTTGAAACCAACTTGGACATCTACTATGATTAGTAATGTGATCTTATGTGCTTAAATTGACAATTAGGGTTTCATCTAATATGCATAAATCTTAGAAACCATAATATGATGGAATTTGGTTTATTAACCCTAATCCTTAGTCCAAACAAGAGATAACCCTAAATCCTAGTTTAGGATCTCATCTAGATCTGAGTAATGTTATGTGAATACATGGTGACACATATGTAGTATGCATGTTTCAGATAGTGTTGATTATATGCTTGGTTGCCTGGATGTTTGGATACACTCTTAAAGTACATGTTAGATCTGCATGGTTTTGCGATGGCATAAGGTATGTGGTTAATTACGAATAACCGCTCTAGTTTCCCGATGGATTCCCAAATGTTTAATCGTATTGAATGCAACTAAACTGTTTGGATGTTCATATTGCAATTATAAAGTGACTATGACTATCACATAATGTATATGCCTACAAACTCAGATCTTGGTTCTCTCTGTGGCATTATAGCTAACCTAGTACATGGCTGCCTATGGGTAGGTCCATCAGGTTAGAGAAAGGCCTAGTACATGGCTACCTATTGGGTAGGTCCATTAGGTCTATGGATGACCTAGTACATGGCTACCTATTGGGTAGGTCCATCAGGTCTATGGATGACTTAGTACATGGCTACCATTGAGGTAGGACCATCAAGTCACATCGAGTTAGATATTGGGCTATCTTCGGGTAGTGCCATGCGACTCTATTACCTATAAGAGAGGTGATATCCATGTCCACTGCAGGGACAACCCAGAGTCTAAGAATATGTATGGATTGAGTTGTATGGTTTAAAATGTAATCGTGATTGTTAAATGATTAATTGAGTGATTATATTGTTAACCTAGTTGAACACTATCTGCTTCCTCCACATACCAACTTCGGCTGGCCGTCATTTTGTTTGTCGGTGATTTAGGTACAAATCTCAAAAGTACAAACAGTAAAGTGACACATTGTGAATTCAAGAATTAAAGAACAAGGAGGAATTAGTTAGAATAGTTCAAGCTGTGGTTAGAAGTTTAGCTTATTCTAATCTTTTCAAAGGTATGCAAAAATTTTATTACCCTATTTCAGTATAGTCTGTTAGAATTTAATAATTGTTTATGGTTATATGTCGAACCTTTGATCCGGAATTAATGGGTGTGGCTTCAACCTCTTGGTCTCCCGGAATTGGGGGTTACTGAAAGGTGAGGTCGTAACATTTGGTATCAGAGCGTAGGTTCCTTAGTTAACCATTAATAATTATTAAATTTTACAAACTCATAGAACCCAAGGGAGTTATTAGAGGATTATCCGAAAGATGGAGGTGTCTAGAAAAGGATCACGACCGGGGGCTGGCAATATTTTCCTCCGTACCGCTAGTCGGAATACGAGGACTCCCGGATCTGTGTGACTTCCTGGCCAAAGTGTTAGGGTATGAATCGAAATAAGATACCTTTAGGACTTCTCATCTGATTCATCCCTTCTCATCACAAAATTTTGACAAGGACCTAAAGGATTAGGGTTTTCTTTCTTCTCCTCACCCTCTTGAGGTATGGGTAAGGTTAATAAGGTTTAAGGAATCCTCCACTAAATTAATGAAAGGCATGTAAATAAGATGTCATGGACATAAGATTAATAGATTAAGCGCAAAATAAATAATAGATACATGCTTAGGTCGTATGACATAAGTTGTCATGTCCTCAGAAGAGTCCTGAGGCTAGACCTTATTGACATGGGGATAAGTTAGTCTTGGAGATAAAGAATCTCCATTTCAAGTAGAGACCTGGCACATCCTCAGAGGATGATGCTAACCCTAACCCTAAGTGAAGGTTAGAGAGAGATGAGTTGGACCAGGTGTTTAAAAGGACATGCCTTTGGGATCCATGGGTGACCTAGAACCTTTGGCAACCCAACCCTGGGAAGGGTTGTGCATGTTAGGGTAAAGGATAGCTCCTTAGATGATGATGTTAGTGAAGGACCATAGAAACCCTATGGGCTTGTGCAAGTAGGGCATAGCTGGAACCTAGGGCACATCATGGGGCTGACAGTAGGATGAAACCCTGGGTAAGGAATCATGAGGGAGCACAAAGGGTTATGGATGATCTTGAGCAAACATAAGTTCAAACCTAGGCTTCACCCATGTAGGGCATGCTTTTGAGGTTGATCCTTCTTGAATAGAGGATCTCTAATGGTGAGGTTGGATGTAGGGTTAGCTCTAGAAAGAGCAGGAAACCCAACAAGAAGGTTGGAAGCCTAAAACCCTGAACAATGGATAATAGTGATTGCCTCATGATCGATCCCTGAAAGTTGATGATGCCTTGGTTGCCTTTAGAGGGACCAAACCCTAGAGAGAGAAGATGAAGCTTCTGGTACATATGTGCCTACGGTATAGGTGTTTACCTTCTGAGGTAGGAAGAAGAGTTCCTTAGACCTAGAAGGGTTTAGTAATGAGCCTTGTACCTTGTTGGTTGTCCTTAAGGAGGACCCAACTCTAAGTGTTGCTCGAGTTGAAGGATGACAAGGAGTGCATGTCATGCCTTTTGCATGCTTGGTTCGTAGTTAAGAGATAGAGCATGCAGTTGGACACCTAAAAGTGAACCTAGGGTTCCTAGGCCTAAGAGGGGAAGTGGTGTACCTAAGGCTCATGATGAGAAGTTGAGTTCCTATAGAAGCGAGCATGGTACTTCTCGTGTATAGATGAAAAGGGAAGCCCTTAAGTTTAAGGTGTGTTTGATGAACCCCTCACAGCTAGGTTGATGATAAAGGAAAGTATGATCTTGATCCAACATCAAGGAAAGAGAATAACTATGACCTAGCATGGTACAGTAGGTGATCTGCTTGTGCCTTAATAGCTTGATAGGGTTAAGTAGACTCATGTGGATGTAAACCCTAGACCTAAGAGCTTTTGTGACCTTGTTGTCAAGAGATAGTTTTCCTCCCATCCGGGGAGAGGGACCCCTTTGGTAGGGTGTATATCAGTTTTGTTGGTTTAAGGTAACCTAAAGAAGTCTCATAGGATCTTGAGAAGCTAAGTGAAAAGTACATGGTATGAGAATGAACCTGTAGACCCATAGATATCCATCTCGAATTGCATATGAATGTGTTACCATGGAAGTAACTGGTATGGAGCTTGACCAAGGTAGGCAGGTTGCCATGATGCCTATGAAAGGATGAAAGCCAACCCATGAATGTAGAAAGAGAGATGATGAAAACTTGGGTAAGGTTCTAAGTGAACATGTATTATAATGGAGAATCCTAAGTCTATCCTAGGGTCAAGTAGGGATAAGACCGATGAAAGTAGGAGTTGCCTAATTCCCCAGTTGCACATGACCATAGGGTCGGGAGGTAACAACTATCATTGTCTGAGGGCCATGGGTTAGGAGATTGATCACCTTCATGAACTCATGGGACCCAAAGGGCAGATGAGTAGGGCACTCCCTTGATGCATGAGGGAAGAGGGATGACCCCAAAAGAGTCAGTACCCTATAGACCTAGAGGAAATGACCAGGGATATAAACCTCAGTAGGTTCAAGACTAGTTTGATATCATGATGTCTGTGACATAAAGACATATGTGGCACATTACAACTTAGATTTAAAGGTGTACTGGCAAGGTGGGATGTACCATCTCTACTCTTGGAACAGGAAGAACTCTGTATTTGGACTGCAGCCAAATGCTTATTTCCTCTTGTTATGGGGGTGAGAGATAGGACATTACGCATGCCATACACCAAGGATAAGAGATGATGTAGGTTGGAACGTTGCCACAAGGAATGGGGATAGAGAAGATAACATACCCTGGTAAAGCAAATGATACATGGATGGTTTGTAAACACTAAGAGGAATGAGGTAGTCCCCTTATGAGGATGTGTTTATCATGAGCTATGTGGAACTTACAAGTTATAGCAGGTTGAGTTTGATCACCATGATGATGAAAGCGGACAGTGTTCTTAATGAATATAGACATGGAGTTTGAGGTGGTAATGAATGTTCTAGTTAAGACTTGTTTGACTAGAAGCTAGAAGAGGTTGTTTGGATAAACCTAAGTTCGAAAAGGGGAGGTGTTTGGATAACACTCAGATGTAACAAGATACATTGGAAAGTTAAGGGTTGTTTGGTTAGCCAGTCTAGTCCTTGATACGATGAAAGGCTGATGGTAGAACCTCAAGTGCACTTATTTGGAAAAGAAGGTGATGAATCCCCGACCAGAATGGTTTAGGGTTTTGGAGGAATCGAACTTGAGGAATCATGAGATACAGGAAATCATGATTGAAGATCACCGTACACCGTGGTTCTACCAAGACAGTAGTTGGCAATAACACTTTGGATGCTTAAGATGAAGTTGCATGTGATATATGGCCATGAAAACCCCAGTAACCCAGTGTGTTGATGTAGAGGGTAAAGAGTTCCTGAGAAGGAACAGGAGTTCATCACTATGGATGTTGTGATAGGTCTCCCCTGGTCCAAGGAAGGTCGAGATGCAATATGGGTTATGATAGATCGCCTTACCTAGATGACATGAGAAAGAAAGAGTTTTGTTAAGGGATAGATCTAGTTGGACTACCCATGAGAGAGATGGTTCAACTACACCATGAAGCGAGTTCAAAGGTTCTTGAGTTTGACCTAAAGGTTTCCTCCCAAAAGATGGAAGTAGGTACATGAATAACTCAATGTTAGTATAGTTTATCACCCCTAACTATGATTAGTATGATCAAGACTAAAGGGTCTGATGAGGGCATGTGTGCTCGTTCAGGGTGATATCTAGAGACAGTTCTTGTCCCATGAAAGATGTGACAATGACCACCATAGCCAGTATCGGGTTTATAAGAAGCTTTGTAAGGGAGGTTGTGTCGGTCACCACTTCAGTAAGGTGATGTTGGTGAAAGGACCACATGATGGTTAGAAAAGGACCACATGATGGTTAGAAAAGGGACCACAGTGCGTATAGATGAATTCACTTTGATTGTGCAAGGGCTGAAAGGAGCCTAGAGACGATGAGAGTTGTAAGCAGATGCAAAGTAGACTGACATACAAGTTACTGTGGAAGAACATGTGAAAATCCGACCCCTCTAAGTTATAGCTAAGAGAGCTGAGTCTCCGATGCATGGGTTCTTTCGATATGGTTTGGTGGAGAAGGTTAAGGTTGACCTTACCCATTAGGATAAAGTAATGTGTGATAAGTTCCATGTGTCCAGTTTAGAGCACTATGTGAGGTACCCCGACCATGTGCTGAGCAATGAACCTAGTGAGCCCTAAGGGAGGCTGACATGGCCTGAGTCACCTGTGCAGTTTATAGACGCTGGGATGAAAGAACTCAGAGAAAAGAATATGTGATGATAAAGGTTCTGTGGAAGCGCCATGAGTATAGTAAAGCCACATAAGGGCCAATGATGGACATGGAAAAGTCTTATCCTGAATTGTTTGTTTGCTTGTTGGAATTTTGAGGACAAAATTCTTATAAGAGGGGAAGGATGTTACAACCTCTATTTTGCATATGTTTTCATAATTGAAATGTATTCATTTTATAAATTTGGACTTAATTAAAAAAGTTGTAAGGATGGATTTCTTTTCAAATATCCCTTTGGATAGGAATTTCGTTATTCCTATTATTAAATTAATCCATTAATGGATATAAAAGAGAAGAAAAGAGGAAAAGTCCAAATAATGGAAAAAGATAAAAAAGGATAAAAGGAATTCATGCTTAAATACCCAGTAATGACTTTTGATATAAGATACTTAAAAGGATAATTATCTAGTCATTCTTAGAAACAGAATGTTTGGCAACACCATGTTTGTGACATCAAACATGAATATTTCAGTTTATCTTTAATATACTTGAAATTAATGAAGAACGAAAAGAGAAAAGATTAATCTAGATTTTGAGTAATGAAATCCTTCCTAATGGTTTAAAGATCAAATCATTTAATGTACATCATGTGAATATGTGTTTCCCTTTATGGACTTTTGTTGCCAAAACCAATCTTTTTAATAAGAAAGGAGTTTCCTTTCGTGACTTATGGTTAACAAAATAAAAATTTAGTTTTTCTTGGAGGACAAATATAATCCTTCCAAATTGTTTTTGAGGGAATATCTTTGAGAAAGGAAGAACATATTTTAAAATACCTCTAGGAGAAACGAGAGAGGGAACACACGAGAATATATATATATATATATATATATATATATATACATATATATATATATATATATATATATTTGTGTGTCTACAGGATGCATGAAGAAGGAAACCAAAGCTTTCAGCCATAACCCTCTTTTCCTCTTCGCCGTCCTCTTCCTAACCCTAAACTTCCTTCTAGTATAAATATAAATATCCTAGGGTCATCACAATGATCCGAGGCAGGCCACCCTCATCTGTTGCCTATACCGTCATTGATCCCTAGAGAAACACCAGAACGGTGGGGCTTCTCATGGAGATGCGATCATCCTCAGCCATCTCTCCCGCAAAGCCGGATACCCTGAAGTCACTTAGAGCGTCGCCCACGACAACGTCTTCCTCCCATATCCAGTTCATGATGAACTAGAGCGGAGTCAGCAAATGATGCCTCGTCTGCATCTGCGTCTGCAGTGGTGTTCCCAATCTCATACGTGTTGGGGTGGTGGCTGTGAGGAGGTGGCATGCAATGAGGATGAGGAGGGCGATGTCATCTTCTCAAGATGATGCCTGGGAGATGATGAGGGGACGACAGATGCAGTATCTTTGACGCGGCATGTGCGCACGGAAGCACAGTTGTGCGTCAGACGGTGTTTGGACCTTGGAAGTTGGTGCTGGGCACCTGGGATGAAGGGGAAGGAAGGGAGATCGGGGTGTAGACAAACCCCGTCAGAGCAGGAGGACGAGAGGAGTCTTGGCGTGCTCTGCAGGACGACGCCACCCGCCAGCAGCACTGGCTGCAGCGCTTGCGGCAATCTGAGGAGAGCATCCCGCAGGGAGGCAGACGAGAGCTTTGGAATGGCAACGATGAAGGGACCTAGCAGCCGACACTTGTAGTTTGAGAAGGAGGTGAGGGCGCCGAAGATGGCCTTGCCCACGGCGTCGGCGGAGGCGGGATCGCCTAGCCGCGTAGGGCAGCAAGAGGCCCGACGCGGGGTAAGGGAAGATTACAACCAAATGACATATATGCCCCTCGAGGTATGCGTGATGCACAAGGGCACATCAGTCCTTTCGTTCTTTCTCTCGATCAACTAATAAAAGTTAATAATTGCTGACTTGGCGTTTCCCTATTGGTTGATTAATGATATAACTTGCGAGAATTATAGAAAATGCTAGGATGATCGGATGTGGACAAGTTATATATGAAACTTGCTCAGAAAAATGAGAGGAATAGAAATAAAATATTATTAGAACCTGAATATGCTTCCTGTTCTAAAAGTATGTGCAATACATGTTTAGATGTGTTTAATGTAAAGGAAAACTTAGATTTACCTTAATCTGATGCTTAGTTAAATATGTTCGTTAAGGTTAAGCTAATACCTGATCTAGACATGTAAAATGAATAATCTTTGATAATGAAGATTAATAATCATGTACATATGGATTTAGGGTTTTGAAACCAACGTGGACATCTACTATGATTAGTAATGCGATCTAATGTGCTTAAATTGACAATTAGGGTTTCATCTAATATGCATAAATCTTAGAAACCATAATATGATGGAATTTGGTTTATTAACCCTAATCCTTAGTCCAAACAAGAGATAACCCTAAATCCTAGTTTAGGATCTCATCTAGATCTGAGTAATGTAATGCGAATACATGGTGACACATATGTAGTATGCATGTTTCAGATACTGTTGATTATATGCTTGGTTGCCTGGATGTTTGGATACACTCTTAAAGTACATGTTAGATCTGCATGGTTTTGTGATGGCATAAGGTATGTGGTTAATTACGAATAACCGCTCTAGTTTCTCGATGGATTCCCGAATGTTTAATCGTATTGAATGCAACTAAACTGTTTGGATGTTCATATTGCAATTATAAAGTGACTATGACTATCACATAATGTATATGCCTACAAACTCAGATCCTGGTTCTCTCTGTGGCATTATAGATAACCTAGTACATGGCTGCCTATGGGTAGGTCCATCAGGTTAGAGAAAGGTCTAGTACATGGCTACCTATTGGGTAGGTCCATCAGGTCTATGGATGACCTAGTACATGGCTACCTATTGGGTAGGTCCATCAGGTCTATGGATGACTTAGTACATGGCTACCATTGAGGTAGGACCATCAAGTCATATCGAGTTAGATATTGGGCTATCTTAGGGTAGTGCCATGCGACTCTATTACCTAGAAGAGAGGTGATATCCATGTCCACTGCAGGGACAGCCCAGAGTCCGAGAATATGTATGGATTGAGTTGTATGGTTTAAAATGTAATCTTGATTGTTAAATGATTAATTGAGTGATTATATTGTTAACCTAGTTGAACACTATCTGCTTCCTCCACATACCAGCTTTGGTTGACCGTCGTTTTGTTTGTCGGCGATTTAGGTACAAATCTCAAAAGTACAAACAGTAAAGCGACACATTGTGAATTCAAGAATTAAAGAACAAGGATGAATTAGTTAGAATAGTTCAAGCTGTGGTTAGAAGTTTATCTTATTCCAATCTTTTCAAAGGTATGCAAAAAATTTATTACCCTATTTCAGTATAGTCTGTTAGAATTTAATAATTGTTTATGGTTATATGTCGAACCTTTGATCCGGAATTAATGGGTGCGGCTTCAACCTCTTGGTCTCCCTTAATTGGGGGTTACTGAAAGGTGAGGTCATAACAGAAGGAGGGTGCTTGGCTGTAACAGTTGCAGCCTCCTACATCCAGTACATACAACCAAAGCTAGAACATGCATACATTGCCCATCCTATGCTGTTCAACGACATATGCCTCGCCGATGAAACAGGAGTGAAGAAAGCATTTCTACAGAAGTGGGCGAGCGGAGTTCCCCGCAAGATCTTCCTCCCAGTTCTACATTACAACCACTGGACACTCCTAGCACTGTACACCCGGGAACGAGCAGGAATTTTCTACAACAACTCGGACGGCAACAAGAACCATCCCGTGCCGTGTACTTCTGAACCTTTGTCATCCGTCAAGCGCTTAGTCCAAAAATACTATGACGAGGTGGAGAAGATGATCCAACCATTCCTAGATACACAAGCAAGCAAGTGGCACGAACTCCAATTCTGCCACCACAGTCCGCAACAACTTCCTTTATCCAACGACTGCGGCATCTACGTCCTGGAATGGATAGCAAGCAAAGAAAAGCCTGACCAGCTCCACCACACCTTCTATCACAGCAAAAGGGGAGAATATGTGTGGGAGCTTCTCTCTGACGCAGGCGTCACCTCACTGGAATAAACATTACCTCACCTTATCTACTTCACAACTCTGGGACAGAGTGTGGAGTAAGTTTAGGGGGTGGGGGTACCATGTGCCAGTGAGGGAGGTACAAATTTTCAAATTTTCAAAATTTTCTTCTTCTTTCACTCTATTTCTTCATTCTTTTGTCCCATATTCGTTATTCTTTTGTGTGCATATATATCTTCATACCAAAATTTTGAAAATTCTTTTGTCTATATCTTCCCATGCATATGTACAAAGTTACTGTATAATAAAAGCCTGTTGCGACTTCTTGCAAAGTTAGTTTTCTATGTGCTTAACGAGATGCAAGTTCTGTTATATCTTTTTGATAATGTTGCTTCAAACGAACAAAAGAGTATGTTTTTCCATGTCAAAAATTTCGAAAAAAAATATATAATAATCTCGCAAACAACTAAGAGACGAGTATGGAGAAGGAAAAAGCTGCCCAAACAGCAGAAATCTCTTTTGTTTTCCCTCACCCAATGAAAATCCCAAAAAAGAGAGAGAAGCCTTATGAGTGTGAATAAAAGCATGAGAGTTGTGCCCAATAAAAGAAAAGAAAAATATATACCCACTTGTTTTCCAAAAGTACCCATCTTTAGGCATGGTAGATCTGGGACAGTGGTACGTAGGATGTGAAATCACTGCTCTAAAGCCAACTGGCTTGGACTGCAGGGACCACTTGCCCGCTAACGGACCCTTACCTGGATGGACTGATGGGAAACAAGAAAACCCCTAAAAAGCCTTAGCCTTCCCGATACACAACTTTCTGCCCCAAAAATAAAGCTGTTTGGTGTGTAAGCTAACTTCGGAATCATACAACAAAGTCTCGCCAAAGCTGTAGAGAAGAATCTTACTTAAACAATAAGGCAGGAAAAACTAAGTCTTTTGTTCGTACTAAGGCAGCATTATCTTTAAGGCATTACGATTCTTGTTTCACCTTTTGAATAGAAAGCTTTTCCGAGCAGAAGAAGCATCACTAAATATAGTTTAAATATTGATTGAGGACAATCAAAATGCTAAGTTTGGGGGACTTGATAACACCTGTTTTTGTGATGTTTTTGCCCTGTATTTCATTATCAAAACTGCCCTTTTCTGCTATTTTCCTCTCTTTTATTAGCATTTTCACAATAATTGGCCAAGCAATGCTCTTAATCCAATTTTTCCATCTTTTGAAGAGTTTTTCCTCATTTTGGTGCAATAAGGTCGTCCCGGCCCACAAATAAGTCCAAGTCTGTTTTGGCCTTCCTGACGCCCGATACAACCTCTGCCCGACAGGGTGGAGCGACACAATGATGCACGACAAAGGGATTTTGCGCAAGAAGAAGCAGATGGACGAAACGCCTTCTACCCGACAGGGAGCCCAACTCGCCTCGAAAACCCAGCTTGTCGGGCGACACAGCCACCCACCGGAAGGCATGCCGCCCGTCACGTGACCGATAGCTGACACCCCTGCGCTGAGCGATATCTGTATCGGCCGTCCAATGGCCCGCGCATAAGGGGGCCACGTGGCGCTTTGAGCACCATAACTTCTCCCAACCAGCTGCCTATAAATAACAGCTACAGGAAGACGAAGAGACAGGTTCGGACAGTTGGGAGCTTGAGCTATCTTCTGAGGAAACTGCGAGAGCACAAGTATCGTGCCCCAGTGCTTGTGCCGGGCGACACTAGGTGAGATTTTCCTCGTCCCGAGAGGGAGGGGATAGTTCACTTAGGACCATCCTAGGTGACACTGCGGGCCGATATCGGCCGACGTAGATGAGCGACATAAGTGCCCGACAGTAGAACGCGTAGCTCCTAGCCCGACACGATATCAAACCCGATACGCTTCGCCCGTCGTGCGTGCCGCCCGACATGAGTATATCGGCCAGGGTCCTTGAGCGATACAGTCGACAGTCGATGTGTGCCGCTTGAGAGGGTTTGCCGCTCGACACCTCTGTATCGGGCTAGGCCCCTGACCAATATCGGGTTGGAGAGCCGCGGCACCCTATCGTCCTTCTACATCAAGGAGGCGACATCTATCTTTTAATTCTGTTATTTAATTCTTTATTTACGCAATGTATTAAGACCTTTAATGTTTATGGAAATAGCAAAGTTTAATTACCTGTTGCTCTATGCTTGGTGCAAAATGTTGGATGACTACTATGTTTGATATCTGAACTCTAGCTTGCATGTTTGGATCGCGTTTCGCTTAGCTACCGAATCATGTTTTCCCGTCGCAACAACTTCAAGAGTTGTGTTTTGGCTCTAGTGTTTGGTCCAATTCTGGAGTACGAGAGTGCCTGGAACGGAGTTGTTTCGGTAACATTCCACTCTAACTTAAGTCCAGCAACCTCGGGAGGGGTGTTGACACTTGGTTAGAGGTACTCGCTCTGAGAGGAGGGGTGCAGGATGTTACTGCTGCCGCTTGTTTTACTGTAGTCTTATCCTTCATACCTTGCTCTAGCTCTAGTCTTTATCTTTATGTTTTTGTTGCATGAAAACCCCTAAAAACTGCTTAATGACTAAAACCTTAAAATCTCTCTAGTAGCTCCACTTGGAGATAGTTTTCTTTGTTTTATTTATGACATCTTGTTGTTTCCCTTTTGGGAATTTATATATCTTTATACCTGCCGGTGTGTAGCGTGTCAATTCTGGTTCTCAACACTACCACCCTTGTCCCTGTGTTCGACCCCGTATGTCTACTTCGACCCCGTAAACAAAGTTGTGGGGGCCTAGAAGGATTCAGGTTTATAAATGTAAAAGCTCGACTACCTCAAATCCGCCTCCATTTTTGGACGCGCGATTTAGGCCGGTCAGGCAACTACATGATAATATTTAACTTGCTTAGTTACGTGCATTTCAGTATCTTTTAACATCAATCAAGTTACAAATAAGAATTATTTCAGATGCTACAAAGATATGCATAAATGTGTTTATCAAGTACTTTCATGTTCTTTGAAACACATAGTTCACTTAGAATTTCATTCTCTTATCATCATCATGCTTGGGTATTCAAACCCTTAGTTCATCACTGAGCCTTGTCACCACTTAGCAATGAACAATTACCTCTAGGTCATCAGACCAGGGTATTTATTCACACAGTTCACATAGCTCATTAAATCAATATCATATAACATCATAGCTATTACTTAGATATACTCATTAATTTATGATACATGCATGGTTAGTATATCATGCTATTCACAATATCACATACAAATCATAACCATGTAGTACAAAAGAAACATATTCTTTCCATGAATTAGAATTAGAGTTTCCCTTTAACAACTGATTAGGGTAGAAAACCATCTCATCACCTACTCTTAGGGTTATGATTTACCTTTACTATTCTACTAGGGTTTCAAGATCTCATCATAAAAGATTAAACCCCAAATCATACTACATTCATGATGGGAGTATTAACATATGTTCATTACATAATTAACTTTCCAATCTTAGTTTCTCTCTCATCCTCACCAGGGTTTTGATTACTTAATTCACCTCTTAAAGTCTATTAGCTCATCATTATTAAATTGAATTGAACTCATTGTATCTCAATGTTGCATTAATCATACAACATACATCACTTAGACAAGTCTAATGAATTGGAGCATGCCTACCATATCAGGTATCATGGTATATAATGTTATCCTATCATTCTTGGAGATGCACATATCATCATATCATGGATCCATATTAGTCATGTGGCAAAACCACATCATCATATCGGGTTTAGGGTTTATCACCTAACACCATATCGTGTAGCCATGTCGGGTTAGCTATCACTTAGCTTTTATCATCTCAAGTCAACCTCATATTGTGTATGGGTTAGACTCTTGACCTTATGTTGGGTATAGAGATATATTGAATTCTCCTATCATGCACGAGAGTGCACCATATTAGGCATATCATGTATTGCTTTACCATGTATCGTTTAAGCAATATGGAGATAATATCATATTGATTTCTTACCTTGGATTGTCATATTAGTTTTCCATATTGAACTACCATATTGGATTTCCATCTTGGATTACCATATCAGCTTTCCATCTTGGATTACCATATCAGTTTTCCTTCTTGGATTACATACTATATCAGATTCCCATCTTGGGTTTACCATATCGGTTTATATGTTGGGTATCATATCGGGTTACCTATATTAGATAAACCCTTAAACTCATAAACTCTTTATAGTTTTGAGCTTCAGTGCTTTCATTATAATTACATGATAAGATAGATACTTAGTTGCTCTTCAACCCATCACAAGGTAGTAGGGTATGTTGGGTGATGCGATGATTTTGAGTCGCATTTATAGACCTGTTTTATATGTGTTTTATGCTTTAATTAGTCATTTCTATGGTTAATATCGCATAATTCATCCATTTTGGTCTTTGCCATCATTTTATGTCAAATCCCCTTAGTTTTATCATTTTGAGCATTAATTATCACATTATTATTATTTGTGTGGATTTATTTGATCCTGTCTTTGAATTTCAGGAAAAACAAGTATTTGCTTCTGTCGATACCATCGACGGAAGTTGATACCATCGACACGGCTACAGGTTGCCAGCCGAAAGTAGCAGCAAAAAGTCGATACCATCGACTTGATGTCGATGGTATCGAGACACCTTCAGGTTGTTGGCGAAGAAGCAGTCGATAGTATCGACACCCAGTCGATACCATCGACACACGGAGGCTACAGCGTCACAAAATGACAAAACCGACGCCAAAAGGAAGTCGATACCATCGACCCGAGTCGATGGTATCGAGATAATGTCGGGCGCGACAAAGGAAGGGTTTGCAGCCAGCCGCTACTGTAGCGGGTCGATACCATCGACTCGCGTTGATGGTATCGACACCGTAGGATATGAGTTTGCTTTCTAATGATCTCAATCGGACGGCTGGAGTGAAGGAGCGACCTAATTAGGGACTTATACCTAAGGAGGCCGCCCAAAAAAAAAGAAGATCGGATTAGCCATTGCACAAGTGCCGAGGAGCGAGAGAAAGGAGAACGGAGGCCAGAAGTCATACCAATCGATCCGGACGCTGCCGAAGACGGATTTCACCACCGAGAGGCGGGAAAGCACGTGTTCTACACAAAGGATCAATCGGTTCTTCTCCGTTCAGGGGTTTTCCCATTCAATTCACGTTTTTTCATATGATTTTCCCTATTTCTACCATGTACTTGTGTGAGATGAACATGCGGGGCTAATCCCCTTCATCTTTAGGACCGGGAGTAGCCTGGGGATTCATTGTATGACCGTTTTATAATAGTAATTCATATTTTCTCTCTTAAATCCGTGGTATAGTTTCATTTTCTCCATATATTGTTATGCTTGATCACCATAATAATAACCTAATGCCCTTAATCACTTTGAAAGAAGGATTAACGGTTGAAAAGAGACGGAATCTACATTAATCGACAAATCCCTTGACCAAGGTGGTGTAAAATTAATGGTGGATACTGAGAGATCGTTCGTAATGCACTTAGTTTAGGGGATAGGTTACTACGACGGTGGAACCGACCTAAACCTAAGTAGTGAATTGCACCATGACAGTGGGCACTTCTGTTTTCAGGCCACTACCCGGATAGAGAGAGAAGAGTGAGGCATTATATAAAACCTAATGCAATGAAAACCCGCGGTGAAACCGCAATCCTAAAGATTCCTTTTTGAATTGATTAAATTAACCTTTAATCGATTGTTTGCTTTGTTATATTTTTATTTTCTTTTAATTTTGAACAACAAACCCCGAATTTGTTATTCGGCTTAGCTGATCGCAAATAGTTAGTAGGAGTCTCCAACAATTCTGAGTATCCCTGTGTTCGACTCGGGCCTCACAAGGCTTGTACTACTCGACGCGTATACTTGCATTTTTAGCGCGTAGTAAAATACACGTCAATTTTTGGCACCGTTGCCGGGGATACTGCGAATTGTTGGCACTTCGAGTGCTACGCACGGCCACTCTAGGCCACAAATTTTTTTATTTTTCATTCAATTTCAAATATTTTTACATTGTGCTTTAATTGTTTATACTCGTCTAAGCTTAGTACTGAACTCGAATTTTCTTATTTCAGGTACTGTGTATGGTGCATACGTGTAGTACTGACTACACGGAACGCGCACCCGAGGTTCCGTTTTCGGGACCTGAGGACGAGGAGCATTCCGAGCAAGAGTATCAAGAAGAGGTAGATTCTAAATCTGAACCAGAAGAGATGGCCGAGCCACAGACCATATGGGAGATCAAAGCTTCTTCCTCATCAGCTTCAAAGGGGCCTATAAAGAAGCAGGCAATCAACATACCGACATATAAGATCGATCCAGCGTTGATTAATTTGGTGAAATCAAATGTGTTTCATGGGATGAAGAATGAGGATCTTGTTGCACACATCAGCCAGTTTGTTGAAAACTGTGACATGGTAAAAATAGACAGGTTTCCACAAGATGCATTGTATCTCAAGCTTTTCCCAAGTTCCTTGGCGGGAGCAGCAAGAGAGTGGCTACATAATCTAGACGATGAGTTCGTGGAGTCTTGGGACCATATGGTAGAGGTCTTCTTTGAGAGGTTCTTTCCTCCTGAGAAGACTAACGACATGATCCGGAAGATTCATAATTTCACCCAACAGGCTAGTGAAACATATTCTGAGACCTGGGAGCAATTTCAGGTTATGTTGAGGAGGTGTCCGCATCATGGGCTGGACAAGGAAACGCAGGTGAAAATCTTCAATTTTTCTCTCTTCGAGCATGATAGGAGTAATCTGGATTCAGCCGGGTCGGGATTTTTTCTAAACAACACAGACACCAGATGCTGGGAAATACTCAAGAACATGGCTAGAAAGCAGTCCTGGGGAGAAAGAGAGAGAGGCCCAGTTGAGCAAGCACGAGTCGCCAGTGAATCAAAGGCAATGAGAGAGCTAAATGAGAAGATGGATCTTCTCGCAAAGAAGTTACTGTAAAAGGAAGATAATGAGTCCGAGGATGAGGCTCCAATCAAGTACATGAGACAACAGCAAGGGTATAGGAACAATGACTACTCATGGAGAAAGGACAAAAAGTTCTCATGGAAGGATCCGAACAATTTTCTGCAGGATCCGGAAGCCAAGCCCGCGTCGGCTGCAGAAGACAAGAGCACGAAGTTGCTTAATCAGGTCATCAAGAAAAATCAAGAGTTAATGAATACATTCGGGCAGCAAATCAAGCAACAAGGAGAATACATGAATCAATTTGGGCAGACATTGCAGAGCCATGGGGCTCAAATGAGGACCATAGAGACATCCATGGCACAGATGGAAGCCGAGATTGCCAATTTGAAGAAGCCGGCACATCCGGGTTTTCTGGGGAATACTAATGTTCCCGGGGGAAACCAGCAAGCCAAGGCTATCCTGCTTAGAAGCGGTAAGAAAGTGTTGAATCCAAGAACTGATGAAACAAGCACACCGCGAGATGAAGTTGAAGGTGAAACCAATGTGGAGCAGCCCACACCAGTCTCAGGGCAAGTTGAAGACATAACCGTGGAGAGTACTGAAGAACAGGATGCTGAGGAGGAACCACAGAAAAAGATGCCTTATGTGCCACCTCATCAAAGGGCACAAGCTGTTCCGGTCCCGTATCCGAATAGCGTGAAGGCAAGGAAGGTAGATGCACAGTTCAAGAAGTTCTTGGACAGTTTTAGGAAGCTTTCAGTCAATATCCCGTTACTGGAAGCCATTGAGCAAATCCCTTCCTACGGGAAGTTTCTAAAAGATGTCATTACCAAGAAGAGAAAAATACCAGATACTGAGGTCGTTGTGCTAAAGGAGAAAGTGAGTGCCTTCATTATGGGCACTTTGCCGCCAAAGAGACAGGATCCAGGGTGTTTCAACATTTCTTGCTATATCGGGAAGTGTAAATTTGGAGAAGCATTGTGTGATTTAGGGGCAAGCATCAACTTGATGCCCCTCTCGACATTTAAAAAGTTGGGACTGAAGGAGTCACGGCCGAGCAATATGACTATTCAATTGGCCGACAACTCTGTGGTGAAGCCTTATGGAATCTGTGAAGATGTCTTAGTAAAGGTGGATCGATTTGTCTTTCCGGCTGATTTTGTGGTTATGGAGATGCAGGATGAGCATGGAAATGAGCTGTTACTTGGACGTCCATTCCAAGCTACAGCCGACATGATCCTAGAGATGGGGAGAGGTCGCTTGACCTTGGGCATAGCATATGACCGCTTTGAGATGGTCATGCCTTCTAGCACTGCGTCATCTAAAGCAAAAGAACAATGTAATATGGTGAAACATATGGATCGCAATATCTCACTCTGCCTTGGAAAACCATTTCTGGACATGGCTCATGTGATGAGCAAGGTGGATAATGGAACCTTAGCTGTGGATATCATGTAGCAGACTAAGGTTGTTTCTTTTTGTAAAGCTGTGGGATTTCCAAATGATGAGAATGAAGACATTCCGCCTTCTTGGGAGGAGGATGCGATTGCTATTTCTGTTGTTGATGCATATCCGGAAGTACCGCTGGAGGCTTGTTTGTTGAATATTACATATGATTGGATGCGGAGTAAATCACTCGAGGAGTGCGCTAAAATGCTTCAGATTCTTCCATGCTTCTATGCGAGGCACTATGAAGATTTAGGTGCAATTCCCCCACCGCTGCAATCATCTCTTATCAGCCCGCCAGATTTGGAATTAAAGTCACTGCCCCCGCATCTCAAGTATGTCTTTCTAGCTGAGAAAGACAAGTTACCGGTGATCATTTCTGCTTATTTGAGTGCGGAAGAGGAGGAGCAACTGTTGATAGTGCTGAAAAACCACTGAGGAGCTTTTGGGTGGTCCGTTGCAGACATCAAGGGGATTTCCCCTACTCTATGTCAGCACAAGATTCAGCTCGAGGAGGGAGCCAAGCCAGTGATTCAGCCTCAGAGACGTCTAAATCCGAGCATGATGGAGGTTGTGAAGAAAGAGGTCATTAAACTTCTTGCAGTAGGGATTATCTATGCCATATCAGACTCGACATGGGTGAGTCCCACACAGGTAGTCCCTAAGAAGGGGGGAATTACTGTCACTCAAAATTTATTGAATCAACCTGTCACCACCCGATTGGTAACCGGGTGGCGAGTTTGTATTGACTACCGTCGTTTGAATGCTTCCACACTTAAGGATCACTTTCCTTTATCGTTTATTGATCAAATTTTAGAACGTCTTGCCGGGCGATCACACTTTTGTTTTCTAGACGGGTACTCGGGGTACAACCAGATCTCGATTGATCCTTTGGATCAAGAGAAATCTACGTTCACTTGTCCCTATGGGACTTTTGCTTACCGTCAAATGTCGTTTGGTTTATGCAACGCACCAGCGACGTTTCAACATTGTATGCTCGCCATATTTTCTGACATGGTAGAGCGCTGTCTTGAGGTTTTTATGGATGACTTCTCGATTTATGGTGCATCGTTTGATGAATGTCTCTATAACCTAGACAAAGTGTTGCAGCGTTGTGAGGACACACACTTGGTCCTTAACTGGGAGAAATGTCACATGATGGTGACAGAGGGAATAGTGCTAGGACACAAGGTGTCTAGCAAAGGTCTTGAGGTGGACCTAGTGAAAATTGAGGTCATTTCCAAGTTGCCCCCACCAAATTCTGTAAAAGGGGTGAGAAGTTTTCTGGGACACGCCAGGTTCTATCGGCGATTCATAAAGGATTTTTCTAAAATTGCAAAACCTTTGTCCGAGCTTTTGGAGAAAGATGCGGTTTTTTATTTCAATGATAAGTGTCTACATGCATTCGATGTTTTGAAAGAAAAATTGATTTCTGTCCCGGTTGTTCAAACGCCGGATTGGACGGAACCTTTCAAATTGATGTGTGACGCTTTGGATTTTGCGATAGGAGCCGTATTGGGGCAATGGGTAAATAATAAGCCCGTTGTGATTTTCTATGCTTCAAAAACTCTGAATGATGCTCAATTGAATTATACAACTACTGAAAAAGAATTACTTGCCATTGTGTTTGCTTTCGAAAAATTCCGGCAGTATTTAGTTGGATCTAAAGTAGTTGTATGGACTGACCATGCTGCAATAAAATACTTGATGGAGAAAAAAGATGCAAAGCCTAGACTCATTAGGTGGATTTTGCTCTTACAGGAATTTGACATTGAAATCAAGGATAAATCTGGGATTGAGAATGTAGTGGCTGATCATTTGTCTAGGTTAGAAAGGGTGGATGAAAAAGATTTACATATACCCATAACCGAGACGTTTCCGGATGAACAACTTTTGAAAATTAACTCTAAAGAGCCTTGGTTCGCTGAAATTGTTAATTATTTGGCTTGCGGGATCATCCCAGAAGATTGGTCATATCAGGAAAAGAAGAGATTATTTCATTCTTTGAGATACTATTTTTGGGATGATCCAATTCTTCTTAAGAAATGCAGGGACGGTATTTTACGCAGCTGTGTGCCTGAAGTGGAGTACGAGAGTGTTCTCCATCATTGCCATGCATCACCTACGGGAGGACACCACACCAACTCGCGAACGGCAGCTAAAGTTTTGGAAAGCGGCCTTTATTGGCCAACTTTGTTTCGGGATGCCTACGATTTTGTGAGGCAATGTGATCCTTGTCAGCGAGCAGGTAATATATCAAAGCGACAGGAGATGCCCCTGAATGTATTTCAGGAAGTTGAGGTATTTGACTTGTGGGGCATAGATTTCATGGGACCCTTTGTGTCCTCGAACTCCAATTTATATATCTTGTTAGCAGTTGATTATGTGTCAAAGTGGGTGGAAGCAATCCCCACAAGGACTAATGATTCCACTCTAGTGTGCAGGTTCGTGAAGGAGAATATTTTCTGCAGGTTTGGGATACCCCGAATGATAATCAGTGATGGGGGTACACATTTTAGGAATTAGAAGTTCTCGACATTATTGAATAAATATGGGGTCAAGCACAACATTGGCACCCCATATCATCCACAGAATCAAGGCCAAGTGGAGGTCTCAAACCGTGAAATCAAGAAGATTCTAGAGCGAACGGTGGCATCCACGAGGAAGAACTGGAGTGCCCTACTACCGGATGCACTGTGGGTGTACAGAACGGCCTATAAAACACCTATAGGCACCACGCCTTTTAGGTTGGCGTATGGCCGGGCTTGTCACTTACCGGTGGAGTTGGAGCACAAGGCCCATTGGGTGCTTAGAAGGCTAAATCTAAGTTATGATAAAGCTGGGAGGAAGAGAATGTTTGAATTGAATGAGCTGGATGAGTTACAGATGACGGCATATGAGAATGCCCAGATATACAAGGAGCGCACAAAACTGATCCACGATCACCACATCGAGTTGCGCACGTTCAAGAAAGGAGATAGTGTTTTGTTGTTCAACTCCCGACTCAAGTTGCATCCCGGGAAGTTAAAATCCCGGTGGAGTGGACCGTTCGTTGTGGAAGAGGTCAAACCACACGGCGCAATTCTAGTGCGTGATGATGATACCACGTTCTTGGTAAATGGACAGAGGCTAAAGCTCTATTTTGGTGAGAATTGCAAGAGGAAGGTGAATGAGGTTAAACTCATTGCACTTTTGGATGAATGAGATGCCCGGAAGCCGTCTAGCCTAAGACGTTAAAGAAGGGCGCTTGTTGGGAGGCAACCCAACCATCGATACATTAGGATAGTTTAATTATAATCGTAGGTTGCTTTATTTTTGTTCAATTTTTAGTATAAAGAAGATACCTTGATCCGTTTTTTCATTGTGCAGGATGAGGCAGAGTCGATACCATCGACACCCTCGTCAATGGTATCGACAAGGGTACAGATTGACAACTACAGATTTTGTTCTGAGTCGATACCATCGACGGCCTCGTCGATGGTATCGACATACCTACAGGTGGTCGAGAAGGGAACGTCAATAGTATCGACACAGGCGTCGATACCATCGAGATCTCTGGAGAAGTTCAGATTGATTTGTCTCAGTCAACTCGATACCATCGACGGCCGAGTCGATGGTATCGACATGGTTCCAGGTTGAAATGCAAAAAGGCGGTGTCGCAATGAAGACAAGTTGATACTATCGACACCTGTCAATGGTATCGACACCTGTCGATGGTATCGACCATCCATGTCACCGATCCGAGCAAAGAAATCGACGGCGATCGCGCCTTCCACGTCATCGATCTGGGTGCAGCGTCGATACCATCGACACGGGTCGATGGTATCGACACGACAATGATCCGGGTTACAAGATCCAGCAATCGACGACCGTCGATACCAGTGAGGGGCGGATAGCATCGACCCAAGTCGATACCATCGACGCGCGTCGATAGTATCGACGGGCCAACAGTATCGCCGGCCAAGTCTATTTAAGGAGAATCATTACGTCATTTGACGTCACACCTTCAGAGTGATCTCCCCCCTTTGCGCCGAGCACTCCCCCGAGCCATCCAAGAGCAAAGACCAGCATCACCGAGCGACGATCATCACCGAGCGGAGATCTGATTCTCCAATCTTCACCGAGCTCTCCTTCTCCAACCCCTTTCTCATCGCCAACATGGTGCATACAGCCGGAGCTTCGTCCTCATGCGCAACTTCACCAGACTTCGTACCACCACCACCAGGATCGGTCGCACGTCCCCGACTCGTCCATCCTTCCACCGAGGTAAAGAAGATCTATGAGGAGATCTTAAAAAGGAAGATCGAGCCTACCCGGTATGTGGACCGGGAGATGGTTCGAGATCTCGGATTCGAGGCCAACTTGGCCTATGTTCTTAACGGGCAGGCCCGTCACACTCCAATAAGGCCTGGCGAACTAGAGTTTCACCAAGATGGCCAGCCGTTCTTTGGTGACTGGCCGACATATAAAGAGTTGGTAGCCGAGTTCATGGCGTCGTTGGACGTTTGCATCGTTCCCAACAACATCAATGCTACCGACCGCGAGTGGATCTAGGGTCGGGTGTCTTTCCGGCTGTACAACCACGACTACGTTCTCACGCTGAAGCAATTCAACACAATTTTCAACTGGAACCATTCCCAGTACGACCACCGGCGGCCGGATAACCGCACCAACTACGACGCTCTCTTCTCCGAGTTGGTGACGGTGCCACAAGGGAGGTCGGTGAGCTACCACAACGCTGCGGTAGCCGACTTCGAGCACCCGTTTGTTCGGGTATTGCACCGGATGTTGAGTTCCACCATCTTTGCTCGAAGTGATCTGGCGCTAAGCAAATTTTAGGAGACGGATCTTTTCTTCTTATATCAGCTCCTGAAGCGCCAAGAATGCAACTGGGGTGCATTCTTTCTACAACGAGTTTTGGCGGTGAAGAGGAGCACGAGAAAAGCCCCGATCCATTTTGGGGGGGCTTTTCACCAAGGTAGCCCTCTACTTGGGCTTGAATCTCGATCAGCTGACTCCTCTTTCTACGAGAAGCAAGGTCAACTTGCAACATCTACACCGAGCCAATCTCATTCTTCTCTGGGATGTCGTGGCTTTTGCACATTGCCACGTAAATCAAGCGTACCAGGAGTGCGCGCTGCCAGATCCCGTCTTCAACATCGCGGGCGCACAACATTTCAGATGGCCGATTATAGCCATCGACTCCGATGATGAAGAAGGCGGCAATGCCGGCGGCGACGACGGACAGGACGACGAGGCTGAGGAGGAAGAAGAGGCATTCACACCTCTTCGAGCATGAGTAGCACCCCGGAAGTGTCCTCGGATGCATCCGGGTGCGTCTTCTTCATCACAGCCTACGCCGCCATCACCACAGCCCTCGCAGCCTAGCGAGGATGCCTATTCCATGCAAGGCATGTACAACATGCTCCAAGATATTCAGCAGACGCAACACAGCCACACCGCTGCGTACGCCGGTATTCAAGATACCACCAACCGACTTTTTGTCAACCAGTAGGCGATCTTCGAGAATGAACGCCTTCTTTTCTCAAATCAAGAGAACATCCATGATCGGCTGCATAGGATGGAGCAACAGCAGCAGCCGTTTTATGATCATTACTGGAGCCAGAATTATTTTGGGGGGTATCCACAGCCTCCTCTAATGCCCCAGTATGATCCGACCTTTCAAGGGCAATACCCGTCTTGGGACCCCACGGCGCCGCAGTACCCGCCTCCACCTCCACAAGAGTGATCGGGTATCCCTGTTCCAATCTTTAAGTTTGTTTTCGACTATGAGGCCATAGTCGAATTCAAGCTTAGGGGGGGTAGTTGGAACAACTCTATCTTTTATTGTTTTCAGTTTTTAGCGTTATTGCTTTTGTTCTCTTGTTATTTGTTTCTTGCAATTTTAGTTTTGTAGGATCCACGTGCTATCTAGTGTAATTGTGGACGTCATAAAAGGGTGTCATCTTGTTTTTAGTGCATGGGAAATTCAAGGGAAATTTGAAAAAGTTGTGTCTTTGGATAGCTTGTTTTGTTTTGACCTTGGGCACACATCCTATGAAAATGATTGATTATGTCAACTTTAAAACAACATTTCATACCTGTACTCCTAATGATTCATGAAAGTGGACGAAAATGGTTGTTTGAGCCTAACCTAACCAAATGGTAATGAGACTTTAATTGGATGTAAGAGAGAGAACCCTCTAAACTACTACACATGTCAGTAAGGAGGGACACATAATATCTTTCTAAGGTTTAGTCATCTAGTCTTGTGATCGTTCCACTTCATTTTTCTATAATCCACCTAAGAATTGGAAGTAAAGTGCAGTTTTCCTTCCTTTTTGTGTGCATAGCATTTAGATAGGACTTGCATTGGTATTTTCCATATGTTTGCATAAAAAAAATATAGTGATTCATGCACATTACCTTTAGGTGCATGCCATGTAGTCGCATTCATGATTTTCATGCATAAAGTATATCATGTATCTCAATTTTTCCCAAATGGTGAATTAAATTGTTCCATACCTTCTAAATAGTGCAAAAATTTCTGAGTATGAAGAAAATAGCCCAATAAAATTATCTTTAAGAAATTATGGATATGTGGGCTGGAAAAAAAAAGGAAAAGAAAAAGAATTTAGAAGAAAGTGAAATAAGAAGGAGAAAGGAACATGATATTAGTTGCATTTCAGGATAATTGAGTACATGATGTAGCTTGACTAGATATCCATCTCATTTTGAGATGGATGGTTAGTGCATGCATCATTCCACCCAATTTTAGGCATTAGGGCATCTTTAATGTGCATTTGCATCATATAAGACATTTTTGTATATGCATGTTGAAACTATACAATACTTCCACGTTCTTCCATGAGCTACCCATCTTCATCCACCCGTTGCTCGGATTGGTAGGCCACCGTGAATTTCTCCTCACTAATGAATATCAGGAGAACTGCTTCCATGTAGATGGTAGTTAGGATGAGCAACGTAGTATAGGCGATCACAAGATACACCAATGCTGAATCGGCGAATTTTATTATGTTAACTGCCTTATGTGATAGTGTTCATCGGTTAGGAGGTTAATTTCTTTTATTGATGATTACCGTCACCTTTAGGGTAATTACCGTTCGGTGGTTAGAGAAGGCCGGTTTGTGAATGTTCAGTGGGAGTCATATGGGATGTTGGGGTGGTGTGTTGTTTTTCAGTTGACATTTGCAATTCTATTCTAAGGATGAGTTGCTCGAGGGCGAGCAATGTTCAAGCTTAGGGGAGTTTGATGCGATGATTTTGAGTCGCATTTATAGACCTGTTTTATATGTGTTTTATGCTTTAATTAGTCATTTCTATGGTTAATATCGCATAATTCATCCATTTTGGTCTTTGCCATCATTTTATGTCAAATCCCCTTAGTTTTATCATTTTGAGCATTAATTATCACATTATTATTATTTGTGTGGATTTATTTGATCCTGTCTTTGAATTTTAGGAAAAACAAGTATTTGCTTCTGTCGATACCATCGACGGAAGTTGATACCATCGACACGGCTACAGGTTGCCAGCTGAAAGTAGCAGCAAAAAGTCGATACCATCGACTTGATGTCGATGGTATCGAGACACCTTCAGGTTGCTGGCGAAGAAGCAGTCGATAGTATCGACACCCAGTCGATACCATCGACACACGGAGGCTACAGCGTCGTAAAATGACAAAACCAACGCCAAAAGGAAGTTGATACCATCGACCCGAGTCGATGGTATCGAGATAATGTCGGGCGCGACAAAGGAATGGTTTGCAGCCAGCCGCTACTGTAGCGGGTCAATACCATCGACTCACGTCGATGGTATCGACACCGTAGGATATGAGTTTGCTTTCTAATGATCTCAATCAGACGGCTGGAGTGAAGGAGCGACCTAATTAGGGACTTATACCTAAGGAGGCCGCCCAGAAAAAAAAAGAAGATCAGATTAGCCATTGCACAAGTGCCGAGGAGCGAGAGAAAGGAGAACGGAGGCCAGAAGTCATACCAGTCGATCCGGACGCTGCCGAAGACGGATTTCACCACCGAGAGGCGGGAAAGCACGTGTTCTACGCAAAGGATCAATCAGTTCTTCTCCGTTCAGGGGTTTTCCCATTCAATTCACGTTTTTTCATATGATTTTCCCTATTTCTACCATGTACTTGTGTGAGATGAACATGCGGGGCTAATCCCCTTCATCTTTAGGACCGGGAGTAGCCTGGGGATTCATTTTATGACAGTTTTATAATAGTAATTCATATTTTCTCTCTTAAATCCGTGGTATAGTTTTGTTTTCTCCATATATTGTTATGCTTGATCACCATAATAATAACCTAATGCCCTTAATCACTTTGAAAGAAGGATTAACGGTTGAAAAGATACGGAATCTACATTAATCGACAAATCCCTTGACCAAGGTGGTGTAAAATTAATGGTGGATACTGAGAGATCGTTGGTAATGCACTTAGTTTAGGGGATAGGTTACTACGACGCTGGAACCGACCTAAACCTAAGTAGTGAATTGCACCACGACAGTGGGCACTTCTGTTTTCAGGCCACTACTCGGATAGAGAGAGAAGAGTGAGGCATTATATAAAACCTAATGTAATGAAAACCCACGGTGAAACCGCAATCCTAAAGATTCCTTTTTGAATTGATTAAATTAACCTTTAATCGATTATTTGCTTTGTTTTATTTTTATTTTCTTTTAATTTTGAACAACAAACCCCAAATTTGTTATTCGGCTTAGCTGATCGCAAATAGTTAGTAGGAGTCTCCAACAATTCTGAGTATCCCTGTGTTCGACTCGGGCCTCATAAGGCTTGTACTACTCGACGCGTATACTTGCATTTTTAGCGCGTAGTAAAATACACGTCATTGGGTTTCAAAGGCAATCAGATTTCAAAGTATATTGGGTTTCCACTTCTTCATCTAGGGTTTTTGCCCATATCGTATAAAAGGTATAGCTTTAACCTTGTATCATGTATAATGTGATAGTAGGTATCTCCTATATTGTCCATAGGACATGCCTCATATCGTGTATGAGGCATCACCTACTTTGATATTAGGTGAACCACCATCTTGGGTTCCATATCGGATTTTAAGGTACTTCAACCCATATCGGGTTGTACCATGATGACGTCATCATCATCATCCTCAAGACCTTTATCTTGATATTCTAAACAATGAACAACAGTCCTAACTACTTGTTGGAACTCATAATATATCAATTAATCAAAGGAAATCCAAATTTGAAAGTAATCAACAAGTTCAATGATATTGAAGGAAAAGAAATATGGTTGGGTTCAAGTAATATAACCTGCCTCTAAAACAACTTCCAAGCTTCAAGCTCCAACTCTTATCATTCCAAGGTTTAAGATGAGCTTCTCTAAGATCCAATACTTGAGTTCTTCAACACTTGCACGATATCTCCCCTCCTTATGGCCGATATCACCTTGCTAGGTTGATATCTCCTTCTTGGCCGATACCCTTTGTCTTTGGCCGATACCATTTTACAACTCAACTCTCCTCACTCATGCATGATACTAGAGTGATATGCACGATATGAAATGGAAAGTTGATAACAAGATTTCAAAAATTCTACTAATAGGTGAAGGGAAGGGTATTTATACTTGGGATTTATGGAAAAGAGTGTAAGAGGTGTCATTCGCTTAAGATACTAAGTGCCACATAGCCATGCATTGTCGACACATGTAGTTACATGCATCCTATCTTTATCTTTCCATTCAAAAATAAAAGCTGAAGGATAATTCAAAGGATAAGGGTCGGGCTCCTTGGTTATCTTCTAGAGCAAGCCTTCTTCCACTCACTTCATTATTATATTCAACAAAATCTTTTCCAAGGAAAAGTTGAAAGCCGATACATATCACTTCATATAAGTTCCTTGCCTGTCATGGCCAAAGCCAAGACTCCACAAACTGATAGGAGACTCCCTTTATGGATCCATGGCCGATAGGGACTCCTACTTTAAGTCTTCAACTCCATATAGCTCATACATATATAGCTTTCAACTATGCATTTTCTTGGTCTTTCCATTACTAAGAATTCCATCACTCTAGGATGATTCAAACATAGTATCTCCTTCTTTCTCTCTCCTCTAGATAATACTAGGAATAGGTATAGACAATCTAGAGGTGGTAATTTACACATCAACCCTATATTCTGAATATATTACAATTCGTACCATAATTGATGCGCCAAGCACTTAACATTTTTCAACAAGTTCTCACTTAGAATTTAGGCTTTCCACAAGCCATCACTGAGCATCATTCACTCTCTCATTATGTTAAAATACTTAGAATACATTCAACATGTGACATTTGCAATATAACCCCTCATCTTGGGTAATTTGCACTTTACACTCAGACTATCATATAATGCACACATAGTTTGCATATAAGCTCAAATTTGAAAATAAACTTCACAAAGGGCCTTAATTACCTTTCAAAATATTAGAAAAAGTTTGTAAGTAACTTATTTAAGCAAAACTTCTAGATTTAAGCCATAACCCAGGTCAGGGATGTTACACTTATGATGTGTCGTGCCTTAAACATATATAGAGGCATATGTGTATGGCTAGGATACCATTTGTGATAGAATTGTTGGTTACCCTTATCCTACCCCCACTGACTGTAGAGTTAGTAGTAGTAGGGTTTGGGCATTTTCCAATAGAATGGTACATAGTAAAAATATATATCAAAAAGGCAATATCAAAGCTAAATAGATAACAAGATACTCATATGAAAATAGAGACATGTATTCTAATGCTTGGGCCCACTGCCAAAGGTTGTATTAGAGTTTCAAGAAAGACAAATGGCCCCATAGACCACCACTAGACTCAATATTGTTCTTTGTACTCACTCACACGCAATATGGGATCAACTTCCCACTTGGTCACCAGTCCTAGTACTACCCCAAGTTGAGCATGCTTAACTGAGGAGTTCATAGTGATGGGCTCCCTAAAAAGGAGGTGCACCTTGGTCATATGGGTAGTCTAATCTTTCCTTTTAAGATCATTTTACCTGAGGCCCCAAGACTTGGGAGGTTACAATATCCCCAACTTATACTGTTGACATCCTCATCAAGGCTCAACTATAAGGCCTCTTAATCCTTCCCCATTTCAGTGTAGACCCAGAATGACACATATGCACCCAGCTCCTGATCACGACTACCAAGGCAAGGGTGGCTACATCACCACAAACACCCCTTTCCAACATGCCTAGACCACATACCTCAAGACTGGCATGCCACATGCCCATGTGGACCTCACCTACTGATGGGGTTTTGACTCTGATACCATTTTGTAATGCTTGGGCCCACTGCCCAAGTCTCTAATAGAGTTTGAGGAATGATGATTGGCCCCATAGACCACCACTGGCCTCAATAGTTCACCTTTTCCTCACTCATACACATGGTATCAACTTCCCGACTAGTCACCCATCATACTAATACTCCAAGATGAACACGCTTAATTATGTAGTTCTTAGTGACAGGCTCCCTGAAAAGAAGGTGCACCTTGGTGATATGGGTAGTTCAATCATTCCTTTTAGGATCATTGTATCTAAGGCCTCAAGACATGGTATGTTACATGTACCCATTTCTATATCAGGAATATCCATTGGAGTTTCATTTCATAGCTTAGGGTCTTGAGTGCAACAGATCTTCATTTGATGACTGAAAATTTGATAATCAATATTTATCAATGCTAAAGCATTAATTACGCTATGAAATGAAAACCAAGGACAATTTAAGAGTATAATAAGAGTTTCTTGTCTAGAAACATTACAATAAGCAATAAGAAGAAACAAGGTGGGAACGCTTAATGATATTCTTTTATACAAGCATATTTTAGGTTATATTTTCCATTATATCAACATTAGGCCTTTGACCACTTCCAAAGGAAGGGTCTGTGAGGGGGATCTTAGGCTCAAAGACTATATATTACCCTATTTATCCATGAGGTGCCTCGATACCAAAGTTAATGAGCTAACCCTATTTCAATCATGATGTATGCCCTTACCTTCAGAATTCAAGAAGGTGCAAAAGGGTTATATAGTGGATTTCTTTATATTATGTTCAATGTTTTCAACACAATAATCAAACATGAAAGTATAATCCATGGTAACAATATCTCAATAAATTAAGTAGCCAAGCATTCACGGCATACATACCAGCAAGTCAATATCAAAGCAGGGTCAAGAGATTAAGTGTGTCTTATGAGTAAAGATCAAGCAATGATTCGTGAGCAAGATTGTTAGAGAGGGCAACCCCAAGGGTGCATAGGATATAAAAATAGATAATAGTTGGTCATACATAAATAATATTTGGATAGGATAGACATTCAACATCATTTGGATGTTCTCTTAGACCTAGGTTCTACATCACTTAAGCTTAGTTCCAACTTATCAACATGTATGAATTTATTCATCATAATTCAAGAAGCATCCTTACGCCCTATTTTTAGGTGAACCATCCACATTATGAGTTATACAAGATAATAATAATAACTGATTTAGCAATAGAGGGGGCATGAGATATAGATTATTATAAAGGTTTAATCATACAAAATCATAATTAGTCATACTAGATCAATTTTGTGCCATATGATAATATTTCCAAGTCATAGGAGCATTAGGGTTCAAGTAGTGGAATTTAGGGCTATAATATAATAAATATAATAATTTGAAGTCATGAAGATAGGGTGGATACCACTAGAGCATAATCCTTGTAAGATTAGAGTCTAACAATCAATATATCACTACTACAGAAATGGCTTATAAAGTCACTTTTCAAGGTGTCGGTTGTATACATAAACGGACACCTAAACTCTACAGTGTCAGTTTATAACATAAACTGACATACAATCTGTGAAGGTCGACCAAACATGGGTACCGCTTTTATTAAGTGTCGGTTAATTAATAAAAAACCGACACCTAAAATCAACCGCCAAAACCAAAATTCCAGTGAAACAATTACCTCCAAAATTTGACATATGTCGTCGGTTCATAAATAAATAACCGACGACTAAAGGGTATTCGCGAGACAGGAATAGTTGTCGGTTGTCCTTTAGTTAAAAACTGACGACTATAATCTAGTATAGGTGCCGATTTTTGGTATAGAACCGACACAGTTGGTTTATTTGTCGGTTTTTTAGAATAACTGATGCTTATTGTCAACTTAATAGCTCACCAGCGCGAGCTTCTCTTCCCCTTTCCCTTTTTCATTCTCGATTTCAGTTAGGTCCGGCGATTTCTTGCTCGCCCCCGCCGGTCGTTGCTCCTCCGCCGCTGTTGCCGTGCTCCTGCTCCTGCCCTCGCCGCTGCTCCATGCACACCGGCGGCCGTGCTCCTGCTCCTGCTCCTGCCGTCTGTGCTCACCGGCGGCCGTCCGTGCTCCTGCTCCGTGCCCTCGCCGCTGCTCCGTACCCTCGCCGCTGCTCCGTGCCCTCGCCGTCGCTGCTCTGTGTCCTCGTCGGCGCTTCTCCTCTCTTTGCCGCCGCCTCCACCGGTGGCTGCTATGCTCTGGCCGCTGCTCTCTTCTGCCCTCAAGGTATGCCCACCTGCCCTGCCTTCTTCCTTCTTCCTCTGCTCCGGCGGCTGCTTGGGCGGTGCCAAGGCACGCCCAAGTAGTTGCTGGGCATTTTTTTTAAAAAGTTATTTACTTATTTGTGTTTAGGGTTTAGGTACTGATTTTGTGCTTCTACTGAGTTGAATCCTCTATTGTCTATACAATACATGAAATTTTCCTAGTATCGTGAAAGATTCTCAATCGTGTGTATCACATGGGATTCTTATCTCAACACAATGGACTGCAATATATGCATCTAATGCCTTAAATGGAAGACTCGAATGCTATAAAATCCCATCAAAGTAGGTAGAAATAACTTATATATATTCAGATCTTAATAATTCCATGAAGTGCACATTATCTTACTCAGGAAAAGTATGTGTATAATGTAGGATTAGTTCCATATAACGGTTCTATTTTAGTAAGCACCTAGAAACCCGTCCAAGATTTACTCATTAGGAGTAAATCTTGGATAGTCCCCGGTTTGGGACTGTTCTTGAACACCTAATCTCACTTAGGATGTAAGTGTATAATGTGTATTGGGTTTTAGAGAAAATTTTGGTAGCATTTCCTCGTTTGCTCTCTAAGTACATATGTAGACTTCTTTTCAAGCTATCATGTCTACCACAATAAAGTTGGTTATGACAAGCAATAAAAGGTTAACTGATGTTATACAACTTTTTCTGAAAATATATAACATCGTTATATGTACTTACACTTTGTTAATACTAATATTATGCAGTCTCTGTCCGCCCATAACAGTCACTATGAACTGGGCCTCTATGTCAATGTTAACGTTCCCTATTGAAGAACAATTGGACATCATCCTAGATGATCGTTCCTTAAACCAATTGGTCATACCCAAACATTGGCGTTTTCTAAAAGGAAGACACTACATGCCTGGTAAAGTGACCCTAACTTTTGGCAATTATTCACATGTTATCGAGGTTGAGTATGATTTGGAGGGAAATCTTGTATCAAAATCCGGTTGGCGTGATTGGATTGGAGAGATGCATGTGGTCCATTGCAACAGGCTTTTTCTCCGTCCAGTTGGCCATAATTCCATCAAAGTTTGGATAACCAACAGCAACTGTGAGACCCCCGATCATCTACTGCGGTATGAGCACACGTCGTCGCATATCAGCTCGGACGAATCTGAATCTGAGGCCCCTGTCAGTTCAGATTCGTATAAATACAGTGAGGAGCTTCGTGACACAGCTTCATCATCAAAAAGACCACGGTAAGTCCAATTAACAAATATAATTGTCAAGCAATCAATACTCATAGCTGCTTTCTATTCTTAACTTCAGGAGAAGATCGCCACAATAATAAGTCCTCAAAGTTACTGATGCGGGACCATGTTGGTGTAGTATTTAGTTGTCTATCTATCTAGACTTGTCTGTATTGATAGTTTTTTTAATTATGCGGATGTTTAGGGGTACACCAACCCCTTTGTTTAGTTACTGTTTAGGGGTACACCCCTGTGTGTGGATGTAAAAAGAGATTAATGAATGGAACTGAAAGTTGCTACATGAAACCCGTCCAACACATTATTTGTTGGCCTAGAAACCCATCCAAGATTTACTCATTAGGAGTAAATCTTGGATAGTCCCCGGTTTGGGACTGTTTTTGAACACTTAATATCGCTTAGGATGTTAGTGTATAATGTGTATTGGGTTTTCAAGAAAATTTCGGAAACATTTCCCCATTTGTTCTCTAAGTACATATGTACTTGGAGAACAGCGAGGAAATGCTGCCGAAATTTTCTTGAAAACCCAATACACATTATACACTTACTAGTAAGATTAGGTGTTCAAGAATGGATAGGTGGTACACATTTATTATATATAATAATGACATCACATGTATTTGTTAACCCTAGACCCTAATCTTGTCCTAATATATACTTGTTTTCTCTTTGATCATAGAATGGATAGATCATGGATGTCCGTTCGCAATCGTTGCACCCCAGAGTTTATTTCTGGTCTTGACCAGTTCATTAGATTTGCCGAGGAACATAGGAAACAACCTGGAGATAGGTTCTACTGTCCATGTAGGCATTGTGGTAACAACTTGAAAGTCAACACTGGTGACGAAATTAAAACTCATGTCATGTGCAACGGGATTATACAAGGCTATACAGAATAGCACTGGCATGGAGAGATTTCAAACCCGAAACCAGTGGATGTCGATAGCAGTGCTTGTGTGGAAGAAGAAATTGCCTACGATGATGTAGATGTGAATGAACCAGTTCCAGTAGACATCGTTGATGCGATGCTGGATAGTTGTGGGGTAGAGCACACCGATCCACCTCCCATTTTTAGAAACATTGTGCATGATGATGAGATGTCGTTATACACATGTTGTACTAAGTTTACGAAGCTTAACGCTGTGTTGAGATTGTATAAATTGAAAGCTAACAATAGATGGAGCGACAAAAGCTTCACATCATTGTTGTCTTTGTTGAAAGAAATGCTTCCTGAAGGAAACGAGCTGCCAATCTCAACATACCAGGTAAAGAAATTGTTGTGCCCAATGGGAATGGATGCCAAGAAGATACATGCATGCCCTAATGATTGTGTATTATTTCAAAAGGACTATGCAGATTTGAAAGATTGTCCAAAATGTGGTGCGTCATGGTATAAATTGACGACTTCAGGGGAGTCCAAAACTGGTTCTCCTGCCAAGGTGATGTGGTATCTACCCATAATATCACGGTTTCAACGCTTGTTTGCCAATCCGATAGATGCGAAGAATATGAGGTGGCATGCAGATGTTAAGAAAAATAATGATGGGATCCTACGACATGCGTCTGATTCCCCACAGTGGAAGAAGATTGATGTATTGTACCCTCAATTTGGTGAAGAAGTCAGGAATCTAAGACTTGGGCTTTGTACAGACGGGATGAATTCGTACAGGACATTGAGCAGCCAACATATCACTTGGCCAGTCATGCTTGTTATATACAATCTTCCTCCCTGGCTGTGTATGAAAAATAAGTATGTAATGTTGTCGTTGTTGATATCGGGCCCTAAACAACCTGGAAATGACATCGATGTTTATCTTGAACCTCTGATTGATGACTTAAAGAAACTCTGGGGTGAAGGTGTGATGACCTATGATGCTTCACGAAGAGAGACATTTCGTTTGCATGCTATGTTGTTTTGCACTATTAATGACTTTCCAGCATATGGGAATTTGTCTGGATATAGTGTCAAAGGAGCTAAAGCGTGTCCTATATGTGAAGAGAACACTGATTCAACAAGACTAAAACATGGCGGTAAGAATGTATATCTCGTTCATTAAAGGTTTCTTCCTAAATTCCATCCGTATCGTAGGAAGTGCAAAGCATTCAATGGATTGAATGAGGAACGCAGTGCACCTAAACCTATACCAGGGGAGGTTGTTTATGAAAGAGTAAAAGACTTTTTCAATGAATTTGGTAAGAGATCACAATGTACTACACGGAGTGACAATTCTTCATTCAAGAAGAAGTCAATATTTTGGGATCTTCCTTATTGGAGTTCTTTGACAGTCAGACATTGTATCGATGTAATGCACGTTGAGAAAAATGTCTGTGATAGCATCATTGGTACTCTGTTAAATATACCAGGTAAGACTAAAGATGGGATAAAATCCAGACTGGACCTACGTGAAATGGGAATAAGGTCAGAATTAACAAAATTACGTGAAACGGGTAATAAAAGAACATACTTACCTCCCGCTTATTACACGTTGTCTAGAAAGGAGAAGAAAGCTTTTTGTGAATGCTTGGTAAATGTTAAGGTGCCACATGGTTACTCATCCAACATCCGTAGATTGGTATCAATGAAAGATCTGAAGTTGATAGGTCTTAAATCTCATGATTGTCACACTCTAATGCAACAAATATTGCCTGTGGCAATTCGATCTATATTGCCGAAGCATGTAAAGTTTGCAATCACCAGACTTTGTTTCTTTTTCAACAGTCTCTGCAGCAAAGTTATTGACCCTGAGACTCTCGATAATCTGCAAAGAGAAGTGGTTGTTACCCTATGTCAGCTTGAGATGTATTTCCCTCCTTCGTTCTTTGATATCATGGTACATCTTGTTGTCCACTTGACTAGGGAAGTGAAAATCTTGGGACCGGTTTTCTTGCATTGGATGTATCCCTTTGAACGATACATGAGCGTTTTTAAAGGTGATGTTCGAAACCGTTATCGGTCTGAAGGGAGTATTATTGAAGGTTATGTGGCGAGAGAGGTTATGGATTTCTGCAATGACTTTCTCAGTGGTAATGACACTCTTGATAATGACAAGAATATTGACGAGCTATTTGGCAAATATCGAGGAACATACCAATTTCATCAAAAGACAATATCCTCGAGCCAATACAATGTGGCTTGCTAGAGAGCATAACAAGACTTTTATTAAGTGGTTTGAAGATAAAGTCTTACATCAACTATCTCAAACACCAGATGATATTACTGAAACTATCAAATGCCTCGCCTTTAAACCAAAGTTGACTGTTATGTCTTATGAAGGGTATGGCATTAATGGATTCACATATTACACAAAGCACCAAGATGATAAGAGTGTCATCCAAAATAGTGGGGTCACCCTTCAAGCATCGACTATGTTTTTTGCAAGTGCAAAGGATAAGAGTCCACGTGAAGCTAAAATGTCATATTACGGTGTCATTGAAGAGATATGGGAATTTGACTACATAGATTTCAAAATTCCGCTCTTCAAATGTAATTGGGTTGATAACACCAAAGGAGTTATAGTGGATGAATTGGGTTTCACTTTAGTGAACTTTGAAAAGATTGGCGAGAAGGTTGAACCATTCATATTGGCATCACAGGCGAAACAAGTATTTTATATCGATGATCCTGCAAATGATAAATGGTCGGTTGTTCTTCATGGTAAAAGACAGTTCATTGAAGATCCTATAGATGAAGAAGAGTACTATGATAAATATGATGACTCCAGTCCATTCTCAGTTGGGTTGCCAACTCCACAAAATATTGAAGCTAATGATGACTTATATGTGCGCAGAGATCGCAATGAAGGATTGTTAATTGATAAAAGATCACAATTTTAGAGGCATGCATGTTTATATTTTTTATTGAAGCTAAATGTTTACTTTTTTAATATCAATATCATTTTCTGATTTGATGTTTCATTATCTTCTAGTTAATACAAATGCTAAACATTGTGGGAGGGTGCTAAAGAACTATAGGACCAATCTCACCCGAGATTACATACGCGATGCTGAGAATAGGTTCTTGATTGATTCCAATTCTAGACATTGATCAGTATTTCACTAACTCTACACTAATAATTTTTTTTTTGTATTCTCTTTGAAAAATAAATATAGGAAGAAGGAAGCCACACAGCAATGGAACTACTTGGACCCCAAAGACTGGGAGGAGTTTGTTACCCAAAGAAAAATAGATTAATTCAAGGTATTAAGCGCCACTCCCAATTTAATTAATATACGTTTTTATGTATTCACCTATTCAAGATTAACCTTTATTGTTACTAACCAAATCAATGTGCTAACTAACTAGGCTATCAGCGATGCTCAATGACAACCACATGTTACGACCACACAATGGGTCCAAGAGGATATGCAGGCGTTCACTAAAGGTTATATAGATATATAGGCAGCAAGCCATGAAACAGCAAAAGAAGCCCCAATGAAGAGAAGAAAGATATAGATACAATACATAAAGTGCAGCACACACAAGTGCTTCAGATTCATATAACAACATGACAGACTAACACATATATAGTGCATAACAATAGCAGCTCAGAATTTACATACAACACTAGCTTATTACATATATAGTGGGACTAAGGTGACGATCCCACCTGCTAAAACAGGTTACCGACAACTACATGTTACGACTGGGAGGTCGTGATTCAGCAACCGTATCCATTAGCAGGTGGATCTGTTTGTCCTCCTGCTAATGAATACGGTTGTTGAATCACGACCTCCCAGTCGTAACATGTAGTTGTCGGTAACCTGTTTTAGCAGGTGGGATCGTCACCTTAGTCCCACTATATATGTACTAAGCTAGTGTTGTATGTAAATTCGACGCTGCTGTTGTTATGTACTATATATGTGTTAGTCTGTCATGTTGTATGGACATCGATTGTATTGCTCAGGTATTATATAGTCTCATTAGATAATATGAAATATATCAATCTTATTTATAGCTCATTAATTATATATATACATCATTCTCTTTACAGGTGTTTAAAGCTGACCCCACTACAGGAACTGACTTACCAGATGTACATGCTCCCTATACGATGGGAGAATTAAATGAAGTAAGAGAAGAATGGGCAACAGCCATACAAATAGTGGGGGTTTTAAAATATAATTGGGATGTTCATAGCGAATAATGACTAAAGAATGATATTTTGTAAATGAATTTCTGAATTATAATATGTGTGTGAATGTTTCTACATGTCTAGATGTTTCTACATGTGTCTGAGTGAAAATGATTGAAAGTGTTGGTTGCTATATGAATGTTTCTACATGTGTGAATGTGAATGAATGGAACTACAGATTGCTAGCTACATGAATGTTTCTAAATGTGTGAAAATAAAATGGAACTGCAGGTTGTATTGCTAAATGCATGTGTGAATATTTTTGTTGTTAAATTTGCAGGTTTGTGGCCTGTTGTTGGCTGATATCAATGGATGTCGTAAAACTTGCAGTTAACTGTAGGTTTCTCATCCTGCGACCAGCCACAGCAGGTCTGCAGACTGACAGAAAAAAAAACAATAGGCGTCGGTTATTTGTATAACACCGACACACAAAGTTATAGTGTCGGTTTTATATAAATAACCGACGCCTGTTCCCTGTGGCGCGAAGGTATATAGCGTCGGTTTATTATCTAATAACCGACGTTGATAGTGGCCAAGATGGCGCCCTTTCTGTGGCGCGAAGGTATATGGTGTCGGTTTCTTATCTAATAACCGACGCCTATACCTTCGCGCCACAGCAAACATGCGCGATTTCGGTGGCGCGGGAAGAGTTTGGGCGTCGGTTTTGGAACCGACACGTAATGGGTGAGCTTTTAGTGTCGCCCACATAGGTGTCGCTTAGAAACCGACACTAAAGGCCTTAAATAACCGACACTAAAGGTAGGTTCTGTAGTAGTGTATGTATTTTATAGCACTAGGTGTTACATGTAGTCAATAGGGCACGTGAGCGTTACATGGAAATTTAAGTTACAAAACATTATAGGGTCTAATTTGAAGTTCATCATAGAGGTTTCAACAATTTAGGATCATTTTTGTGTAAGTATTTGAAGATTCAACCATAAAGTACTCAATCTTCATGCTTTTGGGCATATAAAGGTGAGTGTTTGAGTCATATGAGTTATTCAAGGCAAAGAGGTATAAGATATTAGTCAAACATGGCAAAAGCATCGTAAGGTTTAGTTATTTTCTAGATTATAAGTTTATATGATGACAATTTGATCCGAAGTCCTAAACTTGATCGTGCATGCAATAAAAGAACATTGTTTAGGTCAAAGGTAGCCATATAAGGTTAAGATGATCATTAGGGTTCATTTAGATGGTCCAAAACCTAAATCATATCAAGAGCAAAATTAATATACTGATTTAGGGGCAAAAAGAGTATTTGATCATTAAATACCCAAGGAAAGCATAAAAGAGCATAAGGATCATTAAATAAGTATAAAGGTGTCACTTTTAGTAAAAATAGAGGAACTATGAGTACATTTAGGTTCTGAAACTATAATTATTGGATAGATCACAATTTATTGATAAAATTTCATATATTATATATTTCATTTGGCTAAGAGAGTTGTGAGATATGATTTTTAAAGAGTGAGACATGAAAGGGGATCTACTTTCAGTCAGTTGAGAAGTATAAAACCATCATGTTCCACGATAAGGAGGAAATAGGTATTTTGTTTTTCTTCCCGAATGATATACGATACAGAGCAATATAATGAATAAGTAGTGGAAGTAAAACTATTATAAAGTTACATGATAATTCATATATAATTGTTCCTCACCATAAAAGATGGTATTAAAAAAGCTTGAACTAAGTACAATCAAGGCCGGTAGCAGAGGGTGACCTAACAATTCCAAGCAAACCTTAAGTTTATGTCTTGTATGTGCTTTTCCTGAGTCCATGCTCTCTACAGCTCCTACACCTAGATGGGTTTGGGAACAACACCTAGGCAAGATAAATAAAGGTATGGGACAGAAGAATTCTGAGTATGTGCATAATAAATATATTTGAGCATTATTAGGCATGTAGGAGGAAATGGGGTACTTTCAATAATGTGAGGTTTTACATCATGTAGATAAGTTCAAAAGAATGTATTTCAAAGATGTATAACAAAATAATGAGGAAAAGAAAGTTATGAGAACAATATAATCATTTTAAAGATCTTGCCCAATAAATCACAATAATAATAAAATGTATGTGTGCAAGTTAGACTAAATAAATCTATTCTAGGGATGAGGCACCATAGGATCTCGTGCTAGTAAGGGGGATTAAAACCCTACTCCTCCAAGGATAAGGGGGAGTAAAACCCCAACACCCCAAGGGCAAGGAGGAGTAAAAGCCTGATACCCAATATATATATAAGTGTATGGTTGTGCATAAGTAATGCTACTCTATATTACTAGTCTAATAACAAGCATGCAAATAGTATGGCAAGATGAAATGATTCTATGATCATTATATTCAGCAATGTAAATATGGCTAAAGGGGCAATCTACCTAACATCAAAGAATAAGTGCCACATTTTAGAAGTAAAAGAAGAATATATTTCATGGGATATAAAAATGGTGTCCAGAAGGAGAAATGTTTAAATAAGCCTCATTATGGGAAAATGGGTTTATGATCAACTAAATGCTCGGAGGTAAAATAGGGATTTTACATACCAGATCCTCACAGAAATAGATCTTCTCAATGGATCTACTTGGTCCCAAACGTCGAGTATTCATCCTAAGAACATGTTATGTCGTCATTTGAACCAAAAGGAACAAGTGTGTGCATTCGTATTATAGGTTTTCATATTGTGCTTATCATAGCCCCGATCGTTTAGTGTGGTATTAGGGTTGTTAATCATATGATTCATTAGATTTTTATTTTAGTTCTAATATTCATCTTTAGTCATGTTGCTCTAGTATGTCTAGGTTACATTTATGTCTAGGTAATAATATGCATTCCTCCCATTTCGATCTCATTATCGTATTCCCTCTATGTGTTACATGAGATGCTATTAGTCAAAACTATTCTAATCAGATGGACCTAAGGTTTCAATTCAACATACATTCATTTATGAGTGACTTTGTCGAAGTATAGAGTCATTTACATATATATTTACAAAAGTATATAAATATAGAGAGAGAGAATGTGTGTTTTTTTTAATACCCGTGCGGTTAACGTAATCTTTCTACCCGTGGCTAGAAACACGGTGGCATCACTTGTAAATATTTACTGTATTACGGAATTCTGGTGATCATAATTAAGCGGTCCCTTTCCTCATCAGCACGACAGCATCCAGAAGCAAAGTTGGGCGATATGGGGGACGACAGGGAGAGGTGACCGGCCTGACCTACACGACGATGGTGAGGCGAGCTGAGACGGCGGTGACACCTGCGATCCCTGCACAACCCTAAAACTCAAAGTCGTTGCTCATGAAGAAGAAGAGGACATGAGATGGCGCCTGTGATCCCGGTACAACCAAGACGCTAATGTGAAATCGCATCCAAAGAAGAACAGAGGTTCGAGAATCCAGATGCTTGAAGCCAGCCAACCTTACGAAAACAATCTTCTGTGTGGCTTAATTTTTTCGTGAGGAAACCTTCCCATGGAACTACTTAATCGCCTTTGTCTCAGTTCCCACGCCCATCTTTCTGTTCAGAATTGAAGAGCAATGGAAGGCATAAGTCAACGCATATCTGAATTCACAAGCGGTGATAGCATTAGCTTGCTACGGCTCAACATAAGAGGGAGACTCCGAGCACTGGTTGCTCTTGAGACCGCATGATTCGTCCGACGTCTATTAGACTCTACTGCGCAGTACCCCTCGTCTTCCATAGGGTTGAAATATGTCATGGTTTGTCCAGAACATCATTATGCTCAACAAGATGTGATTGGATCAACCTATGGTGTCAAAGATTTAGATTATTCTCCTTAATTTCCATCATCTGCTGCATTTTGGATTATCCTGATTGTTCTCTGTTTTATTATGCGTTTTCCATCCCTTGTATATTTTTCCTTCTGGGATTCTTATCCATGTTGTTGGAATATTCTAATTGTTTTTCTCTGTTTATTATGCGTTTTCCAATCCTTGTATATACTTTCCTTCTGGGATTGCTATCCATGTTAAACAGAAACTACCGAGACTTGTTCATTCAAACAACCTTGTAGAAAATAAGGTGGTAACTGTAAACGAATCGAATACGGAGCGGGCTATATCGGATATCTGAATCTAGAAAAAAAATCGATTTGATATCTAATCCGATATCTGACGGATATCATGTAATAATATTCAAATCCGATTCGATATTCAGATAAATATCCGATCCAAATCAAAAATAACAAATATATTGTTATAAATATATTATACATAGAAACATTTATATTACCATGCATGTATATGATAAAATATCTATATATTTATATTTTTATATATAGATATTATATATCTAATAATATATGTATATATTTGTCGGATTTGGATTTTTTTGGAGCGGATACAGTCATATCCGACATCCTATCTGAAATTTTCAGATATGAAATTTGATATCCTAAATCTAATTTGAATTATGCGGATGTCGGATTTTTTTTTTCAAATTTTCGGACTCGAATCCGGATCGAATGTGCAGATTCTGGATATTCATTTACAGGTCTATTTGCATGTATATGTTTATGTGGTAAATCCAAACAGTTAATTTTTAGGCTACTACTGGTGTTTTTCAGGTTAACATATTTTTAATCAATTAACACCAGTTACTTTCATGACGGTGCCACACATTCAAAGATGTTGTACAAAGTAATGAGTATCATGCCCGCTGCTTCTACTATGATTCAAATGAATTTTGTGGCTAACATTGTTTGGTTGATCAAACGTTAATAATCATGAATGGAGGTGACAGGGTTGTGCTGCTTTTTGAAGTTGTATCATGCCCTATCCTATAGATTTAGTTCATCGGAGGAGGTCCGAAACTTCACATTGGTTATATTGTCCTAGACTTATATGTACAAATGCCTATGAGAAGAAAGTTGGGTTGTTAAGGAAGGCTATTTGGAAGCACCTTTTTAAAGGCATTCAAAGATCTAAAATAAGTCAAATGTCGGATAGATTTAATTGTGATGTCTATCAATATAGACACGTGCCTTCACTGATGTGCCAATTCCTTTCTAATCGTTCTAATGCTCACTGCCTGATTGATACATTGCACAAATGTTGTGCTATCTGGACAAACCCGTTAAGATCTTCTTGTACAATTGGGTATAATTACAAAGTTGTGCTACCTTTACTGATGCACCAATCAGCCAATAGATCTGAGTGCAGCGTCTTCAAAAAATTAACATAGACCAGTGCATAGGCATCTACCAACAAGGACATCTAGTTGAGTAATACAAGGTCGAGGATGAACAAAAATTAACGAGTGGTAAGTTCAACAACCCGCCAAAGGAAAGAGTTAATGCTATTAAATATCATTGTAAAAAATAAATTCAAGTTTATAAAAAAGTAACTATGCAGTACACAAAGTAACTATTTGACCAGAAAAGTATTTATTAGAAACAGAATGTAATATTGGGCGATTAAAAAAATAATATTCTGTAGAAAAGTAATTATTATCCGAAATATAACTTGTGATCCCCCAAAGATGAATGCAAGCTAATCAGAAAGTAACTATGTGGTGTGTTGTAAATTTCTAAGAAGACGATGACAATTGTAACATGTGAATTCATAGTTTGGTAATGGAGTATAGTTGCACAGAGCGTAACTGTACAATGCTTAAAATAACAAAATTGTACTGAAAAGTAACTATTTTACACAAGTTGTAACTATTGGTACAATATATTACTAATTAAAAGTGGTATGAAAAGTAATTATTTGTAACAGAAAGTAATTATATGGTATACAAAGTAATTAGTTGGTCCAGAAAGTAATTTTGTAGCATAAAAAGTAACTATGTGACACAAAAAGTAGCATATGGTCATTAAAAGTAAGGAAATAATTACTCAAAGTAAGAATATGTATGGAATGGAATGTCGGGATAATCACTAAAATTAAGTGTAATGTATAGATCAACTTCGTAGGTTCAAACATATCATTGGAAGAAAAGTAAAGTGAGTAATAAACCTTATACGGTTTACACAGTAATCTAATAACTACAATACCTCCAAGCATCCCATCAATGGCTAACAACCATCCCTTCTAGAAAGATCTAGCTTAGTCTAGGCCAAAGTAGATAGGACGAAGAAGATATAATGTAAGAAAAGGTGTTTCCACCAAGGTATTACAAAACCATGGTCAAATTAAGTATAAGAAGGTAGTATGATGGAGATCTTACATTCAAACATGTAGCACTAGCTTGGATAAGAAGCTCCTAGCTTATATATTCAACATCCATGATCAAACACCCACTTGCAAGCTTTGACCTTAGATTTACACTTAGGGAGGAATACTCTCACTCTTAAAACAACTCAAAATCTCTCAAGGGTATAAATGAGCTAAAGAAATGTTGGGGTCATAAATTTATAGGTAGGGGTTCAAGTCATCCTAAAAATAGAGCTAACAACCCATGCATTGACCACTTGCTCAATGTGGGCCCAATGTAGGAAACCTGACCCATGTTGGGAAGCTCCAACCCAAAATTAACTCCCTTAAATATGACATGAGTTCACTTTAAATAATATGGGTTCATAAACAATCTTAGACAAAACATCTTACACAACATGCTACCTACTTATCACTCAAATTATAAATCATGATTCACCGATATCGTGGACCCATCTAGATTCCAACACATCCAGTTGTTGACACTCCATTTCTTAGTCCACCAAGACGGTTTGTGTACGCATGAAGTCATGATAAGTGTCTATTCAAGCAATGGGAGAACTAGACTATATATTCAAACCAAAATTCAAAATATAAAAATTTAAGTGGTGAACTATTGGCGTATCCATAGTCACCAAAATTTGTAAGTAAAGAACTAATGGTCATCCTTGAGTAAGGGAAAGCAAAATGAACATCTATAATCAACAAATAATGTATCAAGAGATGTCATGATACAATAAATATAATTCAATGTGATACTCAAAATATCCAACCACAACAAAAATTCTAACTAGTCCATGATCTAGTATCAAAATACCATTCAAAAATCAGTATGATTGACAATTACTTGATAAATTAACAAAATATGACTACATCTCTCATGATTAAAGGTCACTCTTATACAATTCAAATATTAGGGGAAGATTGTCGACTAAAATGCACACCCAACTAATGTATGATCCACTATTGATTACCTTGGATGTTGTCACCAAGGCCCCAACCGAAGATAGTTCCATAACATGGTCCATGTCACTCAATACAATTCCATGCCATGTAACCTATAAAATGTGTCCATGGGGGTTGAGAACAGGTAGGGTTGACCTAGTATGTGCCCTATCTTTCTACCCATTTTGGTCCCACCAGACACCCCATTTACATGGTCAAAAACCCCTAAACGAGGGACAATAATCACACATCGTACACGTGCACATTTCCCACATTGATTGAGCCAACCAGATTGTAATCAAAATGCTTCTAGAGAACCCCAAAAGTGGGGGTGCATGGTTGATACACACTCCACATTCCATTTTGGCTAAGTCAACTAGATCACATTCTAAATGTGTCTGGAGGACTCTAAAGGGAGGCACACAATTAATGTGTGCCTGATACACTTAAACTATGCGTCTAAAGTGTAAGTGCACATGTTGTGTAATATAAGCCTATGAGACCCAAGTGTCAAACTTAGGGAAATGTTCACCACAAATTACTACTTACTGAGACCAAACCAGCTAGACCTAGCAAAGAGTTGTTCGATTGTTTAATTAACTAAAAGCAAGATTAGAAACCTAAATTAAGATGGTTTTGATTAGGAATGGATGAATTCCTCAAGACTAGTGGTTTCACCACGACATATCACTAGTACAGAAATGGTATGTAGCGTCGGCTTTTTTAAGCTTGTAGCGTCACTTTTTAACCGACTCCTAAGTGGGCGTCGCTATAGAATTTTACCTATAGGGTCAGTTTTTTAACCAAAGAAAACCGACCCAACAGGTTGTAAAAAATGAGGAAGAATTTGTGGCCAAGGTTGTAAGGTCGATTATCAAAATCAATCTGTAGACCTGTAGCATCGGTTTTCTTAAAAAACCAACCTTAGATGTTCACTCTAAGGTCGATTTTTTAAGAAAACCGATGCTACATGTCTACAAATTGATCTTGACAATCTGTAGACATGTAGCATCGGTTTTCTTAAAAAACCAACCTTAGAGTTTTTTAAGAAAACTGATGCTACAGGTCTACAGATGAGATTTACAATCTGTAGACCTATAGCATCGATTTTCTTAAAAAACCGACCTTACAGTGAACCTCTAAGGTCTGTTTTTTAAGAAAACCGATGTTAAAGATCTACAAATTGTAACCACACACGGCTGTGCTACGCGGCACGGTCATGCTACGCGGCATGGATGTGCTACCATATCCCAACATGGTCGTGCTATGCAGCACGGTCGTGCTACCAGAAGCCAACACGGCCATGCTACACAACACGGCCGTGCTACCAGAAGCCAACACGGCCGTGCTACGTGGCACGACCGTGCTACATGGCAGAAATAGAAACATAACAGAAGAATAAGAAGAATCAGGATATGGGAGAGGGGAGCATTGATGCTCAACCGTCACCATTCCAAACCACACATTAATAACAAAAATGATTCATATATTCAGTTGAGTTACACATACTCACATCATAATCTACAAAATGATAGATTACAAGTCTGAGATGAATGGAGTACTAAAATCACATACATAAATGGAGCTGACATATTTAATCCAATGCTATATTGACTTCATTTAGAAAAACATCTGACCCTTTTTTTAAAATTTATTTAAGTCCTCAAGTGTGTAAGGCTGAGTTGTAAAGATCTTTAATAAAAAATGCACATGCTAATATTTTATAAAATGACTAAAATCACTTGAAAATTTATGATGGTATTCTTTATTACCTGATCTATAGTCTGAATGTCATATGATGCTTTGTTTGACAATATCTTGTATATATTTCATTACATAGTAGTCACAAACCCAGTCATTATTTTATATAGGACACTATAAATAACAAATTATACTTAATGTTAGTAAACTACTATAAACAGGAGTTGAGATAAAAATATAACAGTTGACATATAAGAGTTGAAAATTAATACATATAAGACTAAGAAGTTGTCAAAGTAGCTACCTTGACATTTTTCACTTGCCATTTTAGAACCTACAAGTATACATATATTAAGTTAAACATCATGCATCGATGATCTCATCTATAAACCCTAAAGTGTCAATTTGAGACTACACAATGTCTACCCTCATATTTCTGGAATGTATATAATGATTACATATATGATTGATAAAAAAATGTAGATATGAAATAATATATATTTTTATTATTGGTTGATTTCTAGTAAAAAAAAGGCACATTGGGAGAGTAAATAGTATACATCACTTGTAGGCTGAAGAAGAAATATATGCAAGTCAACAACAAGTCAATAGCACCTGCAACAACACAAATGCAAAATTGACAAATTTTGAAGTTTCTACAACTCAGCCAGCATGGCAGCGCTGCCCAGCACGGCCGTGCTACCTGGTCAGTTGCATGACAGTAAAAATAAAATGGAGGAGTGAGACAGAAGAGACAACTGTGCTACCTTGAGAAGAACCGGACGGTGGGGGAGCTTGTGCGGGAGAAGAACTGGAGAAAGAAGGTGCGCGACCCGTGTAACTCTGTAGGCGTCATCACCATTCAAGGAAGAAAGCAGATGGGCGTTGTCTCCAAAGTGCATGGCGTCAAAGATGGTGGTTGATCTAGAGGCGTCGGCACCGTCCAAAGAAGAAAACGACGGCTAGGCGTTGTCGTCCAATAAGGGGTGTCGATTTGCCTCTCTTCGGGTGTGGAGATGGTTGGGAAGGTGACCTTGGAAGCGGCGGTGATTTGCTTCTCTTCGGGCACGGGAGCAGGAATGGGGAGACGAACAAAATGAAATGAAACATAATGAAACACGGCTCGGATTTGGTCTAATATCAGCCCAACCTCTAGGGTCGGTTATCTCAAAAAACTGACGCTACAGAGACTAAGTGGTGCCTGAATTTTTTGAGACCATCTCTAAGGTCGGTTATTTGAAAAAACCGACCCTAGAGGTCAGGGTCTATAGAGTCGGTTATTTGAAAAAACCGACCCTATAGACTAAGTGGTGTCCAAAATTTTTGAGACCATCTATAAGGTCAGTTATTTAAAAAAATTGACCCTAGAGGTCAGGGTCTATAAGATCGGTTATTTGAAAAAATTGACGTTAGAGTTCCAAAGCGGTGCCCGTATTTTTTTGTTGATCCTATAGCACCGGTTATTTGGAAAAACCAACCCTATAGATCGAGGCGTGAAGCCAAATTCACACGAATTTTTGTCGCGGGAAACTTGTAAGGTTGGTTTTTTTGATAAAGCAGATGCAATAGTCTATTAGGTCGGTTATTTTAGTAAAAATGACGCTATGGGCAGCGATGTTACATGCCAAAAATGTAGTAGTGTATACCGTATTCAAATTATATTTCATTAATAATAATTTACCCTTTAATCTAGAATAAAGACTCATAGTAAGCATTACCCGCTCCCTCACCATAATGCATGACTTGAACTAAAACAAGCCCCACCCCCATAGTAGTTTAGGAATTTTTATGTGCATTATTGAAATCTCTAGGTTATTCTTTCATGGCCCTAAGCCCTCTCCCAAAGTGTGATATAGGATATGTGGATCTATGATTTGTCTAATTCCTAATCCATCTCCTAAAAATAATAGTGATTTATTTCTTTGATTATGGTGATCAGGCATAAACACATTGATAAATAGATCATTGTTTCACGTCAAAAATGAAGGAAATAAATTATCAATTCATAGAATTCAAATTCAATGCAATATCGGGCTACTCTCGGGTTCTAAGGAATAAGGGCTTTAGTCTCGCATGATTGTTATCATCATAAAAAGAGAGGAATATGAAGAAAATAGGCTAAACATTAGAATACTAATGTGAAAAACCTTAGAGAAGTTGTCTCAACGATCCCCTATGATGAACACCCTAATCTACAATGTTTTGGCTACAAATCATTCCTTCGGAAGTGTTCGGTGCGTCTGATCTGTGGCTATCTCCTTCATCTCCCCGCTCTCAGCTCAGTGCTCTGCAAAAACATGACAATTGTAATATCTCTCTTCTGGCGCAATCCCAATCCCTTAGGTTATAAGAGAGACTTTAGCCTCCATTAAACTATGGTTGTTAGATCTGACTTGATTCTAGATCTAGACTGATCGTAGAATGTCAATATCACCGACAAGGTGTCAATGGCACCAGGTAGTTGGTGACTTGAATCCCTAAAACTGTGTCTATACTACTGATATTATATGTCGATAGCAACAAGTTGATCCTTGAGTTCTGATGCTCATTAGATGCTGAAGTCGATACTACCGACATACAAGTCTGTGGCACAGAGACGATTATTCTCAAGTTCTGATGCTTCTTGGATAGTGAGTCGGTAGCATCAAATACTAACTTTGGTAGCATCAGCTCCTCTCTCAGTAGCACCCAGTGCCTTCTCAATAGCACAGAGATTTCCCTCTTTCCCCTATGTAGATTTGTGATTTTTCGATACCATCAATGCATGGGTCAGTGGCACCGAGCTGTCCAATAAGTGCTAAAATTGCTTGAAATAGAAAAATGACATAAGTCCAAATTATATATAATAAATTAGCATGATTTGATAGAAATATTAAATACTTTATGTAATAATGATTCACAGGATAATGAGAGAACAATGCATAAAACTATCTCAAAGTGAACATATATGCAATTAATGCCCAGAAAATAGCCTATGAAAAGTAACTAAAAACCATGCACCAAATCTCCTAAGCTTGAATGTTGCTCCTCCTCAAGCAAAACTAATTTTAGATCTGTTTGAAAGAGTCAGTAATGAGATGAATATTATGAACTACTTTTCTAAATTACCCACACCTGACAGTCTCAAACCGACCCTTACAAACCACTAAACAAATAACTACTCTGAAGTGACAGAAAATGTATATTAAAGATTTCCACACTAAGATCAATGAAACACTATTAATATGGAACAATTAACATCATAGTCAATAGGACATACACTTGATGCACCTTCTGATTCCTTATCTACATTGCTTTGATTTACCTACATAATTATGTTGGAAGTAGTTCCCCATATAGACATGAATGAGGGGATTGATCATATATGTGGCCTACCATGCAAAGAAATGGGAAAAAATGGAATAGGTGGCTATGAAAAAAGAATCACAAGTAAGATCTAAATTGTTTATGCATGGAATAAAAGATGAAGCACCTTAAGAATGGAGGGAATGGAATTCATGATTCGTAATGACTACTATTCTGGTGGGATGATGAATGCAATGAATGTCTTGAAAAATACAATGGGGGTGAATAGGGTTTTATGATGATTTTAAAATAATTCAACCAAGCAACCACAAAAATATTGGAGAAGTAGACACGGCGTTTAGAATGGTTCCACCCTTAGCAAACATTAAGGGAGTCAGTCCACTACCTGGTTGTTCCCAACTGAGATTTTGAAAGTATTTGAATTTTATTACCTTGCAAGGATGTTACATAAAATTACCAACTTCTTCCTTTACTGCTGGATTTTCTATACCTAATTGCTTGCCCACTTGCCTAAGGGAAAGGACTACATACAACTATGGGTACTACTGATACGTGGAAATACCTTCACCACCCTTTGGACAACCTTCACCCCAAAGTCATCTCACCAACCTTGAAGCAGCCTTCACTTGAAGTAACTTCAAGCTCCCCCTTGAAGTAGCCTTCCTCCTTGAAGTAGCTTCCCGTTGAGACCTTATAGAAGTAGTCCAAAGTCCGCCGAGCTACCTTCACCACCTGAAAAAGCTCCAACAACCTCCTTTCTGGAGCCTCCAACCTGGGAGTAGCAAAGGAGAACAAAATACAATAAAAGGAACAAGATTGGAAGAAAGAACAATGTTACCAATTTTGTACAGCGCTTTGATCCTATATCAAGTGTATTGATCTCCTATCCACTATGGATGAACGTGGTAGTGTGGTGTCTAGGAGATACTAAGCTATAGGATGCTAATGTAAAATAGATTGCAAGTGTAGCTCAAGCTTGTTGCTCACAAAGAATGATTCTTAAGTGTAATTGTATGCACAAGTGATGCTTTAGGGTGTCCTATAACTTGTCCTATTTATAGGAATGGTTTGCTAATGCTTGGAGACATTCTAGACACCTTCTAGGGTGTTCTTAGTGCTCAACTAGCCATTATGTGTCCACTGAATGCATTTGTAATGGCTAGTTGATTAATTCTAAAAAGTGCAGACAAAACCTTTCTCTCTCGGTCGAGGAATTTGTCGACCGAGGGTAAGTCTGGAGTAAGTGTATTGCAACGTTCAACTCAACTCCCAACTACTTTTTCTAACTCAGTCTAATATCTAGGAGGGTCATTCTCGGTCGAGGACTTTGTCGACCCAGAGTGTCTCGGTCAAAGTTTTTGTCGACTAAGAATATCCCTGATTCAATGTATTCATTTACTGAGTGTGTGTATCAATGTGCAATTGTGACGCTAACTTAGGAGATGACCTATCTAAGTGTTATGTGTGGATAGGGAAGATCTAATCACTTGATTTACATGATATCTAAGTACTTGTACATTATATACTTGTACAAGTTTTTATGTTTTGTTACAATCATGAAATAAAGCAATTTTAGCAAATTGATCTTCCAAGTCTTTGCTATCCACCACCTTATATGCTTGTCCATAAAACACTCAAATTGAAAGTTAAAACTACAATAAAGAAATGTTTGTCATCATAAAAAAAATGGATTATATTAATCTCCAATTTATCCAACAATCTCCCCCTTTCTGAAGATGACAAACATTTCCAAAATATAAATCAAGAAAATATAAATCATATGAGTTTCATACCTGAAGTTTACCTTTTACATCCATTCTCTTGTTTGCAAGTGTATGCTAGCCGAGAGATTATGAAACTCATTTTACCTTATGTTATTGATTTTACATTATTTCTCCCCCTTTGTCATTTCAAAAAGATAACCAAGCTAATTAAGTATGACTTTTATTTTTTTCCCCTAATTTGATAATTTGATACTCAATTTTTAAAGCAAGGGTAATCAACACAATTTAATGCAAACCACTTATTTTTATGTCAAATTTAGTCACAATTTATTTCTCAATCATTTACAAAGGATGTTAAGCCTAGAAATGATATGAGATCCTTTTAGATGCATGGCATATGTGTTTTGATTTCTCATCCATTTTACAAGGGATGTTAAGCCCTAAAAATGATATGAGATCCATTTAGGCTCATGATGGATACATATATTGATTTATAATCCATGTTAAAAGGGATGTTAAGACCTGAAAATGATATGAGATCCATTTAGGCTCATGACGGATACATATATTGATTTCCCATCCATTTTACCAGGGATGTTAAGCCCTGAAAATGATATGAGATTTTCTTTACGACATAGTAGGATCAAGAAATATATCTCTAATCAATAATGAGGGATGTTAAGACCATATTGATATAGAGAGTCCATTTTAGATCAAGATAATTTAATAATCCTAAGGTCATAGCAAGTTTTTAAAGTTTGATTTGATCAAGATTTATCATAATGTTTACGAAGTTTTGTGAGGTCCTTCTTAATCTTATTGTCAATATAGTTTTTGTGAGCTCCCCGTTAATCTTATAATCAAGATAATTTAAGGATTCTAAGGTCATAATAAGCATTAGATCATAATAAGTTAACCTTTTATGAGAGTTATGCACTAGAATCTTGTTTTCAATATAGTAAGATTGAGTGTAAGGAAATGATTTACAATTAAGTATTTTGTCAAGTTTATTTTAGGTCGACCTTGACTTCGACCTGGGCGCCCCTCAGTTGATTTTTATTTTAACCGAGAGGCAATTTCTGTAGATTTACAGTTTAAGCATTCACAAGGATCCACTTGATTGAATATTTGAAACATAGCTTACAAAGTATCATATAAAAAGTATTCATGTATAACAAGGATGATATCGTTTTCCATAAGTTAAGCACAAGATAATCATTTAACTAATATGTCAATATGCATTTGTTCCATAGAGATTTACCTTAATGCAAAAATGGCATTTTCAATGATAACATCATCTTTATGTGTAATGATATGAATCAATATGATCATTCTGAAAACAATATCCATTCATGGTTTATATATACATAGATCAAAGATTATTTTAGGCAAACCAAGTAAAAAATGAAACACACTGATCATGATGAACAGTAAAGGCATATCCATAATACAATGATCATGATCATTTAAAAGCAAATTTCAAGACATGATTTCTATATAGATAAACCAAGGAATACTTAGGAAAACCATGTGGATTATGATAAAATAGTAATTTTCTTGATTAAATCAACATAGTTCATAATTTTCAATTTTAAGCCAAACCATGTAGGAGATGAACCAAAATAATCTCATGAGAAGCAAATCCATGATTTTCTTGATTAAACTTACTCAAATAATCACATTTTTCAGTTTTAAGATACACAATGTAGAGAATCATACCTTTTAAGGAAGATTTATCAAAGCAATATTTTTTTCATGATCAATCATAGTTCATCAATGTTCAAATTTAAAAAAAACCATGTAAATGAACATGCTTAATCATTTCAAGCGAAATAGCAATTGAAGCCTTTATAATGTGTGCATTGAATTTAAGAAAACATTTCTGATTTCTATTTGCATATAGTTTTTTACCACATAATTAGTAAATTTACAGCATGTTTCATAAGGATATCAAGAATAAACATATATAGATCATGATGCAAATTATCAATATGTGATTTGAGAGTTGTCTCCAAGATTTATGATTCCTTCATAATTTCCAATCAATTCTCATTTATACCAAATTTATAGCAAGTTTATAGCAAAATGAACCAAGTTAAACAGGTTTTCCAAAACCTTATCCGGTCGAACTCTTTCTCGACCGAATTCTTTTCGGTCGACATTCTTTTCGACCAAGAAGGTTGTTGTATCTCAAGTATTATCAGTTAAAATTCGGTCCAATAAATGTTCGATCGAATTTATCTCGGTCGAAGTCATTTTCGACCAGCGTGGTTACTATTTTTTCAGATTTCTATAGGTTAGAGATAGAAACTACTTTGGTCGATAATTTTCTCGACCGACATTGTCTCGGTCGAAGATTGTCGGTCGAGATTGTTTCTGTATTGTTTTCAGTAATCTGTTTATGTTAGTTTTAAACTTGAGTTATTGCTATAAGATAAAGTACCAATCTATTTAGTCGAGATGAGACATTAATATATTCAAATGAAGTTTTAGGTAAAATCTCAACTTAATCATATTCAAATTTGCTAAGTTTGAGGTCTTGGGACCCAAACTAATTCAACATCCCTTTTCTTGTATGGGCATGAAAAAGAGTAATGTCCAAGACGCAAGCAATAGTGACAACAAATAGAATCAATTTCATTTCTTTTTTAATTGTTCTTGGGTACATACATGATCTTGGTCTTGGGTGCTTGTGTTGTTCTACATTTAGGTTGATAGGATTTCTCTTTTGGAACATATCCTAAACCTCTCCTTCCATTATAACTAGAACAATTTTTCAGAATCTTACCAAGAACATCATTGTTTCTCAAGCTACTAATTTCTCTATGTAATTTAGCAATCTCATCCATTTTCTTTTTGATATCTAACTTTGTATGATCTAGATCAGATGATAAAGTATCTCTTTCTTTAACAATAGCATCACAATCTAGATGAGTACACAAGATAGGTTGTGATTGAAGATCATTCAATTTTGCAAGCAATTCAACCTTTTCTTGACAAAGCAAATTATGATTTGTCTCAAGAGTAAGAAATTTTGTATTGCAATCATTAAAAGATGATTTCAAGGAAGAATTTTCATAAATAATACTTTCCTTTTCAGAAGCAAGATCATCTAATTGTGCATACAAATCCTCATTAGTTTTAGTAACTCTTTTTAGTTTCCTTTTAAAATCAATATATTTATCATGTAATTCCTCAATGCTAGCAACTAAATCTTCTTTAGATAAATCAAAAGGGCTTACCTCTTCTTCTTCTTCATTTTTTGTAGCAATAAGGCACTCTACTTCTTTTTCTCCATCTTCACTATCATCACTTGAATCATCCCATGCAACTTTGTAGGATTTTTCTTTCTTCTTGTGAGATGATTTCTTTCCCTTCTTAAGTTTGGGACAATCACCTTTTAAGTGTCCCTTTTTACCACATTCGAAGCACCTGGAAGAAGAAACACCATAAGTTTTATTAGTTTTAAAACTTCTATACTGCTTACCATTTACAATGAGAGTTTCTTCTTCACTATCATCTTCACTTGTGTCATGACTAATCTTGGTTGATGCTTTGAATGCAACGTCCTTTCTTTTCTCCTTCTTGTGTTCAGCCACCAATCTTTCTTCTTCCTCAAAGGTTGCATCATGTTCTTCTAAGTTGCCAATGAGTTGCTCCATCCTTAGTTGAGTGAGGTCATTGGCTTCTTCAATTGCAGTCACTTTTGGTTTGTACTTTGGAGGCAAACACCTAAGGATTTTAGACACTTGATCCTCTTCACTAATTGCTTTACCTAAAGCATTCAAACTATTAACAATAGAAGAAAACTTTACATACATTTCACTAATAGACTCATTTGGCTCCATATGAAATTGTTCAAACTTTTGTTTAAGCATACCAATTTTGGAATTCTTCACTTGAACAATTCTTTCACAAGTAATAGAGAGTATATGCCATATTTCATATGCAATTTCACAATTTGATATTCTATTAAACTCACCTATGAAAATTGAACAATAAAGGATACTTACAGCTTTTGCATTCAATTGGGCTAGCTTTACCGTATTAGCATCCCATGTAGCATACTCCATTTGAGGAAGAGTGTAAGCATTTGAAACCATTCTCCATAGATCCCAGCTTATCCCTTGAGAGTAGAATTTCATCCTCCTCTTCCAATAGGTGTAGTTGGTGCCATCAAATGGTGAAGCTGACCCACAAGTGTTCCTTCCAGGTTGAGGTTGTTTAGTACCCCATCACCCATTTTCTTCAAGACTTGTTAGAGTTCCTTGAATCCTGCTCTGATACCAATTGAAAAACACTAGAAGGGGGTGAATAGGGTTTTATGATGATTTTAAAATAATTCAACTAAGCAACCACAAAAATATTAGAGAAGTAGACATGGCGTTTAGAGTGCTTCCACCCTTAGCAAACACTAAGGGAGTCCGTTCACTACCCGGTTGTTCCCAATCGGGATTTTGAAAGTATTTGAATTTTATTACCTTTCAAGGATGTTACATAAAATTACAAACACCTTCACCACCCTTTGGACAGCCTTCACCCCGAAGTCATCTCACCAACCTTGAAGCAGCCTTCACTTGAAGTAACTTTAAGCTCCCCCTTGAAGTAGTCTTCCTCCTTGAAGTAGCTTCCCATTGAGACCTTCTAGAAGTAGTCCAAAGTCCGCCGATCTATCTTCACCACCCGAACAAGCTCCAAAAACCTCCTTTCCACAGCCTCCAACCTATGAGTAGCAAAGGAGAACAAAATACAATAAAAGAAACAAGATTGGAAGAAAGAATAATGTTACCAATTTAGTATAGTGCTTTGATCCTATATCAAGCGTATTGATCTCCTATCTACTATGGATGAACGTGGTAGTGTGGTGGCTAGGAGATACTAAGCTATAGGATGTTAATGTAGAACAAATTGCAAGTGTAGCTCAAGCTTGTTGCTCACAAAGAATGATTCTCAAGTGTAATTGTATGCACAAGTGATGTTTTAGGGTGTCTTATAACTTGTCTTATTTATAGGAGTGGTTTTCTAATGCTTGGGGACATTCTAGGAACCTTCTAGGGTGTTCTTAGTGCTCAACTAGTCGTTATGTGTCCACTGATTGCATTTGTAATGACTAGTTGATTAATTCTGAAAAGTGCAGACAGAACCTTTCTCGGTCGAGAAGTTTGTCGACCGAGATTCTCTCGATCGAGGAATTTGTTGACCGAGGGTAAGTCTGGAGTAAGTATATTACAACGTTCAACTCAACTCCCAACTACTTTTTCCAACTCAGTCTAACGGCTAGGAGGGTCTATTTTTGGTCGAGGACTTTGTTGACCGAGAGTGTCTCGGTTGAAGTTTTTGTCGACCGAGAATATCCCTGATTCAATGTATTCATTTACTGAGTGTGTGTATCAATATGCAATTGTGACGTTAACTTAGGAGATGACATATCTAAGTGTTGTGTGTGGATAGAGAAGATCTAAACACTTGATTTACATGATATCTAAGTACGTGTACATTATATAGTTATACAAGTTTTTACATTTGATTACAATTATGAAAATAAAGCAAATTTAACAAATTGATCTTCCAAATCTTTTCTATCCACCACCTTATATGTGTGTCCCTAAAACACTCAAATAATAAGTTAAAACCATAAGAAAGAAATGTTTGTCCTCATCAAAACAAAGGGATTATATTAATGTCCAATTTAGCCAACATGTCTCATCCTAATGAATAGTGTGGGTAGTAGGACGGGTAGATATGAGCTTTTTTCACTTTCTACTTATAGAAAATTCAGATTAAGTTCAAGGAATCCTTATCTCCCTTTCTTGATTTTTTTTCTACCCTATCATTTTAGCATGATTCATGATTAATGTTTGGACTTTATTTACCATACATCATTTATTTCTTTCTCTCTTTTTTTCTTCATTTGGAGGGATATAAATGTATATATTTTCACTCTTTATTGTGGAGGAAGCTAAATGGATACATGCTGCACAATATGCAAAATTATGCAAGCAAAATGCAATCTATATGATAGTTGTTATAAAATACAATTTCTCAAGTTACCCGACCAGTGCAGCATAGATGGTTCGGCCAGACCTATCCTCCCTGGGGGACCCATATTTGAAACCTCCTATTGTGCATTGTATTTACAATCCCTTGGGTCATCCAGGCTCTGGAACCTATTTGAGGGAGGGGTAGGGGAGATGAATGTCTCTTTCTAACTCAATTTCTCAAGTAAACAAAATAAAAAGCACAACTTCATTTTTTATTCTAGTACACTTGGAAAGAAACTAACAAACATGCTACCTACTATTCTATGCAATGAAATCAAGAGGACTACAATTTGAATTTATTTGATCATCATGTGGTGGTGAATGAAATATCATGGAGGGTGGATCAAATCACATGACTAAGAGAAAATTCACATCTTAACTGAGGTATATCCCTCTCCTATCAACATGTGTACATGGTGACCTTAAAGTTTATTTCCAAAATTCTAATATAAGATCACAGTACTATTTGGTTGGTTTGGGCTCAAACATCCCATCACTAACAAGCCTCAGGTAAATTAATATTTTCATTCATATAAGATGTCATCAAGTTGACTCAACCAAACACTTCATCAAGTACGTGTTGTTGTAGGCTTCTCAAGTACGCTTACAATATAGAACATTCAAACAAGTTATTTTTTAACGAAGATTTTGCTCTTTTTAGGTTCATTGCAAGAGAAAGAAGCACATTCTTTTTAATGATACAATGCGTTCATGATAAATTAAGCTTCATGATTACACTAGATAGATTGTGGATTCTACTACTTGAAAACAAAATAAAACTAAACAATATAGAAAACAATGCAAAAAATTGTACGATCACCCCCTTAGCTCGAAATTGACCATGTCTTCATGGCCAAAAATAAAACTAAGTGGTGGAATAGGGGTACCCGATACCCAAAATGGTGGTGCTGGGTGGAATGTTCCCAATGATATTTGTTGATCATGTGGGTAGAGTGTTCCAGTGAACCACAGAGGGTTTGTTGGCATGTCTGGTGGCTGAGGGTAGCTAGCAAAGTTCCTCTGACTCCATTAGTGGTCATAAAGCAATTGTTGATGGTACTCGATGCATTGTAGGCGAGTGTGGATGTTCTCCTAGTTGACAAAGAGAAGACACTCATTGTTGTAGATGGTTTGCTGGTGCTGAAGGAACTTCTCATGAACACCCTAAATATGAGTCAAGGTGGATGATTGCTATTATTGCCCTTGTTGAGTAGACTATAACATCTCAGCTGCAAATCTGTCCTCCAAAAGTGCCCAGAGCATCTAGTCTATGGTTATCTCCTTTGTTTCCTCCTCTTTTGGATCTGTGCTCTACAAGAACACAATAACCATGATATCTCTTTTTTGTCCACACTCTCTTAGGTCATAAGAGAGGATTTGGCCATCATTAAGTCATGGTTGTTAGATCTGACTTGGTTTTAGATATGAATCGATCACACAACATCGATACCATTGACAGGGTGTCAGTGGCACTGAGTAGTCAGTCGACTCAAATCCCTCAAATTGTGTCAACACTATGGACGTTATATGGCAATTGGACTGATTGCTCCTCAAGTTTTATGCTTCTTAGATGTTGAAGTCGGTACTATAGACATGCAAGTCATGAAAGATCTAGAGGGAGGTGAATAGATCTTTATAATAATGTGAATCAAACAAAATTACTTTACTTAAAGTATAGAAATATAAATCAAAGGAGGCAACCACAAGAGACACAGATTTAGAGTGTTTCCATGAAATGATGTCAATCCACTACCACATTGTTTCCAACCAATATTTCTAAAACATGTATTTTATTCCTTTTATATACCGGTGCACAATACACAAAATTTATCGGTGTCTTTTTTGGGTCAAGACAAACCCTCCTTTTTAGCCCAAGGATAATTACCACTTTCTTTGACAGGTCACTGGAAGGTCACCCTCTATACCTATTCTTTGATGGATGCAGAAGAGTACTGAACTACCACTTCTTTGACGGAAGAGGAAGAGCAGCGAATCATCTCTTCTTTGACAAACTTGGAAGAGAACCATTCTTCACCTCTTCTTTAATGACTGGTAGAAGAGAACCAAGTTTATAAGACTCCTTCTTATCATAGGTTCTTGGACAACCTTCACTCTAGGAAGTAGCCCAAGAGTAATACAAAAAAGAAGAAATAGAATGGAGAAAGAAAGTAACAAAATAAGCTCACAAGATATACAATCAATCTCTAATGGACATGTGATGATGATTCACTCTAAAAGGGCTTATGCAAAGTAGTATTAGGTGGACAAGATACTATATCCGAACTAAGGGCTTAGTCTAGAATGATTGAAACTTGAAGTATTGGACCTAAGCTCTTTGAGAACGATGGCAAGTATGTAGTATGCTTAGGTATGTGTATATGATCTCAATTGTTGTTCAATTGATGTGTTTAAGGTGTCCTAAGACCTCTCCTATTAATAGAAAATGTTTACAAGTGGCTAGAGAAACTATGGGGAGAGTCTAGAGTGTTCTAGATGGTCAATTAGTCGTTGGGATGAACATGAATAAGTTGTAACTGCTAGTTTGATCTTCAATTTTTTTTGGGTTCCAAAACATTTTTGGTCGAGAAATTATTGGACCGGGGACTATCTTGGTCAAGAATTATTTTGACCGAGCAATACTCTAGGCTCAAGTTTCTCTAATTTCTAGGTGTCAGTCTAACTTCTTAGTCCAACATAGCACAATGTCTCTTTATCGGTCAAACTTTACTTTGACCGACCATCTCAGTCGATATTTTCTTCGACTGAGATTGACCCAGAACACAAGCTATGTAATGGCTATTACCCGATTGATAAAGAGTTCAACCGAATGGATTTCAATTGATAAATATTTCCTATGAGATAGACTCTATGAAGGAATATGAAAATGTGTGAAAACCTATCTAATGACTTTCTACTTAAACCTATCAACCCTAAAAGTTTCATATGAGTGTGAATTAGGGTTATGAGTAGGTTTTGGAGGATCATCACTTTTCTTTACATCATCTCTATCAAGTTGTACAAGAACACATGTGTACACTCAAATACATGGCACAACTTGATTTGCAAGCATCTAAACATATAAAATTTGCAAGACCTTTGTAGTTGAATCTTGACTAAGTTCCTTGATCACTTGGAATACTTGATGCACATGTTAGTAATATAATTTGGAAACTATTTGCATCATCAAAATATAAGTGTGCCATATCCAAAAAGCCAATAATCTCCCCCTTTTTTATGATGATAAATATTTCCATAAGATAAATAAAAAATAGTCAATAAAGACCGTTGTACCTTTAATTTTATCTCATGAATTTTCTTCTCTTTTTAAATTTCTATGATTATATACAATTTATCTCATGGATTTTTCCCCCTTTGTCATCTCAAAAAGATTGGAAGTTATGAAAATAACCCCCCTTAGTGAGATAAACATAAATCACATTACGACATAGTCAAAAATCCATATATGATCAAGGAAAGTTTTTAGTATTGTCTACCAATGAGAGGAATGTTAAGTCCTTCATCATAAGAAGATCCAATTAGAACAAACTATAAAAATGATGCTTTAAACCAATGGTAAGGAATGTTAAGTCCACAATGGCATAGAAATGACATGAATAACACTATATTCTAAAGGATATCTCAATATCTATGTAAAGAATGTTAAGTCCTCCATGATATAGAGATTTGTCATAAAAAACAAAAAGATAAAGATAAACTCAATTCTTCAATCATGTTCAAAGGATGTTAAGCCTAGGAATGATTAGAGAATCCTTTAAGGACAAAAAGAGATCAACAAAAGAACCTATAGACTAAATATAAGGGATTTTAATCCCATATTAGTATAGAGAAGTCATTAAGCATCATAAAAACGACTTTAAAAGAATCTCTAAACCAAATGTCAAAGGATGTTAAGCCTTTATTGATATAGAGAATCAGTTAAGAGGATAAAAGATATGCAAGTTATATTAAAATATTTTAAGCTCCCCCTTAATCTCATACCAAGTAAAAATAGCTCAATCATAAAAAAAGATTCAATTTTTTTACCATTTAAGAATCCAAATTCCATGATAAGGCATTTATGTCAGATGTAAAAACTAAGAAATAAGTAAAATTTTTGAATATGTAAACCAAGTTTTAAAAGATTCAAATAAATTTTGTTACTAATATCATTTTGGTTCAGATTAATTTTGACCACGTTGCTACCCGGTCCAAGTGTTAGTTAACTGAGATTCTAACAGATTGCTATAAAAATTAGGTAATCATGAATATGATAGCACATGTTATATATATATATATATATATATATATATATATATATATATATATGTTAAGATTAAGATGATTTGCTGAATTATTTCTCCCCTTAATATAATACTCCTTGAGAAAATCATAAAAAATATCAAATACATCCATGGGAGGCATGAACTTTAGGGAGACATAAAACTTCATTTCTTAAATCATTTATGATAACCACAACAAGAGTACAATGCTTGAAGTAAAAAGAAATGTATAAAAAGCAACATGGATCCTAAGAAAAGATTTACATATTATTAATGAGATCAAGAGAACAGTCCACATTAGGGACATGTCCACTAAAAGCAGCATCACCATAGTATTGCACAAGTGTATCCCAAGTTAAACCATTGTAGTCATCAAAGACTAGGCTTCAAGAAAGGTAGGGGTTCGAGAAAAGTTGAAGTGGAAGACAATGTCTTGAAGATGGGATGTAGAAAACTATTTGTGATGAAGGTTTGATGGTGGTGCTAGTGGTTTTGAATAGTTGAAGCTTGGATTGTATGGAAGGATGCTCCCAAGATAAAGTTGAAAAGGATAATTATCGGTTATATTTAGTGTTAAGACTTGCATGTGTTCATTGGGATATGTCATTGTATGGTGTTTTAATCGATGAGTTTTCCAAGTTGATAGGAAACACCTTTGAAATACGCAAAGTCATTCTCATGAGTGCAAGAGGAAGGTAGAGGAGTTGATGAAGGCAATGTCATTGACAATCATCAGTTACTCAACTTGCTTCTTTCTAGGGAGCTTCTTCTTGCTCCCACTACAAGAAGATGATGCCATTTGAACTTGTGGTGGAAGAGAGGAGAAGAATGCTCAAAAGTAGAAGAGAAGTGAGTAGAAAGAAGTTTTGTGGTGTAGTGCAGCTCATAAAGATGAATTGGAGTAGAAAAAAACCACCCAAGGAGGTTTGGAGATGATAGTTAGAGATGATGTGTGAAGAATGGCCAAGATGGACTACTTTTATAGGCTCTTGGAACATTTTTGGTCAAAACTTTTCTCGATCGAGTTCTTCAATCGTAAAAAAATGGCTAGTTCAGTCAAGGGGAGTGTTAGCCTCAAATTCTCTATCAAAATCTTTCTCGGTCGGAGAGCTTTCGGTCAAACTTTTTGTGGATGAAGACTCTTGCTGGATTCAAATTAAACATAGACTGAGGGACCAGTTGGTCCAATTAATTTTTGATTGAGCGCTTTCCCGGTCGAATTTTTTCTCGATCGAAAAAGTTATATTTCAATTTAAAAGAAAATGGATTTAGCCAAAGTAACCAATGATCTAAATGATGAATTTTTTTATATGACAATTAGAGGTATTCAAAATATAAATTAAAAAAACTTGAACAGTTTGAAAGCATTAGTGATATTATTTTAGAAAAAGAACAAAATAGACGTATTCAAGAGGAATAATATTTAAATTTTTTCTAATTACTCTTATTTGTTCCAAATCAATGGATTTTGTGAATTATTCAATGTTAACATGATGAATACATATGTGATCGCAAAGTAAAAGATGTTTAACTTCAAAAGAATTTTCATTTTTATAAACAAAATATATTTCACCTTTACATCAAATTAAGTTGAGATAAGACATAATTATATGAAATTAAGCATAGGTCAAACCTCAACAAGTTCCCTTTTTATTCTAAGTTGGGTATTTTGAAACCCGAACCATATCAAGGAATTTTTCTTCCATTATTCACATGAAAAGGAATGATGTCCAAGATGTTAGCAATAATGACATGAGATAAAAGATATTTCATTTCCTTTTCAACATTTTTAGAATTTACTACTTTAGTCTTAGGTACATATGTAGTTCTAGTCTTGGAAGCATACGTCTTTTTGGTTTTAGGCATGTGTGAGGATTTTTACACTATCTAAGATGTTATCGAGACTTTTGTTTCCTTACATTAAATCTTGAGGCTTGTTTTTGTAATTCAACATTTTCAACAAGCTTTTTAGTTATATCCAAATTTACTTTAGCAAGATTTGAAAGTAAGGTATCTCTTTCTTTCACCAAAACATCATAATCCGAATGAGTGCACAAAGTAGATTGAGTTTGAAAATCATTTAGTTTAATAAGTGTATCAATCTTTTCTTGAGAGAGAAGACTATGTTTATTTTCAAGATCAAGTATTTTAGCCTTACAACTCTCAATAGTTTTTTCTAATGCATTATTTGAAATTTTTAAAGCATCATTTTCTAAAATAAGATTACTTAGATTAACATGAAGTTCATCTATATTTTTGGCAAGTTTCTTCTTTTGTTTCTTGCTATTTGTCATGAAATTCTTCAAGACTACTAACTAGTTCTTCTTCAGATAAATAAAAATACTTATCTCATTAGTTTCTTAATTCATCTGTTATTTTCATGAGAAATTCTACCACATCCTCTTTGTTTCTTTGACCATCATCACTTGATTGATCCCATGCAGCTAAGTAGACTTTGTCTTTCTTCTTGAATGAGGACTTCTATCTTTTCTTGAATTTTTGGAATTCAAAAACCAAGTCACCTTTCTTTCCACATTCAAAACACCTAGAAGAAGAGGAAGGGGCACTTAGAGTTTTGTTAGATCAAAATCTCCTATACTTCTTAGCATCTACAATCAATGTGCTTTCATCATCTTCATCATTTGTGTCACTGTTTTCTTGAATGATGTTCCTTTATAACGCTTTGGTGGCGGATTCAAAAGCAAAATTCTTCCTTGTCTCATTTTTTTGTCCGACTTCCACTTTTTCTTCCTCCTCAAGGGTGGCTTCATACATCTCTAGGTTCCCGATGAGCTGCTCCCATCTTTAGTGTTGTAAGATCATTAGCGTCCTCGATAGAAATAACATTTGACTTGTATCTGGGAGGCAATGATCTAAGTATATTGGATACTTGATCTTCCTCGCTTATGTTCTTCCCCAACACACTTAGGCTGTTAACAATGTTAGAAAATCTAGCATACATTTCTATAATGCTTTCATTAGGTTGCATATAAAATAATTTGAACTTGTATTTTACCATACTAATTCTAGTACTTTTGACTTGAGTAGTTCCTTCATGTGTTACAACTAATTTGCACCAAATTAATGAGCAATTTCACATGAAGATATACAATTAAATTCACTAATAGATAAAGAACAATAAAGAATGCTTACTTCCTTTGCATTGAGTTTGGCTTTCTTTACCGTATCAAGATTCCATGTTTCTAACTTAGTGGTTGGAAGCATGTATGGAGGTTCTATCATCTTCCAAAGTTCAAAGATAATTCTCTCGAAGTAGAACTACATCCTCTTTTTCCAGTATGTGTAGTTTGATCCATCAAACACTAGTGGCTGGCTCACATGTGTTCCTTCTAGGTTGAGGTTGCCAAGCACACCGTCCCCCATTCTTCAAGACCTATTAGGGATCCTTAAAGACATACTCTGATACCAAATGAAATATCTAGAGGAGGGGGTGAATAGAGCTTTATAATAATTTTAACCAAATAAAATTACTTTACTTAAAGTACAATGGAAATATAAAGCAAATGAGGAAACCACAATAGATGTAGATTTAGAGTGGTTCTGTTAAATGACGTCATTCCACTACCTGGTTGTTTCCAAACAAGATTTCCAAACCATGTATTTTATTCTTTTTATATACCGACACACAATACACAAAATTTACTGGTGTCTTTTATGTGTTAAGACAAACCCTCCTTTTCATCTAAAGGAGAACTACCTTCTTTTTTGACGGGAGGCTAGAAGGTCACCCTCTACACCTCTTCTTTAATGGAAGTGGAAGAGTATTGAACCAACTCTTTTTTATGGATGAGGAAGAGCACCACTTTGATAGACTTGGATGAGCAATGTTTTTTGCCTCTTCTTTAATGACCAACGAAAGAGAACCAAGTTGAAAACAATCATTCTTCTTATAGGAGCCTTCACTCCAAGAAGTAGACTAAGAGTAGTGCAAAAAAGAAGGAATAGAATGGAGAAATAATATAACAAATAATCTCAAAAGATATGCAATCAATCTCTAATGAACAAGTGATGACGATCCACTCCAAAAAGGTTTACAAAAAGTAGTATTAGGTGGAGAGGATACTATAGGGGCTTAGGCTAGAATGATATCAACTTGAAGTACTGGACCTAAGCTCTTTGAGAATGATGGCCAGTATGTAGTATGCTCAAATATGTGTATATGATCTCAATTGTTGTGTTTAAGGTGTCCTAAGACAACTCCTATTTATAGAAAATGTTTACAAGTGGCTAGGGAAACTGTGGGGAGAGTATAGATTGTTTTAGATGGTTAATTAGCCATTAGGACAAAATTGACTAAGTGGCAACGATTAATTTGATCGTTAATATTTTTTTGTTCCAGAGCATTTCGGTTGAGAAATTATTGGACAGGGAACTATCTCGATCGAAAAATATGTTGACCGAGCAATGCTATTGGCTCGAGTTTCTCTAGTTACTAAATGTCAGTCTAACTTCTTGATCCAACATAGCACAACAACTTTGTGTCAATCAAACTTTACTTTGACCGACCATCTCGGTCGAGATTTTGTTCAACCGAGATCGCCGCAGAATACGAGCTATGCAATGGCTATTTCCTAGTTGGCAAAGAGTTCAACTGAATGAATTTTGTCTGACAAAGATTTCGATTGAGATAGACTTTGTGAAGGAATATGCAAATGTGTGAAAACCTATCTAATGACTTTACTACAAAAAATTTATCAACCCTAAAGGTTTTATATGAGTGTGGGTTAGGGTTTTGGGTAGGTTTTAGAAGATCATCACTTGTCCTTATATCAACTCTATCAATTTGTACAAAAGCACATGTGTACACTCAAAATACATGGTACAAATTTATTTGCATACATCCAAACATATAAAATTTGCTAGGCCTTTGTAGTTGGATCTTGACTAAGTTCCCTGATCACCTGAAATACTTGATACACATGTTAGTACTATATTTGGGTAAATATTTGCATAATCAAAATATGAGTGTGGCATATCCAAAAATACAACTAGTCGATGACACTAACATAATTATTCTCGAGTTGTGATACTCCCTAGATTTTGAGTCGGTAGCACCAAAACTGACTCTAATAGCATCGACACCTCATTAGGTAGCACTGAGTACATTCTTGGTAGCATCGGGATTTCTCTCTTTCCCTAATATAGATGGGTGATTTTTCAATGCCACCGATGCATGGGTTAGTGGCATAGAGTTGTCCACTCAGTGCTCAAATCACCTGAAATAGAGGGAAAATGATATAATTCCAAATTATAGATAATAAATTAGCATGATCTAGTATAAATACGAAATACTTTATGCAACAATTATTCAAAGGCTAATGAGATAAACAAGGCATACAACTATCTAAAAGTGAACATATATGCAATTAACGCCCAGAAAATAGAATGGGAAAAATGACTGAAAACCAATGCATCAGCTACCCCTCTACTACCAACAGCCTTTGAGGATCCCCTCTTGACCCCTTACTGTAGATAACCCCCAAATACTATAGATATAACTCCATAGATGCCATTTATAGAGCCTATCCATCATAGATCATATTTTTAGAGAGAAAGAAAAGGTTTCCGCCCAAGGAGAGCTTTCTGAAAAGGTTGTCCCTAAGAGGCTAAAACCCATTTTAGAAAAGCCCACCCTTTTGTGATTGAACACACACACACACACAAATATGCATATGTATATATATACTTTCCTTCCTCTAAAACCTAAGAGAGAAAAGAGAGGAGACAACCACCTCTATTCAGGTCATGTCAAAGCATGGTAGTTTTTCTCCTACAACCATGTAGACCCCTCTCTCCTACTTTTCAACCTCAAGTAGTTTGATCATATAAGCACATGAGGTTGATGATCTTTGGTATTATTTTATTATGTATAACATAACTATTTTTTGGAACTTATCATTTTTGCAACCTCTCTCTCTTTCCCATTATAACCTTCCAATGCTTGTATCTTTAACTTATTTTAGTTCTATTTATCTCCCACCATTATTTCTAGAGATGAACTCCTTTCTCAGAGAAGTACCAGTTACAATAATAAACACTTTATTATAAGAAAAAAAATAAAAATAGTATCGATTTATCTCCCTAAGATATCACACAATATAACATTTGTCACATTTGGTTCCTAATTTCTCAAGAAATGAATGTTTCATGTAAGCTTCCAATCCCAAACCTTTATTGAAGACATATTGAAATGATTCCCCATTCATATATCATATGGTGTCTTTTACACAGATTTAGAAGGAACACAATTAAGTGTAAACATGGTAGTTTCTAAAGCATGTCCGACTAGGTTCATCATGGATGATACCATGTCCAACAATGTGTGTTTCCTTCTCTCTAAAACACCATTATGATATGGCATTCTAGGTGGAGTCATACAATACCACACTCCATGAAAAGGTCCTCAAAATCTTGGCATAAATATATACCACTTCAATATAATTGAAGAATCGATTTTTTAAGGTTTTTATATTTTTCTTCCTTTATTTAGATCAACATTTTCAGAGATTCTAATTTGCATCTCATACAAATCTATACTCTTGAATCCAACAGTCAATGAGATGAAGTCTTTTTGAACCATCCTTTAACTATTGAACTTAACTGACCACATACATCACTATATATGAGTTCTAGAAGTTCAAATGTCCTCTCACTACTTCTAGAAGGAACATTTACCGCCTTGTCCATAACAACATGATCAACATGTCTATAAAGATTCAAAATCTAACGAGTGTAGGTATCCATCCTATATGGAGTTTAGAAATTCATATCATGTTTTTAGGGCCCAAGTGACAATGCCAAAGGTAAGCCATGTTTGAGTCATGTAGTTTGAGCCACTTGGTATTTATGTAATATACATGTGTCTTAGGATTCAACATCACAAGACATTAGGAAATTCCATATATAAAATCATCCAAGTATATTAAACAATAATTATTCTTTACAGATAATGAAGAACCTTTGATTGCCAAAACAAGAACTCAATGATATACGACTTATAGTTGTTCTAGTATTCTATTATAATCACCAATTTATAGAGATAAAATGTGTATCCCCATAGCAGGAACAACACATGTTGACATAATTGCCACATTTAGTCAAATATATTACTTCTCTACGAATCTTCTTTTTTATTGTCTTAAATTTGTGTAAGGATGTCATGTCATATCCAAAACACATTCTTAAGAAATAGCTGAATTTATCTCAATAACATAACTACCTGAGGTGGAAATCTCTACTCTAGGTAAGACGGTAACATCCATTGTTCCCTATTGATGAAATTTCCTTATGTACCCACAATTACCTTTACCTTCTTTACAAAAGGATTTGACTTGAACTTGAATAGATCTCATCTTAGTCTTATCATTGTCCATTATCCCCACACTTCTCATTTTTACCTTCAGAATAGAGTATGGGTATAAAATGTAAGGATTTGTCTAAGTTATTCATAACATAACAAGACATATTCGAAATTATCTAACCATATCATTCATAATGATTGGTGGCCCAATATTTACAACACTTGCATCTATGATTCAATATCCAACTTTTGGCCAAGGAAAGTACCATACTCTCTAGGTACTCCACCAACTCAACTCATCTAAGTATGTTAAGATTGAATGGGAGTAGGCTAATGAGAGAAACATGTCCCTATACATATAGCATGAGAACATTTCAAAAGTTCACATACTAGTACATAATTTTGTATCTCCAAGAATATATAGTTAAGAACTAATCCCAATGGCAAATGGTTCATATTTTATTCTATGACAATACATGAATTTAAAACTTTGATAGTGCCCAAGGTCAACATTTCATTGAATCATGAGTCAACTTTTCCTAACTGCTCACAACTCAATTATTTGGGTGGGTAACTTTTTCCGATTGCATCATATGAAACCCTTGTATGGATGGATAAAATCATTATTAAATACTATCATATGGAACACCCATCTATATGATTGTAGGTACTTAATCCTATTGAGTTACCTAGTTAAGACAAATCCAACCGGCGATAGTGACAAATTTGTGTACCCTGATTCAGCAGACCAACACGTTTATTGTTATAACTTGGATTTTGCTCACTCTTTCAATACATGCCATCTACTTCACACTAGTTTCTCATCCTAGCCTTCGAGTTCATGACTGAATGCATTTTGATGCATAATTATATCATCTTATGTACATATGCACCATGGTGATGCTCTTTTTAGCTAAAACCTAATTTTCACTTTGTTCAGACAACACCATCTTCCTTTCTAAATTGATCATTTCTATGAACATATCTCTGCCTTATTATCATGTCCATGTTGTAGAGGGCATTCCCACATTTCCAATGCATATTGTTTTGCTCAATTTTGAGCTTATTTGAGAGAGATATGCCTGTTTGAAAATCAATTTATTTTAACCTTGATTTTATCATTTAATCATATTTTTAACCTAAATGGCCCCAAATTATGGCCACAAGGCATGTTTCCCCTCTTTAACTTTTCCTAGAAACCCCTTCCTTAGTTGACCAATCATGAGGCCCAGACCATTAGTAGGCAAAATGTGGTCGTTGGATGTTGCTACCATGGATCTATCCTTGATCAAAAAGTTGGAACTTTATCCCCCTACCTCCATACAAAACTTGGCACCAATGGATCTGCCCCAACCATCCCATGGCACCCACTGATCTGCCCCATTTCTCATCCTTTACTTCAATTGATACCCCTTTGGCTTACAACTTCCTCTTCACTTCAGCAAGGTGTGGCTCAGCTCCTCTCCTACCCCCCACAATAGGCTAAGGGTACCATGGAGTCTGTGGGGAGGAACCAAGCACTAACAACTAGTCCTCATAGCCCAGATCCCCCTCCATGACCCAACTAGGTTCCAAAAACCCGCTCCACTATGAGACCATAGCTCGCATTGGATATGTTGTAGAGGAGAGCAGAGGTGTAGTTCAGATCAGTGGAGAGAGTTTGCATATCACTGGTGTGTGATCGCTAGCGAAGGGCATTAGCTGGAGAACCACGGTGGGTTGGGTCACCATCAGGCGGGTCGTGAGGTGAGTAGAGTAGATTAGGGCCCACGAATCCTAGGTCCCTTGGGTGCCCTTTCCTAGTGCATCTCAACCTTCAGATCAATATTTGGCAATCTAGTTTGGATTTTTTTTAGTTTATCTTGTAACATACTAGAATGTAGAAATGTAACTTAACCCTCCCTTTTTCTAGACTCGTCTTTGGTTATGTTAGCATTACATTATTTTTCATCTGAATCTAAACATATTAGTATTATTTGGAGATAAATCATAACATGTTTTATAAATAACTTCAAAAATAGGGAGTTTAAAGATAAAATCACCAAAAAAAATACTTAAATGGATGTTTTGGTGTAAAAATATACCATATTGAATATTTGGCTCTAATTGGACCCTCTAGAACCTTCATAGGATTAGAGGATGGACTAATTTGAGAAAAATATGAAATATTATAACATAATTGGATGATTAAGCTATATAGATGTCTTAAATGAATACTTACACACAAGTAATGACATGTACTAGCAATATGTTTTCAAATGGTAAAATTGATGTTAAATTTGGACTCCTCACAATATAATTGGTTTTCTCAAAAAATTCATCTTAATTGGGTAACATTAACTCACTCAATCAATTTAGTAAAGAACAACATTAAAATCTAGGCTTTAATGGACTAAATGCCTTAATTTCCTCCGTTTCTATGTGGGCTCGCACGCTTTGTTTACCTCACGTGATCCAGCCGAGTTCCATCTTCCCCACCACTGCGCGCGGTCAAGTGACCTGCCGCAAAACGCCCGCCGTCGTCCGTGGCAACCGGCGCGGTACCCTCTTCTCATCTCTTCCGTTGCCTCCTCCTCTTCTTCTTCTTCTTCTCTTCCCTGCCTATATCTTCCTTCCCGCCCTGGGCCCTAGCCGCCGTACTCCCTGTCTTCCCTTACACCTGCTTCCAAGACCAATATCGGCAGTTCCGGCGGCCTCCATCCTATTTTCCCAGATGGTACAACCTCGTATTCCAATCTGGATCCACCTTTCTTCCTTCACCACTTCGTTGCCTGATGCTCCAGCTTCCCTCAAAGCAACACTAAAGATAAATTTTACAGATCTGCAAGCTTAGAGAGTCGCCATCAGATGACAGTCCCATGGCGATCTCAGGCCATATGGACGACGACTTTCTTCTCTTCCAGATCTACGTACACCATAGGGAGCCTTCTCCGACCACCCTACGACTTTCTCCCTCCTCCATCACTTCTTCTTCATCTCAACAGAACCTGCAAAACGAAAAGTTAGCCTCCCAGACCTGTTCCCTTTGACGCCAGTCAATGGCCTTCACAACCCCACAAGCCTAAACAACCGATCATCCCCTCCTTAGCCATGACTTCTGAAGGCCTGCGGATCAAGGTATAGGACTCTTCCTTGCTATCTACCACACTTACAACTAGAGATGCAACTACAGTCTATTGTTGATTTGTACAGAATCACAACAAGCTCAGTTGACAACTTGGAGAAGTAAATGAGGCTGATGGTGTAGGGTTGTCTTTGGTCCATCTCTGTTAATACTAGGGAGGGTGATGGAGTATCCCAGTCTTGCCTTTCCACCAATAAAACAAGAACGTGACAATTTTGGATCGGTTCTTGTACATGATTGTGGAACAACCAGACATGACTTGTAAGACGTCCTCCAGCTACCTCTGCATCAGCACCATCTCCGTACAGAAGCATGGAGTCGATGGACAGGATTCAAACCTGTATCCTTTAGGCCTCTTTGACAATGGACTGGGATTATTGGGATTATGAAGTTAGGGCTGGGATTAGATCGTTGGGATTGGGGTTCCCCACTTGGTCATGTTTGGCAAATCAATCTGGCTGGCCTCGTAACTTGTGTTTTTTAGTCTGTTACATAAAACAAAATATACAAAAGACAGACCGAAATCCGGACTGAGATTCTTAATCCTGCTGCTAGCAGGACTGAGATAGTCCAGCTTTTAGAATTACGGAATCTTGAAACGGGGCCGTTTCAGAGTTTCCAACCAAACGCGCAAGTGCAGAACCGGACTGTGGATCTGTTGATGTGGCGCAGACATGGCCTAATAAGACAAGCCTAAATCTCATCCTGGTCCGTTTCCAAACAGGGGCTTAGAATTCAATGTAGAGGTAGTCATGGAGGATCGATTAAGGTTGCATTGATAAGTAGGTGAGTTTCCATATCCTGCAATTCAGATTTGACCTGGTCAAGAGATGAATCAAGTTAGATTAGATGAATATTAAAGTGATTACGAAGATTATAAAGAAAACCTAGTCAATCAACTTGAATAGTAGATACATCTCTATACATAAGTACACATAGAACATGTACGTGTATTAACACCTAGAAACCTAGAATCTATTACTTTCTTAATAATACCACCATATCTAATATTTAATGATAATAATATAGACCTATTGATCAATTACCGAAATATTCATCATATTCATACACGTAATACCATGCTAGTGTTAGCAATTGGTATTTTTTTCTAATTTATCTTTTAAGCTATCACACATGTAATTTATATATATAATTGAAAAGAAAATAGAAATATAAATGAATGAAGGGAGTATATCTAACCATGTCAGCTGATTTATAAATGAAATGGTAAAAGAGAGAAAGAAAGAAAGAAAAACACACACACACACACACACTATATATATATATATATATATATATATATATATATATATATATATATATATATATATATATATGAGGATTTACTCAATGCCCGCGTAGGTACTTATATCATGAGACCTATTTGAAAACAAGGTGACATCAATTGTAATTATATGTGAGACTCCCATCTCTCTATCCGCAATCGATCTTCTTCTCGCTCGTTGTCCATCAACTTTCATATGTCTCCTCCCTCAATTGGGCCCACCGCCCCAGATGCCGTTGGACGCCCCGAAGATCCACTCCCACTCCTTCCGCCTTCCGTCTCCTCACCATATTCCTCTACCAAGATCGTGTCGTCTCAGAGCTCTGACACCTCCTTCCTCATCCACTGCTAACTTGACGCCGACGGCTCCATGCCTAGATGCTGCCATCGCGGCTGTCTCCGAAGGTCACCAACCACAGTGATTTTGAAAGCCCTATCCACAACTAGGGAAGAGTTTGCCTCCAGTGAGCAAAAGTTGGGGTCCAAACTCTGACCGTGGAAGTCATATAGTTTTTCTGGTGCCTTTTCCCCAGAACTAGCCGACCACCACACTCGCTCGAGCCCACGATCCTCGCCGTCGACAATAAATAATTCCAACATTCATGAACACCGACGAGATTGTTAGGCTGCTGCAGAGCCTCGTCGGTATTTGCCATACTACCGCTCCACACAATTTCTCCAGGCAACAAGGCCAACCGACGAAAGGCCCTGGCGGCAAAAGAGCGTACATGGTGATGGTCAAAGTGTTGTCGGGGGCATAACATCTTGTCTGCCTCATCACTGCCACACTTAAGTTCTCCGTTGGCGTCAATTTAGTACGATTGTTGGGCAGCATGGCGAAGATGACGAACAACACGCGTGACGAATGAGTCCACAATAACGGTTAGGTCATGATGTTTCATCCTTCGTCCAACACCTTGATCATGATACCCTCAACCTTTCCTCCATTAACAACAGCCACCAGGGCCTGCGCGCCCACCACCCCCTCCTCGTCGGGTGAATCTCCCAAAAGATCCAACCAAAGACGCTAGACTGTGGGCCTCAATCTTGGTAGTCAATGACTACAGTGTCAGTGGCCTAGGAGGATACAAGAGCAGATACGAGTTGCAGTGGATCCGAAATGACTTCACAATATCTATATTTCTTCCAATCCTCTCTGATTCTGTCTCTTTGAGATGAGTTGATATTTACAATCTGTGTATTCTTGTTGTCATGTAACACTCTGCATGTGTTTGATGTAATAGTACAATTAATAGTGAATAGTAGTGTTGGACATTTCTATATGAGGAGTGGCTACTATTTCTGAAAATAAATTTGGTTCTTGTCTTCATAATGTAATTGGTGAAAAAAGCACCTTCGAATGGTTGTGTTCTCTTCCGTTGCTTTTACTTCCCTTTGCTACTTTGCAATGTGGCTACGACTCCACATCAATGAACCTTATCATCTTCCCTAACCCGTAAAGAATATAATTTTTATTTATATGCATGCAACGTTTGTATAAACTAATATAAAGATAAAATATAAACATCAAAATGTAATTTGATATAAATAATAGAACAAAGTATCATAAAAAGAAATTTGTTTTGGATCTTTATTGAGTAAAGGTCATTCATATGCATCTAAAAATATGTACAATGTTGATGCTCATTAACTATAATAATAGAACACGAAATCTAACTATCTGGTATGGAAAGTAATTATTTGACTCAAAAAGTAACATATGACCATAAAAAGTAACATATGGACTACAAAAAGTTAAAAAAAAACATGCTACATATAAAATGTATATTAATAATGAGACATAAATTTCAGAAATCAAAACACAAAAAATTTATAAAATAAAATTTAATTTAATTACAAACTTACCAATATGATCAACAAAGTTCTCCCGCAAGTAACTATGTGGCTAAAAATCAATTGGCATGAAAAGTAACCCCTTACGTTGACAGAAATTGTTGTAAATTGTCACCCCTTACGACCTCAGCTTTTGTTTGGAATTTAAAAGAAAAAAAGTTATCTTAAAAATTAATTGTTTGTATTTTTTTGTACAAAATGAAAGTATTTATTAAACCCATATATTCTATCTAATCATGTCCCAATAATTTTCATGTAACTTTTAATAAAATATATTTAATATTGTGGTATGAAAAGTACCTATAAGATATATTTAATATTTAAAACCATACTTTCTGTGACATAGTATTACTTTCGGTACCAAATAGTTACTTTATATGATCGAATGTTACTTTTGATGATAAATAGTTACTTTTCATACCACAATACTACTTTTCTGATCATATTGTTACTTTATATACCATATAGTTATCTATTATTATTCTTTGTATTGTATACATTTCAATTTAAAAGATCCTCCTTGTAGAGTTGTCACCACTGGACAGACCCTTTTTTGTTATCATGTGCTAGGATTCCTTATAACCAAAGAATCGTCTCTTCTTTGACTCTCTTTTCTATAGAATTTGGTGGTCCCACATTGTATGTGTATGGGAGTTGAAATAGCGGTGGTCCCACATTGTATATATATGGGAGATGAAATGGTGGTTGAAGAATTCAGTGGAAATTCAAGTGGAATTAGAAACCAGGGAAAATGCAAATAGAGAGGCATGTCATTTTGTTGTTTTTGATGACATGATGTTACTTTCTTTGTCACGTAGATACTGTTTATATCAAAGAGTTACTTTTTGTGTTACATGGTTACTTTTAGTATCAAATAGTTACCTTCTTTGCTACATATTTACTTTCTACTAAATTTTTATTAATTAAGTTTTGAATTATATTTTTATTTCTAATATATTTTCTACCTTATGTCCAAATTGCATCACCTTGCAATTACATTTCATGTACAAAACATTACATTTCACAATTAACAATATATATTTGAACAACATCACTAGATCCACGTTCGACAACATCATGATTATCGACCTTGTTTGACTGGTCAAGAACGGTCACTTCTTGGTCCCATGAGGGTGATTTGATATCAGATCTATCCTTATTGGTGTGCTGCTCAAAGAAATTCAAAATAGTATTTTAAGAATCTATGAAGTTGATATATATATATATATATATATATATATATATGTTAGAGTACACTTGACTTTAGTGATTATTTCGATGTTACAATCCATACATACTCTTATTTTTAGTAGTTGTTTCCTTACTTTTAATGACCATATTTTACTTTTTGTGTCATGTAGTTACTTTTTCTATTACAAAGTTACTTTTCAGAACAACTAGTTACTTTGTATACCATATAGTTACTTTCTATAAAAATAATTACTTTTCATACTGCTATTTAGTAATATATTGTAACATTCAGTTAAGCCGATAGACTTTAAATCACCTACTCTTGAATATTGGATCTAAATTAAAAGAACTAAATTTTCTTGCTTCTATAGTGCAAAAAATCTTTGTTATTCACATGCTCGTGCTCTAAAAATGGCATTTTTATGGCTTTTTGATGCATAATTGTGAGAAGCTGAGATTTACTACCTACCTACTTGTTTGATGAGGATCTAGTATGTAAATTTTGAAATCTTATAGTCATTATAATAGTGAAATGTTGTATATTATAAGCTCTTGCTCTAAAAGTTGCATTTTAATATCTTCTTCTACCTCAGTTATATCCTTCTCAATGTTATGTATTTTATGGATGTGTTTTGGTATATATTGTTATTGAGATAAGAATATAGGTGTAACTTTGATGATAAAAGTGGAACCTTTTGTTGACTTGTTATGTGCATGATTGATCTATGAAGAGAAGGGGAGTTTTGGACATGGCATTCATGAAACCTAGGTTGATCCTGTTGAACCCATCCTGAGGGCAGTGAGATTCTTTTTTCTTTGGGGTTGTCAAAGAGTTGGGTTACCTCTATATAAGGTCATTTTCTCTTACTATGTCATGTTGTTTCCAATACTTGGTTAATTTATTAGTTTACTGTTACATTGTGTTATATATCTAGTTGTCAATGAAAGGCAAGAAAAATGAAAATAAATGAAGTGAAACCTAATTCAGTTCCCTATGATCATAGATCTACCTCATTGTTTGGAATTTAGGGTGGTGAAATGAGTAGCCTTGTAGAAAACTTGGATCTTGAAAGGTACTCAAAGTCATACACAATTGAGTTTGTGTGGGTAATTGATCCAGTTTTAAGTATGGTTTCCTCAGTACCTAAATGATGGATACGAATATGAATTTACTTGAGGCTCAATCTACAATTATACGTGATAATGTGATTGAGAACCATGTGCTCTTATGATAAATATGGGTCTTTATATCACGAGATAGGTGTCATGACCTGAGTACCCATGTTGGATATGAGTTTGTTATGTAACTGTCTTATAGAGGAGGCCCTACTTCTTAAATTCGATTCGATAGGGGCATGGAAAGATCTTATAGAGATCAATTATCCTAAGATCCTATATAGTAATATAGCGGATTTTGCACTCATTGACTCGTAGTTTGAGTGGTACAACTCAAACTACCCATAATTTCAGTAATAAAATATGTGATCAAACTTTATAGTCTAACCTCTTAGTATTATGGAAATTCACATAGTGATGTTTTTATTGTCTTATGTGCCTTTCAAGTTTTGTATGTTGTACAATTACACTATGTCCATTGTTGGCATACTCTATGGAATTTGTTGCTTAATATTATATATGCTTCATTTAGTATATAAATGTAGACTGATATGCTTACAATGCTTGGCATCTGCTAAATATTTTATTGAGACATGGGTCTCACTCTTGTGGTTCTCTGTATCTTTTAGGTGATCAGCCTTGTAACCAAGGTTAAAGCACTAAGGAGCCTCCTTTTAATGGTTAAGAATAAAAAAAATTATGACCTATAGATTTTTGAAGATGTCTAGAGTCGTGCATAGACACTCCGAACTAGACAGGGTGTTTTGTATCTCAATATATCAAGAACTATGTATTTGTGTTGTATGCCATGTATGTATGCTTATATATATATATATATATATATATATATATATATATATATATATATATATATATATATATTATGGTAGATAAATGTCTTGTATAAGAGTATTCTCACAATATCACGCATCATAAACAATGTACAATTATCTAGTAATATTGAAGATTTTGGGCCTTTTATTTGGTTATATGTGAAATTGTGGTCGAAATTTTATGTTTTGTTGTTCTTTTCATCTAGGCTATGATGTTAATTATGGTTGAATGGCATTTCAGGTTGAGTAATCTCACCCCAAGTGTGGGATGTTGGGTTGGGGTGTCACATTCGTTATGCTAGTTTCTCTTTTGACATGTGCCTCAATGCTTAAATTGGATGATTTATCCTATCTACTTTGTCCTAGTCAGTTTTATACTCTAATTTCCCTAGTTGAATAGTAAGATTACCAATTTACAATGTTCTTTTTTGATATTATGTCATAGTGATGAATTTACATGTATTTCACTCAAATTAAATAAAATACTCTAATTGTCTCTAATTTAAGAGTTCGATGGTGATATTTTGGATTCTCTCCTAACTGTCTTAAGTTAAGTCATGTGATGTTTAATTATGATCCATATGGTATGAAAATGTGCCATGTGTGTGTTGATGCCTATGCTATTTTATCCCAAAATGACAGTTCTTAGATGTATACGAATGGGATTATGTTATGAATTGTGATACCTTGTTCTAATTCCATACATGATGAATATGAGAATTATGAACACACTCTAAAAGGCTTCAAAGCCTTGAAATCAACGCCCCCTTTTCTTCATGATCCTAAACCCTATCTCTAAGGTTAGGGATATGGATGACTTCCAAAGACATAAGTGTGATGTCTAGGGCTTATACCTCATTTTCCCTTCGATAATACAATGAAGGACATTTTCCTATGACTTCCCTAGGTTCAAAAAAGGTACATCTCACTATAAAATGTAGATCTTTATCCGCCCCTTCCCATTCCAATCTCAAATGGTGTGGCAAAATTAGATCCAAAAAAGAAATTGTTTTCTCTATATTGACCCCTTCTCTAAGTCATGTTCATATCCAGAATGTATTATTATCTTAGTCAAAATCTCTAAATATTCTTCACGCATGTATTTTCTCTAAAAAATTATACCCTTTTTCCTCCATGGGGTAGGAAACATGAATACAATGGGGTGTGAAGGTCAATAACATCTTCCCCATGCTTAATATGAGAGCCTACTTAGATCTGGGGCCATGTTTCTTTGTTATCTAATGTATTCTAGGAGTTCTATTTTGGGCTTCTACATTTCCCCATATAAATATAGTGATAACTCATATTATGATCTTATTCCCTGATCACTTAGAACACACAACGAGATCCCTCACTTTTGCGGCAAAAACATATATGAGCTTTTTCTTATAACATTTGCAAATATATTATGAGAATCATAACTTTGGGGTGGGATCACCTTAAATAGACCCACTGAGATCTAAGTAAAGGTCACCCATACCTAAGAAAATTTGCAATGCACGGGGGAGGGAACCTTTCCAACAAGCTTACTATAAAAGACAACACCAAGATAAGATAAAAACAATGGTTGTAATATCAATGTGTGGCAATGTCTTTGTTAATAGATTCATGTGGTATTAGTTGTGAGGATCAAGGGAGGACCAAGTCCCTGGGCAGAGTAACCATGTCGGCATCAGCTTCAAAGTTGATGAATACTACTAGAGTAGAAGAATCTTCATCCTGTATTTAAGAGAAGGCATGGTGGGAGCTCCTTGCTTTGCATGTTGAGATAGCATCACTTATCGAAGACATAAAGACCCCACAATATGTAAGTGTAATAGATCTCTATGATAACTAAATATTTATTTGACTCTATGAAGTTGAAGGTTTTGGTGTATATGCCCTAGAATCCATTCATTAGATGATGTATATATGGATATTTTGTACTTTTGATTTGATTAGTAAAGGCAATTCCAATTTATTGATGCATATTTAACTACTGAGATATTCTTGTATAATTCAAGTCCTTTGAATGATTGTTTCAAAGATGTGGTACTTCAAGTATGACTTGAACATGAGATCCTAATGGATGCTAAGAACATATGCTTAAATGTGCCTAGTCAAGTATAATTGTGGATTGGAGAACAATAATACATGTGAGGTTGTTATGTGTTGTGATGGTGCCCATATCTTATGGGTCATAGGTATTGGATACCAAGTCATACACATAAACACTTGTTGGATAACATTGTACTAGAGAAATCTACCTTGAGATTGATTCATGGACTGTTACATGATAGTCATAATAAGCATTTGACTATGGTTTTGTAGTCCTTCAATCATAAGTCACTACCATTCTAATTTAACAATCTTCATGCTTTAACACTAACCAATATGATATTGAAGTAGGTTGTCATAAATGTAGTGATCATGTGTGATGAGAACCATTATATGCATTATGAGTAATGTAGAAGGAATCTGTCCCTCCCATATAACAAGAGTTATATCCAAGGCCTCTTGATAAGTGAGACAAGAGTAGCACATGAACATGTTCATGTGAGTCAATATATGATACAGAGCTCATATGTATCTTGTTTGTCTACTTGGAGATCAAGGAACTTAGATTGAACATAATGAAGATGACTTTTCCAAAACTCTAGTTCAATCTGAAATATGTGATAAAAAAGATTATACAACATGGTAACATTGGTCGTTGATGGTTAAGCCTTGTCTGACTAATCCTACTACTTAGTGTAGCAATGGTGTGCATCTAGAGACCATTAATTGGTTATGGATCTTGATATTAATTAGTGAATTGATTTCCAATGTAGTATGGTGCCTACAAGGTCACACACATATATATAGCTTGAAGAAAGGATGATTTGGACTCAATTGTAGTTGTTACAAATATAGAGATTTCAAAGTAAGTTTTGAGGACCTGTAATTAGATATGGATCCAGATATTGGAAATCAATTTCATAAGTCATCGAGCCCCAATCAAAGAAAGAGGCAAGGTCACATGACACCCTAATTCACAGTACAAGGCATTCTATGGGACCCTATGCATGGTGGATTCCCATGTGACACGAGGGTACCCACATGTCTGTTTAGATTAGGATTTGGAAACCCTACCCTCTCCAATCCTTTATATATATGATATGATATGAGGCTCTCTCGATAGAACATTTTTCTTTCTCATTGTAACCTCCAAGGTTTTAAAAACCCTAAAAGCAACTAAGAGAGAGAAAGAAAGAGATGGAGAAGAATAGCAACTCCATACCTCTATCTTAAAGTGCTCATGTGGATATCATGGAGATGAGTTTGCGCATCGAATATATTCTGAATGAGGAGCTTTATTTGCATCACATAGTTTGAGGAAAAGGTCTCTCCAACGAAACAAAGCATTTTTCCATCATGCTTGCTCCATGAACAAGGTCTGCCACCACAAGCACTCAACCATGAACCTAAGTGTTTTGCCAAAGGTGACATTAGGATCAAATTTGGGGTCAACAGAGCCAACTTTGTGACCTAGGAATCCATGTCACTCACAAATAAAATATGATGTTCCACCATAGGCAATCATCTGTGAATTCTTGTGATTCATAACAAGAAAAATAGTTTTTTGCACACATCTCAAAGTGAGCCCCAGAGTGCTAGAAACCCCAAAAAGAGTTACAATTGTTGTTCTTACACAATTCAAAAGTGACGTTGATTGGAGGTATGGATATACACTGAGTGATTCAAGTTTTATTGTTGAAAATTCATCTACAATAAGGTATACTCTTGTAAATCCTAATCTAGTATTGTTGCGTTAGATAGAACCTGGTGAAAAGATTTTTAAGAAAATTTTATTTTGCTGTTTTTTTCTCCCGGGAACCCAATAGAAGAGCATATTTTTGCTTTCAATTAAATGCAAAGGATACAAACACCTAATTTCTTGCCATAATATTTAAAACTAACGTATCTATAAGCCTTAAATTTGTAAATGTGATAAAGAATATAGTCATATGGTGTATCAAAATTGTTATTTTTTATAGTATGGAAGGCGATAATAAAATCCCATATGTTTGAAACAAACAAACAATAAAATATTATGATGGGAACTATCTGAATTGCATCGACAAAGAAAACACGTTGAAGGGCCTTGAAACCCTCTCTTCATGCATCCCATTCCTACGTTAAGCTTATTGTGTCAAATGAGTCGAAGAAGAATATGTACTTATAGTGGGCACTTGATCTTCCAAAATTGTATACCATAAAAAGACTATCACATCCCAGGTTTATGAAGAATTTGTATGCCTTTTTTGACTGTATATTTCAAATACCTATGTCCATGAAATTTTTGGTACATTGTGTAATTAAGTTAGTAGATGTTTATACAAATCCACTCGCACTATTAAGCTTGTTTCAACTAAGAAGCTTTTCAAAGAATTGTCTATTGGATGTGATTAGGGAGGCTTAGGAACCATATTACTTGGAATATGCCAAATGATTTTGAGATGTACCAGTCTACCCAGATACGACTATGAGTCAGTCTGAAAGACATATTTTCCCACTTGTGAGGAATGGTGTGAATGCTATCCTTGAGGAGGTGTACTTTTTATTAAGGTATTTACATAATTGTGATAACTTTTTTGTTTCTGATTGCCTCACAGGGGTCCCTATATGTGTTTAACATAATGTAACCAAATGATCAATGTGTTTTGTATAACATGAACTATGACTTGGTTAGAAAAATATGGTGAGTGTAGTCTAATGTATATAAATCCCCAACCAATAAGACTTTAGGTTTGCTAAAATAGTTGCCCAATGCACAAGGTGTTTTTTTCATTTGTGCATTTTGCCCCAAAGAAAGTTCTTTTTGACTTTATTGGTATATATTGTAGTTTCTTATGTTGGAGTAATACAACTAATAAAAGATGAAGATATACTTGAGAGGGTTGTATTAAGAATTTAAAACATAATGGGTATGTGTACTAGGAAGGTCTCATAGATCATACAAAAAGACATATGATCTATGAGACCTTCCTAGTACATTTACAAAGTATATTTCAAATTCTTATAAATCATGTTAAGTAAGAAACTTAAACTCTTAAGTCATGAAACTCATTTGAAATGCAAGTTTTACGTACCTATATTTATGTCGAAATCCATTTTGACCTCTTGTATCTCTTGATGTGCATGATTAAATCACATATCAGATTTAGACGAAGGTTGTACCAAAAGTTTAAGTGGTACATATACCATGCATTTTCAACCTAACCCTCCCTTTAGTCATTGAATCAATAGGTAAATCATGTGGGCATGAGGGTTTGCTTCACAGTTTTTCGTCTATCTTTCTAAATTACAGTACAATCCTTAGATTCTAATTTGAAGCGTGTAGGAGGCATTGTGTGTACTTTTTCTTACTTTTAGTTATTTTATTCTGATAAGGTAGTCATGTGAAGACACAAGAGGGTTTGGATACAATTTTCACATTTAGTTTCTACAACTAGAAAATTAGCACTTATATATTCTGATAAGGTTATATGATAGACTGTAGTGGGTTGAATGTAACTTTTTCTTTTACCTTTTCATCTATTTTCTTTTAAATTACAAAACCATCCTTGTATTCTAATCTCTTGTGACATATAGTAAAGAATGTAGAAGATATTGTATGTAACTTTTTATATTTTAGTTAAATTATTTATGTTAATAAGGCAACCATGTGATTGTTGGATCCATGGGCTCTAGGATGGGGGTTGAATAAGGTTAAAATAGTTAAACCAAATTCATTAGACCATCAAATTATATTAAGAGATAAGGTTACATATATGGAATTTGAGTGCAACTAAGCATACATAGCAAGAATGAGAGAGATTGAACAAGAACAAGAACGCAAGCTATATATAATGAGGATGCAGAGTCAATGTCTAGAGAATTATATTACTCAATGGCGTATGTTGCCAAGTTACTGACCTTGTGGATGAGATCATACAGATGTTAAGAGTACATATATATATTGTCATTATGTCCTTAATTGGTTATTATTGTGGAAGGTTGATAGACAACAACAACACATAAGATCAGAGTGTGAGTTGGTTGATGACTAAATCTCATTAGTCATGATATGGCAATATCAAACCAAGCACACACATACATGTTAGAGAATAATGCGTCGGACAAACCCACCTTAAGAGTGATAAATGGTTTTGCAGTCATTGTCATCTCTCATAGTGAAGGTGGTGATTGTGATTCTTAGACCTAAAATCACTGCACTCATCACATGTCATTGGGTACACTTTGACATCATCAAATGCAGTCCTGAGATACGGGCTGTTATAATGGTGATGATTGGGTGACTTTGACACATGGGGATAGACTGTGAGTGATAGATATGGGATTTGTCCCCCTATTGGAGTATGATATCATGGACAGTTGATAAGAGAGACTGAGAAATACATGTGCATGCACATGTGAATCAATTTTTGATATTGAGGTCACATTATCTCAAAGAGTCTACTCTTGGTTCAAGAAACATGGATTGAATGTTGAGAGTATGACCAACCATGCCTCGAGTTCATCTTAGATATCAGATACAGAGGAATTATGCAATCACTACAACACCTTACACATATTGTGGGTTGAAGTTGTTCTCTAACTTTCCAGTTCACTTGGGTAGCACTAATGTGCGACTAGGAACCACTCTTTGCTTGTGATGTTTGGTATGGGATCTATAGGGTCACACACATAGGAACTGATCTAGAAGAGGAGTTTGATCTTGAATAACTATTGCATTGATTACTAAAGTGTTAGGTATTCAATTCATGCAACTGGTCGCTTGATTGGTTGACTAGGTGTGTCAAACGACCATCTCGTTGAGTGAGACGGTCGTTTGGGTAGCCAGATGGGCGTCTCAATTGTTGAGATGGTCGTTTGGGTGGTCAAGCAGATCAAGGATCGAATTGGCTTAGTTCTTCCCTTGAATCAACTGGTTTAATATGATTGAATCGATCGACTCATCTCAACTCAGCAAACGACCATCTAGGTGAGTGAGATGAGTGTCTCGCTTGGGTGAGATAGCCCGGTTGGGGCCGAACGAAGGTTCGGGATGTTTCCCAGATAGTTTTGATTGTATATACTTGATGTGCAAGTTAAATTAATATGTATATTAATTTGAATCGAAATTGCCAAATTTATGTGTGATTGGGAAACTACCAAACGGCCATTTAGCAGTCACCAGACGGTTGGCTGGGTGTGTGAAACGGCCATTTTGGCTGTCGCAAGTTGCAAAAGTTCAAGTTCTTATGGTCCCTTCTACTCCCACACAATCCCAATCAGATTGGGAACCCTGACCCTGGCCTCTACTATAAATAGAGGGGTACTGGGGGCTTCCCAAGACACAACATAGACAACTAAGAATCAATTCCTCTAACAATTATTGTCCTCTCTGGTTGTGGTAACCAAGAGAGCCCAAGCAAGTCCTACCTGATAGGGAGGGATAACCAAAGGGAGATAACAACTGATAGTTATCATTGTGGGAGAGCAGGTCAGTGACTAGTACGCCAACGGGAGGGACAACTCCTTCCTGTCTGTTCTTGGTAAATGATAGGAGTTCAAGTTGATCCTTGAGGACTACTCTATATGTAGGAGTCCTTTGACTACTACTCAGAGAGCAAAGTCAACATTTAGTATGTGGTCGGACCACCGGAGTCGCTATAGAGGTTGCACATATAGTTGTTTGTGGTGAAGACTAGGAGTTGCATAACCACCGTCCAAGAGAAACTTGTTAGTAGTTGCCAAGAAGTGAGTTTTGCCGCTAGACTTTCTCCAAGACTAGGTATAACTCTCTAAAACCATCTTTTCTATTTCATAGTAGTTGACACGATCTTGTTGTTATGGGAATACATATAGATAAAATATTTGTTTCCACTGCCATACTCAGTGCCCGTATTTCCCAACAGTAGTATTAGATCCACGTCAATTTACTATGTTTTGGTATAATCGATGTGTTTGGATCTTTGGTTTTACCATTTATTTATTGCATACGATGTGAATATTAAAACTACTCTCATTTGCGTATCAAATCATAGACCACATAATCCCAAACTAATATATATATATATATGCAATTTACACGCGTCACCCTAAAAGCAATTTTGATGGTGGATGTGTAGCGTAATTATGGTCGATACCCTTTATCTGTGTGTGGTTGGATGGTTTGATTTTTGTTCATATCAGTCTGTGTACCGACCCTCTACCTCCTTTTTCCCAATGTAAAATTAATGCTTTCCTACCTTTGCTCCTCTCGAATGTAAGTTGAGGTTTCTCTTATTCAATGTAAGAAAGTAGCAATAGGATAGTTTCTTTTCTTGCAACGATGTTGAAGATGTTCATCACTGGTTGAGATTACTAGTTTGTGAGACAAGACAATCGTCTGGAGAACAGAGCGATGGAACCAGACAACCTCCTGGTGGACCCAACCAACTATTTGGAAGGATTCCAAACATCATTTGGATAGGAGGTCAGATGACTGTCCCAGTGGGCCCAGCCGACTGTTTGGAAGGAGTCCAAATGTCAGTTGGATAGGAGGACCAACTGACCGGATAAGATGTGAGATGACCTGTTCAAGGGTTGAACCAATCTACCCAAACCGGCAAGCACAGGTCTAACCAATAGCATGTTCATACATGTGATGTGACGATTGACCTAGGTGGTAGTAATTCCTTGTGGATCCAAGGAATTACAAGTAGACATGGACCTAACCATCACTTTTTGTTTTATATACATCATGGGATATAGAATGTATATGACACATACTATACATGTGGTGATTGGATATAGTATATGTATATATATATGATATATTTGAAATATCGCAATCAAACATATTAAGTCTAAGATGCTTTCCAATAGCAATGCACATGAAAAACTTGTTCAACTAAGTGTAGGTTATGCCTCTGCATGGTGTGCCATCTACCTTGTGGAAGTGTGATGGTAATGATGTAGGTTCTGCCTCTACAAGGTACATATTATCGTATTAGCTATTGGTTCGGGCTTAACTGGTGATTCTTAGAGTGTTTGGGCCCAGAGGCATGTAGATGATCATGGCCAAAGTTGCGCATATTTCTATCCAGAATTACATATGATACAATTGGAAAAAGTTGCCTACCTTGATGATTGACTGTGATTGAGGTGTTGATAAGGGTCATAGTTGAATTATCTTGGATCTAACTCATTAGAAAATTGTTCACTCAATTTTCTTAATTGATACTTGAGGGCTATTAATTTGAACAAAATAATGAGAACGATTATTAGTTAAAGACATAAATGTTATTGCCCAAATTTTAATCAAATCAAATCAACTAAAAGGTTGAGTTTTTGACAAAGTTGCAAACTCTTTTGTAGAATTAAATGGCAATAAACAACAATCACTTTTCTCTGGGATCGATCCTTGAGAAGGAAAAACTTAGGAACAACTTCCATGAGTGGTTCAGGAGGCTGAGAATTGTTTTCATGTAGGAGCGCAAGCTCTATATCCTGGAAATGCAAGAACCAGAGGAACCGGCTCAAAATGCTACAAGGGTTGATAAGGATGCTTATAAGAAGAATACTGAGGAAGTTGTAGATGTCAAATGTCTGATGTTATGCTCCATGAACCATGAGTTGAGAAGGCAACATGAGAACATGGGAGTGATTGAGAGGTCACACATCTTAAGAACATGTACCAAGATCGGGCAAGACAGGAGAGATAGGATGTCTCCAAGGTGTTGTTCAAGTGCAGCATGGAAGAAGGAAATCCAGTAGGTCCTCATGTACTCAAGCTCATTGGATATGTGTAGAATCTTGCTAGACTGGGATTCCCCTTGGGTCCAGAGTTGTCCACTGACATGATTATGTAGTCCCTGCCAGAGTCATATAGTCAGTTTGCCTTGAACTACAACATGAACGACTTTGACAAGCCATTGACAGAGTTGTTAGGCATGTTGAGGATAGTTGAGACACAAATGAAGAAAGACAAGCCCAAGTATGTGATAGTGATTAGCAAGACAAAGGGGAAGTCTAAAGGCAAAGGTAAAGCTAAGAAGAGTTCTAAAGCTAGCCAGAAGCCAAACTCTTTAGATCTCAAGGCAAAAGGTGGAGTAAAAAAACAAAGAGGCGGTTGTCACCATTATCACCAGCCTGGACATTGGAAAAGAAATTCCCACTCTAGTTAGAGGAAATAAAGAAGAAGAATGGCACTGAGGACTCCACTTCAGGTATAAACAACATAAGATAAATTTGTTTGCTTCTTCATTTTGGTATGTGATACCAAATAGAGATCTGACATATTGATGTGTAGCATCTGACAAGAAGTAAAGGCCTTCATGGAAGGACAAATATGGACAAGGTGGACCAAGTGTTGCAGAAGCCATAGTCTAAATTTATCTTAGCCCAATGGGCATGTAATAGAGTTATTAGAACTGTTATTCCATTATGCTTTTAGAATAGAAACATTTTCTTTATGCATCATGTATAGACAAGGATAATTATCAATGAAGGATTATTAGTTCTTCTATTTCAAAGATATGATCTTACATGGCATTGTCCCTAAACATCTTGTGATATTTATATGAAATGATACAAAAGATGAATGTTTATAATGTTTGTACCAAAGGATTATAATTGATAACTCAAGATTATCGTTATCATTGGTCATCTTGTGGGAATATGAGAAATAGCATGCCTAGAATACATATTGATGTTGATCTAGATTCCCTTGGTTAATTAACCTAAGGAAACATGCAAGTCTTATTCACACACAATATGACAAGACATCCTTCACTAGATGAACTGGGAGGATAACCTTTCCATTAGACCTCATACATATGATGCATGAAGATCTTATGGAATGAATATTATAGATAATTACTTATACTACATATTCATTTATTGGTAATATGATGATATGTACTCAGTAAAATGGAAATCTCTTGAAATGTGCAAAGAGATTATAAATGAAGAAATGTTCAAAGAGATTATAAATGAAGTATAACTTTGATGAAAGTATTAAAGAACTTTGATGAGATAAAATGTTGGAATACTTTACATCAATACTTTGAGTACCCTCAGGAATGAAATAGGATAAGGTATCACAAGTCAATTCATCTAAACATAATGATGTATCAGAATGAAGGAGCTATAAAATGACAGGTCATGGTATAATTATCAATTAATCTTATCTTCTTATATCCTCATAATTATATACCTAACACTAAATCATGTATCAAATGAATAATTTATAAATACATCATATATGATATGATTTTGGAATGTTCCAATATCTCTAAAGGATTGAAATGTACATCAAGAAATTAGTTTCTTGAAGAAGGTTTATCCATAAACTATGATTGTTGAAGATTACTATTAATCCCAATCCAATAACAAAAGTGTTTTGTCGATAGGATAACTGAGTTCCTAAAGAAATAGTGGGAGTAGAAGTAATACTCAATGTGTTTGAGGCCAACAAAGAGGTACAATGAGAACAATGAGAATATCAAGTTGTTGTGGAATCTCAGGTCCACCATATAACACAGAACAAAATATTTCTAGTAGAACACATCTGAGATTGGAGGATTGTGAATCCAACAATTTAGATGGGTAGGTCATAAAGGATGAGCCAACTAGTCAACTATGAGCTATTTCTAAGCTATATGTGATCCATGTAAGATGACAAGGTAGGACCTTGATAGCGCCAGCTAAAGGGTGTAATAGGGTCTTATGATTCAGACCTACATGGATAAAATAAAAGTACATATTGGTTGAATAAATCAAGTTCAAGTTGTTGGACATGATAGAAATTCCTTTACCAATTGTCATGCTTGTTGTTGTAGTTAGAATAGGCTATGAGATTTGGCATATGAAGATGAAAATGGGATTCCTTAAAAGGAATACATTAGAGGATGTGTACGTGCCACAACCCAAAAGGTTTTACAACTTCAAGAATGCAAATAAAGTCTATAAACTACAAAGTTCAATCTAGGATTGAAACAACAAACTTGGAAATGGGATCTTTTTATTTGATAAGATAGTCAAAGAGTTTGACTTGAATCAAGATAAAAGATGAGATTTCTATTTACAAAAGATTTAGTGTGAGCATATGTGAATATTCCACATATGATGAGGAATAAACATCCCAATATTGTGAATGTTGAGGATTGGCATGGAAACACCTTCAGCTATGAAGGATGTGGTGAAACATCTTATGAGATAAGGATCAAGACCTATGGGATAATTCTTGAAGGTTTCACAATGGAAGTTTGAGCACGTATATTAGCAATGTGTTGAAAGAGTTCAACATGGATGGATTCAATGAGAGAGAATTCGGATTAGCCTCTCATGAACCCAATATTCCTATTCTTGTGAAGAATGGAAATATCATGAATAAGATTCCATGGGCTAGCCCAACAGTGAATCTACCATGAGTGCAATAAATGTGTTTATCCCATATAATCTTGTATGTACTTAACATGACAACATGATATAAATTCCAATAAGTGTTATTAGAAAATCACTAAATATATATATTAGTACTTGAGAAGTGACTACGGATAGATTGTTAGTCAAAAGGATAGAAATAAAAGGAAGAGTTGGATGTAAAGGGTTACATCGATGCAAGTTTCCATAATGACAAAAATGATCACAAATTAAAATATGTTTGATTTAAAAGAGAAGTGTTGATTAGTTGTAAAGGTTCCGAACTAATAGCCATTAATACTATTATATAATAGAAGTCGAGTATACTTGTGTTCAGAACACAGAGTGATACTATATGGATATAAACATTCGTATGATGAACTTATAGATGTCCCTACCATTGATGACTCATTAAACATATTGTGACAATAATGGAGCTAAATGTTAGGCATGGAATATTAGATATCATATTATGACGGTTCTGTCTTAGAGCAAAGAGATAAAAAAACATGCAATATACAGACTAATAGCAAAGTGTTGCTAACCCACAATTTTAGCACTAGTGCGGCAAAAGTATGTTGGACATGTTTAGATCACTAAGGATAAGATCCATGGGTGATTGGCTCTAAGTTCAAATGGGAGACTGTTGGTAAGGTATGTGTGTAGAGACAATCATATGATGATTGACATGGCATAATCACCTAAAAGGATTTGATTAATAATAATAAAATGCATAAAAGGCAAGCTTCCAATTCATCTATTTCACTCAGCTATGAGATAATGAGGATACATAGTGAATGTCTAGAGAATGATATTACTCAATGACCTTATCAAGTTACTAACCTTATGGATGAGATCATATGGATGTTAAGAGTACATATACATACTCTCATTATGTCCTTGATCAGATCTTATGGTGGAAGGTTGATAGACAGCAATAATACATATGATCAGAGTGTGGGTTAGTTGATGACTAAATATTATTTGTCATGATATGGCAATATCAAACCAAGCATACAGATACATGTTAGAGAATAGTGTATCGAACAGACCCACCTTGAGAGTGGCACGCGATTTTGCATTCATAGTCACCTCTCATAGTGAAGGTGGTGATTGTGATTCTTAGACCTGAAATGACTACACTCATCACATATCATTGGGTACGCTTTGACATCATCAAATGTAGTCATGAAACATGGGTTGTTATAATGGTGATGATTGGGTGACTTTGACACATGGGGATAGACTGTGAGTGATAGATATGAGATTTGTCCCTCCTATTGGAGTATGATATCCTGGCCACATGATAAGCGAGACTGAGAAACACATGTGCATGCACATGTGAATTTATATATATATATATATATATATATATATATATATATATATATATATATATATATATATATATATATATATATGTGATATTGAGGTCACATTATCTCAAACAGTCTGATGTTAGTTCAAGAAACATAGATTGAACTTTGATAGGATAACCAACCATGCCTTAAGTTCATCTTGGATAATGAATTACACAATTATTGCAACACCTTACACAGATTGTAGGTTGAAGTTGTTCTCCAACTTTCCATTTCACTTGGATAGCACTGATATGCAATTAGGCACCACTCTTTGCTTGTGATGTCATAAGCTAGTTATGAACATTCATTGCCAACATGATATAAGACCTATAGGGTCACACACATAGGAACTCATATATATGAGGAGTTTGATCTTGAATAACTATTGGATTGATAACTAAAGTGTTTAGGTATTCAATTCACACAACTGATCGGTTGGTTGGCTGACCAGGTCTGCCAAACGACCATCTCACTAAGTGAGATGACCATTTAGTCAGCTAGACAGGTGTCTCAATTGTTGAGACAGCCATTTTTGTGGTTAGGCATATCAAGAATCAAATTGTCTTAGTTCTACCCTTGAACATACTAGCTCATCTCAACTCACCAGACAACTGTCTGGGTGAGTTAGACAGGCATCTTGCTTGGGTGAGACAGCCTAGTTGGGGTCGAATGAAGGTTTAGGGTGTTTCCTGAACAGTTTTGATTGCATATACTTGATGTGCAAGTAAATTAATATGTATATGTATTGCAATCCAAAGTGCCAAATTCGTTTGTGATTGGGAAACTGTCAAACGGTCATTTGGCAGTGCAAGACGACCATCTCGCACACCAAACGACCATCTGGGTGAGTCAAACAGCCGTTTTGGTTGTTGCAGGTGGTGAAAGTTCAAGTTCTTCCGGTCCCTTCCACTCCCACATGATCCCTATCAGACTGGGAACCCTGACCCTGGCCTCTACTATAAATGGAGAGGTATTGGGGGCTTCTCAAGATACAACACAGATAAGTGAGAAACAATTCCTTTGACAATTATGGTCCTCTCTGGTTGTGGTAACCAAGAGAGCCCAGGAAATTCCTACTCGATAGGGAGGGATAGACAAAGGGAGAGAACAACTGACAATTTTCATTGCGGGAGAGCAGGTTGGTGACTAGTACACTAACAGGACGAACAACTCCTTCTTGCCCATTCTTGGTGAATGACAAGAGTTCTAGTTGGTCTGTGTGGACTACTCTAGAGGTAGGAGTCCTTTGGATACTTCTCATAGAGCAAAGTCAATCTACAATCCATGGCCAGACCACCGGAGTCGCTACATAGGTTGTACAGATAGTTGTTCATGGTGAAAACTAAGAGCTGCACAACCACCGTCCAAGAGCAACTTGTCAACATTTGTGAAGAAGCGAGTTTTGTCGCTAGACTTTCTCCAGGACCAGGTATAACTCACTGAAACCATTATTCTTATTTCATAGTAGTTGACGCCATCTTGTTGTTATGAAAATACAGATAGATAACTTTTTTGTTTCCACTGCTATACTATGTGCCCCTATTTCCCAATAAAAGGGACTGGGAAAGGGAAGTTGAGAGCTTAACAAGGAGTAAAATGAACCATCTCTCTCTCAAATAACCTATCTCACTCGGATTCATGTTGATATGTAGTAATATAGAGAGCTAAAGAGGCTCTTAGTAGACAAATCCACTCAATAATAGATAGGAACATACGAAGCAAACTTGGAATGAAGTCCAAGGGTGCCTATTTATAGTTGGGGTGTCTACTAGCTAGTGGATGCACTTAGGAACAAATCTTACCATTTGGGGTGTTGTAAGGAATATTTTTTCAAGTTTGCAACACTTCGAAAGTTAGAAATACTTTTTCTACACATTTTGTATAGTGTCGTCGGTTGAATTTCAATAAAGGTAGCTCGAGTGATAACATTATGCAACAAAGTATTTTGAGTTTTCGGTCGAGTTTATCCTGGATGAAACTTGGTATGTGGTTTAAAATTGATTTGCTTGTGAAGGGGTGTCAGTCAAGTTTGTCATAGGGAAACGTGGTCGACCATGGAAATTACCAAGACCCATCCAGGGTGTTGGTCAAGTTTCATGTGAGTGAAACTCGGCGGACAAAAGTGCTTGTGATGAATTTTAGAAATTGTTATATAAGTGGTTAAATAGATTTTTAAGTGCATTTTATATTTTTCTCAAATTAATTACAATACATATCATCAATACAAATGATTTACAAAATTTTCTTAAGTGATTTAGGGTGTTTTCTGCAAAAGTGCATTTGCATTTATTTTGGATTATATTTGATCAAGCTAGGGCTTAATTGAATTCATCCTTTTCATGTACATAATACATGAAATCAACCTCAAATAGACATATCAGATACATATGAATGGAATGGTTAAGTCATCATCAAAATATGGACAATGTATAACGGTTAGGTCAACATTCTCCCCCTTTTTGAAGCTGACAAATCATTCCTCAACATATTGAAAAGAAATTAGAATTTTGAACTTTTACCTTATCAATTGTAGGGGGATACATGAATGAACAATACCAATTTCTCCCCCTCAATTCATGCTTACCTTTGCATGTATGGTTAGATCCTCCAATAACCATAACCATAGCATATGTATTCTATTTGAGTCCACTTTCACGGTCGCAAGACATTTCAAAAAATTAACTAGGAGAGAATCAATTTGATATGTACTAAGATCATTTCTCCCCCTTTGTCATATGAAAAAGGGAGGGGGTAGAAGAGTGAAAACATGTCTTGTCCAAAAGCACAAACACAACAAACAATCACCATTTGCAAGCATAACACATAATCCAGAGAGAGAACAAATATACTAAAATCCTGATAAAAAATGGAAGCATACACCAATAACTCATGAGATATAGTAAAGCATAGAGTTAAAGGTGCAAATACTAAGATTACAACAAAAGTAAGTCCTCTCAAGATAAAAACTACAAACAATGAAGAAAACAACGAGATATAAAAATAGTAGTCCTCAGATACATTTCCCAATGTTCAATACATGGAAGCCTACAAAATGACATATGTGTGAGCACTCTATAGATTGGGAACGGGCTCGTCGATGTCAAATTCCTCATTGGGTTGGTTGGCCTCATCCCTGACTGGCTCAGAAGGTGTGTAGAGGCATCAGTTGTGTCCTCATCACCATCTCCATCACCATTAGAGCCATCATCCCAATCACCATCACCCTCATATTCATCATCCTATTCATCATCGTCCTCTTCATCCATCTCTGTGTCCTCCTCAAGAACAAAAGAGTGAGGATTGGGCCATCTGCGGTTTCTCTCTTCCTAAGAGATGTCAAACTCATGTAGTGACTTAGCTTGCTCATAATTGGGTATAGAAGCCCCAATTGAAATTTTTAAGAATAGAAGCAGCAGGGCCAACATGAAGAGCAAGTAGTTGAGAGGCATTAGACTGAGATGAGATAGGGGCAGGTCCAACACCAGAGGTAGGAGGGGCAACGGAAGCAGTAGACTAGTAGGTCATGTAAAATTGATCATATGTATAGGAGGCATAGTAAGTGGTTGGGAGTGGCTGTGTGTGAATAGGAAAAGTTCATGTTGGACATGATTTGAATAAGGTCATGGTGTAGGTGCTCCTAAACCTGCATCGGATAGGCATTATGGTGCATCATGTATCCCAAAAGGGTTTCATAAGACACAGAAAAAGAGTCATAGGGTGTTTGAGGAGGAGGAGGAGGTGGAGGATCTTGAGTGGAGGAGGATGCACCTGAGGTAGAGGAGGTGGGGTGGAAGGACTTCTTGAAAGTTGTGTCACTGATGTAAAGTCCTTTTCTACTGGCTTTGTAGCCAAGATCCTTGAAAAGCGATTTTTCAGTATGAAACTCAAAGAGACCACATATCAAGTTAGAGTAGGGTGGGTGGGAGTCCTTGGTGTCTTCTCTATGTCAAAATAGACCATGCAATGTAGAATATATTTGTCCCATTTGACTTTGACATTTTGAAGAAGATAGTACATAAGCACATCAAAATTCTATGCATATCTGTTTGGTTTCACTTTGGATGGATATTGCAATTAACTATGAGTGCTATAAGATGTGTATTTATGTCTAGATAAGAAGAGGGTAGGATAGACTTCTTCCTATATGGAACCTCAGGTTTATTTAGAGTTTTATGGATGTCGGGAAGGGTTGGTTCAGGGTTGAAACTCTTAAAGAACGTCTCAGGGTCAAGGAGGTCAAGGTACAAGTTATAGGAAGATATCCAATCTTGTGAAGATGAAGAGATAGAGAAGTAATGATTTAAGGAGTACATGGTGTTTTGAAATCTAATCCCCACAATCATGGAAGATAGGAAAACTTGGTTGTTAGGGGGTTACACAAGAGTTGTGTAGTTCCATGTAATAATGGCATCGAATTCATGGGCAACTTTCACAGTAGATTGAAATTTTGAATAGCATAATCACTCTACACAAAATGCACCAAGGTCTTGGGCTATGAAAACCTTCTTCACCTCCTTCAAAAGCTCATTTCTAGTCTCTAACAAGGGCCTAATAGGATAGAGATTTCTAGGCAACAATTATTTATATCAATTAATGGCTTGAGAGTTGATAAAAGAAGTACCATCATACCCAATGAGCCTTGAAGAGGTGGAATAAGAAGGAATTTATACATATCATTCGGCATACCAATTCACTAGGGGATTATCCTAGAGTTTAACCTTTTTACGACAAAACTACCAATTAAGGTTGTTTATTAGTATAGAAGGGTCAATCCCACAGGACAACATTTTTAAGATTGAAATCCTGACCCAAATCACTTTGAACAAGTTTGCAAGAAGTAAAAATATGCTCATTGATTGTTTTATTATGCTAAGACAAGGAAATAAAGGTTACACTAAGAACAAATAAGAAAGGATCTATGTTAAGAACTATAAGAAAAGAATTATCTATGAGTAGAATTAAATTGCAAGTAAGTAAGAACGATGGAGAAATGAGTGGTTGAAAAGTGATAGTGAATTTGTAATAAAGGATATCGGGGTTATGGCATTTACCACCATATCCTTTGTGAAACCAAATCAATGAAAACCATAAGATAAAACGAGATAGAAGAAGGTATACAAAAATATTCATGAATGCATTCACAAAAGTCAAACTCCTAGTGGACCCATTGGTCCTAGCGTCCATAGATCCTAGCCAGAATATCCTAACAAAGATCCTTTTGAGGTCTCATTTGGATCCTTGTGCATGTGTTTGGTTGTTCTGAGCCTTGGATTCTGTGGTTACATCCCTAAAGACTAACCTTCGATAGAAATGAGAGATCAAGTCATTGGAATCAGGCAATTATCCAAACAAAATACCATCTAACTAATATCATCATATACAAATCGATCTAGTCTACACTATGGCTATACGGATATTCCCCACGCTCTGATATGAAAAAATACTCACGCTTCATGGAGATCAGAGAAAAAACAATGGAAGGAAGAGATGAGGCCATAGACTAGAGGACAAAGAATCCAAACAGGATCTTACCTAGTGACAATTAAATGGCCTTCCCTATTAATTCATTGATCCAACAAGAAACCTAGAACAAATATGGAAAAGAACTAATTTTATTGCAAGAACAAGAGTACATAATGCAAGAATGGAAATAACAAGTGTTGAAATGTAAAGTGCAAGTATAAAAAGTTGGATCCCCTCTCTTGAGTAGTCCCCCCTCCTTTTATAGGGGAAGGGGGGTGGAAATCCTGAAAGGGGGAGAGGAAAATATAGGCGGTGGCTACTGAAATGTTCTGACTGTGTGTTGCAAACCGACCGGTTCACATCCTAAATTGATCTGTTCTAGAGTGAAGGGCATTGGCCCAACCAGTCCAGAACCCTAATGAAGTGGGGTGGCAGTGCCTCTGACCGTGATGTGAGCAATCTGAAATGATCAATTGAAGGGCATGAAATGCCCATTTGGGCTCTAAGGCGAGTAGCTAGAGAAGTAGGGGTAGAAATCCCTAGGGCAAGGTGGAGTTGCATATTTGACCAAGAATTCATCTTGAAGTAATATGAGACGGTTGGTTGAAGCTTCAAGTGCTCAGTTGGCATCTGAGTATGAACGGGCTAGGGAACCCTAATGCAAGGAGGCAGTGCACAGTTGCTTGAGTCATGGAGGTGAAGAATTATGAAACTTCCTTCTGGAAAAATGAAACGCTCGGGTGAAACACTAAGTCGAGGTTTGAAGGATTGTAGATGCATGTCTTGGCTATTTAATAGTCAATGTGAATAGGTTGAGCTGAACAAGAAGATGATTGTTTGGATCTAGAGTGTGACTTCTTGGATGTATGAAACAATCATTTTGTAACATGAATCGATCGGTTCCTGTGTTGGGATGGTCATAATCTTGTCATGAGGTAAAAATCTACAAGGTGTAAAAAAAAAGATAAGAATTTGCATTATTGGTTGAAAAGTGGGTCGATTGCAATTAATTCTAAAAAATAGAAAAAAGGGGATAAATACTAATGAAAAGACTATGAAAGATATATTTAAAATGAGAATATACATTCATCAAAATACCCCAGACTTGCATCTTTTCTTGTCCTCAAGAAAATCAAATCACAAATAATTCCAATTTGTACTAGCAACATGTCTGTCATCACCCTCATAGTCATCATTTTGTTACTTACCTCCTTATTTTGCCAAGCAACCAATCTCCTACAATCAAATAACATTAAATTTTATATTCCCTATTAAAACATGTTTCATAGCTTGTTCTAAACTTGGACTTTGTAGGAAACAAAATTTGTCTCACTTCTGCTTTGGCACTCCCATTTTCTTTTCGTGACTTTTTACACAGGAATAGGAAGAAGGAGGTGTGGAAGAAGAAGATCCCTCCTTTATTTAACTCGATATTCATTTATTTATAGACTATAGTTACATTGATTGCATTTTTCAGTGTGTTCTTTGGAATCTTTTGAAGGTACACCCCTATTAAAATGAGGGGTATGGAAGAATGGAGATGGGGAAGGCATGACACCCCGGACTTTGGGTTTGGCATGAAGTGTTTTTTTAGAGATAAAAGGAGAAGGTTGTTCCTGTGATTATAAACTTTTTTTAGGAGTGTCATTGTATCGGATTGATTCTTCCTGTCAACACACTATATAAGATTTATGACAAGTTAATCTATAGTTAAAAATAGAGAAAATTCATGTTTGGTTCTTATTGATGCAATACGGCTTGCCAACATTTCCAAGAAGTGATGCTAGTTTTGGGATCCTAAGTGACATGGTGCTTTGTATTCATGGAAATTTGTAAAATTTTTGCAAGGAAGATTTACTATATTCAAGGGGGTATAATGATGCAAACATAATCATATTGGTCGACTAGATAAAGGACAATTTTTCAAATTTTCAAAGAAAAACAACTACATTCTGATAAAAACTACATTTTTAAAATAAATTGCATGCAGGACAAAATGAAAAGACAATGTTGAAAGGGAAGATAGGGGGTGGAAATGTAACGCACCACCCACCTCCACCCCAGACTTAAAAATTTTCTCGTCTTAAGAAAATCCCAAATCTGAGATGGAGGGAAGAAGATCACTATGGTGGGTGATAATAAGATGGTGGAGGAGCAGAGGAGGAGGTTGGGTTGTAGTATTAATTCCCCCAACATGAGGAGTTGGGGTCAGGGTAGGCTTGTTAGGCCCCATACTCCTCATAAGACAGTCGACCGGGGGCATAGTGGCCACAATATATATGCCAAGACTCTTGGGAGCGATGCATGAGGTACATGTGGTTGAGTTGGTGGCCCTGGCATTGTTGCTCACGTTGGACCTCATCCAATTGACATTGAATCTCATAGAAGTTGTAAGGCTCATCAGGGCCCTCCTCATCTCTTATCCCCCTCCCGGTGTGACATTGAGATGATAGCAGAGGAGGGCCAGTCACATTGTCATGTGCCTCCAATGAGACCTCATCTTGTGGGAAGTTGGCTCAGGGATGTTTTCTGGGTCAAGGTGCTCCATAAGGATTTATTGGATGTGTGATGGCAGGTAGTCAAATCAAAGACCAGATTTGCATCTGCAAACCTAGCATGTTGGGGAAGCTCGAGGATGACCTAAGTATCCTTAAATAGAAGATAATAGACGTTGTTTGTACCAAAATGGTGGAACTTGCATCCCTTCAAGTATACAAGGTTGATCAATTAATTCTTGAGATCCAACGGTAGGAAAGAAATGTGAGTGTAGCCCAAGAAGATGGCTACATAGGTCACTATGTGGCCAATGCAGAAGGAACAAGAGGTGGTGCAGCTGACCTGGGTGTCGAGATGCTCGAGCATAGCCAATGTATAGTGAAGATATCTGACAACTAGGTTGTTGTTGCTAGAAGCTTTGGGACCAATGGGCATCTTGGGTGGAAGTCCAGTAATGTCGGTCCAAAATTTCTCACTATTATATTGGTTGGGTAAGGCATCATGGGGCAGCTCCATGTAATGAGAGAGATAATCAAATTTGCCATCATCGAGGATAATGGAGGTGAGATGTCTAGTAGAGATCTCCACATCCTCTATGAAAATTCAAACCTATATCTAGAGTTCCCTTAAGAGTAGTGGAAGTGGTGGAAGATGGTCATGAACTCAAGAGTGAGATTAATAAATACGAGGTGACACGGTAGGGGAAGAGAAGAATGTGGTTCCTCTGCAAGATGTTGTCAATGGCTTCCTTGATTCTGAGGGCATTGAGGGTGGTTCTTTAGGCCCATCAAGGGAGTGAGACACCAATTGTGGCCATATCGTCAAATCTGTCATAATGTTTGTCAAGGAAGAACTGGGTATAGAGAATCAGGGTTATGTAGTGAGGGTGAGGTGTGATGGATTCAGGGTCATTCCAAGATAACTGACCCGCCTTAACCTCCTGGAGGAAATTCTCTCCTTCGTCAGGGTCATGGAGAATCTCCTCGACTATCTCAGGTGAAGAATTGCTAGTGGGTTGTCATATATGTATTGTGGGGCCTGAAGTAGAATGTCTAGGAGACTCAAGTGAGAAAATCTACTTTGTGGGTTGCTTGCCTTTACAGAAACAATTGAAAAGGCCACGTCAAGATCCCTCTTCTAACAAACCGATTGGGTTGTCAGAGAGGCAAAATGCTCGGTCAAAGATGTGAGATGATCATTTGGGTACACGAAATGATTGGTTGAGGTTCCCAAACACTTGGTTGATATTATAGCGGCTTGTATGGTTTTCATGAACTGCCTTATTGGATTCCCAACTATCTGTTTCATCTGTCGAGTGAATCATTTGTAGGACATCAGAGATGGGGGAAAGAAGGGGGAGTATCAGGGAGTTGGTGCGGGCAGTTTGTGGTGATATGGCCATTTGAGCTCCCCAAACAGATGGTTGGAGGCAATGAAGGGGTTAGTCAGCTCTGTGGCAAGAGCGTGTCAAGGATGGCTGACTAGCTACTCTAAACGGTCAGGTGGTGTCACTGGATGGTTGGATGATGGAGAAGTATTTGTGTGTCTACTCATCGGTTGTAGATCGGGAGGTGTAGCGACCAGACACCTAGATGGGAGGACGAGGCATCCAGCTGATATTGTCAAGTGATCGATCAGAAGAAGCGGTGATGCTCTGCTTTTGGGTGGGTGACCTACTGTTAGAGGAAGAAGAAGGCAAGTGACGGTTAGAGCTTGAGTGTTGTTGAGAGTAATTTATGCCCAACCCCACTCATCCTACTTTATAGAAGTTGTGTGAGTCATAAACTAAGCATTTTGGTTTTCCAACTTCCCAGTTCACAAGTTGTGGGTGGAGGCCAAGGTAATACAACTTCTGAGAAGGTTGTTTGTATGAAGCAGTGAATAATGAGCCCAATACGACCATTTCATTGATTGATGACCGACTTTCTAGATGTAAGTGGTGGTCAACCTTTTGAAATTTGAACTAACGATGAGAAGAACGGTTGCCTTGAATGTTGAGTTGATTGTTTCACCGCATAAAACAATTGTTTCTCCTGTTTTGAGACACCCATCTTTGTTGTGTGAGACGGTGGGTTGGGTTACCAACCAAGCATCTCACCCTTTTTTTAAGAACTAATCTGAGTCAGAAATAAAAGTAAAGGTTAGTAAACCAAATTCGGAGGAAATAAGATGAAATTGAAAATAAGGGACAAGTTGGGTTGCCTCCCAACAAGCGCCCAATTTTATGTTGAATGCCTGACACAAGTAAGTCACGGAGCCGATTCTAGTTCAAGATTAGGAGGGGTTGAGGATCTTTCAAGTCGAGGTCTTTAAGCAGCAAGAGCTAATGTTCTTCAGATGCTACAAAATCGTCAACGGTAATATATCATTTTAGCCTATGTTTATTAACCTGGAATTTACCATGCACCTTATCCCAGAGGAAAAAAGTACCATGTGGATAGGCACGCTTGACAAGGTAAGGTTTGTACCATCTAGATTTGAGTTTTCCATAGAAAAGTCTTTACCTAGAGTTATATACTAGGACCTAATCACCTTCTTGAATCTCCCCGCCTTATATGGCCATCATGCCATAATTTGGTTCTATCATTGTAGATTTGGGTGTTCTCATAGGTTTTCATTTTAAGCTCTTCTAACTCCTACATTAGAAGAAAATAGTTTTCTCCTACTGTAGATAAGTCAAAATTTAAAGTTTTGATGGCCCAACTAGCCTTGTGATCCAACTCTATGGGTAGATGGCAAGATGTGTCATAGATAAATCTGAAAGGAATGGTGCCTATAGGTGTCTTGTAGACATCTATGTATGCCCACAAGGCATCATTAATTTCCAAAGCCCAATCTTTCCTAGCACAATTGACGGTCTTTTCTAGGATGGACTTGATTTGCCTATTCGAAACCTCAACATGACCACTAGTTTGAGGGTGGTAAGGAGAGGCAACCTTATGGTGGACCCTGTATCTTTTCAACAATGATTCAAAACTTTTCTCTAAGAAGTGAGAACCCCCATTAGAAATCACGGTGTGAGGCACCCCAAATCTAGGGGAAATTGTATCTTTAAAGAGCTTTTTAACCGGTTTGGAGTCACAAGTTTTGGTGAGGACGGCTTCGACCCTTTTTGAAATATAATCTACAACCACTAGGATATATTGGTACCCACTATAAGAAGGAAAAAGCCCCATATAATACACTCCCTAGACATCAAAGATCTCTTTCTCTTGCTAAGAAGTCATGGGCATTTGATCTTTCTTAGAAATATTCCCATACCTCTGGCATTGATCACATGATAGAATGAATTTGTAAGCATCTTTGAATAAGGTGGGCCAGAAGAAACCTGACTGAAGCACTTTTCTAGCGGTTTTCTGAGAACTCATGTTCCCTCAAGTGGGGCCAGAATGACATTGCTCAAGTATGTCATGGGCTTCTTCCTCAATAATACATATGTGATAAAGCCCATTTGCACTCAGTATAAAAAGGTAGGGGTCATCCCAATAATAGTTTTTAATTTCATGCAAAAATTTTGCTTTGGTATGTCCCATGTAATCGGGATATAGGACACATGTAGCAAGATAATTAACATAATTGGAAAACCATGTGTATTGGGATTCATCCTTGAGTAACTTATAATTAGGAAGAGAATCATTTATGGGAATATGATCATCATCACAAGAGCTTAGGATGCTAAGATGGTCAGCGAAAACATTCTCACAACCTTTTCTATCAAGGATTTCCAAATCAAATTCCTGTAATAAAAGGATCCAACGAATGAGACAGGGTTAGGCATCCTTTTTGGTCATTGGGTATCAAATGGTTGCATGGTCCATGTAAACAATCACTTTAGACCCAATGAGGTAAGAACAGAACTTTTCGTAGGAATAGACAATGGCTAACATTTCATTCTCAATAGTAGTTTAGTTCTGTTGATCATCATCTAAAGTCTTGGGTGCACAGTAAATGACATGGTGTTTCTTGTCAATATGATGTCGAAGAATGGAACCAAAAGAAAACACACTAGCATTACACATAATTTCAAAAAGAAAGGACCAATCAGGTGCATGAAAGATGGGGGTAGATGTGAGGGCCTCCTTTAGACACACAAAAATTGGTCATACATGTATGGTCAAAGGTGAAACGAACATCTTTTTGTAGGGGGTTGGTTAGAGGTTTGGCGGTTTTTGAAAAATCAGTGATGAATCATTGATAGAATCCATTGTGCTTAAGTAAGGCATGGACGTCCTTGACAAAGTGGGAGGGGAAAGTTTGGTGATCACTTCAATGTTTGCTCTATATACCTCTATGCCTCGGTTGCCAACTCGATGTCCCAAAACAATACCTTCTGTCACAATGAAGTGACATTTTTCCCAATTTAAAATCAACTGTGCTTCTTCACACTTCTCCAGAATAAGGGATAGGTACCTAAGATAGAATCAACAAATTCTCCATAAATGGAGAAATCATCCATAAAAACCTCCATGAAAATTTCAGTCAACCCAATGAAAATAGTAGACAAGCATCGCTGGAAAATGGTTGGGGCATTACACAACCTGAAAGACACTCTCCTAAATGCATATGTGCCAAACAGGAAGATGAAGGTCATCTTCTCATGGTTTTTAGGATGGATGGGAATCTGATAAAAACTTGAATACGCATCAAGATAGCAGAAATATTGTTGATGGGCAAGACACTATATTACATGATCCAGGAAGGGAAGAGGGAAAAGATCTTTCCTAGTGGCCTTATTCAATTTCTTATAGTCAATACACATCCTCCATCCTATAATAGTATGGGTGGGGATGAGCTCATTCTGGTCATTCTGCACAATGGTGGTTCCCCCTTTCTTGGGGCCACTTGGATAGGATTGACCCAAGGGGAGTCAGAGATGGGGTAGACGATTCCTGAAGTCAAGAGTTTGATAACCTCCAACCACAAAACCTCTTTCATGTTTGGATTCAGTTTCCTTTGAGGGTCCCAGGATGGTTTGTATTCTTCTAACCAAAGGGTATTTAGACATGCAAATAGCTTGATTGATCCCTATTAAATTGGCCATTTTATATACTATGACAGCTCTCCTTTTCCTAAGCTTAGTAATTATCTTGGTTTCTTGTAAGTAAGACCATAATTAATGATAACGGGGCATATTTGTTGCTCATCAAGAAAAACATATTTAATTCCTCCTGGGAGAGGTTTCATTTCTAGGGCCTTAGGGGGTTCAGGTTTCTCTTGTAGAAGAGATACCATCTTAAGATCCTAAAATTCTTTGTCAAAAACTTCTTTAAAGCTATCCAAATGGGTCCAGCATTGGTCCAATTATTCATCTTCAAACCCGCAATTAGAAGGGGCCATGAGGGCAGTATAAAGGGAATCCTCAAGTAACTCCCATTCTTGTCTCAATTGGAAAATCTTATCAACACAATCAAGGAGGTAGGCCTCTTATTAGAGGGCTTGGTCCCCTCATGCTTTCAAAAACCCAAAACTCTAGGGTTTGTCTCCCAAGGAACAAAAGATTAGTTCTGTCCTCAACATTGATCAAGGCTCGGGAAGTGGCTAAGAAGGGACATCCAAAAATGGGAGGATAACATAAATCTTCCTTGATGTCCATGATCAAGAAATCACATGGAACATAGACGTCCTTTCCAACCCTTACAAGTATATCTTCAATGATCCCCACAGGTTTCATCATGGATGCCTCTGCCAATTGGATGGTCATGGTAGTGGGAAGCATATCAACAAACCCCAATATCCTGCAAAGACTATAAGGCATAATCAAAATATTGGCACCTAAGTCAGCAAGACCTTTTTTGCAAGCATTATCACCTATATAACACACAATCCCAAAGGAACCATGATCTTTCTTTTTTTTAGGCATTTTGCTTTCAATGATGTCTAAAGTTGTTGATGTAATATATTATTGCACGTACAAATTCACTAGGAATATAATTCCAAGAGTTTACCTAAACTACTATGCAATAATACCACCCGCAAGCAAACAGATCTTATCGCAATACAGTTGAGGATCAAATTACAAGGGACAATTTTTTATAGAATTATCTAATCAAAGTAACTTAGCAAAAACTAGTATTTGTCACAAAATATGAGATTGGTTTCGTTAATCTAAGATTGCAAGAATAAAAAGAGCTAGATTTAGGTTCTAGTTATCAATGGATGGAAACACTAGTGTGGAACTGGGCTTCACTGTCACCACTCAAATCTGTGCATTCATTCAAATCCAAACTTGTATGAGGATATAATTGGAGTTGTGCAAGTTTCCCCTTTTGGCATTAGAAACTTATATGAGTGGATATCCCTGTAAGCTCGATGTCTCGTTACTTATGGATCCTCTATCCACTACTCCGGAGACTTTTCATCAGAAGTTCTCATTAGAGTGTCAACCAAATATAATTAGTATTCAAATCTTAAACGTTGAAGTTCTCAGAGTAAACGATTATAATAAATCACGTAAAGTGGGTGATCAATCCACAAAACATGCAATAAATGATTGTGTAAGGATTGGGACCCCAGAGGGGATCCACTCCCTACTAAAAATTTGAATTGAATTAAAACAATCCATTCCGAACACACTCAAAGGTATGCTGGAATAGGTGTAAAATTTTCAAATTTCAATAAATGGCATTCAAAATAGCCAAAGTGTAGCAGCGGAATTAAACAAATGACTATATTCAATTTTCACAAAGATTACAAAATTATATCATAATATCCCATAAGGGTTTACATGTATGATACACCATAAGGATCTAAGTAGAGGGAAGTCCAAATTACTTCAAAATTGTCTCAAAGAAACATCTCTAAGAGCTAGGTCCATGTTGGAAGCTATGTTCTCCTTGATCATGTTCAATACCTTGATATAAACCTAGGTGGTTGGGAAATCACCCAGCAAGAGAGAGAAATACAAGGTATGTGTCAAATAATGAACAAGAATAAATGATAAGGAATAACATGAAAGTAAAGGCTAATATTTCATCATAAGATGAAGAGAACAATAGTATGAGGCATAATTAGATAGATGCTTGCCATTGCATTAAAATAGTAAAGGAATTGCATCCATGATTAATATTGACTACATTAACTAAGTAGGGTTGAGGCACCTACCAAACCTCAACCTATAGGTGAGGGGATAAATTAATACATTCCCAGTCACCTACACATATTTTTATGGGGGAGAATAAGACATTGCCGGGGCGAATTAATGCATGCCCTATCTATGGGTGGTTGTACATAAGTACCACTATTATACCAAAATAGTCCATAAAATCAACATGATAGAAAAGAAAACATGGAAAGTAAAAGAATCATATCAATTAGAACATGGAAATGGTGTACAAGACCCAAGAAAAAGAATATCATTACCAACTTTGAGGCAATTTAATAAAATAATCATGAATAGAGGGAATAGGGTTCATTAAAGCCTCATTAGGGAAATATAGGGTTTGGTTGCAATTATCTCAACATAGGGTGTAAGGAATGAATATACCTCTCTTACTGATATCAATTACTAACTTTCACCACTTTAATTGAGTCCAACTTCCTCTTTGCCTATTTTCAATGTATTAACATGTATTAGAGTACATAATGCACATTAATGTATAGAAACCCTAATTTTAGAATTTCTTAGAAAAACTCAGATTTAGACTCTGAAAACCTCATCCATGAACTTATTAGGTTCTCCTTATCAAGAAAATATATTTTATGTTAATTTTGGAGTTATGATGATTAAGATGTACTTTTCATGAATTTTATGCATTAAATTCATTTTTCAAAAATCGCCCTTCGTCAAACCTTGAAATCAGACCTTGAAAGAATTTCTATGAGATAGAGATTAATTTTTTGATTCTAAAACATATTTATTTGTCAAATTTGGATAAGTGGATTAAAATATATGAATTTTTCAATTTGAACCAATTAGGAAATGACAAGTCAGAAATCTTTAAGAGAGAGAAAGAGGGAGAGAGCGAGGGAGAGAATACCATTTGACCCAAGATCAGGGTTGGAGTTGCATAGGTAACAAAATTAGAGTTTCTAGAGAAGGTAAAATAGCAAGAAACCAAAACCCTAGAAGAACATGGAAAATAGAGATAGAGATCATCGATTTTAAGAAGCATGAGTTTTAAGCATGTAGTAAGCAATATATGAGAAGGGGGTTATAAAACTCACCTCTAGGGAAGGTGGACAAGTTCAAGTAGAAAGATTCAAGAGTTAGAGAGTCTGGTTTATCCAACAAAGCTCCTATCTCGAGCACGAAGTACCTTCTCCACTTTAGAGGTGAAAAATCCTAGCAAAAGAACATGGAGATGAGGTGTTTAAGAGCTCTAGGTGGGGTTTCATCATGGAAGACCATGGTTCCGACCAAGAAGAAGGTGGCAGGAAGACTAACAACATGAAAAATAGGTAAGTAAAGGAGGAAATGTCATGGAACTATTTGTTACCCTCCTCCTACCCCCACTGACTACAGAGTCAGTGGCAATAGGGGTTGGGCGCCCGTCCGTAGAATGGATGGAATATTTCACACAGGCAATATATATGTAAAAACAGTAACAACAAGATAATGAGATAACAAGATACTAACCATGGAGATAAGAGATATGTACGCTTTTCTAGATTCAAGTATACCCATTTGTATTGCATTTCAGAGCTTAGAGTCTTGAGTGCATCGGATCTTCATTTGGCAACTACAAATTTGATAAACAAAATATATTAATGCTAAAGCATTAAGTACACGATGAAAAGTCATGTAAACAGTTTAAGAGTAGTATAAAAGTTTCTTGGCTAGAAACATCATATTAGTAAGAAGTAGAAACAAGGCGTGAACATTTAACAACAATCTTTTATACAAAGTGTGTTTTAAGTGTATTTTCCATTGTACTCAACAACATATCATGGACATTGATAACCTTCCCATTGTAAGGGTTTTTAAGGGTGCTCAAGATTATCCAACCCCTTTATCTACATGGTACACATTATCTTGACATCTCAAGTAAGGCACCCAAACTTGTGCCCTTAACTCGAGAAAACATACAGGTACACGAGGTTTGTATAATGGACAAGTTCAATCATGTTTGAGGTTTGTTCAACATATTTCAATAAAAATGAACGTACTAATCATAGGGAACAAGTATATCAAACAAGTAACTAACTAGCCAAGCATTCATATGAGCATACATACAAATAAGCCAATACCATAGTAGGGTCAAGAGAGTAAGTGTACCTTACGGTGGAGTACAGTTTGTGATCCATGAGTAGAATCTAGAGAAGGTCCAAACCAAGGGAGGGGATAAGATATAAAAGACATATATGGGGCCTTAGATTGATAGGGTTCTCAAAATCTAAACATCATATGATTCATTTGGATGTTCACTTAGACTTAGGTTTTATTTGTATCAAGCATCATTTCCAAAGTTCCAACATGCATGAATTGAATCATCATAACATAGAACATTAAGGCCTAGGTCTAGGCAAACATCCACATTATTAATAATACAAGATAGATGTAAAGTCTGATTTGGAGATAGGGAAACATGAGATTTTGATTATCATCATAGTCTATTCATGCAAGATTGTAATTAGCCATGTTAGATTCATTTCATGTCAAAGGGTCATATTTCCCAGTCATAGATGCATAAAAGAGCATAGGATAGGTCAAGTTGGTATATAGTGCTACATGTGTGATGCATCTACTGATTTGAAGTCATAAAATACATGTGTAACATTAGGGCATGTTCTTAGCAAGGTTGGATCCTAAACAAGCAACATATGCATTAATATCACACTAGGTGTTACATGTAGGTCACAAGTGCATGAGTAAGCCAAATGAAATTACATGTCAAAAATCATCAAAAGGACATATATGAAGGTGAGTTATAGGTTTGAACCATTAAAGATCAACTTGAGCATAAGTATTTATCATACAAACATCTACCATCCAAACCTAACTCTTTTTAGGGAACAAAAGGTTCAGAAAGAGACTTTAAGTCAAAAGGGCTACTCATGATGAACACAGCATAAGATCGCAATCAATAATGGTACATAACATCAAAACGTTCATTGATTTCAATATTAATGGATTGTATCATAACAAAATAAGACAAAGTTGTACACTTGATCATGTAAGCACATGAAAACCCCTTTTTGGGTCAAAGGTGGCCCTAGAAGACCAAGCTAACCATTAGGATGCAAATAGATGGACCAAGATGTTAATAATAGCAAAAGTAGATATTGATTACTAATTTAGGGGATTAGGGCATCTTGGGATCATAAAGGATGCATGTTGCACATGATTGAGGTTGATTAACAAGCACAAAAAATCCAATAGGCATCACTTTTTACCAAAATAGGAGTGCAAAGTGCTAAATTAGCAAGTGATATTGGTATCATGAGGAAGATGGCATTTTTTTATCAAAATGATATATAATATCATATCATTCGGTTAAGAGACCTAGAAGATACAATTATTTCAAGATTCAAGCATTAAAATAGGGTTTGAGGAGGAAATACCTTGATTTGGGCCGAAAGGGAGTAACCTGGTTAGTAACGGGCTCCCTGGCTTGTGGCCCTTTAGGTGTGCAATTCCCTACTACCCTCAGCCACCCACAGGGCATTTGTTTGCGATTTGGAGTCGTCGTCCACCATGAGTCAGGGAGGAAGGTCGACGTTGGACTCATCCAACTATCATATGAGTGAGGGGTGAGAGAGAGGGAGGTGGCTCCCATGACTACATGATCTGAGTCCTTAGGGAGGGATCTGACGGGGTGCTTGATCACCTTCCTTGTTGCGCCAAGCCAAGCGAGCAGATGTTTTCCGTAGCGGTGCCAGTGGTGGAGCCCTTACCGGAGAAAAGGGAAAGCGGGGTACGAGGAGGTCAGGTCCTTTGCTGAGTGGTCGTCCACCTTTGAGGCACTACCATGGGTTGATATTGGACCCTCAATTTTGATGGAGTCAGTGAGAGGGAAAACGTCCAAGTGAGGGGTAAGGCGGTGCCGCCAAGGGATAGAAGAATGAGGCAGTGGAGAAAGATGGAGCTAGGGTTTGAAGGAAACGAAGAAAAGGGAGGCAACGAGTCGGGAAAAGAGATTTATAGGCAAAGGGGGCAGCAACTCATGCTAAAATTGTGGGAAAAATATAGTAGGTAAGGCCCAGCACCATGGCATCCGGTCTGGCGTACGGAGGTAGGGGATTATGTTCTAGTCTTCCGATCGACGATTGATCTCAGGATGTATCATCCAGCGACTGCAATTAGATTTCATCATCTAATGCATTGTGATTGGTTGATCAAAGTGGGTGTGGATCACTGGGTCAAAGAAACAAGGGGAAATGGGACGCATGACCTGACTTTGGCCCATTTAGGCACAAAACCAATTAAAGAGTCAAAAATAAGGTTTTAATCCATAAGATTTTCAGTTGAGCATAACTTTCACATTATATCTCCTATTTGGGCAATAAAACATGCGTTGGAAACGTAGGAGAGAGATCTTCAACATGAGCACAAGAATAGAGCACAAAAGTTCACAAGGATGTGTTTAAAATTCAAGTAAAGAGATTATGATGTGTTACATGAAAGCAAATTGCTTTTAAATTGAATTGAGCATCGTCTTAGTGATACATGTATACTAGGAGGACTAAATATGCAACAAAACTCATTCAACAATGAAATTGAGGGTTAGGATGAGAACTAGAGCAAAGATGAAGTAGACAACATATACTTGGGGAGTGAGAGAAATCCAAGTTATCACATCCTCCCCACCTTAGAAGAAATTTTGTCCCCAAAATTAAATTAAGTTATCAATTGAGATTGAGTTTCCATATTGTGTATCATCATCCACTTGGTTTCTTTCAATATCAAGATATTACAAAATTGAGTAATTGAGTATCATGGTCAAGGTGAAGTCAAATTAATCATCAAATTAGGGAGATCACTCTTTTGAGAAATCACATTTTTGGTCAAACAAATAGAGTTCAAGAGTAAGGCATGACTTTCATTCCCAGACTATAGCATTCTAGATTCTATATTGGCCTAGGTGGGGTCCATGATCGAGGTTTCATATTGCGACAATCTGAGACATACATCATATTTCAACATCGTGATTTCGTGCTCAAAATCAATGGAAGGTCCCACCCTAGTCCACATGGAGCTCACCCTTAATTCATAAATCGAACAAATCATCATAGTCATCATTTCAATTTCGTAATTTGGGAACATGAAAGTCATTAGTCATATATCGAGGGTGATCTCAAGATCCAAATGGGATGATCATGGGAGTCAAGTTAATATCCTGGTCATTAATCATGAGTTAAGATTTCATTATTCAATATCAAGAGTCAAGTTTGGATATCAAAGTCATAGGTCCAAACATTTTCAAACTGGGTTTTAGATTCCTATTTAGACCTTAGGGGTGATGATTCATCCATATACTTAAACCGAGCAACAATCAAGCAATGTTTCAAGCATTGTTTGAGAAAAATTTGAACTACGAGCAACATTTTGAGATATCAATATCGAGTCCATTATCATGGTATTCAAGGTCGACGAATGATCTAGACTTAGGTCTTCCTAGGAACTTATCCACTGACTATAGTCAACATCATCATATGTCAAGATCATCATTACATTGAGATTCAAGATCAAGTATAAATACCATCATGGGATTGACCTACTAGAGGCTTAGGTCATGAAATCACAATCGGGTGGAAGGATTACCTTCCCGAACTTTGGATAATCAACGAGATGAAAATTTAGAGGTGGTCCAAATAGGGATGTGACTCTGAGTTAGGCGAGTCTTGAATCAACCACTGCCCGAATCTAGTACGTTCGTATTTGTTCATCATGAGTCATCAAGCATATCTGAATAGAGAGAGTATCAACTATCAATTCATATCACACGAGATCATGAGTCAAACATCAAGGTCTTTAATAGGGCAACCATATCTAGAGATCTTGTGAGTTCAAGGTCATAATATAATTTCCTTCTGTTCAAGATCAAAGTAAGGGTAGATTTTATAAATTGAGAAGTCAAATTGAGTATTCAAGAGTTTGAGTAAAATAGTACAAGGTGGAGATCTAGGTCTATCATATTATTCAATTTGAGCCTACAAAGAGGAATAACAGTCAACAGGGGAATTTCCTCTTGTAACTAGTTTCCATATCACACTCTAGAATTCCAAAGACATGGTCATATCGTGGCATGAGCATGGTATATATCAAATAGGGAGAAAATTGCTTAATTATGTTTGAGGTTTAATCAAAATAGGTACAACATAGGTATAGTCAATAGGGACCCCATCAAAGTGGGGTGTAACATACAAGTTCCACCTTATTTCACCATATCAATACCTTAAACATAGGAAGCACTTATATCTGATCGGGTAACATTGAGTTCTATAACTTTAGATATGAGTACATCACATTCAAGAGTAATTCATACATCAAATAGGGTCTTCAATTTTTAAGATCAGATCATGGCATTATTATTTTAGTCAACTTTCATGGCTTCATGTGAATTTTAGCTTTTCCCATGTATAAGCTACCAAAAATCAAGAATTCATGTGATTAATAGTCATGAGAGAAGAATCACATGAGAATATGATAAACTACCTAATCATCATCTACTTGGGTGGCTTAGGTGGTCCTTAAAGAAAAGATGAGATGATAGAAGACTCCCTAAACTTAGGGAAAGTATTTTAGTCCTTCCTAGGTTCTTAAGATGTGTTATGCCTTAAACATATATAGAGGCCTATGTGTATAGTTCTGATACCATTTGTCACATAACTATTTGTTACCCTCCTCCTACCCCCATTGACTATAGAGTCAGTGGCAGTAGGGGTTGGGCACCAGTCTGTAGAACGGATCAAATATTTCACACAGGCAATATATATGTAAAAGTGGTAACAACAAGACTAAGGAGATAACAATATACTAACCATGGAGATAAGAGATATGTACCCTTTTCTAGATTCAAGTATACCCATTTGTATTGCATTTCAGAGCTTAGAGTCTTGAGTGCAACATATCTTCATTTGGCAACTACAAATTTGATAAACAAAACATATTAATGCTAAAGCATTAAGTACACTAAGGCATGTAAACCGTTTAAGAGTAGTATAAAAGTTTCTTGGCTAGAAACATCATATAAGCAAGAAGTAGAAATAAGGCGTGAACATTTAACAACAATCTTTTATACAAAGTGTGTTTTAAGTGTATTTTCCATTATACTCAACAACATATCATGGCCATTAACCAACTTCCCATTGGAAGGTTCCGTAAGGGTGCTCAAGATTAGCCAACCCTTATGTTGACATGGTCCACCTTATCTTGACATCTCAAGTAAGGCGCCCAACCTTGCACCCTTACCCCGAGAATACAGGTAGGTACACGAGGTTTGTATAATGGGCAAGTTCAATTATGTTTGAGGTTTATTCAACATATTTCAAGCAAAATGAACGTACTAATCATAGGGAACAAGTAGCTCAAAGAAGTAACTAACTAGACAAGCATTCATATGAGCATGCATACAAATAAGCCAATACCATAGTAGGGTCAAGAGAGTAAGTGTGCCTTATGATGGAGTACGGTTTATGATCCATGAGTAGATTCTAGAGAAGGCCCAAGTGAAGGGGGGCCTAAAATATAAAAGATATATATGGTGTCTTAGATTGATAGGGTTCTCAAAATCTAAACATCATACGATTCATTTGTATGTTCACTTAGACTTAGGTTTCACTTGTATCAAGCATCATTTCTAAAGTTCCAACATGCATGAACCGAATTATCATAACATAGGTATCAACATTAAGGCCTATGTCTAGGCAAACATCCACATTATTAATAATACAAGATATATGTAAAGTTTGATTTGGAGTTAGGGAAACATGATATTTTTATTATCATTGTAGTCTATTCATGCAAGATCGTAATTAGCCATGTTAAATTCATTTCATATCGAAGGGTCATATTTCCCAGTCATAGATGCATAAAAGAGCATAGGATAGGTCAAGTTGGTATTTACTGCTACATGTGTGATGCATCTACTGATTTGAAGTCATAAAATACATATGTAACATTAGGGCATGTTCTTAGTAAGGTTGGATCCTAAACAAGCAACATATGCATTTAGATCACACTAGGTGTTACATGTAGGTCACAAGTTCAGATGAGTAAGACAAATGAAATTACATGTCAAAAATCATCAAAAGGACAGATATAAAGGTGAATTGTAGGATTGAACCATTAAAGATCAACTTGAGCATAAGTTTTTATCATACAAACTTTTGCCATCCAAACCTTACTCTTTAGGGCACAAAAGGTTTAGAAAGAGACTTTAAGTCATAAGGGCTACTCATGATGAACATAGCATAAGATTGCAATCAATAATGGTACATAACATCAAAATGTTCACTTATTTGTAGATTAAGGGATTGTATCATAACAAAATAAGACAAAGTTGTACACTTGATCATGTAAGCACATGAAAACCCCTTTTTGGGTCAAAGGTGGCCCTAGAAGACCAAGCTAACCATTAGGATGCAAATAGATGGACCAAGATGTTAAGAATAGAAAAAGTATATATTGATTACTAATTTAGGGGATTAGGGCATCTTGGGATCATAAAGGATGCATGTTGCACATGATTGAGGTTGATTAACAAGTAAAAAAAATCCTAAAGGCATCACTTTTTACCAAAATAGGAGTGTAAAGTGCTAAATTAGCAAGTGATATTGGTATCAAGAGGAAGGTGGCATTTTTCTGATTGAAATGATATATAATATCATATCATTCGATTAAGAGACCTAGAAGACACAAGTATTTCAAGATTTAAGCATTAAAATAGGGTTTGAGGAGGAAATACCCTACATTGGGCTGAAAGGGAGATTTCTTGGTTGGTAGCGGGCTCCCTGGCTCATGGATCTTTAGGTGTATGGTGCCCAATTGCCCTCAAACACTCATAGGGCATTTGTCTGTGACTTGGAGTCTCCGTCCACAAAGAGTCAGGGAGAAAGGTCTATGCTAGACTCATCCAGTTGTCGCGTGAGTGAGGGGGCAAGAGAGAGAGGGAGGTGGCTCCCACAGCTATGCGATATGAGCCCTTGGGGAGGAATCCAACGGGGTGCCCAATCACCTTCCTCATTGTGCCAAGCAAAGAAAGAAGATGTTTTCCACAGCGGTGCCTACGGCAGAGCCCTTACCGGAGAAAAGGGAAAATGGGGTACAAGGGGGTCGGGTCCTTTGTTGAGGGGTTGTCTGCTTCCAAGGAACTTCCATGGGTTGATATTGGACCCTCAATTTTGATGGAGTTCGTGAGAGGGAAAATGTCCAAGTGAGGGTCAAGGCGGCGCCGCCAAGGGATAGAAGAATGGGGGAGGGGAGATAGATGGAGCTAGGGTTTGAAGGAAAATAAGAAAAGGGAGGCAACGAGTTGGGAAAAGAGCTTTATAGGCAAAGGGGGCGGCAACTTGTGTTAAAATGGCAGGAAAAAGAGAGTATGTAAGACTCGACACCATGGCCGCCGGCCTGGCGTATGAAGGTAGGGGATTATGTCCCGGCCGTTCGATCAAGGGTTGATCTCAGGACGTATCATCCAACAATCGCAATTGGATTTCATCATTTAGTGCATTGTGATTGGTCGATCAAAGAGGGTGTGAATTGCTGGGTCAAAGAAACAAGGGGAAATGGGCTGCACAACCTGACTTCATCCCATTTTGGTGCAAAACGAATTAAAGAGCCAAAAATAAGGTTTTAATCCATAAGATTTTCAGTTGAGCATAACTTTCACATTATAGCTCCAATTTGGGCAAGAAAACATGTGTTGGGGACGTAAGAGAGAGCTATTCAACATGAGTACAAGAATAGAGCACAAAACTTCACAAGGATGTTTTTAAAATTCAAGCAAAGAGATGATCATGTGTTACATGAAAGCAAATTGGTTTTAAATCAAATTGAGCATCGTCTTAGTGATAAATGTATACTAGGTGGTCTAAATGTGCAACAAAACTCATTCAACCATGAAATTGAGGGTTAGGATGAGAACTAGAGAAATGATGAAGTAGACAAAATATACTTGGGGAGTGAGATAAATCCAGGTTATCATAGGAAACTTACTATTTTGGTCAAAATCACCAAGAAGGAGCTTTAGAAACCTAAATAGAGCAAATTTGGAACCCTAGGAGCCTTCTTCACCAAGGTAAGCACTCTCTTTTACCTTGGGATAGAACCTTCATGGCCAAACAGAGTAGGAACGATGATCTAAGCTATGGGAAAGAGAAGGAGAGCAAGAGTTTTTGAATTGGAAGGTGGGAAGGGGAGGACATGGCTTTATAAAGAAGGGGGCAAGCATGAGGTGTCTATGGGACTTTCCATGTGTCCTTAGCTTAGGGCTTCATGGCCATGTAAGAGGAAAACTCATAGAGGCTTCTTGAATATCAAAGGTCAGTTCTAAAAGCCCATGGAGACTTTTAGGTCATCCCCACCATCCTCCAATCAAAGAATTGACCTCATTGGTTGATAGCTTTTAAAGATAAGCTCATTTATAAAGAGGGTAATCCTTAAAATGTCCTTAGAGAGAAATCCTTCAAACCAAGGTGAAACTAGGTTCCCCATGGTTCAAAATCTCGAGAATGGTAAGGGAATATCTAATGATTATAATTCTTGTGATAATTTGCAAATAAAACCTCCCAATTGGGTAAATTGCATAAAAGTCCTAAATGTACCTAAAATTGCATGACTTGCACAAACAACATCCAAATTTGAAACTTAGACTCATTTTATGATTACAAAACACACAAAAAATTGTATTAAGGTTTAGAACACATAACTAAGGTCCTTAAATAGACTTTCACTTAGGTATTTGTGCATAAACCCTTTTATTGGTACAAATAGTGAATAATTGTTCACCAAACCACTATAAATTCCACTAATTAAACATCAAGGACATGAAGGATGGAAATCAAAGGGAAACTTGGGGGAAATGGGTTACAAGGATATTACATCTAAGATTCAGTATGTTATAGACTGGCTATGAATTATATGAGTTCATACATGAATTACAACATGAATGAAATTACAAGAAACGGGTAGTGGGGCTAGTCCCCACACCCCAGTGAAAAGACTACTCCCTTGACATGGTGAGATTAAATCACTAGAAAAGGAAGAGGACACCATCACGACTATGAGGGTTGAAGAAGTGGCTCAGCATGGTGTCCGACGATTGACTTCCTTATTCCTCCTTCAGGTATTAACCATGCTTGCAGCAGAAGTATGTGGAGGAACATCATCTCAGGGAAGAGATCGATCGCACAAGAAGGGATGTCAATGGCTTTGAGTTGTTGAAGGTCGATTGAAGTTGCCAAGGCTACGGGTTGATAGACAAATAGGTCAATATAACTCGTTGGGTCGATAGCTATTGTCTTGGGCTCTGATCTTGACGACAACGTTTCTATCTCTAGAATTTTGAGATGAGTTGAATGGTTGCTTTGCGGGCCTATTTATAGAGTTGAGGTTGTCGACCTCTTTCCATAGATGTCGACCATTTGTTGTCAATTGATGGGTCTATTGAGTTCTGGTCAATGGGACTGTCGGTTTTAGGAGGTCTACAGGCTATCGACCTTGAGGGTCGACGGGTTTGTCTGGTAGTTGTGGACGTCGACAGTAGTAAAGTAATAGATGGATTTCTGTCAGCTGTTAGACGATGATGATGTCGAGTAGGAAAGATCAATGGAGATGTCAACCTTGGTCAACAATGGATCTGTCGACCTTGATTAATGGTGATTTTGAGTGTTGTTCCTCTTGGATGTCAACTAGGGATGTCAGTACGACTGTCGAGCATTGAGTTGATGGCTTGATAACTGATGATTTTGAAGGTCAATTGTCATGTCGATCTACATGTCGATTTTGGTCTTGGATACAATTTTTATCTGTCGATCTACCTTCTGGAAGTTCTTGAAATCCATTTTGGTCTGAGGTGCTACCTCACACCCCACAAGAGGTGTCCTCCTCTTGACTATCGCCCGCTGAAGGGTAGGGGGGCTCTAGGCAAACTTGTTGCAGAGTGATAGAATTCAAAACCTACAAAGGGAGTCAAGAAAAGTATCAAATTCCTACAAATTAACATAAAGACCTAAGTAGATAAAGACAAAGTTATTCTTGAGGAAAACTAAGCTATATGAATGCTAAACTAGGACAATAATGCATCTAAAATTGGGATGAATATGCATTCATCAGTGGTCCTGACAAGTTTTTCTGTCTCATATTATTCTATGGCATACTTCTTAGTCAAAAAGCATTTTCATGTACTTGGACTAGGCAGGCATGTCAACAAGAGCATCCAAGAAAGGTATGTCCATGTTTAACTTTTTCATAGCCACCCTAAACTTCATGAAACGGGAATCTAACCTAGTTTTCTTAAGCAGGCCTGGTATGGTGGACAGGGCTTTTAGACAGGGATCTCAGGCTCATCATCCTCCACTTGCAAAGGTTCAGGAATGGGAACAGACAGTTCTTGTAAAGGTTGGTTATCTATGACCACTATGTCGTCATCTTTAAAATCCAAAGGTACAACTTGGGGATTTTCTAGAGGAGAGAGAGGAGTGTGTGTCTTTCTCGAATGAGTAGAGACAACTTTAAATTGTTCAGGATTTTTGGGGTTATTCTATGGTTGCCCCATAAAAGTTCCATCATGAGGTTCTTGGCTGGCTATAAGTTGGGCCAACTAAGCATCGATTGCCCTTTGGTGAGCCTACTGGGAGAGGAGAAGTTGGTTTGTATATTGGATGCTTTGTTCTAGAGAAGCTATCCTCTCACTGTCAGAAGGAGTGAGGGCATTTTGTTGAAATTGTGGTGGTTGTTGGTTCAAGTTTTGATATTGTTGCCCTTGGTAGGGCCCACAACTTTGGAAATTACCCATGTAATTCCCCAGATTCCCAAAGTTCATGTGATTGTTGTTGTGTGGGAAACCTGGTGGGGGATGATTTTTGGCTTGAGGATGAGGGGGTATTTGTTGGGGAGCAAGTTGGAGAGCATTTTCATCACCCATAGGATTCTTATATTGGAACCCAGGGTGGTTCCTAGATTGATTAGGATTATAATAGGCTTGGCTGGGAATACTACGAATGGATTTAAGGTTCTCCATTTGCTGGTCAATCTCTGATTTCATAGGAATATTATAGAGGAGTTGGCATTGTAGGGAAGAGTGATCATACCCTTGGCAAATACCACAAAGGGAGTCCACAACTTTGATATGTTGAGGTTGTTCTCTTAGGGAATCAAAAGAAGACTCCACGTGGTCCTATTTCAGAACATGGAGCTCAAGGTTGTTAGCAATATCTCTAATGTTGGAATCTTTCTCATCCTTTGCTACCTTGGGGACCCCATTGGTCCCTCATCGTGTTTGGGTTTCAGAGCTACGCTTAACAACCTCCCATGTACTATCAGGACTTTGAAACATGAAATTTATTTCATATGAGGTATCAAGAAAAACCTTGGTGTCATTGTCAAGACCATTATAGAAAATTTTGGTTAGTTGGGATTGGGAAATATCATGGTGTGGACATCTACAGATGAGGTCTTTGAACCTATCACAAAATTCTCCTAAAGCCTCACCTAGGACCATTTTGAATAGGGTGATTTGTCCGGTAATTTGATAAGTGAGAGAAGGAGGACAATATTTCTCCAGAAATTTGGATTGAAGTGCGTCCCATGTAGTCACACTTTTGCTTCCTTCCATGGCATCATACCATCTACTTGCCTATAAAGTAAGGGAATGTTTGAACCGTCTAAGACGAATGGAGTCCTCAGAAATGCATGGGATCTTATGTGGAGAACCTAGATCAGAAAAACGTTGAAGATGGTCTTCACAACTTTCAAATTAGTTGTCAGAAAAGGGATTGGACTAAAGCATAGTGATCCAATGGGTACATATCTCAAACTGAGGCACTGTGATGTTAGGTGGCACAATGGAATGTTGTGCATAAGCTATTTTGGGGACTGAGAAGTGATTCAGTTTTTTTTGTCTTTCTGACTCGCGTTATGCGACGTCTCTAGTTGCATGTTCAGTCACGAAGGCCTCTCTTTGAGCAGCAAGGGTCTTCTACATGATTCACCTCTTCTTGTTCCATCCTAATATAGTTTGTGTGATTAAGACGGCGAAAGGTTCTTCTTATTTCTAAATCGAAAAATGGTGGTGCAAAATTAGCATTGATTGAGTGTCACATGCACAATTATAAATGAGAGAAATAAGTGGTTGTATGAAAAAATGGATTGTTGGAATGGAGACTCGGCATAAAGAGGAGTATCACTTCTAGAATGGTACTCGAAAAGAAAAACAAAAGAAAAAAGTTTTTGTAAAAAAATTGGGGTTCGAAAAACAATATGTTGTCCCCGGTAATGACGTCAAAATTGATATATGTCATTTAGCGTACCAATTCAATAGGGGTTTATCCTAGAGTTTAACCCTTTTATGGTAAAACTATGAATTAAGGTTGTTTATTAGTATACAAGGGTTGATCTCATGAGACAACATTTTTAAGATTGAAATCATAACCGAAATCACTTTGAACAAGTTTGCAAGAAGTAAAGATATGTTGATTGGTTATTTGATTATGGTAAGACAAGGAAATAATTTTGCAAGGAAATAAATGTTAAATTAAGAACAAATAAGAAAGGAGCTATGCTAAGAACAATAAGAAAAGAATTATCTATGAGCAGAATTAAATTGAAAGTAAGTAAGAATGATGGATAAATGAGCAGTTGAAAAGAGAGAACGAATCGATAATAAAGGATATAGGTGTTATGGGTTTTACCACCATAGCCTGCATGAAACCGGGTCAATTTAAGATAAAACTAGATAGAAGAAAGAATGCAAAAACATTCGCAAATGCATTCACAAAAGTTGAACTCCCTATGGACCCATTGGTCCTGACATCCACAGATCCTAGCATGAAGATCCTAACAAATATCCTTCTGAGGTCTCATCTAGATCCTTGCACATTTGTTTGGTTGTTTTGAGCCTTGGGTTATATAGTCACATCCATCAAGACTAATGTTCGATAGAAACGAGAGATCAAGTCGTTTAAATCGGGCATTATCCAAACAAGATACCATCTAACTAATATCATCATATAAAATTGATCTAGTCTACACTATAGCTATGGGGATATTCCCCATGCCCCAATATAAAAAACTACTCACAATCCATAGATATTAGAGAAAAAATAATGGAAGGAAGAGAAGAGACATAGACTAGAGGACAAAAAATCCAAAAAGGATTTTAACTGGTGATAATTAAACACCCTCCCTCTAGTTCCTTTCTCCAACAAGAAAACCTAGAACAAAGATGGAAAAGAACTCATTTTATAGAAAGAACAAGAGTACAAAATGCAAGAATGGAAATAACATGTGTTGAAATGTAAAGTGCAAGTACAATGAGTTGGATCCCCTCTCTTGTGAAGTCCTCCCTCCTTTTATAGGGGAAGGAGGGGTGGAAACCCTAAAAGGGGGGAGAGAAAGATGGGCGACGGCTAATATTCTGACCACACAACATGAGTCGACCGATTTGCATCCTGAACCGATCGGTTGGGGAGTGAAGGGGCGTGGGCTCAACCAGCGGTCAAAACCCTAATGAAGTGGGGTAGAGATGCCTCTGACCGAGTTGTGAGAAATCTAAAATGGTCAATTCAAGGGTGTGAAATTTCTGGTTAGCCTTTGAGACGAGCGACCAGGGAAGTAGGGCAGAAAGCCCTAGAACAAGGTGGCAACACATATTTGACTAAGATTTTGTCTTGAAGTAATTTGAGATGGTCGGTTGAAGCTTCAAGTGTTTGGTTGGCATCTGGGTATGCGTGGGCCAGGGAACCCTAATTCAAGGAGGCAGGGCACTACTATTTGAGTCTTGGAGGTGAAGAATTCTAAAACGGTCGTATGGAAAATTGAAACACTTGAGTGGAACACCAAATGGGGTGTATGAAGGATCGGGGATGTTGTTTAGCCGCTGAATAGTCAATGTGAATCAGTTGAGCCAAGCAAGAAGACGATCATTTGCCTCTGGAGTGTGACTTCTTGGATGGATGAAATGATCGTTTCACAACACGAACTGATTGGTTCATGTTACGACCCCACCTCCCGATAACCCCCAATTAAGGGAGACTAAGAGGTTGAAGCCGCACCCATAACTTCTGGATCAAAGGTTCAGCAATTAACCAAGAATAATTATCAAATTTTAACCTACTACACCGAAAAGCTGTAAGAAAATAATTTTTTGCATACCTTTTGGAAAACTTGGATCTCTATACTTCTATCCACTTAAGGATTCTACTCTAACTAATCCTCCTTGTATTTAACTTCATGTATTTCACAATATGACGATTTACTGTTTGTCCCTTTTCGGCTTGTACCTAAAACGCCGACAAACAAAACGTCAGTCAGTCGAAGCTGGTATGTGGGGGAAACAACAATTATGTAAATACGTTAACAATGTAGTCATTCAATTAATCATTTAACAACCAAGATTACATTTTAGATATAACTCCGCGATCCAAGAGTACCCTATCCTCTATGTTGTCCCCATTAAACCCCTCATGATCCACCTATAAGTGAACTAATTTCTAGGGTTGAGTCACATGGCACTACTCGTAAGTAGCCCCCTCCTTAACTCATGGCAGGCTAATGAGTCTCATGGCACTACACGTAGGTAGCCCAGTTTCTAACTCTCGGTAACCTAGACCTTTCTCTAGGATTACCCCTTTTTTTTCTTAGCCTTTCCAAAGCAATAGAGGTGGATCCGGATCTAGTCACTTATATATGCACATTTATAGTGATAACCATAGTCACTTTATAGTTGCATGAAATAAATAAACATCCAACAGTTACTTTCAAGCAACTGATTAAAACTTCGGGAATCGCCGTGAAACTAGAGCGATTATTCATAAGTGTAACCACATACCTTATGCCATTGCAGAAACCATGCAGAGCATCATATGTACTTTAAGAATGCATCCAAACATCCAGGAAACAAAGCATATAATCAACACGAATCTGAAACAAAGCATACTACGTATGTGTTACCATGTATTCATATTTCCTTACTCAGATCTAGATGAAATCCTAAACTAGGGTTTAGGGTTATCTCTCATTTGGACTAAGAATTAGGGTTACAAGCCATATTTCCAACATATTCTAGTATAAAAGATTACACACCCAATTATGCATATTAGGTGAAACCCTAATCATCAACTTAAGCATATTCGACTAACCGTGATACCTAGATCCGATTATCAACATTAAATCATAGCAAGTTGTTGACATTGATTTTAACTCCCTAAATAGCATAAAAGATTACTAATTTGGAATCATCCATTAACCATCATTATTAGTGATTTCTTCATTTTACAAGTCTAGTTCAGGCATTAGCTTAACATAAACGAATATGTCCAATTAAGCATTATATTAAGGCAAATCTAGGTTTCCCCTTTATATTAAACACATCAACTCATGTATTACACATACTTTTAGAATAGGAAGCATATTCAGGCCCTCAAACTATTTTATTTAGATTCCTCTCATTTATATGATAAACTTTCATATATTACTTGTCTAAATCCGATCATCGTAGCAAATACTATAATATTTGCAAAATTAATTCTAAATGACCAATAAAATACTGACACGTCAGCATGTTTACCTCTTTATTTTCCTTGCCCCCCATTTCAGGCTCACGGACCCTTTATTTTGATCCGCCTAACTCGTGACCCGGGTCCAATAGCCCCCGTCTCCTTCATGCAACCACGCCTCTGCGTGCGTACTCCGCAGGCATCATCGCTGGAATCGGAGCCGAAGTATGTCGTCTATCGGTGGAGAAGCTTCATCCTCGCCGCTGCAGACGACCACAGGTCCAGCATCTCTTCCGCATCGGCTCTTCCATCTTACCCACACCCTCCACGTGCCTCCATCCTCTTAGATCGTTGACTCACAGCATACCTTCACGCACTCCAAGCACCGCCGCCTGCTTCCTAACATTGTCACTAAACTGCTTATGCAAGCATGCAGTAGCTGGACGCACCTTGCCCCCGCTGGTCGCACGCCCTTGAGAAGTTCCAGTTGATGTAGTGGTTGCCTTTGGTTCCTCGAATCCTACCCCATAGCGTGATGCTACTGAAGGACCACCGCAGCACAGTCGCAAGGCACACCAGGTCAGGCACTGCAGAGAAGACCCTCTCCGGTCGTTCAATCTCCTGACCTTGCCGACATAGTGCTCGGAGCTTCCTCCAAGCCTCCCTCTCCAACCACCGCAGTTCATCAGACCTTCCTTGTTCACATGTTTGACCGTCCGCAAGTCCTGGCTCCATCGCTCGCCTGTGTTGGTCATGGTCCTCCATATAGGTTCGTCTACATAGACTCGTGGATGGAGGGACGGCTGAGAATAAAGGGGTTCGGTAGATCTCTACCCAAAACTATCGGGGTTGACGATGGATAGAAAAGGACAAGCCTATCATCTCCATATATATACACGACTGGGAGGGAACCCTAGTGGTCTCCATGAAGGAGGAAAGGAAGGTGGAGAGATACCGAGAGAAGCATGGGATTCTCCTTCATGTATAAGTCGGCCAGCCTTGCATTTAAAGACCAGATTTCCTTACGTGGTTTCCAAGGAATAATAGGCAAAGAATTAAATTGCATTCCTTCTTCTTTTTCTTTATCTATTATCACGGTGCCCACCAACACAACTTTTCTTCTCCTTCCCTTAAAGTAATTCCTAAATTAAATATCATTCCAACATGGAACCCATTAACTCTTTTTTTCAATTATATTTCGTAGTTGGGGTTCATTAGGTATTCTTTTATATACTAAACTTCTCCTTTTTCTTTAAACCACGTTTCCTATTTCTTTTAGGATACTTACATATTGTTCCTTTATTTGGATCCCTAGAAAAAGGTGGATAATCCTATAATTAATTTTATAATCCACCTATTATCTTGGATATGATCACAAACATCCTCAATGTCCAAAACGTATCTCAGGGACCCATATGTAAACCTTGATTATCCCATTGGGCTGAAAAGTGACCCCAAGGCCCATGAACCTCATCTTGGGCCTTCCAAAGGCTCCATGAGTCAAATATGATTCTAATTACCAAAATAAAACTTTGATAATCATTGCTTCTTATATTAGCCTCACATAAACGCATATGCTCAAAAGCACATTATTAACTTAAATTGAATGTTTATTACGATCTAGGGTTTGTATTCAACAACCTAGATCCCTCAAAACTATTCATTATTATAGGTCCTCTAATTTCATTAAGGCTTGAAATCCATGAATTTCAATTATGAAATGAGCATCTTTTGAAACAAAGCACACAACCTTTTCAATTAAGTCCAAATTCACAGAATCATTACATTTCAATTATGAAAACATATGCAAATTTTGGGGTTGTAACATCCTTCCCCTCTTATAAGAATTTTGTCCTCAAAATTCAATCAAACAAAACAAACAATTCAGGATAAGACTTTTCCATGTCCATCAATGGCCCCTATGTGGCTTTACCTTACCCATGGCACTCCCCAAAGAACCCTTATCATCACATATTCCTTTCTCTGAGTTCTTTCATCCTGGCGTCTATAAACTGCACAGGTGACTCAGGTCATTTCAGCCTCCCTTGGGGCTCACTAGGTTCATTGTTTAGCTCATGGTTTGGGTATCTCACATAGTGCTCTAAATTGTACATTTGGAACTCATCACACTTTTCTTTATCCTGAGGGGTAAGGTTATCCATAACCTTCTCCACCAATCCATCTCAAATGGACCCATGTATCGGGGACTCAGTTCTCTTAGCTATAACTTAGAGGGGTCGGATTTTCATGTCACATATTCTCCCACAGTGGACTGCATGTCAGTCTACTTTGCATCTGCTCACGACTCTTATCGTCACTAGGCTTCTTTCAGACATTGCACGATCAAAACGACTTCATCTACACCCACTGTGGTCCTTTTCTAACCATCATGTGTTCCTTTCACCAACATCACCTTACTGAAGTGGTGACCGACACAACCTCCCTTACAGAGCTTCTTATAAGACCCGATACTGGCTCTGGTGGTCATTGTCACATCTTTCATAGGACAAGAACTGTCTCTAAATATTACCCTGTACGAGCATGCATGATCTCATCAGACCCTTTAGTCTGGATTATACTAACCATTAGCTAGGGATGATAAACGGTACTATCATCGAGTTCTTCATGTATCTATTTTCACCTTATGGAAGTGAACCTTTAAATAAACTTTTGAACTCGCATCATGGTGTAGTTGAACCATCTCTCTCATATGTAGATCAACCCGATCTGTCCCTTGACAAAACTCTTTCTTTCTCATGTCATCTAGGAAAGGAAATCTACCATAACCCATATTGCATCTCGACCTTCCTTGGTCCTAAGGATACTTACAACATTCAAAGAGATGAACTCCCCTTCCCTTTCGGGGACTCTTTATCCTTTATAGCAATGCACTGGGTTACCGGTGCTCATCCTTCACCTCCTATCATGCATGGCAACATACCACATACATCCTCATCTTAGGCATCTAAAGTAATACTGTCACTTATTATCTCGGTAGTACCACGGTGTATGGTGATCTTCAATCATGATTTCTTGTACGTCATGATTCCTCAAGATTGATTCCTCCGAAACCCTAAACCACTCTAGTTGGGGTTTCATCACCTTCTTTTCCAAAGAAGTGCATCTGAGGTTCTACCACCATCCTTTCATTGCATCAAGGACTAGACTGACTAACCAAACAACCCTTAACTTTTCAACAAATCTTCTTACATCTGAGTGTTATCCGAACACCTCTCCTTTTCAAACTTAGGGTTAGCCAAACAACCTCTTCTAGCTTCTAGTCAAACAAGTCAGATGTATCTCAACCAGAGCATCCATTACCACTTCACATCTTTAGGTATAAGGTAACATTGAAGACATACACTTCCATGTATTTCACTTATCATCTCACCTCAAACTCTATGTCTATCTTCATTAAGAACACTCTCTGATTTCATCATCATGGTGATCAAACTCAACCTGGTATAACTTGTAAGTTCTACATAGCTCATGATAAAAACTTCCTCATAGGGTGACTACCTCATTCCTCTTAGTGTTTGCAAACCCTCCATGTATCATTCACTTTACCAGGGTAGGTTATCTTCTCTATCCCCATTTCTCATGGCAACGTTCCAACCTACATCATCTCTTATCCTTGGTGTGTGGCATGTGTAATGTCCTATCTCTCACTCCCATAACAAGAGGAAATAAGCATTTGGTAGCAGTCCAAATACAGAGTTCTTCATGTTCCAAGAGTAGAGATGGTACATCCCACCTTGCCAGTACACCTTTAAATCTAAGTTGCAACGTGCCACATACGTATCTACATCACAGACATCATGATATCAAACTAGTCTTGAACCTACTGAGGTTTATATCCTTGGTCATCTCCTCTAGGTCTATAGGGTACCAGCTCTTTTGGGGGTCATCCCTCTTCCCTCATGCATCAAGGGAGTGCCCTACTCATCTGCCCTTTGGGTCCCATGAGTTCATGAAGGTGATCAATCTCCTAACCCATGGCCCTCAGACAATGATAGTTGTTACCTCCCGACCCTATGGTCATGTGCAACTGGGAATTAGGCAACTCATACTTTCATCGGTCTTATCCCTACCTGACCCTAGGATAGACTTAGGATTCTCCATTATAGTACATGTTCACTTAGAACCTTACCCAAGTCTTCATCATCTCTCTTTCTGCATTCATGGGCTGGCTTGCATCCTTTCATAGGGATCATGGCAACCTGCCTACCTTGGTCAAGTCCCATACTGGTTACCTCCATGGTACCATATTCATATGCAATTAGAGATGGATATCTATGGGTCTATAGGTTCATTCTCATACCATGTACTTTTCACTTAGCTTCTCAAGATCCTATGAGACCTCTTTAGGTTACCTTAAACCAACCAAATTGATATACACCCTACCAAAGGGGTCCCTCTCCCAGGATGGGAGGAAAACTATCTCTTGACAACAAGGTCACAAAAGCTATTAGGTCTAGGGTTTACATCTACATGAGCCTACTTAACCCTATCAAGCTATTAAGGCACAAGCAGATCACCTATTGTACCATGCTAGATCATCCTTGTCCTCTTTCCTCGATGCTGGATCAAGATCATAATTTCCTTTACCATCAACCTAGTTATGAGAGGTTCATCAAACATACCTTAAACTTAAGGGGCTTCCCTTTTCCTTTATACATGAGGCGTACCATGCTTGAAACTATGGCAACTTAATTCTCATTAGGTATACCACTTCCCCTCTTAGGTCAGGAACCCTAGGTTCACCTTGGGTATCCAACTTCATGCTCAATCTCTTAACCACAAACCAAGCAGGTATCGGGTATGTCATACACTTCCTGTCATCCTTCTCTTCGATCAACACTTTAAGGTTGAGTCCTCCTCAAGGACAATCAACAAGGTGCAAGGCCTCATAACCTATTACTATACCTCTCCAGGGTTTATGGAACTCTTCTTCTCATCTATACCATAGGTATAAAGGTATAAGCATACTCATCCTCTCTCTAGGTTTTGGTTCCTCTATGACAACCAAGATATCATCAGCCTCCAGGAATTAGGCATGAGGCAACTACTATCATCCACCTAGGCCACATCATCCTTGACTCCCCACTGTTCCTCATATCTTGGGGTCTAGGTTTATGACCTTCTTGCTTGGTGTCCTGCTCTCTCTAACCCTACAACCAGCCTCACCATTAGAGGTCCTCTCTTCATGAAGGGTCAACCTCAAAAGCATGCCCCTAGCCGAAAGAAGCCAATGGTCAACTCGTATTCGCTCAAGGTTATCCATAACCCCTTATACTTATCACATAAGCTATCCATCAAACTCCCTCGGCTAGGGTTTAACCTATTGCTCACACTACTAATACATACATGGTGCCTATTATGCCATGCTCATAATAGCTCATGGGGTTCCATAGGTTCTTCTCTAACCTCAACAATGAAGGAGCTAACCTTCACTCTAACATGCACGACCCTTCCTAGGGTTGGGTTACCATAGGTACTCAGTCATCCAACCTCTCATGGCTCATATGGCATCCCAAGCATGTCCCTCCAAACTCCTAGTCTACCAAGACATCTAGCTCTCCCTCTCTAACCTTCACTTAGGGTTAGGGTTAACATCATCCTCAGAGGATGTGCCAGGTCTCTACATGCAATGGAGATCTCTATCTCCAAGACTAACTTATCCTCCTGACAAGAAGGTCTAGCCTCATATCTCTTCTGAGGACATGACAACTTATGTCATACTACCTAAGCATGTATCTATCCTTTAATTTGCACTTAATCTATTAAGCTTATGTCCATGACATCTTATTTACATGCTTTTCCTTTAATTTGGTGGAGGATCCCTTAAACCTTATCAACCTTACCCATACCTCAAGAGGGTGAGGAGAAGAGAGAAAACCCTAATCCTTAAGGTCCTTAACAGAATTGGTGATGAGAAGGGATGAATAGGATGAGAAAGTCCTAAATGTATCTTATTTCGATTCATTCCCTAAGACTTTGGCCAGGCAGTCACACAGATCCGGGAGTCCTCATATTCCAACTAGCGGTGCGGAGGAAAATATTGCCAGCCCCCAGTCATGATCCTTTTCTAGACACCTCCGTCTTTCGGATAATCCTCTAATAACTCCCTTAGGTTCTATGGAGTTTGTAAAATTTAATAATTATTAATGGTTAACTGAAGAACCTAAGCTCTTATACCAAATGTTACGACCCCACCTCCCGATAACCCCCAATTAAGGGAGACCGATAGGTCAAATCCGCATCCATAACTTCCGGATCAAAGGTTCGGCAATTAACTAAGAATAATTATCAAATTTTAACCTACTATACCGAAAAGCTGTAAGAAAATAATTTTTTGCATACCTTTTGGAAAACTTGGATCTCTATACTTCTATCCACTTAAGGATTCTACTCTAACTAATCCTCCTTGTATTTAACTTCATGTATTTCACAATATGATGATTTATTGTTTGTCCCTTTTCGGCTTGTACCTAAAACTCCGACAAACAAAATGTCAGTCAGCCGAAGCTGGTATGTGGGGGAAACAACAATTATGTAAATACATTAACAATGTAATCATTCAATTAATCATTTAACAACTAAGATTACATTTTAGATATAACTCCGCGATCCAAGAGTACCCTATCATCTATGTTGTCCCCATTAAACCCCTCATGGTCCACCTATAAGTGAACCAATTTCTAGGGTTGAGTCACATGGCACTACTCGTAAGTAGCCCCCTCCTTAACTCATGGCAGGCTAATGAGTCTCATGGCACTACACGTAGGTAGGCCAGTTTCTAACTCTCGGTAACCTAGACCTTGCTCTAGGATTACCCCTTTTTTTCTTAGCCTTTCCAAAGAAATAGAGGTGGATCCGGATCTAGTCAGTTATATACGAACATTTATCACTTTATAGTTGCATGAAATAAATAAACATCCAACAGTTATTTTCAAGCAACCGATTAAAACTTCGGGAATCGCCGTGAAACTAGAGTGATTATTCACAAGCGTAACCACATACCTATGCCATTGCAGAAACCATGCAGAACATCATATGTACTTTAAGAATGCATCCAAACATCCAGGAAACAAAGCATATAATCAACACGAATCTGAAACAAAGCATACTACATATGTGTTACCATGTATTCATATTTCCTTACTCAGATCTAGATGAAATCCTAAACTAGGGTTTAGGGTTATCTCTCATTTGGACTAAGAATTAGGGTTACAAGCCCTATTTCCAACATATTCTAGTTTCAAAGATTACACACCCAATTATGCATATTAGGTGAAACCCTAATCATCAACTTAAGCATATTCGACTAACAGTGATACCTAGATCTGATTATCAACATTAAATCATAGCAAGTTGTTGACATTGATTTTAACTCCCTAAATAGCATAAAAGATTACTAATTTGGAATCATCCATTAACCATCATCATCAGTGATTTCTTCATTTTACAAGTCTAGTTCAGGCATTAGCTTAACATAAATGAATATGTCCAATTAAGCATTATATTAAAGCAAATCTAGGTTTCCCCTTTATATTAAACACATCAACTCATGTATTACACATACTTTTAGAATAGGAAGCATATTCAGGCCCTCAAACTATTTTATTTAGATTCCTCTCGTTTATATGATAAACTTTCATATATTACTTGTCTAAATCCGATCATCCTAGCAAATACTATGATATTTGCAAAATTAATTCTAAATGACCAATAAAATACTGACACGTCAGCATGTTTACCTCTTTATTTTCCTTGCCCCCCATTTGAGGCTCACGGACCCTCTATTTTGATCCGCCTAACTCGCGACCCGGGTCCAATAGCCCCCGTCTCCTTCACGCAAGCACGCCTCTGCGTGCGTACTCCGCAGGCATCATCGCTGGAATCGGAGCCGAAGTACGCCATCTGCCGGTGGAGAAGCTTCATTCTCGCCGCTGCAGATGACCGCAGGTCCAGCATCTCTTCCACATTGGCTCTTCCATCTTACCCAGAGCCTCTACGTGCCTCCATCCTCTCAGATCATCGACTCGCGGCACACCTTCACGCACTCCAAGCACCGTCGCCTGCTTGCTAACGTCGTCACTAAACTGCTTATGCAAGCATGCAGTAGCTGAACGCACCTTGCCCCCGCTGGTCGCACGCCCTTGAGAAGTGCCAGTTGATGTAGCGGTTGCCTTTGGTTCCTCAAACCCTACCCCATAGCATGACGCTACTGAAGGACCACTGCAGCACATCCGCAAGGCACACCAGGTCAGGCGCTGCAGAGAAGACCCTCACCGATCATTCAATCTCTTGACCTTGCCGGCATAGTGCTCAGAGCTTCCTCCAAGCCTCCCTCTCCAACCACCGCAGTTCATCAGACCTTCCTTGCTCACAGGTTTGACCGTCCGCAAGTCCTAGCTCCATCGCTCGCCTATGCTGGTCATGGTCCTCCATATAGGTCCGTCTACATAGACTCGTGGATGGAGGGACGACTGAGAACAAAGGGGTTCGGTAGATCTCTACCCAAAACTATCGGGGCTGACGATGGATAGAAAAGGACAAGCCTATCATCTCCATATATTTACATGAGTGGGAGGGAACCCTAGTGGTCTCCATGAAGGAGGAAAGGAAGGTGGAGAGATACCGAGAGAAGCATGGGATTCTCCTTCATGTATAAGTCGGCCAGCCTTGCATTTAAAGACCAGATTTCCTTACGTGGTTTCCAAGGAATAATAGGCAAAGAATTAAATTACATTCCTTCTTCTTTTTCTTTATCTATTATCACGGTGCCCACCAACACAAATTTTCTTCTCCTTCCCTTAAAGTATTTCCTAAATCAAATATCATTCCAACATGGAACCCATTAACTCTTTTTTTTTCAATTATATTTCGTAGTTGGGGTTCATTAGGTATTCTTTTATATACTAAACTTCTCCTTTTTCTTTAAACCACGTTTCCTATTTCTTTTAGGATACTTACATATTGTTCCTTTATTTGGATCCCTAGAAAAAGGTGGATAATCCTATAATTAATTTTCTAATCCACCTATTATCTTGGATATGATCACAAACATCATCAATGTCCAAAACGTATCTCAGGGACCCATATGTAAACCTTGATTATCCCATTGGGCTGAAAAGTGACCCCAAGGCCCATGAACCGCATCTTGGGCCTTCCAAAGGCTCCATGAGTCAAATAGGATTCTAATTACCAAATTAAAACTTTGATAATCATTGCTTCTTATATTAGCCTCATATAAATGCATATGCTCGAAAGCACATTATTAACTTAAATTGAATGTTTATTACGATCTAGGGTTTGGATTCAACAACCTAGATCCCTCAAAACTATTCATTATTATAGGTTCTCTAATTTCATTAAGGCTTGAAATCCATGAATTTCAATTATGAAAATGAGCATCTTTTGAAACAAAGCACACAACCTTTTCAATTAAGTCCAAATTCACATAATCATTACATTTCAATTATGAAAACATATGCAAATTTTGGGGTTGTAACAGTTCATATGTTGGGATGGTCACAATCTTGTCATGAGGTAAAAATATGCAAAGTGTAAAGGAAAAAGATAAGAATTTGCACTATTGGTTGAAAAGTGGGTCGATTGCAATTAATTCTAGAAAATTAGAAAAAAGGGGATGAATTATAATAAAAAGACTATGAGAGATATATTTAATATGAGATGAATATACATTCATCAGGCACACCAGTTGGACCCATCCTCTTCCTTCAATTTGATGCCATGGAGAAAGGAGTAGAAATAGATGAGGCTAAATTAGGAAGAAATTAACCACGAGCTACAGGTCTTCCAACATACTAGGTTAAGGTTAAGGATGGCAAGGGAAGGTGAAACTAAGCTCGAGAGGGCTAGGAAAATGTTGGGAGAGGTCTAGGGCTTAAGAACAAGCACAAAGGAAGACTTGTAGGCCGAATTTTCTCTAGTTGAGAGGGAGGAAATTTGTCGACTTTCTGTCCAACAATGTTGTCGGTCAAGTTTGTGTCTTGGGAAACTTGCCCGACACTATTGTTGGTGCAGTCCTTGGTCATCTTGTCGGTCGAGTTTTTGTAGAGGAAACTCAGCTGATAATGGTGTCTATCAATAAGATATGAAATCTAATTCTAGACTTCTAGACCACTATATAAACGCATTTTCCTAGCCTATCATGTATTATGCACATATAAAGCTACTCGTCATTGGATACTATTTTGCCATAAAACAAGTGTTTGCGCCTTAAAGCAAAAACACCAAAAATAAAGCATTTAACTTCACATATGTAGCAAAAACAAGTATAAGATGAGAATCTTATGAGCAAAAACATATAGATAAGATTACATCTATCTAGAAGGCATACTATTATCATCAAGAGCAGTTATGAGCGGTTTTGATCTAATGAAATTAAATTGGTCTCTAGCTAGAGGTTTAGTGAAAATGTCTGCAAGGTGGTTTTCGGTGTCCACATGAGTGATATAGACATCTCTCTTAGCAATGTGTTCGTGAAGTAAATGATGGTAAAATTCTATATGCTTAGATCTACTATGCAATATAGGATTATAAGATAAATTGATCGCACTAGTATTATCACAGTAAATATGAGAAGCATCATAGAAAACATTGAAGTCTTGGAGCATTTGCTTCATACATAGAACTTGGGCGCAACAATTACGATACTCAGCCTCAGTAGTTGAAAGAGCCACTATGCTTTGCTTCTTAGAGAAACAAGAAACAAAGCACGGCCCTAGGAGGAAGCAAGCGCCACTTGTGCACTTTCTATCAATTAAGCATTTGACATAATCTGCATCATCATTGGTTGTGTGAGTAAAGTCCCTTGACTTAAGATACCATAGTCCAAATTTGGGTTTTGGATAGGTACCTTGGAATCCTCTTAATAGTTGTGAGATAGGATTTTCTAAGGTTTGACTAAAATCTAGCAGACAAGCTAACACTAAACATGATATTTGGTCTAGGGGCATTTGAGTGTAACAAGCTACCAATCATACCTCTATAGAGCTTCTCATCTACCATTTTAGCTTCTTAATCTCTATCAAGTTTGGTGGTGTTGGACATGGGAGCAACCATTGGCTTCATTTTCTCCATCCCAAAGCACTTCAAGAGTTCACTTGTGTACTAGCATTGTTTGATGAAGTTTGCTTGATTTGGAATTGACGTGGTTTATTATCGCACTAACAAATTCACTCGGGGTTGAAATCCCAGAGTTTTTACCAAAACCTTGTGCAATAATACCACCCACAAGTGGATGGGTCTTATTACAGTATATTTAAGGATCGAATCCCAAGGGACAATTTTTAAGAATCATTGCTAGTCCAGTATAGTTCAAGTAAGGCTAATAATATTTAAAATGTTTGGTTGAATTGAGGTTAATTAAACTAAATGCAGGAAAGTAAAGAGAAGAATTAAATTTGATCTATATTAATGATATGGAATCGCTGGGATGGTACCGGGTTTCACCACCACAACACATGCAAACACATCCAAACATCAAACATCCAGGTAAGATATAAATATCCAAATAGAACTGTTGTGAACCCTCCCTGAGGGATGTTTAGGCTCGTGTAAGCATCACCTTAGGCATCAGATGTCTCGTCGCCATCCATATCATGCACTTACGGTTCTGAAGATATAGATTTCCAACTGAAGTTGTGGCCCTCCCTGAGGGATGTTTAGGCACACATATGTGTCACTCTGGGCTAGATGGCTCGTCCCCTCATAGATCATACACTTATGACCTCAAGGAATCCCTTTCTATTTCTAGTCAAGGAGTCAACTGTGCTAATTGACAAGCAAGCAGGTGATTAATCTACAAGCAAACATTGATGATTTACGACGAAGATACATATATCCAAATGAAGTTGTGGCCCTCTTGAGGGATGTTTAGGCCACAGAAGCGTCACCGTAGGCTAGATGGCTCGTCCCCTCACGGATCATACACTTACGACCTCAAGGAATCTCATTCTATTTTTAGTTTGGGAGTCAACCCCGTTAATCAACTATCTACCCTACATATAGAAGTTCTCGCAACATAGGGAAGAACAATATGAAAGCAAGCAGGTAATCAATCTACAAACATCAACGATTAACAACAAAATGAAAAGTTATATACATTTCCATGGAATGTTTAACAAGAGAACATGCTTGCATGGGCAGTGGGGCTAGTCCCTGCACCCCAGCAAAAAGGAACTACTCGCTCATGATGCAAGAAACAAGAAGAACAAGAGAGACAGAAGGTTCCACCATGAGCATGATGTAGAAGGTAGTTGCAGCTTGGTGAAGATGATGTAGTCTTCTACGTCGTGTCGGAGCATATCTGGACGAGGAGGAAGAACCACCAAGGCAGACCGAGTAGATATTCTTCTCCACCTTCTTTTTCATCTTGACCTCCTTACTCGCAGTAGGAGTAGCAGGTGAAGTGGCAATGGTGTGGATGATCAGGATCGAACCTACGTTCAGGAAGCTTGCTGGCGTCTTGGGTTCGATGCCTCAATGAGGACCCTTATGGCTCTATTTATAGGCATTGGTCACGTCCTCACATTTTTGTTGTGAACTCTTTACATGGTTTTGAGTTTAAATGGTTTGGAGTTAAATGCATCCAACTGGTCTTGCTTTGTGGTCTCTTGCCAAATGGTCCTTCTGTCCAACCGGTCCTATGGCGTCCTATCGTTCTTCGACATCTAATCGGTTTCGCACCCTAATGGTCTCGTGGCCTGCTATTCTAATAGTCTTGAGGACCGATGAGGTTTGAACGGTCTTGGGATCTCCGGCTCCAACCAGTCTTCACTGATCGGTTCCGATGGTCTACCGGTCTTGGTGTCTGAACGATCTCACAAGTGGCTGGCCTAACGGTCTTGCAGACCATTGGAGCTTGTGCGGTCTCGAGGCCGTTCACAGCCCATGCGGTCGCAAGACCGCTGCTGGTCCTGGTCGCAAGGGTGCAGGTCAAGGCGGAGGCTGTGCTGTTGTCAATGGTGGCATGGATGTAGTGGCAACGGCAATGGGGTCGCGAGGCAGCGACAACGGTGGTCGTGGAGAAGTGCAGAGTTGCTGAGGAAGCAGGTTGCATGTGGATGGAGAGGAAGGAAGAGGATAGAAAGGCGGAGGAGCATTGAGCAGGTGTTGTGGAGATCCAACCAGTGTTGAGGTGGGCAACTGCCCATATGGTCTTAAGACTGTGAGGCTTCACACGATCTTAAGACTGTGTGGCCTCACATGGTCTTGAGACCGTATGGAAGGGGAAAGTTGTAAGGGCAAAACGATAGGAGGGGGACTGGGTGGGAAGGTGAATGAGGGGCGTTGATCCGGGATCGTGTGGTGAGGGGAAAGCCCAAGATTGAATGCGGTGAAATCGAAAGCATCAAGATCAATTGAGCAGACCGAATGGGCAAATCGTTTGGTCAAGACCGTTTGGTCAGAGGCTCATGAGTGAAGGTAGATCCAGGGTCGAGAAAGGTGGGCCCCACTTATAAGGGTTAAATGGAGGTGGTATTGATGGTGAAGGTAGAAGGATGATGTTAATGAAGATGGAGGTGGATTTAGGGTTGAGTGAAGGTGGGCCCCAGCTGAAGGTTCAACCTCACCATGACATGCATGATCTGCATGAAATACATATAAAACTAGTTAATAACTTGATAATCTGATCAACCAAGCAAAATTGCACATTGTAAGATTTAAGGAGATGAAATCGAATGTATTTAGTCGAATTGGGCCCAAAATGGTGGCTAAGAATCATGGTGAATTTGGATTCATCAGAACCCCGAACTTAAATGTTGCTCATCCTTGAGTAATACAAAATCTGAAACAGTCGCCAACTAAATACTTTCAAATCATGTGATTGCCTCCTCTTCACATCACGGTTGTTTTCTTTCTACTCAGTATGACCAAACATCTCAACTTCCTGAGACCACTGAACACATCTTACCATATCTTTGTTCCCGAGTTTGTTTTCCAACATCACTTCCTCCACACTTTTTCCAACAACAAGTATATCTAAGAGTTTTGTAAGAGTCTAGAAATACCCACAGAACAACAAGTGTGCACCTGATCTAACACTAGTGTTTTTCAAGATAGTGGAGGCATTCATTGTGCCTTTAGGTAGAAAAGGGAGTGAATGGTGGTATGGAAGGAAGAAATAAATCTCTCCTCTATTCGACTCGAGATTTTTATTTTATGATTGCAATTTCATTGATTGCATTTTTGTGCAAATCTCTCCTCTATTTGACTTGAGATTGCATTTTCTTTTTGTGTGCACATTGGCATCTTTTCTTGGTGGTACGCCCCTTTTTGTTAGCGAGGGGTATGGAAGAAGCGGATATAGAGGGAGGTGGTGTGCCACCCCGAACATAGGATTAGGCACTATTTTGGCTATTTTTGTTTCTTTTTGATGGACGGAGGTGTATGAAGATGATAGAAGAAGTGTAGAAGAGAGTTCAGATCAGAATGTAGCTTGATTTACAATTCAGTGCACCGGGTGGTTCTCTTTATCATACTCTGCTCAAATAATGACTTGATGAGGATCCGGTGGAGATTCCATGATATTGTTCCACCTATCAGTTCGGAAGCATGACGTGTTTGATCTCTATCAGTTCAACAGACACTTGCCATTTTTGTAGAAGTATCGTGATGTTAGGATTCATAAGATCCACAAGATGATTTCAATCAAAAGGCTAGTTTTCAAAAAAATGGTCCTTTTGAGGATCTACTTCAGATAAGGAGAGTATAATGATGCAAAGAAAAAGCATGGAGAGAAAAACTGGCTAGCTAGGTAATGGCTATTATTGAAACAAAAAGCGTCAAAACTTCATCAAGTTTCTGTTCAAATTCTTTGAAGACTTGAAAATTTTGAAAATTTTGATCAAAATTGCAATGATGAAGTCTTAAGTATGAAAAACATGGGGTGTAGGTGGGAAGTGAAGTACATAACACCCACCCTCCACCCCGAACTTAGAAATTTGCTCGTCCTGAGCAAACTCTAAATCTGAGATGGAGGAGAAAATTCATGTTGGTTGGACCATCAGATGTGGTTGCGTTCCAATCAGCGCGCGTCCTCCATTTGAAAATCTCAAAAATAAAGATTAATCAGAAATCAAGATAGCATCTCGTGATGCGATTTTTATTTAGTACAAAAAAAATTCTAAAAAATAAGATTAAAGAAATTTTCTAATTCAAAACTAAAAGTAAAAATGAAGTTATTGATCGGGTTGTGATGGAGCCTCCACTTACGTGGAGTTGCGTGCACCACTAAAAATCCTAGAGATAGTAAGTCTCTAAGTTTAGCCTTACGAATGCTAAAATAAGATCTCCACCCATGTATGCTAAGATACGTGGAAGTCTTGTCATAGTACAGTTAAGGGTCGAATCTACGAGATAACGATCTTGTTAAGAGTTTAACAAGATGGAAAACGTAATAATTCTACTTATCTACTCAAAAGTTGATATTTAGATCAAAGAGTTGCTCTGATGATTAAACTAATGTACGGAGAAAGTAAATAGCAAGAAAGTAAACTTAAGGTTGTAAACGATAATTGGAAACCACTAGGATGTGATCGAGTTTCACCACCACTATGCATGGATCAAAGCATACACCATAATAACATGGCTTGCAAAGAATAGAGTCTAAACAGTTAGTATTTTTATAGACTTAGCTTCCTTTCAGATAACTAACTACGTGAAACGTGGAAGCGTTGCAATGCCAGCCATCCCCAAATGAATGGTCACTTACTTTGCACCACTCCCTTTGCAAAGTGGGTTCCTCGACCTATCAAGGTTGTATTTTCATACGTCAACTGATTCCATTTCATAGTATGAAAGTACAATGATGGAGGTGAGTTTACTCCACTCCTTGAGAAATGCTCCTAGATACCGAACCAAATGTATGGTGACTACATACAATCTGGAACCAACAAGCAGTCGATATTCAAATCTAGAAGTACAAACATAGACAATTTGCACTAACAGATAATAGACAACACAAGTTGGTGATCAAGAAACTAGCATTCATTAAACAATTGATGTTGAACTGAAAAGATAGTATTTTTCTATTGCAAACTCATGAATTACAATGTATGAAATGAAAACATGGGTAGCGGGGCTACTCCCCGCATCCTAGTGTATGGGACTACTCGCTCATGGCAAGAACAAAGAAGGAGGTGAGAAGAGAGAAAGAAAGAATCATCTCCACATAGGAGGGAGGAAGGTCGACCCCTTGGAGCAGAGAGCAACTATCTTCACACCACATGGTTGACTTGATGAAGACTTCTTCACTTCCCACCTTCTATGTCGATGAGAGAGAATGCAGTCTGAGGAGGATGTGTGGATCTTGGATCGGCAACCTTGGGGCAGAGGATGGACGACAAAACAGCTCTGGAACAGTTTGGGCAGCCTTTGGGTGTCCAAGCATTCGATGCCTAATGAGAACTCCTTCGGTTCTATTTATAGGATTCCAAGGAGTCCCAAACGGTCTTGGGACCGTTTGGGTCTTTAACGGTTTGGGGACTGTTTGGCATCATGCGATCTCGGGATCGTTTGGCTTCAAACGGTCTCGGGACCGTTTGGCTTCATACGGTCTTGGGACCATTTGATTTTATTCGGTCTTGGGACCGTTTGCTTTTATTCGGTCTTGGGACCGTTTGCCTTCATTCGGTTTCCAAACCATTTGCCTTTATTCAGTCTTGGGACAATTTGAGTTCATTCGGTCTTAGGACCGTTTTGACTTCATTCGGTCTTGGGACCATTTGCCTTTATTCGATCTCGGGACCATTTGAGTTCATTCGGTCTTGGGACGATTTGGACTTCATTCGGTCTCCAGACCGTTTTCCTTTATTCGGTCTTGGGACCGTTTAGACTTCATTCGCTCTTGGGACCATTTGCCTTTATTCGATCTTGGGACTATTTGAGTTCATTCGGTCTTGGGACCGTTTGGGGCATTTGCAATTTTTTTTGGGTTTTTCTATAAGAATAAAAAGATCAATGTTAGTTTAATGGTGAATTTATAATAACGTAGAAAGTTAAGGATTATATATAATTTATCTAAGAAAGAGTATGGAAAATTAAGAAAAACTAGTAAGATAACATCACAAAATGGGAGGTTATCACCCCCCTAACTTAGAGTCTAGCTTGTCTTCAAGCTAGATAGAGCTAAGGTACGTAGTGGCGAGGTGATTTTATTTAGTGAAGATTTCTATACTCTTGCTTCAATTCTAAACTAGAGATCTTCTAGAGCTTTATCGGGGCTTCTGCTTGCACTAACTCTTTCAGGTATCGAGAGTTGTGTCGATCTCAGGTTTCTTTCGTATCGCGTAACTCGCACTAGGACCACCTTTTCCTCGATCGCATTCCATGCATGTCTTCGAATCTAAGCAGTTTTATACTTCTTTGAAATTCCTACCAAAAGCTAAGATAGGTACGAGGGTTGGCTAAAGGCTACTGTGTAACTCCCCCTTTATGTGGGGGAGGGTTTATCTAAACTTTTAGGATCTCACTATCGGGCACGACACATCTGCCTTTGTGAGGGCAGCTAAATGTACTAGTCGGGCGAGTCTTTTATCAGCTTTTTCATATACTTGGGGACCTTACGATCTCACTACCGAGCGCGACACATCTGCCTTTGTGAGGGCAGCCGAATGTACCAGTCGGGAAAGACCTTTATTGTCTCTTCGTATAAGTCCTTATGCATGACACGACTCTCATGTTTTTATTCAACACTCAGGCTTTTATTCATATGCTCACAAGCTTAGGAGTTGGGTATTTAGGATTTTATTTGGGCTGTCAAGCCTCTTTTTGAAAAGAAGAAAATTGTTTCCTAGAGTTTCCTGACATGCACTTATTTTGATCTTGTACTTGGTGGTCCACTTGTGAGGTTTCTTGATTTGGATTTCACCTGGTTCCCTCCCGTTCGTGAGAGTGTTTAGCTTGTTTTGGCCACGATGTTGTCATGTGGAGAGTCTAGTGCAGAATTGAAGCAAAAGCATACAAATCGAGTATGAAAGTGATTTATTAATTCGCCATTACATGCCTAAATTCTACTTACGTAATTGCTTTTGAGGAATGCTTTGTCTCTAACTTATCCAGGGGTGACCCTTTTCCAAAATGAATGTTGTTTTATATGCAAAAGTTATTCTGTCAAAGAAATTACTAAAAAAATCTAAATGTCAAAGGAAAGGAAAAAAAATTGTACAGAAGAACAGTGGTGAAAGAAAGAGTAGAGAGAAAAGGGTTTGAAATATGATACCTCGCCCTTGCCCAGTGTACCCCCCCTAACTTATCACTCACTATGTCCTCAGGGTGTCAAAGTGATAGGTTGAGAAGTACATGGGCAAGGGTATTAAGGTTTTGTTAATCCCTTATTTGCTCCATGAGATCGTAGGAGATTAGCTGTGAATTTTCCACGTAAAGCGTGGTAATCCACATCCTTCATGTCCTCCACTTATTTTCCAAGAACGGTGATGGTGTACATCCAGTACGGATGTGGAAACCACAGTTGTTCGATTCTCTGATCTGCTGGGGACATTTGTGGCTGAAGGCTGGGCGATGGAAATGTTCTTTGTCATACACCTTTGTGTGTTTTCTCAGGAGATCGTGTAGTCATTCAATGCATTCCTTAGCCACTTCCTCCATCGGTGTCTTTGCTGTTACAGCATACTGTCTTTGTTTTGGATCAAACTGGTTGTCGAAACTATTGTAAATGATTGTAGTTCCCTCATGCAAATTTGTTGCCAATAGCATCCAGTGCTTAGAGTGAAGAAAAGGGAACATAATGAACTTCGTAGTCGTGTTTTGAAGATACGAGATAAGGTCCTACGTGGTTCTAAAGTTCTTGGATCCAAGTAAGTCATCCTTCATGTATGTCGACGCCATATAAACCATAGGTAGGTCTCGTGCTTGAAGAAACTGGTAGGTAGTCATTAAGCTCACGGATAAAGAACCTTTGGTTTGTATAGTTTCACAGAGAGAATCTGCCATTATTAGGATGTTGTCATGTATGAAAACAAGCTCATCTTTCTCTATGTAAAGCCTAGACATGATGAGTCTGAGTTCATTATCAGAAAGGTTTTTGCATGTGGCAAGGTCGAATTTTGGAAACGTTGGTGCTATTGTAGATAGAGGTACCATTGGATGAGATGTTATGTTGATGGTGGCCCCTGTTATCAAGTCGATGTCCCCTGATCATCCATCATATCGAAAGTATAAGGAACCCAGTGGCATTGTTCTGGGGCCTTGGCGGTCTGTTGTTGCTTTTTCTCCAACTCCTTTAGGATTGTTCTGTATGGACACTTTTGCAGACATTAGATAGCAGAGAAAAGGTATCGAGGTACGTCATTTGGCACCATTTTTGGGTCCTTGAAAAATCATCTGTCGTAGATAAGCTCTATGGCATAACGTCCTTGTAGGGAGTGTATATCTTTTGTGGCTAGCTCGGTGAAGGGGATTTATCTATTGAGCACTTCTATGAATTGTATTGTATAGAAAGCACAATCCCCCAAACCAGCTAAAGTTTGGACTGTTGGGTTGATGATTTGGAACCAGGGTTGGCTCCAACCATGTCGCGGAGATGGGAAAGCATCCCATATTATTTTGAGAAGTCGAAAAGGTATGCATGGTGCTTCCTCAGCTTCCAATCCAACGAAATTTATTTGTCCGTCCTTTAGTTCGTTGGTGCAGAAGTTGTACACCTTGGCGTCGCGGGCCGCGGTGTCGACAATCATGAGCAGCCAGTGGTCGGAAACTCTGAAGGGAACGGAAATGTAGTGTGCCCTTTGTGCAAGGCCAATTCGCAGTCGCTCAATGGACTTTGCCTAGAAGTCCTTATGTAATAAGCTTAAGGATAGAGCGGGTGAAGCGTTGAAGATGGGTTGCAACCTTTTTTGGGCTCCGTAATTCCTTAGTAGCATTAGCAAGGAAGACACGGAAGATAGCCATCTTCACCATCGATTGTGGTTGAAGGAAGATACATAATTCTTCTCGTGTCAACTTGTGCTTTGTCTTTGTATTGTTGTAGATGATGTCCCCCCCGGTCTTTGGCATCGTCTACGATATTTTTTAGGATGAAGATGTCCTAAACATCTAGCGTAGAGATGGTCGCCAGGTCCAAGTCATGCATTTTGTGAGGTAGCGGTGGCGGCGGGGGAAGGTCTTGTGGTGGAGGAATTGAAGTCTACTCGTTGTCATCCAAGAAAAAAAGGTAGATCTTCATCTTTATCGGAGTCAGAATCAAAGTCGAGTTTATCGTCTGTGTTAGACTCACTCTATCAAATTCTTCATGCTCGGGGGGGGGGGGGGGGGGGGGGCAGGTTGCTCTGGAGTAGAGTATTGATGGATGATTGTTGTGGGTGGGTTAATGCTAGTTCCTAGTATGCATTGTTGGAACTCAACAAAAGTTGCATCTTTGGCAGTGTCCCCCAGGGATCCCATAGCTAAAAAGTTAAAGAACTGGTCCCCATATGACATTGTGACATTGTCATTGTTATCGGGGGACTTGGGATCTTTGGTTCCACCCTCTTGGTGGCCTCTGTCCTTTCCTATTTTTGTAGGGTCTTCCCCTCGGCTGGTGCCCTCCCCAACATTGCCTGGGTCATCAGGTTGATCGTCTGAGGAGGATCTGTCATTATTGGAGTCAGCTGAGGAATCAGAGTCCTCATCATCATCTTCACTGTCATCGTCATTGGCATTCACTGCCTTTTCTTCTGCCTTCGTGATCGACTTCTTCTTGCACTACCGATGGATTGCTTGCAGCTCTTCGATTGCCACTTGCACATGCTCGTGGGTTTTGAGCAGTGCATCATGGCTATCTTTAAGATCTGCATATCTTGCTTCGGTAGAGCGGATTCATGCGGATAGATCAATTATTTGTGTGTGAAGGTCGTTGAGTTCTTTATTGGAGTCCTCCTCTTGGCGGCGGATGAGTTGTACTAGGTTGTTGTTGATGTCATCCAAGCGCATGCTTTGAGTAGTTTGCTACTGCTGAAGCTTGCGGAGGGTCTCAGGCAAAGGTTGAGTTTGTGTAGATACCTTATTGACCTGTTGGGCCAACACCTCTTACTGGCCTTTCATCTCGAGTACCAACTCCGATAGGTTTTGTAAGCAGTTGTCGATGCGGTCGACTTGTTGGGCCGCTACTTCCTGCCATTTTTGGATGTGTGCGACGATGCCTGGTAAGGCATTGTTCCACTCTTCAGTCTTTGAGACCTGTGAAGCTATATCCTGCACACAAGAAAAAATAGATAATAATATGTTAGAAGGGCCAATGAGGAGGTTTCGAATGGCGTCAAATTGTTGTATGAATTCCTCACCGACTTGTAAAAAGGGGACCCCAGAGATGGAAGGGTTAGGTGGTTGGGGTTGAGGTGGAAGGGTGGTAGTGCCTTACAAAAGAGACACTATTGATGGACCCACAAATTGCATGGTGATTGTTGATGGAGTCACTAGCGGTATCGGTATGGTGGTGGTAGATGAGGTGGTGGATGGGAATGGTGGTGACATCCCAGGTGAGAAGGGATGAAATGGGAATGTTGAGGGGAAAGTGGTTGAAGTGAAGGTGAGATCGGGCATTGAGGTGGAGAATGGAATTCCGAAAGAGAAAAGGAGTGAGGCGGAGTATGCGGGTGATGTTGTGGATGTGGATGAAGAAATTATGGTGGGCGTTGTTGTAGAGAATGGGGGAAGAGTGATAGATGGTGGAATGGTGGAAGGTGGTGGTGTGGTGGTAGAGTGGTGGAAGGTGGTAGTAGTGGTGGTGGTTGTAGAGGTGAACCCAACATCCAGATCAAAGATGAAAGGTTTTGGTGTTGGGGTAACTATATTTTGGCATTGTGTGGTGGCTCCGCCTCTGGGTTGATCTTTGATGTGGGCGTCTCTGATTGTTGTTGTTTTTGTATGCGCAACTTTGAAGACCGTGTTACTAGAATTTTCTTTGGCCTTGCTACGGGGGCAGTGATGTTGTGCTCTGTCTGCCTTGCCTTTGCTTTGACTGAGGTTATAAGGTTGGCAAGATCCTCTTCATTGAAGAGAAGCTTTTCTTTGTCATAATCTGTCAATTTTGGAAGCGACAGCAATGTCCTAGATGCTTTGACAGTGGGGCAGAAGATGTAGTGGAGTTTTGCATCCTTCTCCTTTATGATGTATGAGTTTTTTAAACTCTGCTCATTTGTAAGGATGTCGCCCTTTATCACCGTGCACTTGGGTAGTGGTTTGTCCATCTTGAGAAATTTCAAGATTGATGTTATGTGACCTCCCATGAATATTTCTTTTCCAAGGGTATAAGCTGAGTGCTTTTGTATTAGATGTCGTCCGATGTTGACCGGAATCCCTTTAAGGATAAACTAGAGAATAAAGAGATCAGAAATACTAACGTTTCCACCCTCTATCCTGGGGAAAAGAGCGCCTGTAATAATTTTGTGTGCTTCGCCTCGTAGTTTGGAATCCCCGTCAGAGCTTTCTAGAAGGTATGTCTGTTAAACTGGGGATGGTCCAGGATTTCCTCCTTAGCCTTTTTTGTCTGATCTTGGGTTCTCAGTTAAAACAACCTTGTTACCAAAAAGTGAGGTTACCAGCCTACGGTCGCCCCCGTCTTTCCATTTGTCCTTTGCATCCACGATTTCTTTGTTGAGGTGTGTGAAGAACTCTATCATGGGTTCGACATAAGAATTCTTTACAACAAAGTAGAGCTTTGAGATGTTCGTGCTATCGAGCAGGGCGAGGACTCTTTCATAAATCCCCATCTTCTTCAGTACGTTGGGGTAGACGTACTTTGTCAGTTGCAGCACCTTGTCACCAGCTGGGAGGTGTTGGATGTATAGGTCAGCTGGTGCAGGTTCTACGGTGGTGGTGGTGGTGGTGGTACGATTTGTAACAGCAGGGATGGCGTGTCCTACTAAGATCAGTTCCCTTACGGTAGAGGGCCGGACTTGCTTCCTTACCCTTTTCTTTGATGGTCGTCCCTTGGCGGCTTCTTCAGTCTTCCTCTTGCCTTTGGACTTTGGGACTGGGGATTCGTCCTCGGAGTTTGGTGCATACTCTGAAGCTTCGTCACTGGAGGGAATTTCTTCCACTTCTTCAACAGGGTCCTCAGTTAGGCACATGTTGACTTGCTCAAGGTTGTGCATGACCTTGATCAAGTCAACCTTTGGTGGGACCCTTCCGGTCTTTTCGTAGGTGTCTATAATTTGCTGGAGCTTTGTGCGGTCCTCCAGTAGTTGCTCCCTTGTCCAGAAGGGAGCGCCAGTAGTTCATGTGGCTTCTTTTACATGTGAGGCCATTCTATAATCAGAATATTATATATGTTAAAGAGGGAAAAAATGTTGAAAGAATTGCAATATATTTAGGGATGAAATCATTTTAAGGGTGAAATTATGTTTTCCAAGACTGTTTGGGTCCAAAGGGTATCAAGACCATTGGCTCCAAATGGTTTCACTACCGTTTGGGTCTAAACGATTTTTGCTCCAAACAATTTTACGACCGTTTGGGTCCAAAGGGTTTCAAGACCGTTTGGTTCCAAATAGTTTTACGATCGTTTGGGTCCAAATGGTTTACCGTTTGGCTCCAAATGGTTTCTCGACCGTTTGGCCCCAAATGGTTTCACGGCCGTTTGGGTCGAAACCGCTAGGAAGATGAAATGGTGGGGATGAAGAGTAGTGAAAAGATGGTGTAAACGGCATCGTCGATGAAGGTGTTGATGGTAGTGATAGCGTCAGCGGCAATTGGGAACTTCATTCGCAGTAGAAGCGGCAAAACTGGCGTCGGCGTTAGTGCAGATGGCGGTTGCCGTAGTAGCATTCTACCTTGTTGCTAGATGATGAAGACAGAGGATGTGTTGCGGTGGTGGTATCGTCAGAAAGGACGACGGAGCGGGTGAAGGCAAACTTGGACATGCACGGAGACGACGGACGTGGATTTGGGATGGAGTAGCGAGGAAGCGACGCGAACTGGGAATGGAACAGGGCTTACGCGAGAGAGAGAAAATTCGAGAAACCAAAGGAAAGGAAAGGGAAGGGGGTGAAGCAGTATTTATAGAAAAAAGAGGGGCGACGTTACAAATTCTCAAGGGTGAACGGTTTTGAGATCGTAAGGATCTAAATAGTTTTGAGATCGTATGGAGCCAAACGGTTTCGAGACCGTGTGGATCCAAACGGTTTTGAGACCGTATGGAGCCAAAAAGTTTCGAGACCGTGTGGATCCAAACGGTTTTGAGACTGTGTGGATCCAAACGGTTTTGAGACTGTGTGGATCCAAATAGTTTTGAGACCGTATGGAGCCAAACGGTTTCGAGACCGTGTGGATCCAAACGGTTTTGAGACCGTGTAGATCCAAACAGTTTCGAAACTGTTAGGATAGGATTAAAGGGTTTTTGGTTTTATATTTTTATGTTTGTTTTGGATGTTATGATAGTTCTAAACTAAGTAATAAGAGATTAGAAAATTATAAAAACTCAAGTAAAATAAAAGGTGATACTCGGTTCTTGGGTTGCCTCCCAAGTAGCGCCTTGGTTTTACGTTGTTGGCTCGACGAAGTTCTGACTTGGTTAGATTGATGTAGCAGGATCATGAATCTCAATAGTTTGTCTTGGAATTTTGTCAGTTGTGGTATAGTATTTCTTCAATCTATGGCCATTAACAGTTCTCTCCCCTCCATTGTCATCAATAATGATGATGGCTCCAGTTGGGTAGATGTGCTTGATGGTAAATGGCCCAGACCACTTTGTGCGAAGTTTTCCAGGGGACATCTTGAGTCTGGAGTTGAAGAGAAGGACTTTATCTCCGACAACGATATCTTTCCTTTTAAGATATCCATCGTGCCACATCTTAGTTTGTTCCTTATAGATCCTGGCGCTTTGGTAGGCAGTCATTCGTAGTTCCTTAAGTTCTTGTAATTGCAATTGTCTATACTCGCCAATGCTTTTGAAACCAAAATTCAATTATTTTATGGCCCACCAAACTTTATGTTCTAGTTCAACTGGAAGATGACATGACTTCCCATATACCAAAAGAAACAGAGTCATTCCTATTGGTGTTTTGTAAGCAGTGTGGTATGCCCAAAGAGCATCAAGGAGCTTGGTAGACCAGTCTGTGTGATGCTTGTTGATTGTCTTTTCTAAAATGGATTTTAGTTGTCTATTTGAAACTTCGACTTGGCCACTTGTCTGTGGATGGTAAGGTGTGGCGACCTTATGTTTAACTCCATATTTTCTTAGGAGAGCTTTGAAACTTCGTTCTAAGAAATGAGATCCTCCATCTGATATGATTGTTTGAGGGACTCCAAATCTAGGGAAGATAATATCCTTAAACATCTTGATAATTGGTTTGGAGTCGCAAGAAACAGTGGGTATAGCCTCTACCCATTTTCAAACGTAATCCACAGTGACCAGTATATAGGAAAATCCATAAGACGAGGGAAATGGACCCATGTAATCTACTCCCCATACATCAAAGATTTCAATATCTTGCCACATAGTAAGAGGCATTTCATTCTGTTTAGATATATCACTGGAAAGCTGACATTTATGGAAAGATCGTACAAAATCATGGGCGTCCCTTGCTATCATTGGCCAAAAGAAACCTAATTGTAGAACTTTGAGGGCAGTCTTCTTTGAACTCATATGCCCCCCAGTAGGGCCAGAATGACAATGTTCTAGGACTGGGATAATTTCTTCTTCTGGTAGGAAACGACGGAATAGTCCGTCTACCACCACAAGCAAAAAAAGTATGGTTCATCCCAAAAATACTGCTTGGCCTCATGAAGAAATTTCTTTCTGTAGCGGTAGGAAGCAGAAGGGTGGATAATTCCTGTAGCCAGGTAGTTTACTATATCGGCATACCAAGGAAATCTGGTAGTGACTTTCATGAGTTGGTCGTCGGGCAAAGAGTCTTGAATAGGTATATTGTCATCATCCTGAGGCTAGATGCGACTTAAGTGGTCTGTAACGACATTTTCTACCCCGCTTTTATCTTTTATTTCTAAGTCAAATTCTTGTAGCATCAACACCCAGCGGATGAGTCTGGGTTTTGCATCTTGTTTTTGAATTAGGTATATAATTGTAGAATGGTCAGTGTATACTATGACTTTTGATCTGATTAGATAAGAGTGAAATTTCTCAATATAAACGACAGTCAAGAATTCTTTTTCAGTGGTTGTATAATTCTTTAGGGCCTCGTCTAGCGTCTTTGATGCATAGTATATCACATAGGGCTTCTTGTCTATTCTTTGCCCTAGCACCACTCCTATAGCGTAGTCACTTGCGTCACACATTATCTCGAATGGTTGTGACCAATGGGGTGCTCTCAGAATGGGTGCAGAGATTAGAGCAGTTTTTAAGATCATGAAGTTGTTTAAGCATTCATGATCAAAATTGAAATCTACATCTTTTGTCTACAAATGAGTCATGGGCTTTGCTATTTTGGAGAAATCTTTAATAAATCTTCAATAAAATCTAGCATGGCCCATAAATGCTCGTACTCCTCTAATGTATTTAGGTGGTGACAGTTTTTAAATGACATTAATCTTTGCCTTATCCACTTCAATTCCTCTTTCACTCACTCGGTGCCCAAGGACAACACCTTCTGTCACCACAAAGAGACATTTCTCCCAATTTAGGATCAGGTTTGTTTCCTCGCATCTTTGTAAAACTTTCCCGAGGTTAAGTAGACAGTTATCAAAAGAATCTTCGTAGATTGAAAAATCATCCATAAATATTTCCATGATTGACTCAGTTAATCCTATGAATATTGCAGACATGCACCTTTGGAAGGTTGTGGGCACGTTACATAGCCCGAAAGGCATCCTTCTAAAGGCATAAGTTCCAAAAGGGCAAGTGAAGGTTGTCTTTTCTTGGTCTTCTGGGTGTATCGGGATTTGATAGAACCCAGAATAACCGTCAAAGTAGCAAAAGAATTTTTGGTGGGCCAAACGTCCAAGGACTTCATCAAGGAAAGGTAGAGGGAAGTGATCTTTTCTTGTTTCTTTGTTCAACTTCCTGTAATCGATACACATCCTCCATCCAGTAACATTCCTTGTAGGTACTAGCTCATTTTTATCATTCAGAACAACAGTAGTCCCCCCCTTTTTAGGGACCACTTGGACCGGGCTAACCCATTGAGAATCAGAAATGGGATATATGATACCAGCTTTTAGGAGTTTAAGGACCTCAAGGTGAACCACTTCTTTGAGGTTCGGGTTTAGTTTCCTCTTATGTTCCCTTGATGGTTTAAACTATTCTACCATAGGTAGTTTGTGCATGCACAAAGCTGGATTTATTCTTGTTAGGTTAGTCATTTTATACCCGATAGCTTTCTGGTGTTTCCTTAGCTCAGTAAGAAGTCTTTCTTCCTGATCATCTATTAAGGTAGAGATGATTATGACTGGGCATAGTTTTTCTTCATCCAGGAAAACATGTTTGAGTCCTATTGGTAAGGCTTTCATTTCAGGGGCCTTGGGTACTTCTGTAGTTTTCAAAATGGTGACTGATTTCAATTCTTCGAAGGTGGCTGCTGAAGCTTCTTTGGCTTGGTCTAAATATTGCCGACATTTTTGTACTAGTTTGTTGGCTGAAAAATCAACTTTTAGATTTATCAAGACGTCCTCCAGATCATCATATGGTTCGGCTGTTTCTTGCTGTAATTGAGACATTTTTTCTATTGCCTCAAGAAAAAAAACTTCTTCCTGGATGCGGTGACCTTTTAGGCTGTTAAGGATTCTGAATTGAATGGCTTCCTTTCCTAGTCTTAAGATAATTGTACCAGCTGCAACGTTGATAAGTGCTCTGTCCATGGCAAGGGAGGGTCTGCCGAATATTGTTGGATATCTTAGTTCTTCCTTTATATCCATAATAACGAAGTCGCAAGGGACGTAAGAGTCCTTTCCTATCCTGACAGGGATATCTTCAATGATTCCCAATGGTGCAGTGATGGTAGAATCAGCCAGTTGTATCGTCATTGCAATGGGTAACAATTCGATAAAACCCAACCTTTTACACATTGAGAAGGGCATAATAGATATGCTAGCTCCCAGATCAGCTAATCCTTTTTTGCTAGAGGTGTTTCTGATAGAACATTGGATACCAAAGGAACCGAGATCATTCTATTTTTTTGGCATTTTGTTAAGAATAATATTAGAAGTTGTCTGGGTTAGTTTAATAGTCTCTTGCTCTTCGGTCATACATTTCCTTGATAGCAAGGTCTTCAGGTATTTGGCCCAAGATGGTATTTCGGAGAGGGCATCAAGGAACGGAATATCAATATAAAGTTTCTTCATTGCTTCCTTGAATTTTTGGAATCTAGTATCCAGTTTAGTCCCTCTCAGCCTGCCTGGATATGGTATCCTGGGTTTATACGGCAGGAATTCATGTTCTTTGAAATCTAGTTCCTTTTCCTTCCCCTTCTCGATTTCTACAGTCTCTTCAGTTTCTGGATTTGTGCTTCCAATTGGGGTGATTACAGCTATATCTTCATCTTCTTGAATGATTTTTGTGGCTTCAGGAAAGACACGACCTAACCTTGTGGTAATGGATATCAATTATTCTTTTCTGGGTTGATCGTGTCTTGGGTTTATCTCTGGCTGACCAGTAAAGGTTCCTGCTGGAGGTTTTGATTTGGCCACAATATGTGCTAACTGTGCTTCGACGGCTTTTTGTTGGGCTTGCTCGTTGGCTAGCATGGTTTGTTGCGATTGTAACATTTGTCTTGTCAATGACAGTTCATCTGTTGGCGGAGGTGGATTATTCTTTTGTGGATTTTGTGGATACGGTTGTAGTGTTGCTGCTGAGGTGTGGGTAATTGGGGTTGTTGAATTTGTGGTTATTGCAGCTGAGGTTGTTGTAATTGTGGGTGCAATGACAAATGAGTGTATTGGTAATATGCGGAAGGATTTCTTGGTTGTGTGAATCCTTGCAATCCTCCTCTGAAGTTTCTCTGGTTTCGATTATAGTTGTTCTGGAAACCTGGTGGCGATCTATTAAAAACTCCTCCTTTGGTCTGATGCTGCGGGCAGTCCCTGTAGGATTCCCATACTAAAACACGGGATGGTTTCTTGGTTGATTCGGATTATAATAAGCTTGTCTTGGTATGGTGTGAATGGAATTGACTTGCTCCAGTAACAGATCCTCAGGATGTTTGATGATTGGTTCATACTGCAGCTGTGGTGTCTGCATGTCCATCATCACATTGTATAGGAGACTACATGATAATGTGGGATGATAGGATGCATGACATGCCTCACAAGTCCTGGTAGCTGCCTTGACCTGTTGGGAGTTCTTCTTTTCTCCGAGTGTCGTTTCAAGGACTTGTTTCTTGTGAGCTATAGTTTAAGGGCTTCAGTAATGGCTTTCACTTTCATTGATTCTTCAACTTTACAAACTTTTAGCTAGAATTCCCCTGGTGGATGACCTTCCCCAATTGGATTGGTTCTCAGCTCCAAGTGTAACAATCCTCCAGGCATCTTCATAGTTCTTTCGCATGAAATTCCCCCCAGATGAGGAATCCAAAAATTTCTTAATGTGATCACTTACTCCTCTATAGAATGTTTTTATCAGCTGATTTTGGGAGATTTTGTGATGCGGGCATTTCCTCAAAGTTCCTTGAATCTTTCCCACAATTCTGCCAGTGATTCCCCTGGGAGTTGAGAAAAGTGATTACTTTGTCCCCTAATCTCATTAGTCAACGAAGGTGGAAAGAACTTCTCTAGAAACTTTTATTCTAAAGGAGCCCAAGTGGTGATTGGCTCCCCATCTAGCGTGTTGTACCAGCTCAATGCCCTTCCGGAAAAGGTGAAGTGAAAAAGGTGTAGCATGATTGCGTCGAAAGGAACTCCGACATGTGGTACTAGCCGACAAAGAGACTTGAATCGCTTTAGGTGATCCATGCATTCATCCCCAGCACTTCCAGAGAATGAAATTCCTTACATAATCTGGATCCATTATGTGCGGATCTCAAAGTTAGGAACATTGATGAGCGGGGGCCTAACTAGGTGATTATCTTCAAAGTTCTTAGGAACGGCATAATCCCGAAGTTGCTTGTTTCACAACACTATCTGAGCAGCAGTTGTGGCTGCTTCATTCTCAGCTTGAATGCGGGCATGTTCTTCAGCTCAGACCTCAGCTTGAATCTGAGCACGTGTGTCAGCAATAAGTTGTGCTCTTTGAGCTGCTACAGCCACATTGACTCTTTCCATAACCAAAGCGGCTTGGCACTATTCGTCATCCATTTTTCTGGCTCGGCAGTTGAGTCGGATGCGTCGGTGGAAGCTTTGTTCTACCTCAGAGTTGTACTCTAGTTCAGGGGAGAATCTGATGTTATGCAAAGGTTGCATACACATTTTCTACCTGAGTAGAAGAAGAAACACACTTTAGATAATGTGGAGAAATGATGAAATCCAGATGATATGAATTATGGTTAAAGAAAAGTGTAAAATCCTAATCAACTAGAAAGTTAACAAATAAAATTAGAACGTTTCGTTGTCCCCAGCAACGACGACAATTTTTTATGGAGCCTCCACTTACGTGGAGTTGCGTGCACCACTAAAAATCCTAGAGATAGTAAGTCTCTAAGTTTATCCTTAAGAATGCTAAAATAAGATCTCCACCAACATATACTAAGATATGTGGAAGTCTTATCGTAGTATAGTTAAGGGTCGAATCCACGAGACAACGATCTTGTTAAGAGTTTAACAAGATGGAAAACGTAATAATACGTATCTACTCAAAAGTTGATATTTAGATCAAATAGTTGGTTTGATGATTAAACTAATGTACGGAGAAAGTAAATAGCAAGAAAGTAAACTTAAGGTTGTAAACGATAATTGGAAACCACTAGGATGTGATCGAGTTTCACCACCACTACGCATGGATCAAAACATACATCATAATAACATGGCTTGCAAAGAAGAGAGTCTAAACAGTTAGTATCTTTGTAGACTTAGCTTCCTTTTGTATAACTAACTACGAGAAACGTGGAAGCGTTGTAATGCCATCCATCTCCAAATGAATGGTCACTTACTTTGCATCACTCCCTTCATAAAGTGGGTTCCTTGACTTGTCAAGGTTGTACTTTCATACGTCAACTGGTTCCATTTCATAGTATGAAAGTACAATGATGGAGGTGAGTTTACTCCACTCCTTGAGAAACGCTCCTAGATACCGAGCTAAATGTATGGTGACGACATAAAATCTGGAACCAACAAGCAGTCGATATTCGAATCTAGAAGTACAAACATAGACAATTTGCACTAACAGATATTAGACAACACAAGTTGGTGATCAAGCAACTAGCATTCATTAAACGATTGATGTTGAACTGAAAAGATAGTATTTTTCTATTGCAAACTCATGAATTACAATGTATGAAATGAAAACATGGGTAGTGGGGCTACTCCCCGCACCCTAGTGTATGGGACCACTCGCTCATGGCAAGAACAAAGAAGGAGGTGGGAAGAGAGAAAGAAAGCATCATCTCCACATAGGAGGGAGGAAGGTCGACCCCTTGAAGCAGAGAGCAACTATCTTCACACCACGTGGTTGACTTGATGAAGACTTCTTCACTTCCCACCTTCTATGTTGATGAGAGAGAAAGTAGCCTAAGGAGGAAGTGTGGATCTTGGACCGACAGCCTTGGGGCAGAGGATGGACGATGAAACAGCTCTGGAACGGTCTGGGCAGCCTTTGGGCATCCAAGCATTCGATGCCTAATGAGAACTCCTTCGGTTCTATTTATAGGATTCCAAGGAGTCCCAAACGGTCTTAGGACCGTTTGGGTCTTTAACGGTTTGGGGACCATTTGGCATCATGCAGTCTGGGGACCATTTGGCTTCAAATGGTCTCGGGACTGTTTGGCTTCATACGGTCTTGGGACCTTTGAATTCATGCGGTCTCCAGACCATTTGTTTTTATTCAGTCTTGGGACCGTTTGAGTTCATACGGTCTTGGGACCGTTTGCCTTTATTCAATTTCCAAACCGTTTTCCTTTATTCGGTCTTGGGACCGTTTGAGTTCATTCGGTCTTGGGACCGTTTGCCTTTATTCGATCTTGGGACAGTTTGAGTTCATTCGGTCTTGGGACCGTTTGGACTTCATTCGGTCTTGGGACTGTTTGAGTTCATTCGGTCTTGGGACCGTTTGGACTTCATTCGGTCTTGGGACCGTTTGGGGCTTTTACAATTTTTTTTTGTTTTTCTGTAAGAAGAAAAAGATAAATGTTAGTTTAATGGTGAATTCATAATAACATAGAAAGTTAAGGATTATATCTAATTTATCTAAGAAAGAGTATGCAAAATTAAGAAAAACTAGTAAGATAACATCACAAAATGGGAGGTTATCAGGTTGCCTCTCGACAAGCGCCTTTGTTTTACATCGATGGCTCGATGTGAGTCCTTCAATTTTCTGGTGGATACATTGGATTGGTAAAATCCATCATTGCTTTGGTGCCTATGTCGATTGAGGTGAAATATCTCTTCAGGCGTTAGCCGTTAGCCACAAATTCTTCTGATTGTTCGCTCCATAAAATGAAAGCACCATGCGGGTAGATGTTCTTGACAATGTAAGGTCCAGACCAGTGAGAATGGAGTTTCTCTGGGAATAACCTCAGTCTTGAGTTGAACAGTAGAACTTGGTCTCCCACTTCAATGTCCTTTCTTTGCAGATGACCATCATGCCAAAGTTTGGTGCGTTCTTTATAGATTCGTGCATTTTCATAAGCTATCATCCGGAGTTCTTCCAGCTCTTGAAGTTGTAAAATCCTAGCTTTGCCTGCTTTCTTCATGTCAAAATTTAGTTGTTTGATCGCCCACCATGCTTTGTGTTCGAGTTCTACATGCAGGTGACAAGACTTTCCATAGATTAAACGAAATGGTGTAGTTCCGAGAGGAAACTTAAAAGTGGTGCGGCAGACCCACAAGGCGTCATTGATTTTCACTGACCAATCTTTTCAGTTGCGGCATTCTATCTTTTCCAAGATAGCCTTGAGTTGACGGTTAGAAACCTCTACCTACCCACTTGTTTTTCGGTGGTAGGGGGAGGCTACCGTGTATGTCACACCATATTTTCTTAACAACACTTCAAAGCCTCTTTCTAGAAAATGATAACCTCTGTCAGATATCACAGTGTGTGGGACTCCAAAACGGGGAAAATAATATCTTTGAACATCTTGATAACTGGTTTGGAATCGCTAGTTATAGTTGGTATGGCCTCTACCCATTTTGAGATGTAATCCACTGCGACTAGGATGTAGGAAAATCCATGTGAAGATGGGAATGGACCCATGTAGTCCATACCCCAAATATCAAAAATCTTGACTTCTTGCCATAGTTTAAGTGGCATCTCATCTCTTTTTGTAATGTTACCCATTCCCTGACATTTTTCACATGATAGAACAAAACTATAGGAGTCTTTGGATATGGTCAGCCAAAAGAAACCACATTGCAAGACCTTCAAATCAGTTTTCTTAGAACTCATATGGCCTCCAACTGGGCCTAAATGACATTGCTCTAAAATAAGTTGGGATTCCTCCTCAGCGATACAATGTTTGTAGAGGCCATCATCACAGATCTTGAATAGGTACGGTTCATCCCAGTGATACTGCTTCACATTTTGCATGAATTTCTCTAATGTATTTCCGGGGCATTCAGGGTGGATGACACTAGCAGCGAGATAGTTCACATAATCTGAGTACCAAGGGGTAGCTTCTGAAACTTTGATTAGTTGGTCATCTGGAAGAGAATCGTTAATTGGGATCTTCTCGGTTTCCAAGGTGTGGATGCGACTTAAGTGGTATGCTACAACATTCTCTGTACCCTTCTTATCTCTTATCTCTAAATCAAATTCTTGCAAGAGGAGAATCCATCTTATCAACGTGGGTTTTGCATCTTTCTTCACCAAGAGGTAACGGATAGAAGCACAATCTATGTAGACAATGACTTTAGAATTAATGAGATAAGATCTGAATTTTTCAAAGGCATACACGACTGCAAGGAGTTCCTTTTCAGTAGTCGTGTAGTTCCTATGAGCTTCATCAAGGGTCTTAGATGCATAGTAGATTACATGATGTTTCTTGTCTATACAAAGCATAATCATTGGCATCACACATAATTTCAAATGGGTGATTTCAACCGGGAGCTCTAATGATGGGTGTTGTTGTGAGAGCATGCTTTGGGTTGTTGAAACTTTTGACACATTCTTCGTCAAAATGGAAGTCGACATCTTTTAGCAACAAATTTTTCATCAGCTGGGTTATCTTGGAGAAGTCCTTTACAAATTGTCTGTAAAAACCAGCATGACTAAGGAATGTGTGAACCTCTCTTACATTTTTTGGGATAGCCAGTTTAGAAATCACTTCAATTTTTTCTCTGTCTACTTCGATCCCTCTACTGCTGACTCTATCACCGAGAACAATGCCTTCCTTTACCATAAAGTGACACTTCTCCCAGTTCAACACAAGATGTGCTTCTTCACACCGTTTAAGGACAAGGGAGAGGTGCTTCAGGCATGAGTCGTATGAATCTCCATTTATAGAAAAATGATCCATAAAAACTTCCATGATAGTTTCAGTGAGACCATCGAATATGGCCGCCATGCAACATTGGAAAGTTGCAGGCGCATTGCAGAGACCGAACGACATCCTTCTAAAGGCATATATTCCAAACGGGCAAGTAAAAGTAGTTTTCTCTTCATCATCTGGATGTATAGGAATTTGATAGAATCCAGAGTAACCATCGAGATAGCAAAAATAATCTTGATGAGCCATCTGTTCTAAGACTTGGTCAAGAAAAGGCATCGGGAAATGATCTTTTCGTGTTGCCTTGTTCAACTTCCTATAATCAATACACATCCTCCACCCAGTGACTGTTCAAGTGGGGATGAGTTCATTGTATTCATTTTGTATCATAGTAGTTCCACCCATCTTCGGGACAACATGCACGGGACTTACCCATGGTGAATCGGAGATCGGGTAGATAATTCCTATCTTGAGCAACTTTATAACTTCAAGGCGGACAACTTCTTTCATATTCGAATTAAGCTTCCTTTGGTGTTCAACAGTTGGCTTGTGATCTTCCATCATGGGGATTTTTTTCATGCATAGTGCTTGACTGACCCCAGTGTGATCACTCATCTTGTAGCCTATGGCTTTTCTTCTTTCTTTTAATTCTGTCAAGAGTTTATCTTCTTGTTCTGCCGTTAGATCAGAATTTGTGATGATTGGGCAGACTTTGAGGTCATCTAGAAACACATACTTCAATCCTTCGGGTAGGGGTTTCATTTTAGGAGCTTGTGGTTTCTCACATGTTTCTTTAGTAACATCCACAGCTTTGAGTTCCTCAATTTTGGCTTCAATATCTTCTTCAGCAGTATCGAGGTGGGGAATACAACTTTTCACTTGTTTGTCAACTGAACTTTCTTCATTTGGATTAGTAAGGGCCATTCCTAAAGGATCTTCTTGTTCATAATCCTATTTCTCAAATTGTATAAGTTCCTCTTGTGTTGCTAGGATCCATTTATCATCTTTAAGACCTTCTTTGAGATTACTTGGCTCAAGTTGTGATATGAAGGTGTTTTTGGCTTGTTCTTTGTTAAAGGCAGCCCACATCTTCACCCTTTCAAAAGGATTACCTATGATGACTCTTTAGGATGATCTTTAGCAAATAATGGAGTAGGATCCTTTTTTTCTTCTTCTTTTGATTCTTCATCTACAACCACCACTTTTCCTTTGTCATTGATGTTGAGTTCTTTTAATCTAGGGATCACTTCATCTGCAACATCATCATTCACAATATTCTTGGAGATAGAGGGGTTAGTTTCAATAAACTACTTTAGATAGTTCATGTTAAATACTCCAAAATATCTCTTTGTAGTGTTGTAGCTAAGAAATAAAACCTTATAAGATTTTGTATCAAACTTATCAAGAGAATCTTTGGTGTTCAAGACAAAGCTAGGGCAACCAAACATATGAAAGAAGTTGATAGAAGGATTTCTACCATGCCGTAACTCATAGGGGTTTTCTTAAGCATAAGAAGAGTGAAAACCCTATTTTGCACGAAACATGCGGTGCCAATGGCTTCAGAAAGAAACTTCTTGGGAGTGTCATACTCTAAAAGCATTGTTCTAGCCATTTCTTGTGAAGAGCTATTTTCCTCTCAACCACTCCATTTTGTTGAGGCGTATGAGGAGAAGAAAAATTGTGCGTATAACCAGATACTTCACAAAAACTTTCAAATAAGTCATTTTCAAACTCTCTCCCTTGGTCACTACGGATAGACACGATGCGACCAAAAGCTCGTATTAAATCTTTTTGCAAAAAGTGGAAAATGTTGACTCAAGGTCAATTTAGTCAATGTTGACTCAAGGTCTAAATTGACTTAACCTTGTTTTGATGATGACTAACCATTCCATTAGTTTGTATCTAATGCTTCTACTTGAGTGAATTCAAATTAGGTATAGACACACTCTAAATGCCCTAACTTGCACATCCTAACTTCTAGAAAAGACAAGTCAAAATCAATGCAAGTGCTTTATTTTGGAATATGATGTAAATCCATTAGAATCATGTTGTAAATCACTTGTAATGATTTTATGACTTGTAATTAATCTTATAAAAAATCAAGAGCACCTAAATCAAATATTTAAGCACTTTAATGACATTTTCCAAAATTCATTACAGACTGTACCTCGTTCGAGTTAAAACTCGAGCGATCCCTTGATGTATGTTGAAAATACCAAGGTTCAGTCGAGTTATAAACTCACCCGATCCATTCGGTTGAGGCACAAACTCGACTGATCCATTCAATTGAGTTACAAACTCAATCTATCTATTCATTCGAGTTACAAACTCAACCGATTGCTGTACTAGACAAAACTAATTTAAGTGATCGGTCAAGTTTCATCCAGGATAAACTCGACCGATTCTTCAAACCTACTTTTTCAAATAGTGCAATCGGTTGAGTTTTCGATACACATAACTCGACCGATCTCATTGTAAGGAGTGTGCAGAAAAAGTGCTTCTAGTCGTTGGAGTGTTGCAAAACTAAAAAAAATGCCGCAACATGCCAAATGGCTAGAATTTGTCCTTAAGTGTTCCCACTGGCTAGTAGGCATCCCCAATTATAAATAGGACCCCTTGGGCTTCATCCCATGGTTATCTAAGCACTATGAAGGTTTGTGTTCTATAGTTGAGTGCATCCTATAGCCTCCTCTCTCTCTCTAAGATTAATCACTTGCTACATGCATTAGAGTGAGTAGGAGATTTGTAAGAGAGCCAGTCCTACATGTATATCTCTTAAGGCCCTCAATTCCACCACCTCCCAATCTCTCATTTATACCATGAAGATGAAGATGAAGGTTTTCTCTCTTGGATAAGAGAGGTGAAGAAGAACAAGGGAAGGCATCCCTTGGTGAAAGCTTCTCCTTGGCGAAGATGAAGTCAAAGGTAGAAGATCCAAGAAGAGTGGGTAATTTCTCAAAGGAAGAAGACTTGTGCAAGAGAAAGTATGTCATTGGTGAATGCGGAAGACTCAGTGCAAATTGGATAAGTCCTTGGTGAGGTAGAAGACTCTTGGTTGGATGGGTAAGTCCTTTGGTAGGTTTTTGGTTCCCTTCCCCTCAAATGGAAAGTTGGGTATCCTCGTCCTAGATAAGGAAGGTCATATGTTGTAACTCTTATAAGTGAATATAAGGAGGGAGACATGGTTGAGAAATCTTATAGGTTGACCTCTCTAGGTAATAGACTGACAATCTCCTAGTTTAGAGATTGGAAGCACTCTACATATGTTGCGTTCCTATTCTTGTTTCAATATCTTTCATCCTTGCTATGTATTTTTAGTTGCACTCAAATTCCTATTTAGCAACCTAATCTTGTGATATATCTTGAAGATCTAATGAATTTTGTTTACGTGTTTTATATCTCTATTCACCCCCACCTCCTCTAGAGAAAATCACCCATCTTAGATCCAACAATTGGTATCAGAGCGGGTCTTCTCCAAGCATACTTACACAAGTAGGAGAAGATGGTAGATTATCAAGGTGGCAGGTACCTCATCAACATTTCAATCTTTGATGAGACAAATTTCCTCTATTGGAAGAGAAGGTTATAATATTGCATCCAAGGATCAAGTCTTGAGCTATGGCAAATGGTGGACTAATGTGGATATTATCGCACGACAAATTAATTAGGAATGTAATTCCTAGAGTTTACCATAACTAATGTGCAACAATGCCACCCACAAGCGGATGGGTTTTATTGTAGTACAATCAAGGATCAAATCCCAAGGGGTAACTTGTTTAAGAATTACCTAACTTAAGTAACGTAGAAAGAACTAGTATTTATCATAAAAGTTGAGATCGGTTTGTTTAACTAAGGTTGCAAGAATAAAAAGGGATAGATTAAGGTTCTAGTTATCAATGAATGAAAACACTAGGGTGGAACTAAGTTTCTCCGCCACTACTCAAATTTGTGCATTCATTCAAATTCCAACATGTATGAAGTTATAATTGGAGCTACTTAGGTTTCCCCCTTCGGCGTAAGAAACATGCATGAGTAGATATACTCGTAATCTCAATGTCTCATTACTTATAAATCTTGTATCCATTACTTCGGAGACTTCCCCTCATAAGTTCTCATCAGGGCATAAACCAAAGTTAATCGGTATTTAAATCTTTAACGTTGAATTTCTCATGGTAAAAGATTACAATAAATCATGTAAAGCTGGTGATCAATCCACAAGACATGTGATAAACGATTAGCTATGAATTAAATGAGCTCATACAAGAGTTGGAATATGAATCAAATTGCAAGAAACGGGTAGTGGGGCTAGTCCCACACCCCAGTGAAAAGACTACTCCCTTGACATGGCGAGATTAATATCACTAGAAGAGGATGAGGACACCATCATGGTCATGATGGTAGCAGAAGTGGCTCAACATGGTGTGTGACAACAAATTTCCTTCTTTCTTTCTCCTTCAAGTATTAACCATGACTTGCAGCAGAAGTAGGTGGATGGATAGCAACTCGGAAGAGATCGATCGTCTTGGAGAAGGAGGTAGAGGGCTTTGCAGTTGAGGAAGTTGATACAGAGGTTGACACTCAGGAGGTCGATAGAACTTTCTAGGTCGATAGACCTAGACTTTTCTCTAATCTCATCATCAGCCTTTCGGTGTGTTCGTATCCTGAAAATTTGAGATGATTTTGACTATTGTGTTTGGGGTCTATTTATAGGGTCATGGTTGTTGACCACTTTTCATCGATGTCGATCACTTGCTTTTGATCGATGGGACAGTCGGTCTTAGAGGTTGATGGTTCTATCAAGCCATTGTGGTCATTGACAAGAGTGTCGACATAGTAAGTCGGTGGCTTGATTTGCTTGTCGACTATAGCCTGATGATGTTGTTGAGGGAAAGTGAGATCGATGGGTTTGTCGACCTTGATCCTCAATGAGTTTGAGTGTCGAGCTTGAGGGTCAATAGGTCACCTTCCTGGGAGGTTGACAAGACCGTCAAGCTCTTGTATGTCTTGATAGCTCGATAATTTTGATGTTGATTGGCAGGTTGATCAATAGGTTGAATTTGTCCTTGAATACAAAAATTGTATATCAATCTTCCTTCTAGAGGTGCTTAAAATCCTTTTAGGTCTGGGGTGTTGCCCCGCACCCTACAAGAGGCACCCTCCTCTCGACTCCCACCCACTGAAGGGCAGTGGGACCCCCTAGGCAAACTTGTTGCAGAATGATAGAATTCAAAACTTGGAAAAGGAGTCAAGAAAAGTATCAAATTCCTACAAATTATCACAAAAACCTAAGTAGATAAAAAGAAATATATTCCTAAAAAAAATTAATCTATATGAATTCTAACTAGACTACAAATGCAACTAAAACTAGGATGAATATGCATTCATCATGCACCGTCCATACAAGCTGTCGGAGACAAAGATAGAATAATGGGATGAATCTACCTTGAATAAAGCAACCTTGAATGCAAGAGCCATCAACATTCTCTATGCCTCCATGTCCCCCCACTGAGTTCACCCAGATTTCCTCTTGTGAGAAAGCCTATGAGGTATGGATAAAGATATGCATCACTTATGAAGGAACAAAGCAAATGAAGGAAAGCAAAGTCTACATGCTCAAAGGGCTTATTGAGAACTTAAAGATGGGAAAGAAGGAAAGGGTGGCCGAGATGTACTCAAGGCTCAACACCATTGTAAATAATGGTCTTGTCATCCTAGGTCATCCTATGGCTAGAGGAGAGATCAACTCAAAGATCCTTAGAATGCTTCCTCAAAGGTGGGAATCCAAGGTGACTTCCATTGAAGAAGCAAAGTCTCTAAGTGATATCCCTATTGAAGAGCTCATAGGAAATCTACAAGACCATGAAGTCAAACTTGACAAGCAAGATGAAGAAGAAAGATAAGAAGAGAAAGAGCTCAAGAGAATGAAGAAGGCTAAAATCAAAGCACACACTGAAGCAATGGTTGGTCAAGCCCCTCCATCCTCTCAAGTTGAAGAAGAGTCCAGTACTCCAAGGGTAGACTCTACAAAGGAAAGTCTTCCTCCTCTATATGGTGCTTCAAGTGTGGAAAGAAGGGCCACTTCAAGGAAGATTGTCCACAAGGCAAAAAGACACACCATCACAAGAGAAGAGAAGAGAAGTACAAGAAGAAGGAGAAATGGAACAAAAGCTCAAGTGACTCCTTCAACTCAAGCTCAAGTGACTCCTCCAACTCAAACACAAGTGAAGAATCAAGTAGAGGATCTATATCAAACTATAGTGATGAAAGAGAATGTCATTTTGCTCTTATGGCCTCAACAAGTGAAGAATCAAATGAGGTAAATCTAAACTCTTTCAATAAAGAATCTTTAATTGTTATTCCTCATGCTATATGTGCCTATTTTAATTCTTCTAAAAAATCTTGCTAGAATTGTTGATAATTTGCATGTAGAAATAGATGATCTTGAACATGCTAATATTTTCTTTATTGATGAAAACAATGCTTATCTTAGTCAAGTAGATTCTCTTAAACTTAAAAATGCCAATTTGCTTGATAAGATTAGATTTCTAGAAGCTCAAACTCTTATGCCTAGTTCTACTGTTGAGCATACTAATATTGTGAATTCTCTCATGCTTGATATTGGTGTTCTTAAAACTAAAAATGAGGATAAGGATTTTAGTTTGCAAGGTTTAGAATATGAAAATAGTGTTTATCTTTCTAAGATTGCTTTGTTTGAAAATGAGAATACTTCCTTGCTTACTAAAATCAATGCTCTTGAATCTTGTTCTAGTTTTACTAGTAGAGAGAATAATGTTGTTTCTCTTCATATTGATAGAGATTCATATGACCAAAGCTCTTTGCTTAGAAACTGACTTTTGCATGCTAAAGATAATATCAATCAATTGTCTTCTACTATCACTTCTCTTATGCATGATAATCATTGTTTGAGATCTTCTATGCAAGGATTCTTAAATGATAAAAATAATCTTAATCAAATCCTAGACCATACTATCGAACAAATGGGTAGAGATGGTATTTGACTTGATTCGAGAAAAAGGAACAACAAAGACAAAGGACCTTCAATTTTCAATGAAGAATCCTCAGGTTCCTAGGCTAGGAGATCATGTAATCATTGCAATGAAATTGGCCATTATTCTACTTATTTCCCTTTAAGGAAAGCACCCAAGATCAATAGGAATTGGGTTACTAAGATAACCCTTTGGACTAAAATATGATTAGGGACCATTTCATCTTTCTTCTTGCACGTCACTTGCAAATGGATTGACATAATACATGGACTTGCAAATTGGTTTCTTAATCCACATAAAAGAAGAAAGATGAGATGTTTATGGGGTGGCAACAAGTGTAAAAGAATTAGTAAGAACATATGTAATGTTATCCTTGCTCATATCCAATCATAATGTGTTTTTTTCCAATGTACTATGAATTATACATATGGTTTTTGAGTCAAAAGTGACATATTATGTTTCTTTTCACTTCCTTTCTCAAAAACTAATTTTTGATGCTTTCATACTGCATTACTAACTTTCTTACACATTTTTGGATATGGCTTATATTTTTAGCATGATAGCGGTTGTATCGGTCAAGTTTGACCTGATGAAACTAGATCGATAGGCACCAATAGGTGTTGCCAATGGTTGTTGTCAGTCGAGAAGTCCAAAACACAGACATTGGCCGACAACACTGTGCACAAAATATACAGTTGGCTTTTGGATGAGAATTTCCCTCTCAACTAGACTTTCTCAAAAAATAGTCTTACTCTATGGCACTCCTCTTGGTACCTTTACATATGCATATTTCCATGCCTTATATTGCCTATCTTTCTTACAACTCTATCTTTCAAATTGCTAAATTAGCATCTTCATATCTTGCAATTATCTATCTTGATTTGTTTTGCAAGTTTTGATGATGATCTCTCTAGATTTCTTGGTTGTGTCTTAATTTGCTTCCATTATGCTCTAACTTGCTACATCTATGTAGTAGATACCTTATGATGAAACCTTGAGGTTCTTAGTGGTAATCATCCTTTGGTAATTATGCATATTTGCTAGTGAGTTATATCCTTTCTTGCTTTTGAAATTGCATATCTTTTGTCTGGATATATCTCTACATCTACTCATAGCTTGCTCTTTAACTTACGTATCTTTGCTATGATCTAGAACCTACTAGTAATCATAACTTGTGATATCATCTACTAGTAGTTCATATATATGTAGTTCTAGCCTTGTTTATATTGTGATATCTAATATATCAAGTGGTATTCAACTATATGCTATGCTTGTATCTTGTTTTGTGCATACTCAAACTTGTTCCTTAACTTGATTATCTACCATCCTGAGTTACCTGCTTGCATATCTTTCCCTTAAGACATGCTAGAATTACATCTAGGGTTGTTCAAATGCATGTTTAAATTTGCTTTATATTATATGCTTGGACTAGCCCCTAGTGTTGCTCTTCTACTTCACTCTCCAATAGGTGGTATCTCCTTCTACTAACAAGTTGTGTTTTCAAGGCCCCACTTATTGGAATGACAAAGGGGGAGAAGACATGTCTTATGAAAGGTGAGATGTAAAGTGGAGAACACATGTATGTAGAAGATATATATGAGTAGAAGACAATAGTTTCTATAAATGTTGTGAAAGCTAACCATGCATGAGAAATAGCATCGATTGAGGGAGAGTATGAGAAATCCATTATCATCAATTGAGGGGAAGCATATGAGCTCAATTTTATTGAAATTCATTGGTTTCTCCAAAGGTATGATTTTAGTTAAATGATTTCAATACATTTATGGAATGGTTTGTCATCTTCAAAAAAGGGGAGAATGTTGACTCAAGGTCAATTTAGTCAATGTTAACTCAAGGTCTAGATTGACTAAACCCTTGTTTTGATGATGACTAACCATTCATTCATGCATTTGTGTCTAATGCTTATACTTGAGTGATTTCAGATTAGGTACATACACACTCCAAATGCCCTAACTTGCGCATCTAACTTGGAGAAAAGACAAGTCAAAATCAATACAAGTGCACTTTTGTGAAATACAATGTAAATAAATTAGAATCATGTTTTAAATTGCTTGTAATGATTGCATGACTTGTAATTAAGCTTAGAAAAAATTAGGAGCACTTAAATCGAATACTTAAGCAATTCAATGATATTTTCCAAAATCCATTATAGGCAATTTTTTGATCGAGTTACAAACTCGACCGATCCCTTGATGGATTTTGAAAATGCCCAAGTTCGGTCGAGTTACAAACTCGATCGATCGTTGCACTACACAAAACCAATTTAAGTGATTGGTTAAGTTTTATCCAAGATAAACCCAGACGACACTTCAAATTTGCTTTATCAAATAGTGTAATCGGTCGAGTTTCCGACACACAGAACTGACCATCACACTGTATGGAGTGTGCAGAAAAAGTGCTTATAGCCGTTGGAGTATTCTAAAACTCAAAAAAAAAATTGTTACAACACCCAAATGGATAGAATTCATCCATAAGTGTTTCCACTAGCTAGTAAGCATCCATAATTATAAATAGGACCCCTTGGGCTTCATCCCATGGTTAGCTAAGAACTATGAAGGTCTCTATTTTGTAGTTGAGTGCATCCTACAACCTTCTCTCTCTCTAAGCTTAATCACTTTCTACATCCGTTAGAGTGAGTAGGATATTTGTAAGAGAGATAGTCCTACATGTATATCTTATGAATCTCTCACTTCCACCACCTCCCAATCTCCCATTTCTACCATGAAGATGAAGATGAAATTTTTCTTTCTTGGCTAGGAGAGGTGAAGAAGAACAAGGGAATGTTCTTGGTAAAAGCTTCTCCTTGATGAAGGTGAAGTCAAAGGCAGAAGATCCAAGAAGAGTGGGTAATTCCTCAAAGGCAGAAGACTTATGCAATAGTGGGTAAGTCATTGGTGAAGCGGAAGACTCAGTGCATAGTGGGTAAGTCCTTGGTGAGCTAGAAGACTCTTAGTTGGATAGGTAAGTCCTTTGGTAGGTTGTTGGCTCCCTTCCCCTCAAAGGGAAAGTTGGGTATCCTCATCCCAAAAAAGGAAGGTCATATGTTGTTCTTATAAGTGAATTTAAGGAGGGAGACATGGCTGAGAAATCCTAGAGGTTGACCTCTCTAGGTAGTGGACTGATAATCTCCTAATTTTGAGATTGGAAGCTATCTACATAGCTTGCGTTCTTGTGCTTGTTTCAATCTCTCTCATCCTTACTATGTATGTCTAGTTGCACTCAAATTCCTATTTAGCAACCTAATCTTATGATATATCTTAAAGGTCTAATGAATTTTGTTTTAAGTGCTTTTTAGATCTATTCACCCCCCTCTAGAGCAAATTTCCCATCCTAGATCCAACAGAGAATGCATCAAGAGTATCACTTTTTGAAACCAAAAAGAAAGTCTATGTGAAATGAGAGAAATCACACACAATCACAAGACAATATTTACTACCACGAAGTGATTGAGATCTCATTGGTCCAAATAGATCAATGTAAAAAGTTCAATAACCCTATTGGTGCTAAGGACTGCTTTAGAGTTAAAGGAGAATTCGGTTTTCTTTCCTTGGGTACAAGGTTGGAATTCCTCATCCTTATCAAAATCTAGTTTAGGCAGTCCTTTGACCAAGTCCTTTTTGCTCAACTTCTTCAATTGATGCATATTTACATGACCAAGGGCTTAAGAGAATCGAGAACAATAATATAAAGATTTCAACTTCTAGTTCCCTTATATATGACATTATAGTAGAGGGAATCTAGAAGCAAGCATTCATGTGAAGTAAAGAGAACAATATATCCATTATCACAAAGTTGGCTAACACTAATTAAATTTGAGATGTAGGCCATCCACAAGAAGTACATTCTTTATGCATAGACCTATCACTTTACCTTTCTTGTTGTCCCCAAATATCACACAGCATCCTTTCTTCTTACTAAGAGTGTTGAAGTGGTCTCTATCACTTGTCATGTGCTTTAAGCATCCACTATCAACAATACATTTGCCTTTTTCCTAAATATAAAGGAGACGTCATTGCCCAATTCAAACTTTGGGATCTGGAGTTAGCTTAAGGGCCCATTTCGTGTTTGGGTTGGTCCCCTTCTCTTTGTAAGGACAAAAAGTATAAATGGTCATCACACTTACAATGAGCACAAATCATAGATGCCTTAGAGTCATAATTCTCTCCATGGTATATTAGAGGCCCCTTTCTATTTCTTACCTTTTCCCTTGTTCTTAGGGGCTTCCTCATGGTTCGAATCACTTATATCCACTTGTTTGCTAAAGTGCTCTAAGACAGCATTTAGGGACTTTTTCCCTTTGAGGAACTTTTACAAGGTCTCTCTAAGTCTATGGTTATCATCACTAAGAGTAATGACTGTAAAAGAAAGGCTAGCAAGATTATCTTGAGCATGTAAAAGGTCAGCCTCTAAATAGAGGGCTTTAGTCAAATAAGATTTTTTTCAAGAGTTAAACTTGCTACTTCATTTCTAGGCAAGATAGGTCTAGATTCAAGATCTTTAGCTTTAGCAAGAAGTTTAGCATTTTCAGTTCTTAACATAAAAAGTTTATCAACATAGACTTGTTTTCATCTTTAAGATCATTCATTTTATTTAGATAAATACCATTTTCAATTTCTACACCATAATAATGAAGTTCAAGATCAAGAAATTGTCCTTCCAAAGAATCTATGCTATCAATATGAACCTTTTCATTTTGTTCAAGAATTTCAATTCTAGCATATAGATCGTGTATGATTTTCCCTAATCTCTTATTTTTAGATTTGCACTTTGAGAAAGAAGAGCAGGAAACATTAATCATATCAATGAGATCATCTTTAGAAAGTTCATTCAAACTTACCTCGCTTACCTCAAATACATCTTCACTAGTTGAGGCCACGAGATCACGGTGATACTCTACTTCATTTGAGCTGGAATGACTTGAGGAAGACTCCTCCTAAGTGGCATGGGCAACATTCTTGCCTCTTCTTTACTTCTTCTCCCTCTTGTTGAACTTTTTCTCCTTGTTGTAGTCCTCCTTCTTCATAAAGCTACTCTTGTGGTGTGACTTCTTTGCCTTGGGACAATCATTCTTGTAATGTCCCTTCTGACCACGCTCATAGCATCTAGGAGTTGAGGAGGAGGAGGAGGAGGGCTTTCCCTTGAAGTGTTTCCCCTTGGAGTAGTTCACTTCAAGATCACTGGGAGCTTCATTTGTAAGGAGTGGGACCCACTAAGGGGACCACTCCCTACTCTATAATTTTGAGAACACTATAGCAATTCCCCCAAACATTCATTCATAACATATAGATAGAAGGGGAGCAAAATCATTCTCCAAATAATATGGCAAAATAGAGCTCAAAATCATAGCAACTGAAAATAAGGTTTAATTATTATATGATCCAATTATTTCTAAGAACTTGTCCACATGGACATAAAGTAAACTAAGACTAAATGGATCAATTACATAGGGAAACCTAGACATCTCAAAAACTTTCACGAACTACTACCAATCAGGTTCCACGAACCCTAGATCCTCGAGTGCAGGCTCCTCCTCTAAAGTCATCATATGCTCCTCTGTAACTGGGTGGAAGGGAACATCACCCAGAAGATAGGAAACAAAATAGAGGTCAGCAAAGGATGAGTATGTACATATATAAAGCACTTTGGGCATTATAATGGGTTATAAGTATAAAAGAGATGTTCCCACAAGAAAGGGGGTTATTTGTAATTATGTAAGTTTAAGAGAAACGTAACAAAAGAAATGAGGCATGTTAAAGTTCATACTACAAGCATGATAATAAAAGTGTCTTCCCATACAATCAACCATAAATCCAATTTAAAACAAAATAACATTTGCATGCATAAAAATGTAGACTAAATATACCTAAAATATGGCCATAACACCATAGGATCATGGCCTAAAAGAAATAAGGGTGGAAACGTACACCCGGGGAGGAATACGCACGCCCTATACAAGTATGGTTGTATATAGGTACCACTAATCTAGATATTGTAGTCAAACATGTAGCATGCATAAAATAGAGAGGCAAGATTAGAATTTCAGTCAATTTTTCATAAAAAGGCAATCATAGCAAGTGGGTCCAAGAAACTATATACATAAGGTAATCCAGAAACTACTTGGATATAATGAGTCAAAATCAGGAAATATAAATGTCCAAGAAATTAGATCTTTATTAGGAATAACAGTTCAAGAGATGCCTCATTAAGAGAAAGTAGGTTTTAGTCAAATAATGTCCAAAATAAAATAGTACATGTACATACCGTATGATTAGACCGAAATGTTCAGCAACACCTCCTAAGCTCAGGGTCAGGGTTGTCTCAACCTAGTCACAATATATGTGCATTCAATTAATATAATTTACATTGAATCATTTACTTAGAGAATGACACTACAATAACTTGGAAATCTAGTTGTGAAACCTAACCCATTAAATCAGTCATATTTTTCTGATTAAAAAAATGTATAAATTTGTATTTTTCTGTTGAACCAATAGTTGGTTATGATTTTAAAAGTTAAAATCATTTACTGATTAAAAAGGGAAAATAAAATTGTGAATTGACCAAAATACCCTCGAATGAAATGCAATTATTAGCTGGTATGTGACACTCCAACTTTGGTCAAGAACATCATATCAACCTTCGGTCAAACATGGGTCAAAATTGAGTAAAAGACGATTTCGCCCTTCTCAGGTGGTGATGGTCGAGCTCCGGCTCCATAGGCAGGACCGAGATTCTGCCTCAGGGATTGATTTCCCTATATCCCGCACCATGGACACCCGCTGGAGCTTGCAACTTGGAAGGGGAATCCCCACACAAGACCTCTTGCGATACAAAAACTATCCCCCCAGATACGCCTCACCACCCCGAATCCAACGAGCATATGCTTAGTTCTTGAGGTGACATGGAGAGGAGAAGAAGGTACCCCCGAAGCTTGCCCACTCTACAATACGGTGACTGAGAACAACAACTTTACATGAATGGTTTTCAAAAGAGAACCAGTGTGGACCGTGTCGTCCTGTGATCACAGCAGCTCCCCCAAACAAACATGACGGGTTTGGTTGAGTTTTCAGAGGTCATGGGCCATTCAAGGCCCTCTCGATGGAAAGCTAGAACAAAGTAAAACAACGACGTTGTTGACGGGTTAGATTAAGTGATTCTATGGTAAGATTCGTACATGAAAAGAAGGAAGATGGTTACCTTGTCGGTAATTGCTCTGAGGTGGTCCACACTGATGCTTCTCCTCGCCTCTCTCCAAAGAAGACAATCAACTCAGTAGGCGCCCCATGGCCGATGGTCCCCAATTGAGAAGGAGGAATGATGGTAAAGAGTTTGAGAGGATTTTTCAGGTGATAAGGAGGTACTGGGTGTAGCTTTTCCCTGTGGTTTGGGGTTAGCAGAATGTGCCACAACAACAACCACCCACTGGTATATTGGGAATTTTTGATGTAGGGCACCACACGGAATGAGTTAGGTTTTGTTGAATGCGGCAAAGAGAAAGGAATCTGTTTGCGGAGAAAACACAAAAAACAAGTCATCCTAGCGAGTGAATGGTCAGGAGCGGGATTTTGGCGTTGCACAAATCGTGCCCCTGAGGAAACTGGAGGTAGGGGGTGCCTGAGTCCCACTACCTGACTGCCCGACCCAAAATGCATGTGTGACACATTATGTCATGGGCTCTAAAGTGAGGGGCACGTGAAAAATAATGTCCATTAATTTGGATGCAATCATAGGTTTACACATGCATCTTCTTCTAGGTCAAATTGGGGGTACAAATGACATCTGATTGGGCTCAAAATTGGTGTGTTGCACAACTAGGATGAACTGATTACTAATTTGGATTTGATCTAAGTTTTGGGGTTAACTAAGTTATAATTTTACCATTATGCATTAATCTCACACTTAATGTAATGAACATAACCTAATGATCAATTATGGTGAAACCTTCCATCTAAACTCGAATCTTGTTCCTCTGAGATCCCAAGACTATCCTAGTGCACAATCTAGGGTCAAGACATCTAGGTTAGTATAATTACAAATAAGTTCCCAAATTCAAATGTTATGGTAATAGTATCACAAGATTTCATTTCTATGGAACCCTAATGGGTAGATTAGGGTTAAAGGATCTGAAAGCTAACTAGTTCACTCTAGAACATGAAAAATATGGTCTTAAGCGGTGACTAATAAATTAAGGGACAAAGAAAGGGAAAATATAGGTTTGTACTTGGAATTGAGGATGTTACAACACACCACTCCTTAAAAAGTATTTGGTCCCCAAAATCTCAAGCAAAGAGGGAGGGGTAGTTCTACAACATCTCTTCTTTCAACTTCCAGGTAGTTTCCTCAAGGCCATGGTACTTCTAGATAATCTTCACAAACTCAATCTCTTTGTTCTTCAATTGCTTTGTTCTAGAGTCTACGAACTTCACTAAAAACTCTTTGTAGGATGGATCTTTTTGTAACTCAATAGGCTCAATAGTCAGCACATGAGAAGGATTCTTCACATACTTCTTCATAACAGACACGTGGAACACATCGTGAATCTTGTCATAAGTGGGAGGAAGGGATAGATGGTAGGCACACTCTCCAACCCTATCTAAGATCTCAAATGGTCCCACATATCGAGGGATCAACTTGTCTTTGACTTTATACCTTGCTATGGATCATATTGGCTTTATATTTAGAAACACAGAATCACCAACTAAGAAACTCACATCAGATCTCTTCTTGTCTACATTCACCTTTTGTCGATCTTGGGCACCCTTAGTCCTCTTCTTGATCAAACAGATCTTTTCAGTCATCACTCTTCATCAGAGCCTGTGCACCCACGTCATCCCAGTGTAGTGGTGAACAACAAGGTCAGCCATAGAGTGCTTTAAAGGGCGGCATATCAATGTTGGCTTGGTAGTTGTTGTTGTAAGCAAACTCAGACAACGGAAGGTATTTGTCCCAGACACCTCCCCAATCCATCACACAAGCATGCAAAAAGTCCTCCAAAATTTGTATTGTCTACTGAGACTAACTATCCATCTGAGGGTGGTATGTTGTGCTGAGACATAGGTCAGAACCCATCTCCTCCTGTACATGCTTCCATCAATGAGAGGCAAACTTTGGGTCACAATCAGAAACTATCACCTTAGAAATCCATGCAAGAGAACAACCCAGTCCACGTACAATTGTGTCATATCATAAACCTTGTATGTACTCTTAAATGGAAGAAAGTGAGCCGACTTGGTCAGACGATCAATAACAACCCAAACTATATCTTACCCACACTTTGACATTGGAAGCCATGTAGCAAAATCCATTGTGATTTTCTCCCATTACCACTCTGGTATCTCAAGTGGATGGAGAAGACCACCAAGACGTTGATGTTCAATCTTCACATGTTGGCATGTCAAGCACTTTGCAACATATTTAGCAATATCCTTCTTCATGTTCTTCCACCAGAAACCTCATTGTAAGTCCTTATACATCTTCATGGTACCAGGATGAATCGTTTACTTGAACCCATGGGCTTCACCTAGAATGCTCTATCTCATATTAGAAACATTATGTATCTATAGTCTATGGCAAAATCAAATAGAACCATCCACTCTAAGAGAAAACTCAGACTATGTTCTCTCTATCGGCATCTTCATCTCATTATGCTCAGGGCTATCCAACTTTGTAGCTACAACTTCAATAATCCAAGTGGGAGTGATAGTCAAACTAGCCATCTACACTCTTACATTCTCCACTAAAGAGTCATCACCAACATCTGGAAGCTCAGGACTCCATCTCAAACATGTTCTAAGATCCTTCATAAGAAACAACTAATAGAAGCACAAGTTGCATCCTTCTTTCTACTCAGGGCATTAGCAGCAACATTGGCTTTACCTGGGTGATAAGTGATGGTAAAGTCATAGTCTTTGAGGTATTCCATCCATCACCTCTGGCATATATTCAAGTCCTTCTGGGTCATCATGTAGCATAGACTCTTGTGGTCACAGAAGACTTCAAATTGTACCCCATACAAGTAGTGTGGCCAAATCTTCAGAGCACGAACTATGGCACCTAGCTCCAAATCATGTGTAGGCCAATTTCCTTCATTCAGATTCAATTGGTGAGAGGCATAAGTGATCACTCATCCTTCTAGCATAAGGACACAACCCAACCCTAGTTTAGAAGCATCAATGAAGATAACATAGGGTTTGCCCTCAACAGGAAGAGAAAGCACATGAGTAGAAGTCAAACACTTCTTCAACTCTAGGAAGCCCTTTTTACATTCAGGATTTGAGATGAACTTTGCATCCTTGCATGCTAGCTTCATCATCAGGAGAGCCAAATCGAAGATATTCTTAACAAACCTCTGATAGTAGCCTGTCAAGCACAGAAAATTTTGTATCTCTGAGGGGTTCTTTGGTGATTGCCACTTTGTCACAACATCAATCATAATAGGATCAACAACAATATGTCCCTCCAAGATAAAATGGACAAGGAATATCACCTTGTTGAGACAAAACTCACACTTTGAGAACTTTGCATAAAGTTGGCATTCTCACAAGGCCTGAAGAACAGTACGCAGATGCTCACGGTACTAGTCCATAGTCTCGAAGTAGATAAGCACATCGTCGATGAACACCACCACGAATCTATCAAGGTAAGGATGGAAGACCCAATTGATCAGGTCCATGAAGACGGCAGGAGCATTGGTTAGGACGAATGACATGATTAGGGACTCATAATGCCTATAACAAGTGTGGAAGTCTATCTTCAGTACATCACCATCCTTCACGTGCTAATGGTAGTAGTTGTTGGATCTAGGGCTCTAGAGGGGGGTGAATAGAGCTTCAAAATTCTCACAAGATAAGTTATACCTTCAAATTATATCAATCAAAACCAATAGCTTAAATGCAATTTGAAGTCCTAACTAAACAAGCATAGAAAAGGATGAGAGAAATTCAAACAAGCACTTGGACAAGGTGGTTTAGAGTGGTTCCACTCTCCAAACTAGGAGAGAGTCAATCCACTACCTAGAGAGGTCAACCTCTAGGACTTTGCAATCTGTGTATACTTTTATTCCATTCATAAGAGATACAAGGATACCACCATATGTTCCAAAGACTTACCTATTCTAGACAAGAGTCTTCCACCTACACAAGGACTTACCCACTTGATCAAGATGTCTTCAACCATCAACAAGGACTTACCCACAATTTCATCAAGTCTTTGGCCTTAAAGGAATTTTCCCACTCTTCTTGAATCTTGTCCTTGCCCTTCTCCTTCACCTGGAGAATATTTTCATCTCTTCTTCAACCTTGAAAAAGAACAGCAACAACTTCACCTTCACTCAGATTAGCTTGCTTCACCTTTGCTTCTTTGAGAAAAGGGGTAGGGAAGATGGAATGGAATGAGAGCTTTACAAGCACAAGGAAGTAGCTCTCTTACAACTGGACTAACTCACTCATAATCATGAAATGCTATGTAAATGAGAGAGATAAAGGGGCTCAAGGAGTTGCAACACACTCAACTATAGCAAGGACTTAGACTAGCATGAATGAGAAAACTTGGAATGAACTCCAAGGGGTCCTATTTATAGCTGGGGGTGTTCCCTTGATTGTGGAATCTTAAGGACAAAATATAGTCATTTTCCAAGTTACAACAGATCTATTCTCACTCAAAACAACTCACCAATGGTTATAATCACTTGTTTTGCATTTTGCGTACAGTACATTCACTCAAGTTTCAATAAAGATAACTCGATTGGTCCACTAAGTGACAAAGCCAATTTTCAAATTGTCGGTTGAGTTTGTTCTGGGAAACTTGACCGATGAGTCAAAATTATTTTTCTTAGTCGATTGATTGGTCAAGTTTTGTGGGTGTGCAACTCAACCGATTGGTCTCTCTAGAAAATCCATCACTAGACCAGTTGAGTTTCCAACTCGACCGATAAACAACCTGTGACAAATTTTCTAAATTGATATTTGAGTGATCAAATGTTGGAATTAAGCGTCCCTAATTTTTTCTCATCTTAGTTACAAGTCATATCATTAATACAGGTGATTACAAAAATCATCTAAGGTCATTTAGAGTGATTTCCCAAATTGCACACTTGCATTGCTTTTGACTCAAACTTGAACAAGCTAGGGCTTGTGTAATTTGATCCTTTTCATGTACCTAAAGCCTGAAATCAATCTTTAACAAGCATATTAGATACATAGGAATGGAATGGTTAAGTCATTATCAAACTATGGGCAATGTATAACTCTCAAGTCAACGTTCTCCCCCTTTCTGACAATGACAAACCATTCCTCAATCATATTGAAAAGGATATGTAAAGGTATACCTTTGCCTTGTGAATTGCAAGGGGATTCATGATTTGAACAATGTGAATTGCTCCCCCTCAATCTATGCTTACTCTTACATGCATAGTTAGTCTATCTACACAAAGCAACATGACATGTATACTATATGGTCCTCTAGCAAGTCACATGATAAAGTATATAATGAACAAGAAAAGGATCACATAGGCAATAAAAAAAATATGGTTGAGCTTCAAAATATTGAACTTCTCTCCCCCTTTTGACATTATCAAAAAGGAAGGGGGTAGAAGAGCATAGAAACAAGTCTTCTCCAAGTACAACCAAACATACATCCACAACATGCAATCTCAAAGCACACACCAAACAGAGACGAGAGAAACATACAGTCAAAGTTATAATCAAAATATGGTAAACATGGCACCAACTCATGAGATATAGTAAATCAAATAGTAAGTGTACATAAGAAAAGATTAAAACCCCAAAATCATGTTCTCAAAAACAACTACAAGCCAAAATGATGAAAATGATAAAACAGTACAACTCAGAAAATGTGCCCAGATTTTTTCATACAAAATAGCCTAGAAAGATATATATGATCAACATCTAGATTAAAAACTAGAAAATCTAAACATCTAGGTCATCTATATCCACATCATCAACATCGTCATTAGAAGATTTTGGCTTGTAGTCATCATCTCCATCTGAAGGTGTAGCAGAGACAGCAACATCACCTTCATCACCAAAGGCACCAACAGAGCTACCATCATCCTCAACATCTTCAGAAACCTCCTCCTTATCAGCAGCAACCTCCTCACCAGCCTGGTCTGGCATCTCCTCGTCAGCAAGATAACCAAAACCACAATCGGGCCAACGGGCATTCTGCTCAGCCCAAGATATGCCAAGAGCATGAAGCTCATTGGCCTATGGGAAGAAAGGAGCAGAACAGCCAAGACTAGCAAGCAGAGTGGCCAAGGGGCCAACTGTCAGATGCATCACTCCAGGGGTAGATCCACCAACAACAGAAGGTGTAGCAGTGGGTGGAGGGGTTGTGTAAACGTGATCATATGCATAGGATGCATAGTCACCTCTTGGGTAGGGCTGGTAAGCAGGATAAGGATGTGCATAAGATAAGTTCATGTTAGACATGATGGCACAATGGTCATGATGCATGTGCTCCTGAACCTAAAGGTTATACGCCTATTGATGCATCATGTAGCCCATAAGGGTTTCATTGGATACATGGAATGAGGTGTGGGTAGGTCGGGTAGGCTGAGGTGGTGGAGGTGCATGGGTGGAGGTATTGGTAGAGGCACCAGGTGTGGTAGAGGATGGGATAGGCACATACTTCTGAAGTGTGGTCTCACTGATACAAACTCCTTTTCAGGCATATTTGTACTGAAGGTCATGGAAAAGAGATTTGCCCATGGCAAGCTGAAAAAGACCACAGATCATGGTTGGGTAGGGAGGGTGGGTGCCACAGGTGTTCTTCCCTACATCAAAGCAGGTCATGTGGTGGATAACATATCTTGCCTACTTGACTCCTATGTTCTTCCAGATACAGTACATAATTACCGCAGTGTTTTCTATAATTTCAGTCTAATTTTTCTTGGGATGAATATTGCAGCTAACAACTAAGGCAAGTATGTGGTTCTTGAGATCTAAGGCGGAGGAGGTAAGGGTATACTTCTTCCTATATGGGAATTGAGGCTTCTTCAAGAACTTATGAATATCAGGGAGAGTAAGATCATATTGCTTGTAGAAGGCCTCATCCTCAGCTAGGTCAAAATACTCGGGGTAGTCCTTCCTCCAGGTGTCAGTCACTTCAGTACCTGAAAAGAAGATGTTCAGGGTATCCTCAAAGACTTAAAATTTCTTCCAAGTGATCATGGAAGTGAGGACTAGTTGAGTATTGGGTGGTGGTACGAGTGTGCCATAATTCCATTACAAGTTAGCATAGAATTCATGAACGGTTTTTCTACTAGTTATGGAATTGTTGTAGCACAAGTGTTTGACACATAAGGTGGAGAGATGGTGATTGTATAACAACTCAGCCACTTGATCAATGACCCTTTGTCTATGAGGGGATGGATCAAAAAGGGCACGAAAAGGAAAATGATTCCTAGCAAGGAGGTCCTTGTACCTATTAAGAGCCTCATTGGAGACAAAGGAGGTGTCATCAATGGGAATGAGACGCGGATTGGTAGACGATGATGGTGCACCAACTGAGGCGGCCCTCTTTCTCCTATTAGATGCCATGAAGAGGAAGAAGAGAGAAAAAGCAAGAGAAACACAACCAAAACCTGTCCACACGGCTAGGGTTGATAGGAAGGAGGTCAAGGTAGGTCGAACTAGGTCTAGGGAGAGGAAGGTAGGGGCTAGGGTTGTGAGCTTGAGGGAGCTAGAGGTTGGATTAGTTGATTTTTTTCTAGTTGAGAGGGAGAAAAGTCGGTCGAATATAACTTATGTTTGCTCCAGCTCGACCATCGGTCGAGTTCTGTGACTCAGAAACTCGACTGATCGGCTCTTAAACAAAGCTCTCAGCCACTAATCAGTACAGTTGGCAACTCGACCGATGATCCACCTGAACCAACATTAGAAAATCTAATTTCTAGCCATATGAGTGCTAATTAAATTTATTTTTTAAGTCCATTTTGCATTTTAAACATACTTAGGCACACATCACTCATCATTGGGTAATATTTTGTGATAAAACATGCATTTGCGAAAAATACTCAAAAAAGAGAAAAATAAGGCAAAAGGAACATGAAAATTGATTTTTAGCATGTTAGCAAGCAATGGTGATCAAAAAATAAACATAGCATATAGGATAGATGAAAACTAGCTAGAAGGCATATCTGATTCATTCAAAGTAGTTATGAGCAGTTTAGATCTAATAAAGTTAAATTGCTCTCTAGCTAGAGGTTTAGTGAAAATGTCAGCCAACTGATTTTCTGTGTCCACTTTGTGATATAGATATCCTTTTTAGCAATGTGATCACAAAGAAAATGATGGCAAACATTTATATGCTTAGCTCTAGTATGCAAGATAGGATCATATGACAATTTAATTGCACTAGTATTATCACAATAGATAGGAGAAGCATCAAAATGAATGTTAAAGTCTTGGAGTATTTACTTCATCCATAGGACCTGGGCACAACAACTCTCGACTGCAATGTATTCAGCCTTGGTGGTTGATAATGCCATTGTGCTCTATTCTTAGAGAGCCAAGACACCAAGCATGGTCCTATGAGAAAGCAAGTTCCACTTGTGCACTTTATATCAATCAAGCATCCTGCGCAATCTGCATTACTATAAGTTGTAAGAGTAAAGTCCCTTGACTTGGGATACCATAGACCAAAATTGGAAGTTTTGGCGAAGTACCTTAAAATCCTCTTAACAGCTATAAGATGTGATTTCTTAGGGTTTGATTGAAAGTGAGCACACAACCCAACACTAAACATTATATCAGGTCTAGAGGTAGTTAAGTAAAGTACACTTCTAATCATACCTCTATAGAGCTTCTCATCTATCTTCTCACCTTCTTCATCCTTATCAAGTTTGGCAGTGTTTGACATGGGTGTGTCCATCGGTTTGGTGTTCTCCATCCAAAGTGCTTGAGTAGTTCATTTGTGTACTTGCCATGGTTGATGAAGTTCCTATCTTTAGTTTGCTTGATTTTAAAGCTGAGGAAGAATGTGAGCTCACCCATCATACTCATCTCAAATTCACTCTACATAAGATCACTACATTCTTTGCAAAGATCAAGGTTAGTTCTGCCAAAAATGATATCATCAACATATATTTGAATGATAAGAAAACTGTTAGAAGTGTGTTTTAGAAATAAGGTAGAATCTACTTTGCCCATGATATACCCATGATCTAAGAAAAAGTTCTTTAATTTCTCATACCAAGCTTGAGGTGCTTGTTTGATTCCATAGAGAGCTTTTTGCAACAAATAAACATGGTTAGGTAAACTGTCATGTTCAAAGTCAGGGGGTTGTGAAACATACAATTCCTCCTCAATTTTACCATTCAAAAACACACTTTTAACATCCGTTTGATACAAAAGAATTTTTTTATAACTGGTAGAGGCAAGCAACATACGAATGGACTCAAGTCTAGCTACAAGTTCATATGTTTCATCAAAATCTATACCTTCCTATCCTTGAGCCACTAACCTTGCTTTGTTCCTTACCACTTTACCGCTTTCATCAAGCTTCACTACTAAAAAAATGGTCTATAGCGTCGGTTTTTTTAAGCCTGTAGCGTCACTTTTTAACTGATGCCTAAGTGGTCGTCGCTATAGAATTTTCTCTATAGGTTAGTTTTATTGACCAAAGAAAACCAACCTTATAGAGTAAAAACTGACCCAAGAGGATGTAAAAAACCTGACCCAAGTGAGAAAGAAGAGGTTGTAAGGTCAGTTATTACTAAAAAATCCAACCCTAGAAATGTCATGTAAGGTCGGTTATTTCTAGAAAACTGACCCTATAAAGAAACAGAGGTTTTCTCAGTCGAGAAATACATCGACTGATAATGTTTTCAGTTGAGAAAATTGTCGACCGAGAATGTACTGTCTTAAACTTCTTAGAGGTCTTGTAAGGTCGGTTATTTGTAAAAAAACTGACCCAATAGAGTACAAAAAATGTGCTTTCTGATCCCATTGCCTATAAGGTCAGTTATTCCTAAAAAACTGACCCTAGAAGTTAAAAAACCAACCCTATAAAGCAACAGAGTTCTTGTAAGGTCAATTTTGCTCGGTTGTAAAACTTGTCGACCGAGTGACTTTCGATCGAGAAAATTATTGACCAAAAAAAGTAGTCCCAAGGGTCTTGTAAAGTCGGTTATTTCTAAAAAAACTGACACAGTAGGTCTCTAAGGTCATTTTTTTAATAACTGACCCTAGAAGTCACATTTTTTAAAAGAAAATTTATGCAGAACAGAAATCTTTGGAATAGAAACCTGTAGAACAGAAATCTACTTTACACAGTTCAAAGCTACAATAGAAATAGACTTGCAAATGCAATGATGCAAGCTAGAAAATGCATTCCAAAGCCATTTGCTAGCTTTTATGTCCAATCCTTTTTGAATTGATGTATTAATTTCCAAACCACACACATTCATAACAATAATAATTCACATATTCAGTTGACACATACTCATACACATATCAAATACGGACATTCATGAAAGTCTAAGATAGATTCATTCAGTTGAGACATAGCACATACTAACAACAATGATAGATTGCAAGTCTAAGATGATATTAAAATTTATGTCAGATATAAAAGTAAATTTGATAGAGTTTCAAAACTACATACACAAATGAAGCTATGCATTCACTCCAATGCTATAGTCACTTCATTAAGAAAAGCCTCTGACCACTCTTCTCGGAATTCATTTAACTCATCAAGTGTGTAAGGCTGAGTTGTAAAGATCTACAATAGAAAATGCACGTGCTGATATTTTATAAAATGAGTACATTTCACTTATAAATTAATGATGTTATTCTTTATTACCTGATCTATAGTTTGAATGTCATTTGATGCTCCTTTGACAATAGCTTGCATATATTTCATTACATAGTAGCCACAAGCCCAATTATCATTTTGTATATGACACTACAAATAAAAAATTATACTTAATGTTAGTAAACTACTATAAATAGAGTTGAGATAAGACTATAAGGGTTGACATATAAGAGTTGACATATACAGTATTATAAGAGTTGTACATATATAAGACTAAGCCTCAAAGTAGTTACCTTGATATTTTTCAAAGTCAATGTCTTTAATTTTGTGGGTATTATTCCTCCACCTTCACGAAAATCCTTTATACCCTTATCAATTAATTGATTACGATAGTTGTCAAAATAGAAATTCTAAGTAGAAATATCATGTTGAAGCATAACAATTGATGTGGTAGAAACTAAATTTATGTTTACTCCATAGTTGGCAATTTTAGTTTGTGTCTCCTTTTTGTTATTCCCATTGGGTCAAGATAATAGAAAGTTATCAATTTTGGGACAACCACCACTAGTTCCCAATGTTTAGATCTGAGTAAAATGCATATTGAAAACAAATATTAGAATTATAAATTTAGTCAATATTGAAATTATATTGAATAATAATACTTACTTGACGTTAAAAGGAATTAGGATAATTTCTTTTCCCACACTGGAAAAATATTTGAATGCAATACATAAGTACTCATTCACATCCTCAATGTGCATCTCCACTTGACTAATGATGAAGGAACTAAGAATCCAACATTCCTTATATCAAAGTTTGTCGTCTCGGTATATAAATGGCTGTAAAACATTTGTAATCATTTCATATATTAGAAATAAGCCAAAAATGTATATTGGAGTTTTCTATATTGATGAATCCTTACCTTATCCATACTTCTAATATTGAAGTATTTAGCCAATCATACCAGAACAAATCTTTAATATCATCAAGAAAAATAAAATTCTCAAAGTCCCTTCCCAGTTGCATCTTCTGTTAAATTGACCAACATATGTGATCCCGAGCTTTGGTTGGCTAAGTATCGACACAAACATTTACATTTGCTTCCCAATTAGTCAAATGTAGCTTCAAGAATGAAAGATGGCTTGGGCATAGGAGGACGACTAGTAGAATTTTTACTTTTTGGTTTACAAACCTGTTAATTAAATTACATACTTATATTACACAAGTTCATATATGCAGTAAAATATGAAAAATATGGTAGAATTCAAGTATACATTGTCATTAATAACCAAGTGTCTAGGCCAACCCACCATAACACCCTCTTCTTCTTCAACTGCACTATATTCAGGATTAGGTATGGGTAGTGGTTTGTCCCCCATTCTGTCATACACAAGATGGATGGACACACGACAAATTTCATCAGTAATTTCTTGGCAATGCAATGTACCACCAAGGTTGTATACCTTTCCCGCTGCCACAACATTATATTCTAGAACCTTCACTACAAGTTTACAGTTCATACCAACCTAGAATTGAAATAATATAAGTTATATACAAAGCGGTAAACCAGATACCTACTACAACTAATATATATAATCATATATATATATATCATACTAATAACACAACATATAGAACAAAAACTTAATGTAGATTGTTGTGGTGGGTCATTGGGAGTGCTCCCATAACCTTCTACAGTTTTAGTATGACCTTATACCTCATCATCTGATAGACACACAGTTTGAATAGGTTGAGAAGGTTGAGTTGAGTTGGCTGAAATAAAGACATTATTCTTTTACTTTTTGTGCTACTAATGCTTCAACTTCCTCTTGTGTAAGACCTCTTGAACGACCTCTTTTAGATTGCGAAGGGCCAAAATAAGACTTGAATTCTATGCCAGTTCCTAATCCCCTAACACGGCCATGATACTCCTTCGTACCAAGAGAAACTGATAGTTCATCCATGTGGCCAGTTGGGATGAACTTTCCTTCCTTCCTTTGCTCATGGAGATCAATCTATTCATAGTTAATAGAAATATTAAATCATAATATCAATTAGATATAAATAAATCTAAGTTTGTGGGGGTTACTCTTTACTTAGTTGGGATAAACCTACCATCTTTTGTGCCACCTCCTTAGTTGTAGGGTTGACAACTTCACCTGCTCAATTCTTTCTAGCATCAATCCACTGCAAGTGTCAGGGTGGACGCTCAACTTGAGTTGTACTAGACTCTTCTCCAGAAGAGAGTTGCTTCTCTTGTAGTTGGTGGCAGAAGGCATAACCATCGGGCCCCAAGTGATGGTCATGTACATTTTGGCTCGTCTTTCCTTTTGGGCCTCGTGAATAGCCTGATCATTTAAAATGAGGTATTGCAATTTAGACTTGGCAAACATATATAAAAAGATTCACCTCCTTAATTGTATAAAATTAAAGATTCATACAATACATCACAATCTTTATTACCTAAAACTCTTCCATTTTCCTAGTTGCAACAAATCTTTCCCACACCTTAGGATCTATAAAAACATACATATATGTTGCTTTCTTCTTTTGTTTAGGATTATCTATAAATTCCCTTTTGAGATATGTCTTAAAAGCCCTCCATCGTACACCACAATCTTGTAGCACTTTTTTCTTGTGATCTTTTTCATTTAGATGAAAAACACCCTATACATGCAAAAGAAGCAATAATGTTGTCTTAAAAGGATATGTCTAGCAAACTAAATTAGAATCAATAAACAAAAATATATTAAAATAATATCACTTCCACTCACAGATATATCTTTCCATAGGAGGTCTTTTAAGGCATTAGAAACATCATGCCAATTTTTTATATCTATTGCCACCTTACTACGCGCGATCGCCCCTACGTAAGCTTGAAAGCACTAGCATGTTCCCCAATAGGTGCTCATGTGACATCAAACTAGACTGCCAATTTCTCCCCTTTGGCCCTGAGCTCCTGTAGCCTACTCATCAATGTGGGACCTCTACTTTTCTTAGAATCACCACTACCATCCTCATGATGCTCATGCTCAGAATGTTCATTTTCACTTGCCATTTTAGAACCTACAAGTATACATGATAAAAGAAACATAAGTGATAATAAAAGCACAAGTGGTTGAATGATATATGATGTATATTTAAAAGATTATGTGCTTGAATGATAATAAAATAAATAATTCAAAGAATGCATGCCTCTCGTATTGGTTGAGTTGTTAGTCAAGTAAAATTCCTTCATCGTCTTGGCATTTATAGTATTCATCGGTGTTATCTTCAACATTTACACTTGGAAAACCAACTGAGAAAGGGCTGGAATCACCATACTTTTCGTAGTATTCTTCTTCATTTATAAGATCTATAGTAAACTGTCTTTTTCCATGAAGAATGACATACAAATTTTTATTTTCCGGGTCATCAATATAGAATACTTGTTTTGCTTGGTCTGCCATGATGAATGGCTCATCTTTCTCACCAATCTTTTCAAAAATCACCAATTTGAAACCCAACTCATCCACTAAAACTCCTTTGTTGTTGTCAACCCAATTACACCTAAAGATAGGAACTCTGAAATTTGTATAGTCCAATTCCCATATGTCCTCAATGACTCCGTAATATGACATCTCAGCTTCACATGGTCTTTTATCTTTGGCACTAGCAAAATACAACGAACAAGCTTGAATAGTGACCCCACTATTTTGGACTACACTACTTTCATCTTGACGTTTTATGTAGTATGAAAATTTGTTTATGTCATAACCTTCATATGACATGACATCCATTTTTGGCTTAAAGGCGAGCCATTTTATGTTCTCAACAACGCTATTCGGTGATTCAGATAGTTGATTAAAGACTTTCTCTTCAAATCACCTAATAAATGTTTGATTATGCTCTCTTGCAAGCCACATTGAACTGGATCACAGATGATTTCTCTTGATAAGATCATGGTGTTCTGTGATGTAGCTACTAACTTCATCGATGTTGTGTAAAATATACAAATGTGCTTGTTCCCATAACTCACGAGTGATTCCTTTCACTCATCCTCCCAGAGTTCCTTTGCCACAATAAGATTTAGTGTGATGGGAATTGTTTAGATCGCTAGAAGTTTCATTGCAATTCAAAAAATCATTGTAAAAGTCCATCACCTCCCTAGCCACATAACCCTTAATAATACTCCCTTCAGGACGATAACGATTCCGAACATCACCTTTAAAAACACTCATGTAGCTTTCAAATGGATACATCCAGTGTAAGAAAATTGGACACAACATTTTCACCTCCCTTGTAATATGTACTACAAGATGAACCATGATATTAAAAAATGAAGGATGAAAGTATATTTCAATCTGACACATGGTAACAATTACATCTTTCTGTAATTTATCGAGAGTATCAGGATGTATCACTTTGTTGCATATTTTATTGAAGAATAAACAAAGTCTTGTGAGTGCAAACATTACATGCTTCGGCAATATAGTTTGAATAGCCACATGTAAAATTGGTTGCATTAAGGTGTGACAATTGTGAGATTTGAGACCTATCAACTTTAGATCCTTCTTTAATACCAATATATGAATATTAGAAGAGCATCTTTGTGGAACCTTAATATTATACAAGCACTCACAGAAAGTCTTTTTCTCATGCTTTAACAAAGTGTAACAAGATGGTGGTAAATATGTGTGGCGACCCCTGATCTCCACTGATAATTCTTTTCTTATACCCACTAATTCTAAATCTTTTCTAGATTTGATTTCATCTTTAGTCTTTCTTGGTATGTTAAATAGCGTACCAATGATGCTATCACAAATATTTTTCTCAACATGCAAAAAAGTCAATGCAGTGCCTAATTGCCAAAGATCTCCAATAAGGAAGATCCCAGAATATTGACCTCTTCTTGTATAGAGATTTGTCACATGCGAGAGTACGACTACTTGAACTCTTTCCAAATTCATTAATAATATGTTTTGCCCTATCATATACAACATTTCTTGGTATATGTTTAGGAGCACTTTATTCCTCAGTTGACCCATTAAAGGTTTTGTGTTGCCTTCGATAAGGATGCACTGGTGGGAGAAATCTCCGATGACCAAGATATATGATTTTACCACCATGTTTCAGTCGGATTGAATCAGTATTTTCCTCACAAATAGGACATGCTTTGTATCCTTTTATGCTATATCCAGACAAATTTTCATAACCTGGAAAGTCATTAATCGTGCAAAACAACATAGCACGCAAACTAAAGATCTCTTTACGTGAAGCATCATATGTCATAACACCTTCTTCCCATAGTTTCATTAGGCCATCAATTAGAGGTTGAAGGTAAACATCAATATCATTTCCAGGTTGCTTGGGCCCTGATATCAATATTGACAACATGACATACTTATTTTTCATACACAACCAAGGAGGAAGATTGTATATAATAATCATAATAGACCACGTGCTATGTTGGTTGCTTAATGTACCATAGGGATTCATTCCATCTGTACATAGTCCAAGTCTTAGGTTTCTTGGTTCTTTACCAAATTGAGGGTATAATAAATCAATTTTCTTCCATTATGGTGAATCAGATGCATGTCATAGGACGCCATCATCATTGGCCTTTAACTCCCCATGCCAAGACAAATTTTGTGCATCTTCTGTATTAGCAAATAAACGTTGAAATTGCGGTATTATTGGTAGATACCACATCACCTTGGAAAGAGAACCATTTTTAGCCTTGGCTGAATTTGTGGTCTTATACCTTGATGCACCACATTTTGGACAATTTATCAAATTACTATAGTCCTTCTGAAATAACACACAATCATTTGGACATGCATCAATCTTCTTAGCCTCCATTCCCATTGGGCACATTATTTTCTTTGTTTGATATGTTGAAATTGGAAGCTTGTTGCCTTCAGGAAGAATTTCCTTTAGCAAAGACAACAATGAAGTGAAACTCTTATCGCTCCACCGGTTTTGAGCTTTAAGAGTATATAATCACATCATAGCACTCAACCTCGTGAACTTAGTACAACCCTTATATAATGGTTTTGCAGCATCATGGACAATGTTTGCAAATAAAAAGGTGTATCAATGACATTATCCCGACAACTACGTAGCATCTCATCAACCATATCATCCTAAATCGAGTCATCCTAAATCGGTTCATCATTGACATTATCATCATTATCTATATCTTTTATGCCACAACTATTAGTATCGACATTTTCTGATCCATAATTAAATTTCTCACCATGGCAATACCATTCATTATAACCTTATATGATCCCATTGCATATGACATGATTCTTAATTTCCTCACCAGTATCAACTTTCAAATTGTTACCATGATTTCTACATGGACAATATAGCCTATCTGTAGGTAGTTTCCTATGTTCCTCAGCAAATCTGATAAATTCATCAAGACCTTTGGAGAACTCTGGACTGCAACGGTTCTTGATAGACATCCAACTTCGATCCATTTTCTATATCACATTAAAATTAATTATAAAACTAAGCATTTAATATTGATACTATAAGTTGTAAGTTTTTATTGATAGGAAGTTAATTACTTTTATACTAAAGTGTACCACCTATCCCATTTTTGAATATTTAATCTCACTAGTAACTGTATAATGTATGTTGTAGTCTTGAAGAAAATTTCAACAGTATTTCCCCTAAGTTCTCCAAGTACACCATTGTAAATGGCAAATAACCACTCACATATGTACCCAGAGAACAAATGAGGAAATCCTACTGAAATTTTCTTCAAAACTAAACGTACATTATACAGTTACATCCTAAGTGAGATTAAATATCCAAAATTAATCTCAGACCAGGGACTATCTAAAATTTACTCCTAATGAGTAAATTTTGAACGGGTTTCTAAGTTGATACATGCATAAATGTATTATTGTCATATTTATATATTAAGTTAAACATCATGCATCAATGATCTCATCTATAAACCCTAAAGTGTCATCTGGACTACACAATTCCTATCCTCATATTTCTAGAATGTATACAATAATTACATATCTGACTGATAATAAAATGTAGATATGAAAGAATACATATTTTTATTATTAATTGGGTTACTAGTCAAATAAAATGAAAAAAATAATGTAACTGACCTAAGCCGCCGAGATGAAAATGAGAGAACCGTGAGCAAGAGGATGACTGGTTGTTGGATTGCCCTGTTGATCAGTTAAAGACCTGCAGTTGAAGATGCAAGGGTTCAATATATGTGGGTATACGACTGCAATGACGTCGTAAAAATATGTTGAATAGACTTAAAAAAAATACACGGTTTATGGGTAAACGGCTGTAATGATGCTAAAGAAAAAACCATAAAATATAGGATATCTCCCATCAAATTTTTGTGAAACATACATCATTTATGGGTATATGGCTGCAATGACACCCATTTACAGGTCTTGAAGCCACCCTAGAACAACAAACCAACGATGGTCAAGGTAGAGCTAAAAATAGTGACCAAAACTAGTTGTCGAAAAAATAAATTCAAACATTTTAATGCTAGTAGGTAGTATTTCGGTAGCAGGTAGGCATTTAAAATCATCAAACGGGGAAGAAATGAAGCATAGAAGAGAGCCTATTGGAGTTTCCAATGGCTATGGAATAGCTAAGGCAGAGGAATACGGTGGAGCATAAGAGTCTATGGAGGGGGTAATGGTGGAGGGTGCGGTGGTCCCACAAGAACCCGCGAGCAGGTCCCAACTCACCATGTCGTCCACTCTGACTGCACCACCGTCGGCTAGAACCCCTCACACCGCGAGCCAGGAAGCATGAAGAGACCGCCGAACAGTAGGTCCGGTGGCGCGCCGGACCCAAGAAGGTGAAACAGACGAAGAGGAAGCATGCAATACTACAAACCTGGCAAGTTGTGACCTGCGGATGAGGACTCGACGCCTCTACAAACATCGGCAAGACGGCGGTGGCTGCTCAAGGCAAGACGGTGGTGGCAGGTTCGTAAACCAATGACCAGTACCCTCAAGGCTTGCATCGTCTTTGTCAAAACAAAAACAACCTCACGAGCTAGCGTTCGCGCGTTAAACGAAACCCTAGAGTCGACAACGGGCTCGTGTGCAGAAGTGACGGCCAGAAACAGAAGCTCGGACAGCAGCGCGCGAGAGTAGTAGGTTTTGATCGAAATGGCGACCTAACCAACGCGGGCAACATGTTATAGTTAACCTATAGCGTCGATTAAAAGGGGAAAATTGACGCTACAGATGAAGTGGTGCCCACATTTTTGTCTCGGTCGAGAATTTTGTCGACCGAGGTGCCCTACAAGATCGGTTATAAGGAAAAAACTGACCCTAGAGGTACTTATACACGTGCGAAGGCAAAATGGAGCCAAAATTTTGTCTCGGTCGAATATTTTGTCGACCGAAATGCCCTACAAGGTCGGTTATAAGGAAAAAAAGCTGACCCTAGAGGTACTTATACATGCACGAAGGAAAAATGGAGCCAAATTTTTGTCTCGATTGAGATGACCTACAAGGTCGGTTATAAGGAAAAAATCGACCCTAAAGGTACTTATACACGTGCGAAGGCAAAATGGAGCCAAATTTTTGTCTCAGTCGAGAATTTTGTCGACCGAGATGACCTACAAGGTCGGTTATAAGGAAAAACCCGACCCTAAAGGTACTTATACACGTACGAAGGTAAAATGGAGCCAAATTTTTGTCTCAGACGCGAATTTTGTCGACCGAGATGTCCTCCAAGGTCGGTTATAAGGAAAAAACTGACCCTAAAGGTACTTATACACGCACGAAGGTAAAATGGAGCCAAATTTTTGTCTCGATTGAATATTTTGTCGATTGAGATGCCCTACAAGGTTGGTTATAAGGAAAAAACCAACCCTAAAGGTACTTATACACGCACGAAGGTAAAATGGAGCCAAATTTTTGTCTCAGTCGAATATTTTGTTGACTGAGATGCCCTACAAGGTCGGTTATAAGGAAAAAAATTGACCCTAGAGGTAATTTTACACGCATGAAGGCAAAATGGAGCCAAATTTTTGTCTCAGTCAAGAAAATTCTCGACCGAGAAAATACTGTCTTAGAGGTCTTTAGAGGTCGATTTTTTAAAACCGACCCTATAGATCGAGGCATGAAACCAAAATCGTGCAAATTTTCGCCGTGGGAAACTTAATGAGTCGGCTTTCTGATCCCATTGCCTATAAGGTCGGTTATTTAATGAAAATCGACCCTATAGAGATACACTACAAGGTTGATTATTTTAGGAAAACCAACCCAAGTGGTCTTAAGTTGTGCCCGCATTTTTTATAGACATATAAGGTCAGTTATTTAGAAAACCGACCCTATAGAGATACACTAAAAGGTCGGTTACATTAAGAAAACTGAACCAAAAGGTCTTAAGTGGTGCCCGCATTTTTTGTAGACATATAAGGTCAGTTATTTTGAAAAACTGACCCTACGGGTAGCGACGTTATTGGCCAAAAATGTAGTAGTACTTTTTGTGGTAGACCCACTTTGTGCCAATGATTTTTCTATCACCTGGGCTTGGCACTAGGGTCCATACTTTGTTATTTTCAAATTGCTCCAACTCTTCTTGCATAACTAGGATCCACTCGTCATTCCCAAGAGCTTCTTTGACATTCTTTGGCTCGAGTTGTGAGATGAAGACGTTGTTGGCTTGTTCTTTGTTGAATGCAGCCCGCGTCTTGAGTGACCACGTAAAATTAGATCTTTTGGATGATTCTTTGAAAAGTAGGGAGTTTGATCCTTCTTCTCTTCATATTTCTCTTCTTCTTGAGTGACCACTTATTTTCCCTTTTGGGTGATGTTGAGTTCTTTTTTAATAGGAATTACCTCACATGTAACATCATCATTTGGAACAATTTCTTTGGGAAAAGAGGGGTTAGTTTCAATAAACTTAACATTTATGGATTCTTCTACTTTAGCAAGATCAACATTAAACACTCTATAAGCCTTGCTAGTAGTGTTATAGCCAAGAAAGAAAGCATTGTAAGATTTCGAATCAAACTTCTTGAGAGAATCTTTAGTGTTCAAGACAAAATAAGGACATCCAAAAACATAGAAAAACTTGATAGAAGGCTTCCTACCATGCCATATCTCATAGGGGGTTTCTTTAAAGAAGGATGTGTAAAAACATGGTTTTGCAAAAAAAATGAGGTACTAACGGCTTCAACCCAAAACTTCTTTAGAGTGTCATACTCTAAAAGCATGGTCCTAGCCATCTCTTGTAGTGACCTATTCTTCCTCTCTACAATCCCATTTTTTCGAGGTTTTTGAGGTGAAGAGAAGTTATGTGCATATCCAGATTCTTGACAAAAACATTCAAAAAGATCATTTTCAAATTCTCCCCCATGATCACTTCAGATGGAAATGATCTAGAAAGAAGCTTTGTTCTCAACTCATTTACAAAAACTTGAGAAAATATCAAGTGCATCACTCTTAGAAATGAGAAAGAAGGTCCAAGTATATCTAGAAAAAGTATCGACAACAACAAGGCAATACTTGGAACCACAAAGTGGTTGAGTTCTCATTGGTCCAAATAGATCAATGTGAAGAAGTGCAAGAGCTCTCTTGGTACTAAGGACTCCTTTGTATTTGAAGGAGGACTTGGTTTGCTTTCCTTGGGTATAAGGTTGGAATTCCCCATCCTTTTCAAAATCCAATTTAGGAAGTCCCTTGACTAAGCCCTTTTTGCTCAACTTCTTCAACTGATGAATATTTACATGACCAAGCTGACGATACCAAAGAGAAATATCATTTGAATTGAGTACTAGGCATCTACCAACAACATGCTTAATAGATTCAAGCACAAGTACATAGAGATTACCACTTCTAGTTCCCTTATATGTGACTTGATAGGTGAGGGAATCTAGAATCAAGCATTCAAAAGAAGTAAATAGCACAAGGTAACTATTATCACATAATTGACTTGCACTAATTAAATTGTGATGTAGGCCATCCACAAAAAGAACATTCCAGATACACAAGGATTCACCTACATCACCCTCACTTTTTACCTTACCTTTCTTGTTGCCCCCAAAGATAACTGATCCTCCTTTCTTTTTGGTGAAGTTGTTGAAATGACTTATATCACCTGTCATATGCTTAGTGCAGTGATTATCAACAACCCATCTACCTTTTTCCTACAAGAAAGGAGAGTGTCAGTTCCCAAGATCCGGAGTTAGCTTGGGGACCCATTTCATCTTTGGGTTAGTCCCCTTGGGCTTGTAAGGACAATAAATAGAGTAATGATTATCACACTTGCAATGAAAACAAATCATAGGGTTCTTAGTGTCAGAGGACTCTCTTATGAAAAAGGAGGTCTCCTTGATCTTTTTCTTACCTTTGGATTTGTTCTTGCCCTTAGGTGATCCCCCTACAAATACCAAACCACTAGTACCACTTTGTTTGGTAGAATGGTCAAGGATTTCATTTAGGGAGTTTTTCCCTTTGAGGAATTTCTATAGAGAGGCCCTAAGTCTACGATTGTCATCATTGAGAGATATGATAGTAGAAGACAAACTAGCAATATCATTTCTAGCATGAACAAGGTCAACCTCTAGATAGAGGGCTTTAGTCAAATAAAAATCTTTCTCAAGAGAAATGGAAGAAATATCATTACTAGGCAAGGTAGGTCTAGAAGATAAATCATTAACTTGACCAAGCAACCTAGTATTTTTAGATTTCAACACTTGAATTTCCTTAAGATAAACATCCCTCTCATCCTACGAGCATCAACAAAAAGCTTAAATTCAACATTTTCAGTTTTAAGAGTTTCAAGATCATTTAGGCACTTTTGGTTATCTTCCTTAAGAGATTCAATGTTCTTAAGGGAGACACCATTATCTACTTCAGCTCCATTGTATTTGAGATCAAGATCAAGATATTGGCCTTGCAAGTTATCAATTCTCTCAAGATGAATTTTCTCATTAAACTCAAGAATTTCAAGTTTAGCATACAAATCATCAATAATTTTTCCTAACCTTTTTCTTTTAGCTTTACATTTAGCAAAAGAAAAATGGGTAGAAACAAGCATATCAATAAGAGTTTCCTTAGATAACTCATGCAATCTTACCTCACTTATCTCACCAATTTCTTCACTAGTAGAGGCCATAAGTGCAAGGTGGCACTCTCCATCTTCTTCGGAGCTAGAGCCACTTGAGGATGATTCCTCCCAAGCTGCATTAGCTGCATTCTTGTGTCTTTTCTCCTTCTTTTCCTTCCTCTTATACTTGCTATCCTTCTTGTACTTTTCCTCCTTCATGGAGCTGCCCTTGTGGTGTGACTTTCTTGACTTGGGACATTCACTCTTGTAGTGTCCCTTTTGTCCACACTTGTAGCATCTTGGAATAGAGAAGGAGGATTGCTTTCCCTTGAAATGCTTGCCCTTGGTGTAGTTGGCTTCATGCTCACTAGGGCCGTCATATTCACTTGAGGAGGAGGGAGATGTTTGGCAAGCAAGTTGTTGTTGAAGGATGACCACCTCCACTTGTGGTTTGAAAGAACTATCTTTGATCTTCTTGGATTTCTTCTCTTCTTGCTTGGCTTCTTCTTCTTGCTTGTCAGGCCTTGGCTCATGAGCTTGGAGGTTGCCAATGAGCTCTTGGTTGGGATGTCACCAAGGCTCCTCACTTCTTCAATGAAGGTCACCTTTGACTCCCATCTCTTTGGTAGAGTCCTCAAGATCTTGGAGTTGATTACACCTCTATCTAAAGTATCGCCCAAAGCAGCTAGGCCATTGATGATCACATTAAGCCTAGAGTACATCTCCGCACCCCTTCTTTCTTACCCATATTGAAGTTCTCTAGAAGGTTGTTCAACATGTATATCTTAGCCTCCTTGACTTGCTTTGTGCCCTCATATGTAATGCACAATTTATCCCAAATCTCATAGGCGGTGTCACAAGATGAGATGTGGTTGAACTCCATTGGGGTAAGGGATGCATAGAAAATGCTTATGGTTTTGGCATTGAATTGGGCTTCTTTTAGTGCAGCTTCATTTCATGTTGAAACAGCTCTGGTTGGCTCCTTGTATGGTATGACCATCACCTTACACATGTCAAAATTCATGCCTTGAATGTAGAACTGCATATGCCTCTTCCAATAGAGGAAGTTGGTGTTGTCGAAGACCAGAGGGCACATGGAGAAGCCTACCTCTAGGTTGAGTGAACCAAGTAGGTTGTCTCCTATATTCTTGTCTCGTGGGAGATTGTTAGAGAAAATCCTTGGCTCTGATACCACTTGTTGGATCTAGGGATCTATAGGGGGGTGAACAGAGCATCAAAATTCTCACAAGATAAGGTAGACCTTCAAATTATATCAATCAAAACCAATAGATTAAATGCAATTTGAAGTCATAACTAAACAAGCATAACAAAGATGAGAGAAATTGAAACAAGCACTTGGACAAGGTGGTTTAGAGTGGTTCCACTCTCCAAACCAGGACAGAGTCAATCCACTACCTAGAGAGGTCAATCTCTAGGACTTTACAATCCATGTATACTTATATTCCATACATAAGAGATATAAGGAGACCACCATGCATCCAAGGACTTACCTATTCAAGACAAGAGTCTCCCACCTACACAAGGACTTACCCACTATATTCAAGACGTATTCAACTTGCATCAAGTCTTTGGTCTTGAAGGAATTTGCCCACTCTTCTTGAATCTTAGCCTTTCCCTTCTCCTTCACCTGGAGAAGATATTCACCTCTTCTTCAACCTTGAAGAAGAACAACAACAACTTCACCTTCACTCGGAGTAGCTCGCTTCACCTTTGTTTCTTTGAGAAAAGGGGTAGGGAAGATGGAATGGAATGAGAGCTTTACAAGCACAACGAAGTATCTCTCTTACAACTGGGCTAACCCACTCATAATAAAAAAAAGCTATGTAAATGAGAGAGAGAAAGGGGATCAAGGAGTTGCAACACACTCAACTATAGCAAGGACTTAGACTAGCATGAATGAGCAAACTTGGAATGAACTCCAAGGGGTCCTATTTGTAACTGGGGGTGTTTCCTTGAGTGTGGGATCACTTAAGGGTGAAATATAGCCATTTTCCAAGTTACAATAGATCTATTCTTGCTTAAAACAACTCACCAACAATTATAACCACTTTATAGCATTTTTTGTACAGTACATTTGGTCGAGTTTCAATAAAGATATCTCAACTGATCCACTAAGTGACAAAGCCAATTTTCAAACTATCAGTCGAGTTTGTTTTGGGAAACTTGACCGATGAGTCAAAATCAATTTTTCTTAGTTGATCAGTCGGTCGAGTTCTGTGAGTGTGCAACTCAATCGTTGGTCTCTCCAAAAAATCCATCACTGGATCGGTCAAGTTCCAACTCAACCGATGAACAACCTGTGACAAATTTTCTAAATTGACATTTGAGTGATCAAACATTGGAATTTAGTGTCCCTAATTTTTCCTCATCTTAGTTACAAGTCATATCATCAATACAAGTGATTACAAAAATCATCTAAGGTCATTTGGAGTGATTTCCCAAATTGCACACTTGCATTGCTTTTGACTTGGACTTGAACAAGCTAGGGCTTGTGTAATTTGATCTTTTTCATGTACCTAAAGCTTGAAATCAATCTTTAACAAACATATTAGATGCATAGGAATGTAATGGTTAAGTCATTATCAAAATATGGGCAATGTATAACTCTCAAGTCAACAGTAGATACTACGCAAGTCCATCTTTGAAAACACAGTAGTAGACTTCAACTGGTCAAACAAGTCATGGATGTGCGGCAAGGGGTAACGATTCTTGATCGTAACTTGATTCAACATACGGTAATCCATGCACATCCACAAGGACCCATCTTTCTTCTTCACGAACAGGACAGGTGCTCCCCAGGGATAGACACTAGGGCATACAAACCCCATGTCTAGGACCTCTTGTAGCTACTTCTTGAGCTCAGCCAGCTTTGCAGGTGCCATGTGATGGGGTGGCTTGGAGATAGGAGTCATGCCTAGTACGAGGTTAATAGAAAAAACAACTTCTCATGTGGGAGGAAGTCCAGCCAGCTCATTGGGGAAGACATTAAGAAAATCCTAAACCACATCAATGTCATCCAACATCGGTGGTGTAGGGTTAAGAAAAACTGACGCCAAGTAGGCTCTACAGCCATGTGCGATGAGCTTCTCTGCCTTAAGTGTAGAAATAATGAACTGTCGATGTCCTTGCTTCCTTCCCTTGATACAAAAACGTTCGCCATCAGGGTGCAACAAACTAACCTTTTTATCTTCACAGAAGAGGGTAACCTTGAACTTCTTCAGTCAATCAATCACCAAGATAACATCGAAGGCCTTCATATTGAGGATGATGAAGTCTGACTCGAACATCTTGCCATAAATACATAGGTCTATAGTAGGAATTTTCAAGAAAGTAGAAGACATCTTACCAGTAGGAGTTTCAACCTCTAGCATATAGTCCATCAACATAGATTCTAATCATAACATGGTTACAAGTTTAGAAGATATGAAAGTGTTTGAGGCTCCAGAATCATATGATGCTTTTATATGTTGTTGAAATAAGTGCACAATACCTTCAATAACACTGTTATCATCAGTGGCCTCCACAACATCCATGGCAAAGATACATCCCACATGTTTCTCAATAGGTGGGTGACATCCATGCTGATTATTGTTCTTCAGGGGTTGTTGTGGATGAGGTTGTGGTTGTGGCTACTGGTGTGCCCCTGGCTGAGGTGGTGCGGAAACCCTTTGGATCTTGGGACACTATGGTCTGATGTGTCCAACCTGGATACACACATGGAATGTCAAGTCCCACACATTTGGTCGAGCTACAGGCTGCATGGTAGGGCACCTACCAAGAGGGTGGTGACGTCAGCAATAGTTTTACTTGTCACGACAATCATCGTTGAAGTTCTTCCACTTGTTGGGACTCTAAGTCGAGGGCTAAAAACCTGGATAGGCCTCCACAACAAGGGCCTTATCCACCATCTGCTGGAAGGTGAGAGGGAGTTGCGGAACAAGATCTCGTCCGACTTGGTAGCTTAGTCCCTGTAGGAAGAGTGTAGATCGGCGGTCCTCTCCAAGGTTGGTAGCATATCACTCTGATGGCAAGAACCTCTGAACATAAGCAAAAATGCTCAGGGATCCCTACTTCAATCTGTAGAACTCTACCTCCTTCTTCCTCAAGGCAGTGACACAGGCGTACTTCTGACAGAAAAGTGCAAGGAATTGCTCCCAAGACATGCTGGAAGTGTTGTGAGTTCAGGTGACACCATTCCACCAAACACGTATTGGCCCGTCTAACACGTAGGTGGAAAAGTGGACCTTCTGGTGAGGAGGGCACACCATGCCCTCAAAGGTACACTCAATGCCCAACACCTAGTCTTCGGCCTTATCCACCATCTCAATCTCTCCTTCGCCCTTGAAGTAGGGCGGTTGCATCTTGATGAATTCTACGAGGGATTACTCTTTGGGTTTCTCAAGAGGATTGGTGTTGATACACCCCATCATAGAAGTGGCCAGAAGCTAGAGCAAGACATCAAACTCGTGCTCGGGAGTAAGTGGAGGTGGAGGAGGGAGCTCCAAAAAAGGAGGCACAGTGATGACATGGTGACCTCCAGAGGTGGCATGTGCATCTAGTATCGTTAGCAGTGGCTCTGCGTGTGGCATCCCAAACTATGGGCTCAGCGGTGTAGAATATCCACCTACTAGCCTCTCATGGGACTGGGAGGACTCACCACTCTTGTCCCCGAATAGATTGGTTCTCCTAAAAACATAGATAGAGATAAGAATCCTAATATAAGTGTTGAGATACTAGATTGTCGACTGTTAAGGCTCTGATACCATTTTGTAAGGAGTGGAACCCACTAAGGGGATCACTCCCTACTCTATAATTTTGAGAACACTATAGCAATTCCCCAAACATTCATTCCTAACATATAGATATATGGGGAGCTAAATCACTTTCAAAATAATATGGCAAAATAAAGCACAAAGTCATAGCAATGAAAAATAAGGTTTAATTATTACATGATCCAATTATTTACAAGAACTCCTCCACATGGACATAAAGAGAATATAAAGGAAACTAAGACTAAATGGATCAGTTGCAGAAGGCAACCTAGACATCTCAGAAACTTTTGCGAACTACTACCGATCAGGTTCCACGAACCCTGGATCCTCGAGTACAAGCTCCTCCTCTAAAGTCACCACATGATCCTCTGCACCTGGGTGGAAGGGAACATCACCCAGAACATAGGAAACAAAATAGAGGTCAACAAAGGCTAAGTATGTACATATATAAAACACATTGGGCATTATAATGGGTTATAAGTATAAAAGATATGTTCCCACAAGAAAGGGGGCTATTTGCAATTATGTAAGTTTAAGAGAAATGTAAAAAAAGAAATGAGGCATGTTAAAGTTCATACTACAAGCATGATAATAAAAGTGTCAAACCATACAATCAACCACAAATCCAATTTAAAACAATATAACATTTGCATGCATAACAATGTAGACTAAATATACCTAAAACATGCCCATAACACCATAGGATCACGGCCTAAAAGAAATAAGGGTGGAAATGCACATCCAGGGTGGAATACACACACCCTATATAAGTATGGTTGTACATAAGTACCACTATTCGAGATATTGTAGCCAAACATGTAGCATGCATAAAATAGAGAGGCAAGACTCACATTTCAGTCAATTTTTCATAAAAAGGCAATCATAGCAAGTGGGATCCAAGAAATTATATACACAAGGTAATCTAGAAACTACGTGGATATAATGAGTCAACATCATGAAATATAAATGTCCAGTAAATTATACTGTCAATAGGAATAATAGTTCAAGAGATGCATCATTAAGAGAAAGTAGGTTTTAGTCAAATAATGCAAATAGAGGATGTACATACCTTATGATCATACCTAAATATTCAGTAACACCTCCTAATCTTAGGGCTAGGGTTGTCCCAACCTATTCATAATATATGTGTATTCAATTAATATAATTTACATTGAATCCTTTACTTAGAGAAAGACCCTACTGTAACCTAGAAATCCAGTCATGAAACCTATCCCATTAAATCATTCGTATTTTTCTAATTTCAAAATTGTATATATTTGTATTTTTCTGGTGAATCAATAATTAGTTACGATTTTTACAAGTTAAAATCATTTACTGATTAAAAAGGGAAAATAAATTGTGAACTGACCAAAATATCCTCAAATGAAATGCAATTATTAATAGGTATGTGACATTGCAGCTTTGGTCGAGAACATCTGATCATCCTTTGGTCAAACACAGGTCAAAACTGGGTAAAAGATGGTTTTACCCTTCTCAGGTGGTGATGGTCAAGATCCGGATCCATGGCCAGGACCGGGCTTTCACCCTAGGGATTGATTTCCATGTCTCCCGCGCCATGGATGCCTGCTGGAGCTTGCAACTTGGCAGGGGAATTCCCATACAAGACCTCTCACGATAAGGAAGTCATCCCTCTAAATACGCCTCACCACCCTGAATCCAACGAGCATCTTCTCAGCTCTTGAGGTGACCGAGAGATGAGAAGAAGTTATTTGCGAAGCTTGCCCACTCTGCAATACGGTGACTGAAAACAACAACTTCATGGGAGTGGTTTTCAACAGAGAACCAGTGCAGACCGTGTAGTCCTGTGATCACATCAGCTCCCCCAAACAAACATGACATGTTTGACTGAGTTTCCAGAGGTCAGGGACCATACAAGGCCCTCTCGACAGAAAGTCAGAACAAAGTAAAATGGTGGTGTTTGTCGACGGAGCAGATCAAGTGATTCTATGGTAAGATGCGTACACAAAAAGAAGGAATAGGGTTCCAAGATGGTTACCTCGTCAGTAATTTCTCTGAGGTGGTCCACACAGCAGCTGCTCCTCACTTCTCTCCAAAGAAGACGATCATCTCTAACAGATGTCCCACGGCTGGTCATCCCCAATTGAGAAGGAGGAACGATGGTAAAGAGTTTGAGAGGACTTTCCAGGTGATAAGGAGGTATTAGGTGATAACTTTGCTCGATGGTTTGGGGTTAGCAGACTGTGCCGCAACAACACCCCCCACAACTATATTGGGCATTTTTTATTTGGGGCACCACACAGAATGAATTAGGGTTTGTTGAATATGACAGAGAGAAAGGAATCTTTTGATAGAGAAAACATGAAGAATGAGTCATCTTAGCGAGTGAATGACCAGGAGCAGGATTTCGACATTGTACAGATCGTGCCCCCGAGGAAGCCAGAGGTAGGGGACGACTGAGTCCCGCTACCCGACTACCCGGTTACCCAGCCTGAAATGCCTGCATGACATATTATATCATAGGCTCTAAAGTGAGGGGCACGTGACAAATAATGTCCATTAATTTGGATGCAATCATAGGTTTAAACATGCATCTTCTTCTAGGTTAAATTGGGGGTACAAACGACATCAGATTGGGTTTAAAATTGGTGTGTTGCACGATTAGGACGAGTTGATTATGAATATGGACTTAGATCTATGTTTTGGGGTTAACTAAGTAATAATTTTATCATTATGCATTAATCTCCCACTTAATGTAATGAATATAACCTAATGATCAATTATGGTGAAACCTTCCAGCTAAACTTAAATCTCGTTCCTATGAGATCCCAAGACTATCCTAGTGCATAATCTAGGGTTAAGACATCTAGGTTAGTATAATTACAAATAAGTTTCCTAAATTCAGGTGTTATGGTAATAATATCATAAGATTTCATTTCTATGGAACCCTAATGAGTAGATTAGGGTTAAAGGATCTGAAAGCTAACTAGTTCACTGTAGAACATGAACAATATGGACTTAAGAGGTGACTAATAAATTAAGGGACAAAGAAAGGGAAAAGATAGGTTTGTACCTAGAATTGAGGATGTTACATCATGTTCACTAGAAGGAGGAGTAGACTGGTAAGCAAGTTGTTGTTGATGAACAATGGCCTCCACTTGAGCTTTGAAGGCTGCATCCTTTGTCTTCTTGGATTCCTTCTCTTCTAACTTGTCTTCTTCTTCTTGCTTGCCAAGCCTCACTTCAAAAGCTTGGAGATTCCCAACGAGCTCTTTGATAGCAATGTCACCAAGACTTCTTGTTTCTTTAATGGAGGTCACCTTGGATTGCCACCATTTGGGAAAATATCTAAGAATCTTGGATTTGACGTTCCCTTGGTCCATGGGTTATCCCAAATATGCAAGCCCAATTACAATGTTGTTGAGCCTAACATACATTTCAACAATTGTGTCTTTCCTTCCCATCTTGAAGTTCTCAAGCAAGCCATTGAACATGTAGACCTTTGACTCCTTGACATGCTTGGTGCCTACATGAGTAACACAAAGCTTATCCCATATCTCATGAGTTGTATCCAAAGTGGATATCCCGTTGAATTCAGTGGGGAGGGCTGAGTAGATGATGCTTATTTCCTTGGTGTTGAGTTGATCCTTCTTGGTGGGAAGCTTCATTCCAAGTAGCCATGTTTCCCTCCAGTTCCTTGTATGGAGAAGCAACCACTCTTCATATGTCGTAGCTCTTCCTTTAAAGGTAGAACTATATCCTTCTCCTCTAAGATAGGAAGTTTGTGTTGTCGAATATGGGGGGACGCATGGAGAATCCTCCTTCTATGTTGAGGGACCCCAAGAAATTATCATCCATATTCTCATCTCGGAGGAGCACTTAGCTTGGAGAAGACTAACTCTAATATCGCTTGTTGGATCAATGGGCTCTAGAAGTGGGTGGTTGAATAGAGTTAAAATGCTTAAACCAAATTCATTAGACCTTCAAATTATATCAAGAGATAAGGTTGCATATATGGAATTTGTGTGCAACTAAGCATACACAGCAAGGATGATAGAGATTGAATAAGAACAAGAACACAAGCTATGTATAGTGGTTCCAAAATTCAAAATAGAAGATGTACACCCACTACCTAGAGGGGTCAACCCCTAGGATTTGCAACCATTGCACACTTCTTATATTCCATTATAAGAGATACAATATGACCTTCCTTTTCTAGGGCAACGATACCTAGCCTTCCTTTTAAGGATCAAAGAAACCAATAACCATATAAGGACTTACCTATCATAGAGCACGACTCTTAAACCTTCACAAGGGCTAATGACTTTTGCAACGAGCTAACCACCTTCATCATGGATATCTCCTCTTGCAACAAGTCTTTACCTTGAAGTAATTATCCACTCTTCTCTTAGATATTTATCCTTCCAATCCACCTTCACTAAGGGGAAGCTTTCATCATCTTTGTTTGAGAGAGAATGATTGGAAAAGGAAAGTTAAGAGCTTCACAAGAGTACAATGAACCAACTCTCTCACAATAACCTATCTAACTTGGATTGATGTTGATCTATAGCAAGCTAGAGAGATAAAGGGGCACTTAGTAGACAAATCTACTCAACTATAGTTAGGAGCATAAGAAGAAAACTTGGAATGAAGTCCAAGGGCACCTATTTATAGTTGAGGGTGTCTAATAGCCAGTACATGACTTAGGAACCAATTCTAGCCATTTGGGAGGTTGCAACGGATATTTTTTCGAGCTTTGCAAGACTCCAACGGTTAGAAACACTTTTTCTACACATTTCGTATAGTGCCATCAATCGAGTTTCAATATAGATAACTCGATCGACAGTACTATGCGACAAAGTAATTTTGAGTTGTCAGTCGAGTTTATCCTGAATGAAACTCAAACAACAACTTCAAATTGATTTACATGTGGAAGGATGTCGGTCGAGTTTGTCCTGGGAAAACTCAGCCGACCCTGATAATTTATCAAGACCCATCCGGGATGTCGCTCAAGTTTTATATGAGTAAAACTCGACCGACAAAAGTGGTTGTGATGAATTTTATAAATTGATATTAAAGTGCATAAATATTCATTTGAAGTGCAATTTCTATTTTTCAGCTCAGTTACAAGTCATGGCATCAATACAAATAATTTACAAAATTGTCCTTAGTGATTTAAGGTGTTGTCCAAAAAAGTACATTTGTATTGATTTTGACTTGTATTTGGTCAAACTAGGGCTTGATTGAATTCATCCTTTTCATTTACCTAATACCTGAAATCAATCTCTTAAGACATATTAGATACATATGAGTGGAATGGTTAAATCATCATCAAAATATGGATAATGTATAATTGTTAGGTCAACAATAACGATACTGAAAGTTTGATGGATATTTACTGTAAGGACCCTGACCCAGGTTTTGGGCTAACCCTATTTGCTTTGCTTATGAAAGGTACTTAGAACCTTAATCTAATCTTCTAAGATGTTTTGGTATCATGTGACATGCTCATGTTTCCAGTTTGGTCCCTTTTGGATGTTGTTTGAGCAATGTTTGCTTGTTTTGGACCAAAGTGCAATTTACCCAAAGTAAGGGGTTATATTGCAATATGTTACATGTGGAGCATGCCTTTAGTTCTCTTTCATCATCAGAAAGAGAATGATGTTGTGGGACACCTTGTGGAGGACCTATGTGTCAAGTTTGAGCTTGGTTGGTTGATGTATATGCTTTTTGAGCTAGTTTTGATGTAAATTGCAATTTACCCAAAGTGGAGGGATCAATGTGCAATTTATCAACTATAGAGTCTTCTTGCTTGTGTGTGTAATAATATAGAATGAGTAAGGATGATGGGGCGCCATGTTTGGTTGATAGATGAGGAATGACATCCTTATATGGTCTTTATAACATATATGTGATACTTATGTCACCTTGTCCTTTAGTGTATCGGCTAGGACATGAAGGTCTGTCACCCAACAGGGGTGTGTCGGCCATGGCTGCTTCCCAGCTGCACGATACACTTCCTAGAGTGTATCACCAGGCCATGCATGAGCTGCTAGGGTGGCAACAAGTGGCGTTATGAGCTAGAGCAAGTGGCACCTTGGTTTATGTGGTTATGACACCTCTCCCTTGCTACCTCTCTATTCCTTGGTGTATATAACTCCCTTCCTCCTTATCCAAGCAATCCTTTTCGGCCACCTTCCTTCCCCTACCTGTATGTGTCGAGCATGGGAGCTTGGGAGCTAAGGAATACTCCCATGGAGCATGGAGGGGCGAGCTCCTTGGCCATGGAAACTCCTTGCTCAAGATCCGATTTTGGTGAGTCATGCTTCCTTACTAGTTTTCCTTGTGCGTACTTCTCCACCTTCCTCTTTTCCTCTCGGCCATGGATAGGCCCTTGATAAGAGTAAGCAAGGACGTGGTCATCTTCCCTCCTTTCTTCTTCTTGAGCTATACTTAACCATGGTTTCTTCTTCTTCTTCTTCCTTTGTTTCTTGAAGTGGTGATGATGGTGCCGAAGGCATGTTTGGAGCTTTGGATATGTGCTGTTCTTGGAAGAGAACGTGTGTTTGCTGCTTGGATCATGGAGTTTTGTGCCTTTCATGGAGATCCTCTTAAGGCGGGTTACATAACTCTAAACCATCTCTATTATGCACTCTCTCCATATATGTATATGATGGTTCTTGTACTTAAATCGTTACCTTTTCTCCATGATATATATATATATATATATATATATATATATATATATATATATATATATATATATATATATATATATATATATATATATGGGACTTGGAATCTTATCTAATGAGAATGCTACGTTTTGTTACTGTCTTTAGCTTTTTTTCCTTGTACAAGATGGTAATGGGTGGCTAGAGGTTGAAGATGACTTGCACGATATGAATCTTTGGCCTATACAATTAGGTTTCCCGATATGGGTCTCTACCCGATATAGTACCTTGTTCTATAGCCTATGCTTTGGTTGATGGTTATGCCAACACCCCTTTCTCTCCCTTGGACTTGAAAGGTGAACCTATGACCTAGACTTATGGACGATATGATGAGTTGGTAATAGTTGCACCTTGATGCCTGATGCCCCCTATCTACCCTAGAGACAAGCCTTGGACGATATGGTTGTTAGACCCTTGGATGGGCTCTTGGCCGATATGTTTCCATGATGAACCTTTGAGTATGTTGCCTGATACCCCCCCTTCTAGATTTGAGCCTTGAGTGATATGATAGGTGAACTCCTTAGTGACCTTGTGACCGATTGTGCATCTACTCAAGATGATGGTAGTTGGCTGACACAACCCTAAACCTTATATCTTGGCCGATATAGAGCCTCAACCCTAGCTTGGGCGTTAGAGTTGCTTTGGGCGACATAAGTGGTCTACCCTTGTGGCATGATATGTTCTCGAGGCGGAGTCCTTGGTAGGTATGTTTGCTTGGGCGTTAGGTTGATCTTTGTATCCTTGGTCGTTATACCTAGTAAAGCCGAGTTGGTAACCGTTATGGTCCCTGGGCCGATATCCCTTGTGGAGATGATGGACGGGCGATACACTATGTTGAGTACCCTGCCCGATACACCTTGTATAGATGGTTGCCTGACACACCAAGTCGATATGGTTGGACGATACACCATGTGCAGAGGATGCCTGACACACCTCCCTTATCTTGAGATGAACTTGGCCAGTGAGTGGTGCTAGCTTGATGCCCGACATGGCCTTGGCCGATAGACTCAGATAGCTTGGTGCCCGACACAAGCTTTGGATGACATCACCTTGTCTTAGTGAGCTTGGCCGAGACGAGGGGTTGGACGACATGGCATGATGCCCGACAGGCTAACCCTAGATGCTAGTCGTTATGAAATGTCATGGCTATGCACGACACGGTTCTTGGTGCCCTGGCCGATAGAAGTGGCCCATGGACGATACAAAGATGTTTGTGTAGTAGGGGCACCTTGGGCGACACCCCTTTGACCGATAGGGTTGCTGTGGTGATGTTCCTCTAACCGATAGGCTTAGTTGAGCTTGGTCGTTACCCCTTTTGGTGGAGTTGGATCTTGGACGATACACCTAAATGTTTGCTCTGTATGGCACACCTTGTTATAGGACTTGGTCGGTATGAAGTAGTCTGGTGATGTCTGATATGATATCTTGGACGACATGGAGGTGGTATCCCTTTGGTCAATATGGTCACTCTTGAGGACTAGCCGACAGAGGAAGCCCTAACCTTAGTTGGTGTGCACGATAGGCCTTTGGCCGACATTTGGTGAAGCACGATACACCTTGCCCGATACCATGAGAGATGATGGGACCTTAATGTACGATAGAGGGCGTGCAGTGGTTGGCCGATATGGTGGTGAGTTGCCTTAGGGTTGGAAACCCTAGTCGTGATACCTTTGGTAAGGGTATTGCTACCGGGCATATCCTTTGGTGACGGATGGCGCTGCCTCTAGACCTCTAGTGAGGGTTGAGGGAGTTTTGGTGAGGGTTTTGATGACCTGAAATGCATATAGCTAATGTATGTGATCACCTTGAACCCTGCACCTATGTTAGATAGGTTGTGACCACGGTATGTTTGAGAGGAGATGTTGTTGCTACACATGTCATTATGACACAGGTGTATGACTATAAGTATGTGCCATGATGTGTGTTCATATATAATAATAAAGTATGATGAACCCAAGATGAAATGGGTTGCAGACCTTTGTGCAGTGGTTAATTATGAGTAATGATAGATGAACCTTAGTTAAGACTAGATGGTGGATTATGGTGTATGATCCTTAAGATAATCCTTAGGGATGATGACTCGATAGTGATGGTGTGTTGATTTATACACCGGTCATAACATTAATCTGCGTATGTCCATAATATTCCAATGTTATAAACTTTAATCTTGGTGATATGATAATCAAAGACATGTTCATGAGATATGGGGCATGATGGATGCTCACAGCTTGATATCAATAACCTAAATTAACTACAAACACAGCTATGAACATGGATGTTGTTCCAATCAAGTACATCTAAATCCTTGATAACAGGATAATCATAATATGTTCTCTAAAGGATCTATGTTCTATGTTTGGTGATCCGGTTATCTCTTTCTTATGAAAGCTAACCATGCATGTGTATTGAATTCATAGCCAAGTAAGAGCTATGGTGACTATATGCTTATGTGCTTTGTATAACACTTGATATATGTGCAATATCTAAGTAATAATGATATGTCTTGTTGGTGAGATAACATATATCACCAGTATAATGAGAAATGCATGTTGAGGTGTAATCCTCTAGTGATGACATGAGGGATTGATATTCCCTAATGATGTTGATGATGGCTTGAGAGGCACTGGTGTAATGTGATGATCCTTGAGATGGATCTAGATGATTGGCAAGAGGCCAAGTGATAACATGTAATGTTAGATCCTTGTGATGGACCAGGATGATGTTGATTACAATAAAAGCATAATATTGAGTTTCATGCTGTTTATTCTTGTTATAGTTTGCATGTTTTACAACTTGGTTGAATCATACAATCCACATAAAAGATACTAACTAATCACAGTGGAATATATCATGTAGTTTGCCCTGGACATAGATCCATCATCGTCAGGAGCTGGTGATGGTGAAATGAGTTCTCCTGCGGGTTAACCCAGAGCGCATATTATTGAATATGTGAGGTTTCTCCTAGCCTAAAATAGAGAGGGAATCGAGTGCAGCTGCGGTTACAAACTCGAGATATGTATGGAGCATGGTGAACAGGCCCATGGCTCAGGATATGTGATATGGGAGCATGAATGCGTTCATGGCTCAGAGCACGGTGAACAGGCCCGTGGCTCAGATATACTAGTGCCGAGACCTGTACCAAGGCGGACTAGAGGAAGGGTAGCCTATGGAGCTGACCCTGTGGCTGAGACCACTTAAGCATGAGACTGCAGTCCTACTTTGGTTCTCGTGCACTGACCACGAGGTGGGAGGTCGTGGAGTCCGACTCTTCCATTGACCTTGTATGGCACCGACTCCGGGTTTCACAACCGTCGGTTGGATTTGAGCGGTACGACTCACTTCCTCATAGCATAATAATTTGTAAGCCAGTCGTATAGTATCTTTGCTTAGGGCAAATACAAAACATTGGTTGAGGCCTTGTTTGTATAGTTGCTCTGGTTTTACACTTGCAGTTTATCATACATTCCTTATATCATGTGATAATATCATATAAAGTTTATGTTGTCAATCATGTTCCATACAGAATGTCTGGTTATAGGCCTCATGAATATCTTGGTAAGACTGCTGGTAAGAATAACCCTGCTCAGTATACTGCTTTTATAATCTGCTTATATCAGTTATCTGCGATCATAATAAAGCTGGTAGAGGGTTATGTTTCTCGCTGGGACTGTGTGTCTCACCCCGTTGGTTAATAACCCTTTTTAGGTGGACGTGCCTGGCGAGATGCATATTATGTGGCTGCGGATGTTATGCAGAGGTATCATACCTGGTGGGATAGATAGCGTCTAGCAGTAGAGTCCTATGTGTCGTCCCTGTACACTCAGGTCTTCGGGAGAGTTTTCGATGTTTCTCGTACAATGATCGGTGTATGGTTTCTGATATGTATCTTGATGTAAAACATCCTGCAATAGTTATTTCATGTAACGAGATGATGGGAAATTATGTTGTAGCACCTTGGAATATGCTGTGATATGTAAAGTGTTGGCTCAGATATTATATGTTTCATCTTGTGGTGCTTGTTGTAAATCGGTTTTAATTTTCCGCGTTTCTCGATAATCCGCTAGTTAGCATGTAATCGTGTTTTGTCGAAGATGAGGTGTTACATTTACATTTAGCTTTTAAAATTAGAAATTAACCTTTTTGTATTTAAATAATGTTATATGATAGTTTGTAAGAGGTTGATGTAATTTTTACCTTATCTTTTAAATTGCAATATGACCTTATCTTACTATATAAGAAATGTCATAGAAAAAGTTACATTTCTTAAACTTTTAGATTACAAATTGATTTTATTTGTTCTAATGAGGTTATACATACTACCACAACTGTGGGAGTTGACTCTTACCAATCTGCACACTTGTTTGTTCTTTTTGTGATTGATTGGGTTCGGGAATATGATACAAGTAAAAACCAATGTCATAGGAGATGAATGATATAATCGCTCTGACGGGACACTATGAATGATCCGTGCGATGACGTTATAAGCACCAGGAATCATTTATTACTATTATCCCTTGCTTTTTCTTTTACTAATATTCTTCTTTCGTAATACAATGTATGGTATAATACTAGTCGAAATAAATTTCAATAGATGTCTTTTCATTTATACTTGACTTACTCATACTGTAATTATCTATTAATTTAATTTTTTTAGTTAAACAAAATGATTAAATGATATAATACCATATTTATGGTATCAAAACAATCTAATATTTTTCAAACCCGTACAATAATAGAGAAAAGCCGAATATGCAATATTTTCTCGCTCTGTTCATCAAATCAATACATCTGTTATGTAACAGTTTTTCTTTATTACCGACCATATTCCCCGTGAGTTGATCTGCTTGCTTACAGCTTACTAGTCCCCAGTGGAAGTCTGTCGCACTGCATTGTATCCTCCTCATTGGTCTGAACCCATATCCGTCCATCAGTAACTAACAACTGGAACCAGTCCATTATCGTCGAGACAGCGCCACATAAACGTCGAATAACTCTCTAGCGCGTCCGGCGTCCATGCCTCTTCTTTTATCCCGTCGATAAATCTTATTTCACGCTTTCTTCTCTTCCCTTCTCTCTCCCAACCCGAAGGAGCAGGCTGCTGCAGCGGCGGTGGTGGCGGCGGGCGGCAGAGGCACCAACAGCAACAGCAGCAGCCGTCGTTTTTTCGCTGTCCCCGATCTGAAGCGCCGCCGGCGTTCCCTTGGCTGTCACTGCACCGTCAATACGGCCTTATACCTCCAACAATCTTTGATCCGCAGGCTGGACTTGGTGATTTTGGTATCTGACAACGATTCACCACTGGATTCTGCGCCAATTTGCGGGATTTGAAGTTCTTGGCAGCATCTCCATTTTGTCGAGAACGATCCCGCCCGGGATCGGTCACTGCAACTGACACGGCGAGGAAAACCGGGGCCTTCGCGGCGCTTGCTCTAGGGTTTGGTTAGCGAAGGGGCGGAGCGCGAGAAGATTCTGTGATGTTGAACAAGTTTATCAGGCGCACGAGCCGGAAGCCCCACAACAAATCGGACTCCAACGAGCCGGCAGTCTATGGAGCCCCGGGCGCCAGGTCGTCCGCGGGGGCTGCCACCGTCACCGTTAGCCATGCTTCCCGCGGTGCTCCTGTCCAATCATCTTCTTCATCCACCACCGCCGCCCAACCCCCACCAGAACGCTGGAATTCCGGCTCCCCGCCGCCAATCGAGACCTTGCCCCGCTTCTCGGAAGTCCCCGCGGCTGAGCGCCCAAGCCTTCTTTTACGCAAGATACGGATCTGCGCTGTCATTCTCGACTTCTCCGACACCCTTAAGCACCCTCGCGAAAAGGAGGCGAAGCGTATGACCCTCCTTGAGCTCGTCGAGTATGTTCAGTCCGGTACCTCTGGTCGCCTCACGGAACAGGCTCAAGAGGAGCTCGTTCGTATGATTGCTATCAATATCTTCCGCTGCCTTCCCCCGGCAGCCCATGAGAACACTGGCTCCGAGCCCGTTGATCCTGAGGAGGAGGAGCCCTACTACGATCCCTCGTGGCCCCATCTCCAGATTGTGTACGAGCTTCTTCTTCGCTACGTTGTCTCCTCCGATACCGATACTAGAGTCGCCAAGCGATTTATAGACCACTCTTTTGTTCTTCGCCTCCTGGACCTCTTTGACTCTGAAGACCCCCGAGAGCGCGAGTACCTCAAGACCGTGCTCCATCGCATTTACGGCAAGTTCATGGTGCACCGCCCCTTCATCAGAAAGGCTATTAACAACATCTTCTACAGGTTCATTTACGAAGTTGAGAGGCATAACGGGATCGGTGAGCTTTTAGAGATTCTTGGGAGCATAATCAATGGGTTCGCTCTGCCAATGAAGGAAGAACATAAGCTCTTCCTGGTGAGGGCATTGATCCCTCTCCACAAGCCCAAGCCGGTGGCTCTTTATCATCAGCAGTTGACCTATTGCATCACCCAGTTCGTAGAGAAGGACTACAAGCTTGCAGATATTGTAATTCGGGGTCTCTTGAAGTATTGGCCTATCACGAACTGCCAGAAAGAAGTTCTGTTTCTCGGGGAGTTGGAGGAGATTCTGGAGTTGACTCAGCCATTAGAGTTCCAAAAGTGCATGGTGCCTCTTTTCAAGCAAATTGGGCGCTGTCTCACTAGTTCCCACTTCCAGGTCTAGATTTTTTACATTTTTGACTCCTATCATTCTGCCTTCTTTGATTTCTACATTTTTCCGATGCTGTTGGCTTTTTCCCCCATGGTGTTGGTTTATTCTGCTGTCTATTTAGGCGAGTATGATTTTGCACTCTTTGAATGGCTCTCATTTGTTGGTTGACAACTACACAGTTTTGTACACTAAAACGGAATTCTTAAGGCTAGCCCATCAATTGTCAGTGGATATTGGAACCTATACTTACGTTACTACTTAATGGAAGTATAGAATTTTCAGTTGGTTTTTCCTGCAGCATTAAGAATCGTAGGATTTGGCCATACCATACTCAGCAAATTAAAGGATATCTATTATCAAGGTCAAGTTGGACTGCTGTTGTCCAACACACTGGGTACCAGTTAGCTGACTATTTTCATGACCGCAGTAATATTGGTTTCTTATCTGAAACTGTTATCATCTATGCTATCTTTTAATGCAAGTTCCCCTCATTTTATAGGTGTATATGTATATATGAGAAGAACTAGAGGATGAATTATGACTATATAAAAAGTTGAAGTAGGCAATAAAATATACAAAGCAGCTGTTACTGATGAATGGACTATATCAAATATTCTCACACTAATTTGACGTAAGGTTTAAAACTAGAAGACAGTGCGACTGTATAAAAAGTTAATATAAGTAATGAAATATATAAAGCAGCTGTTGGTGATGAATAGACCGTATCGAATATTAATAATTTGAACTAGGGTTTAAAAACCGAGTAGACATCACTTGTTAAGCCAGTTGACTCGCCACTTGGCAGGTTTAGCAAATTGAGTGAGGCTAAAGTCCATTCTTGGTCGAGACCTGATTGTAATCCAGTTGTTTCAACCGCCAATCTGGGTGACCTGGCCTTGGTTCAAAGACTTAAATGGACATTGTGATCCCCTTATGCTCAAGCCCTTCGAGTTATTTGTAACTTCTATTTTGTACTGCAAAACCATCAATTTTCTTGTTTATGAAACCTAGTAGGTCTTGCAGGCCGGGTGGGCTGAAACTTTATTTTTCAGTCGTAGGTTGTGACCTGGTTGGTTCCACTAGAGGTGTCAAAAAATTATTTCTGGATTGGACAAACACCCAGGTTGTATAAAACTGTGCAGCCGCCAATAACTAACCTGTAACCAAATTTATATCAAACTGCTCAATTCCTAACCAAACATGAAACTCTAGTTATAATTTTATATACTTAACTCGAAAAATAATTGATTGGATATTTATGGTCATGAATAAGTATTCATACTTTTTCGGTTTCAAATTCTAAATTTGTAAGCCGACCCCGTCAATTAAACTGGTTGACCCACCGCTAATAGGTCTATAGGGTTGGGTGGGGCTGAAACTTGGTTTTAGCTTAGACCGGCGTTGACCCGGTGACCCGACATAGTTTAATCACTGACATGTTGATCCGACTGGGTTTATTGTTTTTTTTACCTCCTAAATGGCCATATAACTATTCTAATTCCCTTCCCCACAAGTACGATTTTCCAAATTTTGGAATAATCACTTATTCATCCACAACTTCTTTTTTTGCCACAAAACCATTCATTTACTTATTGTGTATGGATGCTTGATTTTGCAAGTTTTAATTTGTCTTAACTTGCTATGTCATGCCGTTACATCGTACTTGTTAAGATACACGCCTAAGCGGCAAGGCGCCCTAAGGGGGTGCACCTTGCCTTGTGCCTCGTCTAATTTGCCGCATCGGCACTGGTCATATTTGCGGGTTTTCAATGAGTTTAAAATGTTATCTTTTATTGTCGTAATGTTAAAATGAAATGCTTTTGTTTAAGTTATGTGCCAAATATTATCTTTATCTGAGATTAATTACTCAATGTACATAATCTTCTTTGTCTTATAATGCACCTTCAGTTTAGTTTCTATTTTAGGGGTTGTGTTATAAATGCCAACCATTAATTGGTTCAAGACTTGGAACTATGCCATTTAATTTTAATTTATTTTCCAATTTTCCATTACTTACATTGTTTATAACTGTTCTCTTCTAGTTTTTAGCACTAAGATAATTAAATTCATTTTATTGTAATTTGTAATGCTTTTATACCATAAAATTTCTGTATATGAGGGGATTACTTCTAATTATATGTATAAACCTACATATATAGCTGTAAAAGTGTATGAATAGGTAAAATGTATAAAAAGTATTATTTAAATGTTAATCAGGGAAAGCCTCAGAGTGCCGCAACGTCAAGGTGCCCAAGCTTGGTTTCTATATTGTTATTTGTATTGGATTTTTAATTGCTTGTTTATGTATTTTAAACATTGACAGACTCACTCGATTTCACTTTTCATGATATATCTATGGACTAGACATTGGATAAATCCATAATTTCTTAATTGTATGATACTTATAATGCTACATTGGTTTTGCTTTTGTTCTATCTATAATGTTATTCAGTTTGGCTAACTTCTTTAAATTGTAGCAAGTTGGTATAATGTTTATTTTATGTTCTTTAAACATATAATTCAGCTTGTTTTTCACCTTTGGTTGATATTTTAAGTTGTGTACATTGAGTAAATCAACAATTCTAATATGTTTTATGTATTTCACACACACTGAGAGCGAGAGAGAGAGACCTAAATACATAAGAGTGTACAAATTGTGTCTTACACTCAAGTGGCGTTCACATTTCAAGATCTGCTTTTTGAAGAATCTCAACAATTGATCTTCATTGTTACGATAAATATAGACTACACAGGATTTGAACTCATTTGGATGATTGAAGACACTCATTCAAGTACAACTAAATCACAACACGTTAATTTTTTCAAGTGCATTATGTTTGTTGTCTTTACATGAATGACTTATAAATGTCAGATTAGCTCACTTTTTTGTTTAGGCTATATACACACACACACGCGCGCGCGCGCACACGCACACATACACATATAGGGGGAGAGAGAGGCCAAAATACACTCGAGTGTACAAATCTTGTTGTATACTCAAATGATGTCACATCAATATCCACTTTTAAAAAATCTAAATAATTGATCTACATTGTTATGGTAAATATAGACCACACATAAAATATGAGCTCATTTGAATGATTGTTAGGCACTCATTCAAGTACAACAAAATCAATGCACGTAATATTTTTCAAATGCATCATGACCTATAAGTGTAAATGGCGTAGCTATTATTGTTGATAAGATGTTGAAGGGGATGATGTTGTCAGGATCACAAGGATGGGTGATTGAATCATAGCTATCAAGGTTGTTCTTGGGGTAAATATGTTCAATATTATTAGCCCTTATGCCCCCAAGTTGGCCTTAGCGAGGAAGCTAAGAAGGATTTTTGGGATGACATGGATGAATTGATGCATGGAATACCGACAGAGGAGAAGATTATTATTGAGAGTGATTTAAATGGCCATGTGGGGAGTAACAATGCAGGATATGAGAGAGTTCATGGTGGTTTTGGATATGGCAGCATAAACGGAGAAGGAGAGATGATATTAGATTTTGCAGTTGCATATGATATGATTTTCGCAAACACCCATTTCAAGAAAAGAGAATCTCATAAGATTACTTTCAAGAGTGGGCACAATTGTAGCCAAATTGATTACCTCCTTACGAGGCAGGTGGATCGTAATATATGTAAGGATTGTAAAGTGATTCCTGGCGAAGAACTCACGACCCAACATAGGTTGGTGGTTTTGGATATTAACATGAAGATAAAAAAAGACAAGCATAACAGAAACCAAGATAGCAGGATCAACTGGTGGAATCTTAAAGGAGAAAGAAAATTGACTTTTCATGATAAACTCATCTAGGAGGGAACGTGGAACTTGGAGTCTGATGTTAACACTATGTGGCATAACATGAGCTCATGCATAATTTTTTTTCCAAAGAGGTTTTAGGGGAGTCCAAAGGTTGTGGGCCTCCACAGAAAGAGACTTGGTGGTGGAATGATGAAGTACAAAAGGTTATTAAACTGAAAAGGGAGATCTTTAGGAGCTTGCCCAAATCTCTAGATGATGCAACATTCCAAAGATACAAGCAGGCAAAGAAAGAAGCTAAAAAGGTTGTTCAAGAGGCAAGGTCTAGGATAACTCGTTTTCGAGGCACACATCCTGGTTTCAAACCTAGTCCCTTCATTGGGGAGCCCATGCCCTTACCACCTGAGCGACAACTTCGCTGGTCGGGGATATACATATGTTGACCAGGTAGTCCGTCTACAAAAAAAACGATTCATTATAGGGTTATGTATCTATCATGGAAGACTAATCAACGAAGTGGGATAGCTCGATCAGGCGTTGAAGCCTAATACACATCAATGATCCCACTACATGTGAACCCACCGAGCTTGGAAGTTTCCATGTGTCTAATGCAATTTTCCAATAATTAAGTATTAGGATGGATTCCTCAGCAACTAGGAAGCACGAATACAGACACAAGTACAAATTTGAGATACAACAATTTTAATAGGACAGAAAGACGACGATTTGGATACATAATTTTTTTCTTAATAATTAACAAGCAATATATACACACATACATGTATAGAATATATAGATATTCATATTCATATATATATATATATATAATATATATATATATATAATATATATATATAAGCCTCATTCCCAACCATGTCGGGGTTGGCTACATGGATCCTTCTTTTCTAATCAGCTCTGGTATGGTCATATTCTTATCAAGATGTAAAGATTCAAAGTCTCTCTTTATTAGCTCTTCCTAGGTTAATTTAGGCCCGCTTCTTCTTTTAATTGTGTTTGACTCAATAACATTGCTTTGTATACGTGTGTTAGTTGGTCTGTGTTGCATATGTCCATAACATCTCGGTCGGCCCTCACCCAACTTATCCTCAATGCTCGCCACCCCCACTTTGTTCATGATATAGTCATTTCTACGATGTTTTCTTGTTGAGATCTTGTTTCTTCACCACCCAACATTCACTCACGTATAGCATCGCTGGCGGTATAACTATTTTATAAAACTACTTTTTGATCTGAGAGGGATTTTTCAGTCACATAATGCTCTAGTTGCACTTCTCCATTCCAACCATCCCGCAATGATCTTGTGACACCATCTTAAACATCCCCATCTATTTGAATAATAGAACCCAAGTAACAAAATTTACCACATCTTGGTACACCCACTCCTTCAAAATTTGGCCCCATCGTTCACAATTTTAGATTGACTGAACTTGTGATGCACATACTCAGTTTTGCTCCTAATCATCAATCTATTTGATTCTAACACATTTCTCCAAAGTTCAACTTTATCATTCAATCCATCTTTAGTTTCGCTGATCAACACAATATCATCAGCAAATAATATGCACCAACGAATATCATCCTGGACATGTTTTGTCAACTTATCCATATGAAGAACAAACCGATTTGGGCTGAGTTTTGATCCTTGATGTACCCAACTATGATAGAAAATGTTGGCGTCTCTCCTTCAGGAATCTTTACACTTGATGTTGATATACATGTATTTAATCAAGTCAATGTATTATATTTGCACCCCCTTTTTCTCTAAAACTATCCACAACACTTCCCTGGGGTACTCGATCATAAGCCTTTTCAAATCAATAAACACCATATGAAGATCTCTTTTGCTTCCTCTATACTTCTTCATATGCCTCCTTATTAGGAAAATAGCAATGTTTTAAAAAGCACGAAGCGGGAGGCGTGCAGACAACACCTTGTAGCCGATTAATCGCCAGGTGGGCGATTAAGCGGACATTTTTTGAAAAAGCGGGTTCCTATATTCTTATATATTTTTATACAAAATTAGACATATATGTATATAAAAAATATATTTCTATGGAACTTTTATACATATCTAATCAATAAATCAGTAAAACTAAGTATTAATCAATACTTTACTACTAATCAATATTTCTAATCACCAAAATCAGCAAACAAAACACTAATTGTAAATAACCAACTATGAATTTATTAATTAAACTCTAAACGACTAATCAGTAATACTAATAGGTAAAATAAGCAAGCATATCAGTAAATCAGTATTTAATTAAGCATTTATCAATACTTACCACCAACCATTATTTCTAATAATCAACAAGCAAATCAGTAATTGTAAATAACCAACTGTGAATTAATTATTAAGAACTTTACTACTAATCTGTAATATTAATCAAATAATCACTATTGTGCCAAAAAAGTAATACTAACCAGTAATACCAATCAGTAATCAGTGAAAGCAGTAAGGAAATCAATAAAACTAATCACTCACTAGAAGTATAATAGACTAATATTCATTCAAGTATACAATCAACAAAGAAATTCCAATATCATGGCTCTAGGAGCCGATTTCTACTTAAGTGGGCTAAAGCGGCCGCCTAAAACAGGTGTTGAAGTGGCCAATTAGACGGGCTGAGCGGTCTAAAAGCGGGCGCTTAATGGCCCAAGCGTCAGGCGGACGCCTAAGGCAGAATTACAACCGCCAGGACCTGTAAACGCTTAAGCGGCTGCCTGGGCCGTTTTTAATTCACTAGAAAATAGTATATGTTGTGATCTTCCAGGCATGAAACCAAATTTGTTGTCGGATATCTGCATTATGAGGAGGCTTATGAAGAAATATAGAGAAAGCAATGCTTGCATACATTACGATCCACCTGCCTTGTAAGGAAGTAATCAATTTGGCTACAACTGTGCCCACTCTTGAAAGTAATTTTATGACGATCTATTTTTTTGAAACGGGTGTTATATCATATGCAACTACAAAATGTAGTATCCTCTCTCCATTTCTGCTATCATATCTAAAATCATCATGAACTCTCTCATATCCATCATTGCTACTCCCCACATGGCCATTTAAATCACTTCCAATCATGATCTTCTCGTCTATCAATATTCCTTGCATTAATTCATCCATGTTATCCCACAAGGGCACAACACTACTCAGCAGTCTTATTACATAATTATAAAAATACATATGGACTTCGATTATGTCTTTTTTGTAATTTGTATTGGATAAATGAAGTGACCTCTTCTGTGGATATTACTCTTCAATGGTATAGTTATACAATTGCCATTTTTTTTAGTTAATCTAAGATGAAGTGAGACTTGTCTTATTTTCTATTTCTTATGTGTATGAGTATCTAAATTCCCCCATGTTCCGTACATCTTGTGCAAATGTAGTTGTCCCAAGCCTAGGTGAAGGTGGGTAGGTGGTAGGTTAACAGCTAGCCATAAAACTTTGTCACCCCTTCATGACATGGATCCTTAAAAGAATTTCGTTGGGGGCGTCCCTACTCAGCCACGCGTTGCATCGACACTCGGGTACAACGATAAATATGCAAGAAGTTTCAATAAAGTGGCGCTCAGTTGTGTTGAAGAATAGGCAAGGGTTTCCACACCTTGGATGGATGTAGGTAAAGAAACTAGTCCTGCTACATCATTGCCCTGATGTAGTGAAAAATGTGCAAGGGCAACTTTTTCGAAGAAGACATGTAAAGAAGAATGTTCAACAAAAAATTAGAGTGGGATCTTGGAATATTGACTTTTTAATGGAAAGCCTTTGGAGATAGTGAATATTATGATTAGAAGAAAAATCAATATAACTTGCTTGCAAGAAACCAAATGGGCAGGGGAATGATGCAGAGAGATTGTAGAGACGGGATACAAAATCTGACATACATGTATTGACCGGCATTGAAATGACGTAGGCATTATTTTTGAAAAGATGTGAAGGACGATGTTGTCAAGATAATAAGGATGGGTGAGAGAATCATAGTTGTCAAGGTTGTTCTTGGGGAAAGATGTTTAACATTATTAGCGTTTATGCCCCCCAAGTTGACCTTAGCGAGGAAGCTAAAGCAACTAGCAGGCCCAGTTGAAATATCAGATTACAAATATGCAATAATTACACGTATCAATGAAAAAAAATGAACATTCAAATAAGTTTGATACGATTTTAGAACAATTTATTTAGGTAACAACTATTAAGATATACTCACAACTGGACATTAAAGAAAGTGAGATATGGTGAACACATTTCTCAGAATAAATATGGATTAAAAGTCGTTCATTTCAGTTGATTGGTGGGGCACATATATCTGAAAATCAACGTATTTCATTTTTGGTGTCGGCTTAAATGGGCTAGGCCTTGTCCGACAAGTGTCCATTGCATGCTAGGAAGTGTCCAACTATAAAAAAAATGTTGGACACAAATGAAGAAGCGTCCAATACGTATCTAGGTGTGTCCAAGCCTCCAAGGAGTACATGGGTCCACTACGGTGTCCAGTATGGGTATGACACCTGTTTTGAAGTGTCCGTTCTTCCAAGCTCAGCAGATTCAGTTGTGTAAGCTCCAAGGGAAGACTTTCATTCTCGCATACTGTGAGAGCTAACTGCTTACCGCCGTATGTGGAATATAAAATTGAGTTCATGAATCTTCACTCTACTTGCGCGTATGCATTTGGTTGATTGCCAATGCCACTTTAATCGTAAATGTTAAATAATAACTCATACGAATGAGGACAATCAGGTTTTGAATATCAACTTGCAGATCTCGTCATTAAGTCACGAAAAAGATGAAGCATCTCCAATAAGCTTGGAGCCTATGGTTTCTATTCTCCAGCTTGAAGGGAAGTGTTGGTGTATATCTATGCTTGCATAGAGAATCATACGGGCAGGCTTCCCCTGTCTACTTGATTGAATTGAAAGTTGAGTCTATTCCCCTTCACTCTCTTTAGCATTTTGGTGGTAATCTTAGAGCCCAGTACCATGACTGAATTGAGTGTAAGACCTGCAAATCTTATTGTCATGCTTGTAATTGTGTACAATTTTTTTAATGTAACTTCAGGAAAGTGGGTGGTCGATTTCTTGTCCAAATATCCCCATAGGCTGATGGTAGCATTTGCTTGCCCGATTTAAATCATAGTACCTTACAAAGAGCTAATATGCCTTCTTACACGTGATTTTGTATTCAACACAATGGAGAGAGGTTGATTTAAGTTACAGTGTTACACAAATTTTTGTTAGCCAAAATGCTTTACTTCATAAAGGATACTACCAGGAATCTAGACCTCTAGCTTAGTTAAAGCTTGGCTTATGATGTAAACTAGGCATTTAGTATTGTTTCTCTTCTGGACGAATTTTCTTCTGGCACTTCCAACAAATAGACTCAACTAGGGGTGTGTTGATTCAAACCCAGTTCAATCGAAATTTTTGGCGACACTGGTGGGTTGAAGATTGAGTTACAATTGATTTTGTTGGACGTGACAAAGTTCGACTAGTATGATACCGGACTGGTTGGACAGGGTTTTGCTGATTTTACATCTTCATTCATCATCATCATCATCATCATCATCATCATCATCATCATCATCATCACCGTCACATCCAAGCCTCAACCCAACCATGTTGGGATTGGCTACATGGATCCTTCGTTTCCATTTAGCTCTATCATGGGTCATATTCTGATCAAGATGTAAAGATTCAAAATCTCTCTTTATAAGCTCTTACCATATTAATTTAGGCCTTCCTCTTCTTTCGATTGTGCTTGAGTCGACGCAATAGCATTGCTTCGTATATGCGCATTAGTCAGTCTGCGTTGCACATGCCCATACCATCTAAGTCGACCCTCGCGCAACTTGTCCTCAATGCTCGCCACCCCCACTTTATTCCTAATATAGTAATTTCTCAAGCGATATTTTTTTGTCTTCCCACACATCCATCTTAGCATACACATTTCAGCCACACTCATCTTGTTGAGACCTTGTTTCTTCATCGCCCAACATTCACTCCCATAGAGCATGAGTGGTCTTATAGCTGTTCTATAAAACTTATTTTTCAATATGAGAGGGATCTTCCAATCACAGAATATTCCAGTTACACTCCATTTCAACCATCCTGTTGTGATCCTATGACCAACGCCATCTTTGACATCCCCATCTATTTGAATAATAGAGCACAAGTGATGAAATTTGGAGCCCAAGTAACGAAATTTAATAATAAAAAATAACATTTCGACTAATTGTTGATGTCATGAAAATAACCACACTTGCCCTATAACACATCAAAATAGATTTATACTAGAGAGAAATGGAACGCCATGGTGGTCGTGAAGGGCGATTAGCCAGGTGATCATAGCTTAAAGGCCGCCGGGCAAGTCAACCAGAAGATGGACAACATAATTTGTCAGGGGCGCTGTCATCTTCCACTGAGTCCGTCACTGCCAATCCTACTCTAAAAGGATGGACTGATCTGTTTCAATCTTAGGTGGCCATAGAAGGCAACAATAAAGAAGCTATCACTGTCCCTGAACGATAATGAAATACTGATTCCTCACCAGTGAATTGAAAATTGCACTGAGCGGCCCAGCACCACAGCCGCTCGATTTTGTTCAAAATCAACATTTAAACGGATTGCCTCAAGTCGCCCGCTTAATGCCCAATGTTTCCAATTAATCAGCCGCTTAGAGGGGATAAAAACTCGTCCGCTTTAGCCCTTTTTTTCTGGAAGAACGCCTAGCTGGGCCCCAAAAAGGCCCATAATTTACTGGATTTGTTCCTAATCAACTTTTCTACCTTTCTATATGTATACTAAAATCTGTAAATCGAGGTATGACGCTTAAGTAGTTATATCCTTGGTTGTATATGGTTATGTATGTCATTGTTCTTTCAATACTGTATCTTATACAAGTTTGTATTTTGTTTTTGTGTCAGACTTTTTTGTAATGAGTTATGCTTTGAAATACTGTATAACTATGTTTATGTCAGTCGATCACCTACTATTTTACTTCAACTGTATTAAATACTAATCCATTGCTGATTTAGATGACCGAATACTGCTGTAGCATGTATCTGCTTATACGATAAGTCTATTGTTTAATGTTGATCTACGTAAACATAGAGTATGTCTATTATATAATGTCTTAAATTTATGTAATTAATTTGTATTTGTTCAATCATTATTTTATAGTTGTGTCACAAACTATATGAGTGTTTTATATTGATATGTAGGTGTTTGGATATATATACAAGTTCTTAAAAGTATATTGTTTCTATACATATATGTATAATTTTGCAGAAATGAATATAGAAAATTGAAACCCAATTTTCCAAAATCACCCACTTACCGCTTAACCAGTTACATGGTGCTGTCTGCATGCTTACTGCTTAATGCTTTTTAAAACATTGTTCCTCATGAAGAGATTCAAGGGAACTTAGCTAAGTGGGCTAATACACTTGCTGGGTATATAGTAGGAATGAGACCTCACCTTCCTACACATGAAGATTTCCTGAAATGTTCATGGAACCTGAAAGGGAGCATTATAGCTATGGCCAGATGTAGAGATCACTTTTTCTTTCTCTGATGCTGGGGATTTAAAAATATGCTATTGAATGAGGTCCATGGTTTGTCAGAGGGAAACCATTCATCCTCAAGAAGTGGGAGCAGAACGAAACTTATGAGGAAACAGTCATTGACTAATGTCCCGGTATGGTTGAAAATAATATCCCTCTTAAGTTATGGGGTGATCGTATGTTTGACAGGATCGGTAGCTATCTACGCTGTCCTCTATGCTAGGATTGTTTAACTAAATCAAAGAGAAGAAGATAGTAAGCCGGGCTGTTTGCTAATGGAAAATGCTTCTATGTTTCCTTTTGAAGTCGAACTCAAGAATTATAAAAGAATTAGCCGTGCTTTACAGGTAGGAGTGGAGACCTCAAGTTTGTCCCCATTGCTCATCTCTGGGTGTGAAGGTGCTGTCTGTTACAAGAAACCAATGAGAAACGATCCAAGTGTAGGAATGAGATCTCACCTTCCTACACATGAAGATTTCCTGAAATATTCATGGAACCCGAAAGGAAGCATTATAGCTATGGCTAGACGTAGAGATCACTTCACTTTTTCTTTCTCTGATGCTGGGGATTTAAAAATATGCTATGAAATGAGGTCCATGGTTTGTCAGAGGGAAACCATTCATCCTCAAGAAGTGGGAGCAGAATGAAACTTATGAGGAAACAGTCATTGACTAGTGTCCCGGTATGGTTGAAAATAATATCCCTCTTAAGTTATGGGGTGATCGTATGTTTGACAGAATCGGCAGCTATCTACTCTGTCCTCTATGCTAGGATTGTTTAACTAAATCAAAGAGAAAATGCTTTTATGTTTCCCTTTGAAGTCGAACTCGAAAATACAAAAGAATTAGCCGTGCTTTACAGGTAAGAGTGGAGACCTCAAGTTTGTCCCCATTGCTCATCTCTGGGTGTGAAGGTGCTGTCTGTTACAAGAAACCATGGAGAAACGATCAAGTGTTCGAGAAAATGCTTCTCAATCTACAGAGCAAACCTCGCCAGAATCAAGTCAGTCTCTGGCTATTGTTACTGATTTTAGCAATCAGACCACCAAATTCAAACCAAAATCTGTTAATTACAAATGGGCAGGTTCCTTTGAAGAAAGTATACAAACTCCAGCATTAGGAATTGCTGATTCATAGGATTAATTTTAAGCACGGAAAAAACATGTAATATCATCCCTGACCAAAAATGGTAATCCTCCCCCCTCTCAGTGAACATGTTTGATGACCTATCGTGCAACATTCTCGATGGAGACACTGACCTTGCTAGGAGGTCCTCCGGTTGAAATCATCCATGATGGAAGACTGGAGAATAATATTCGGGATAACGTAAAGCGAGTGATAATTGGTATTGCAATCCTCGTTGAAACAAAGGTAAAGGCTCGTAACCTAACTAAAGTTATGCATAGAGTCTAGAGCTAGATTGATTTCCAATCACAATTTCCATCCTCTATTGCGGGTTGTTATTACTCAGGATCCAAATATTCTTGACATGACGATGATTAATGAGTGTGATCGAGCTATTCATTGTTTGGTTTACATGTAGTAAGCCATAGGTGGGAAAAGACGATACTTAATTGTTATTGATAGAGCCTTATACTCTGCTGATATTCTCCAAGCCTTTCCCGAAGCGTGGATGGAGGTTTGCTCCAATATCATAAGTGTTCATTGAAATATTGTTGTTAATCTTTCTGAACGCAGCTCTACAAGGTACCCTATCCTTTTGTTAATACTTAGGTGAATAAAGCCAATCACCTAGAAGTGGTTCAAACTGCTTGGGAGATTCCAACACAGGAAGCTTAGTGTTTTGGCTATATTTAAAAATTATAACTCAGAACTTCCAAAGAAGCTTTGACTCCTGCTATAAAAGTACCGCTGGAGATGTCTTCATCGCCAAGAACCTTCAGAATGAGCTCCTCCAGCTTCATCAAAATGCTGATCTTAATCCTGATGCTGCTGCCCTCCGACACCAAGCCAGGGAGAAAAGGATTCAAGCATCTATAGATGCTAGATGAGGAGTCCCTTGTAAGCTAAAAGTCTTGCATCTTCTGGCTGAAACTAAGAGACATAATCTCAAAAGTTTTCCTATGCTTCTCTCAAGACTTGTAGGAGCAATCAAATTAAAACTCTCAAAAGGAATCAAATTAAAACTCTCAAAATCTAGTATCAGATTTGCAATGATCCTGAAACACCAGGAACTATATTGTTGAGTTCTATCAGACCTCTTCAGAAGATGTAATGGAGACCTACCTTATTGGAATCATAGTTTTAAAAACTGGTATGCGTTATGCGTGCGGAGAGATCACCTTATAGAGTATATGTGGCATGCGGGAGTATATGTGTTTTTGGATTTTTTTAATAAATTAATTATATATAGCATAAAATATATATTGAGCATAGAATTTATATATTTCATTTGTAGAACACAAAATTATGTATATTTATAAGTTTCCATACAAATATAGATGTATAATATATTTAACTATTCATATATGTGTACACATTAGTAGCGTATGTGAAATATGTATATGTATTATATGTAGATATATACATATTGACATGTAAATGTATGCACAATATATGCATATATGTCGAAATGTGTGTGTAGATGCCAATATATATCATATATGAATGTCCATATATGTCAAAATGCATATACATAAAATAGAATATTACACGTTTGACGAGGTCTGTGTATTATATGTAAGTATGCCATTGATGTATTACTACAATATATAGAGTCAGGCTAGAATACACTCGAGTGTATTCAAAGCAAAATACACTCAAGTAGTTTTTCATGATGCGATATTTTTTTTCTTTCAAAAATCTAATCCGTTGATCTTCTTAAACACCTTGTGAATAGCTCATACGCAAAATTTGAGCACATTTGGACATTTATAGGTCATGTTATAGAGACTGCAAAAATTATGCATTTCAAATTAGTTCACGCGTCGATTTTGTTGCCCTCGGATGAGTGACTTATACTCATCCAAATGGGCTCAAAATTTGTATGTAGCCTAGTTATAGTATGACGGTGGAGATCAATGGTTTACATTTTGTAAAAAATAGCCTTGATATGCAAACACACTTGAGTGTATACGTGCGATCTGTACACTCGAGTGTATTCTAGCCTGACTCTCTCTCTCTCTCTGTGTCTATATATATATATATATATATATATATAGACACAGAGAGAGAGAGAGAGTCAGGCTAGAATACACTCGAGTGTATTCGGAGCAGAATACACTCAAGTAGCTTTTCATGATGCAATATTTTTTTCAAAAATCTAATCCATTGATCTTATTAAACATCTTGTGAATAACTCATACACAAAGTTTGAGCACATTTGGACATATATAGGTCATGTTATAAAGACTGCAAAAATTATGCATTTCAAATTAGTTTCGCGCGTCGATTTTGTTGTCTTTGGATGAGTGACTTACACTCATCCAAATGGGCTCAAAATTTGTATGTAGCCTAGTTATAGTATGACAGTGAAGATCAATGGTTTACATTTTGCAAAAAATAGTCTTGGTATGCAAACACACTTGAGTGTATTCGTGCAATCTGTACACTCGAGTGTATTCTAGCCTGACTCTATATACACTCGAGTGTACAGATACACTCGAGTGTATAGATCGCACGAATACAGTCAAGTGTGTTTGCATACCAAGACTATTTTTTTTACAAAATGTAAACCATTGATCTTCACCGTCATACTATAACTAGGCTACATACAAATTTTGAGCCCATTTGGATGAGTGTAAGTCACTCATCCAAGGGCAACAAAATCGACGCACGAAACTAATTTGAAATGCATAATTTTTGCGGTCTTTATAACATGACCTATATATGTCCAAATGTGCTCAAATTTTTTGTATGAGAGATTCATAAGATGTTTAAGAGGATCAACAGATTAGATTTTTGAAAAAAATATTGCATCATGAAAAACTACTTGAGTGTATTCTGCTCCGAATACACTCGAGTGTAAGATCAACGTTAAACTTGACAATTCTATTTGTTAATATATTTATTTTTTAATTTTGTGCTCCCTTTAGTTTGTATATATATGTATATATATAAGATCAAAGTAAAACTTGGTAATTCTATTTGTTAATATATGTATTTATATTTATTTCTTTATTTTGTTCTCCCTTTAGTGTCTTGTCTTTTATCCCATATTGGTGAAGTATGTAATTAGGGACTCCTATCCTATATAAAGAGTGTGTTTATGCTTGTACTAGTTAACTGATTATTACAATTCCATTCTAATTATATGGTATCAGAGTGGTTTGATCTCCTTAGCCTCTCTAAACCTAATGCTTCCTCCTACCTAGTCGTTGTTCACCCCTTCATTAACTTGCCCTTTTTTTTTCTGCCCTCCCCTCCACGCCGTCGTCTCCAACAACTCTCTCCGCAGCCACCGACCTCCCCACAAATCCAATCTACACTACCGCTGTTGCCCATCTCCCTTCCACCAAGCCGCCACCACCAACCCTCCAACAGTCACGCCCGCCAACCCTTCCTCCAGCATCGACCGCTGCCAACCCTTCCTCCAGCAACGACTGCCGTCAACCCTTCCATCAAGCCGCGTCACTATTCCTCCCTCATCCACCGCTCCACCAACCCGCCACCACCACACATCCAACAGTTCTCGCTGCCAACACACATTCATCAATTCCTCCAGCAGTCCTGCCGCCATCCCTTCCACCAGCCGCGCCCGCCACTCTCCTTATATCGTGATCTCCCAAGCCCTGCCTAAGTCCACTACCGCCAACCCCCTTCCCCTCCATCCAACTCTCACTCGTCCTATTTGCCTCTCCCACACCCACACTTCTTCTTGATCCTCCAGCCGCCACCACCATCGCCCATCTCTAAACATCGTCCATCTCTACTCGCCAACTTTTTTGGGATCTATGCACCTTCTCGTCTTGAGTTGCCTGTAATTAGAAGACTGTTCATTATATAAAAGAACCGCTGCTCGATTCAACGTAATCTTTGGGAGGGACTTGCTCCCTCCCATCAACCTTCATCACATGTCAGTCTAATATTATGATGTGACATTAGTTTCTTAATTAAAACAATCTTAATGCCAATCTTTGGGCCACTGAACTATTTTGTTGATTACTTGCATGATGCTTCACGCCTTATTGAATTAAGAACGTGTGGACTAATCTAGAACTGATTCCATCATGGCCTCTAATGATAACTTAGAACTCTCTGTGTGACCACCGTCAAATTGGATGGTTGTAATTACCATACGCGGTCAACTTACTCTCATCTGATCACTTCAAGACCTGTTCTTCTGTCTGAGACTGCTGATGAGAAAACTAAATAGGCCTATGACTTGTGGGTCTGGAGTAATGACCTGGATGGTGAACAATACATAATCGAAAATCCGTCAATCTCTTTTGTGCCTTAGAACGGCCAAGGCCATATGGGATCAGTTAACACATGTATACTCACACCAATAAAACCCTAATTTTTTTTGAAATTTCTAAAAATTTGGCTAACAAAGAATTCCCTTCTGATGCTTCTGTGGAAGATTATTATAATAAATGCTGTGATCTATGGGATGAATTTGAAGTTTAATATCCCCTCACTTTCGATATTACTCAAGTTCAAAGACAACAAAATGAACTTTAGTTGGTACAGTTCCTTGCTGGACTACATGCTTCTTTTGCTGGAGTCGTGGATAAAATCCTATCCCGTGATCCACTTCCTGAGCTTTGTGATGTTCTCAAAAGGGTCCAGTGCCTGTCATTGTTCTCTTCTTCTGCTATTGCACCTGCAAAGGCGTCCACTCTTGCAGTCTGATTTGACGACTCTGGTCGTGACAAAGGTTGTGGCCGTGGTAAAGGACTTGGCCAATTTGGCCCTTCAGGCCCTGGACGTGGTCAACCCCTGCTGGATTAGGACGTGGTCAGCCTTCCACTGCACCAAGCACTGCCCCTCCTCTTGAACCTCATCATTGCAACTTTTGTGGTTGTTGACAATCATAACGAGGATCGGTGTTGGGTGAAACATGGCTACCTCAACACTTGGGCCAATCAAGCTTCTATTGACTACACCGAGGATGCAATGGCACAACCCTCCACTGCTTCTACAGATTGGGTCCGAGCTGAATTCGTAAAGCTTTTCTAAGAACGACTCTAGACACAAACATCGACTCTACATTCAGATGGCAATTTTTCCTTTCTTGCATCCTCGGCTCCTTAAGGTAAAACAAATGGGTCATTGACTCTGGTGCTTCTACCGATATTTTTGCAAATTCAAGTATTCTCTTTTGATTGCTTCGTCTCCTATTCCAACTGTAACCGTTGTTGATGGCACTCAAGCCCAAGTTCGTGGGTTTGGTCATATTCAAACTCCAAATAATTTTTTTCTCCGATCAACATCATATGTCCCCCCACTTTCCTCTGAATCTTTTTATAGTCAGCAAAATTGTCAAGTGACTTTAGTGTTCTATTACTTTTGACCCTGATGGATGTGTCTTTCAGGATCTCCGCACGAGGATGAAGATTGGTTCGGGCCATGAGGGACCAGACGACTTATACTACCTTGATGCTCCGAAGCATGCAACTCTTCTCTCCTCAGCAGTTTAGGACTCCAATGGCACTATATATTAGGACATCCATCAACTTCTAAACTCAAACATTTGATTCCGACTGTTTCCGAAACCTTGTTTTAAGGTGAAGCTTGCCAGTGTGGAAAGCAAACTCGATGTGTGTTCCCTAAGAAAATGACTGTCTTCAAAATCTATCTTTGATATTGTTCATGCTGATATATTGGGGTCGTGTTCTGTCACCAGTATGGCTGGCTTTCTTTACTTTTTGACCTTTATTGATGACTTTTCTAGAACCACATGGTTGTTTTTGTTTAAAGACATGGCCCATGTCCTTGACGCTGTTACTACTTTGCTGAGATTAAGACTCAATTTAATAAGCCCATCAAAATCTTTAGGACATGCAATGCTCTTGAATTTGTGCAACAATTTGTTAGTCATTTCCGTAAAAGCCTTTGCATTAGTCATCAAACATTTTGTTCTTACACTCAACAGATCGGTGTTGTTGAGTGTAAGAATCGACATCTTCTTAAAGTTGCTAGAACCCTTATGTTTCACTACATACCTAACCCCTTTTGGACTGATGCTGTATCCACTGCATGTTTTCTGATCAATAGATTGCCCTCCTCTGTTTTATAAACCAAGTCCCATTCACTGTGCTGTACCGTGGAGCTCCCTTACTTTTTGTGCCACCTAGGATTTTTGGTACACATGTTTTGTAAAAAATCTTCAGGTTGGTTTGGGTAACTTGATTCCCAATCTAAGAAGTGCATCTTCCTGAGGTACTCACACTCAGAAAGGGTACAAATGTTATGATCAGAATTCCAAGAAATGATTTGTTAGTGCAGATGTCGTGTTTTTTGAAGATACTCCGTATTTTTCTGTTATAGGTTTGACTCTGTCGACGGATCTTCTTGTTCTCACTCGCTTTCCTATTCCTGTTGAACTAGCATCTTTAGACTCAATTGCTCCTGCGATACCTTTCAAAGTGTATCAAAGACGCCGCATGACTACAACTCCCTCTATGGCGCCTCCCTCAACCACTCCATCTTCGTCGGCATATCGCGACACTACTTAGGTCTAGTCTGACTGGGATACTCCAATTAGCATAAAAAAGGGGTGCGCTCTTGCACTTCCCATCCTATCAACAATTATTGTTCTGATGCTAATCTTGGTTCCAATTTTACAAACTAGACTGCTTCTCTTTCATATATCCGTCTTCCTAAAAATGTGGATGAGCCCTCACACGTCCTGTCTGGCGTCGTGCCATGGAAGTCGAGATGGAAGCCCTGGATACTCAACATACTTGGGACTTAGTAGATGCCCATGCTCAAGTTTCACATGTACGTTGCCATTGGATCTTCACTTTGAAGTATCAACTAGACGGCACGGTAGAACGCCTTGAAGCCCGTCTTGTTGCTAAGGGCTACACTCAAACCTATGGTGTGGATTACTTTGAGACTTCCTCGCCTGTTGCACGACTTAATTTTGTTCTGGTTCTTATTCTATTGTTGTCAATAAGAAGTGGCCCTTGGTCCAGTTGAATGTTAAAAATGCTTCCTCATATGGCGACTTGCATGAGGAAGTATATATGGAGCAACCTCCCATATTTGTTGCTCAGGGGGAGTGTGCTAAAGTCTGTCATCTTGAGAAAACTATTTATGGATTGAAACAGAGTCCAAGAGCATGGTTTGATAAATTGAGTCAAATTCTTGCCAAATTTGACTTCCAACATTCACATTCTGGTCACTCCGTCTTTGTTAAAAAACTACTGAAGGTCTTATTATTCTGATAGTGTATGTGGATGATATCATCCTTTCTGGGAGTGACCATCAGGATATCCAGGATACCAAATATTTACAAAACACTTCATTACTAAAGATTTAGGGAAACTACACTATTTTCTGGGCTTAATTTTGCTGAAACCCGTGTTTTTTTGCAGTCAATTAGTCAAATTGGTCCGTTTTGAGGCGGCTGAGCTGAGATATCACATTCTTCTTATAGAGTCTGTTTATCTCAGCGCAAGTATGTACTTGATCTTTACAAGAGACCGACATGTTGGATGCCAAAACAAACAACACTCCTCTAGACCTCAATGCCAATTGGGATGTTGATTCTTATCCTTCTTACCCTGACAACAAACAATATAGAAGACCTGTGGGCAAACTCTTCTATCTGATAGTTACACGAGCATACATCACTTTTGCTTGGACTTGTCAACATATATATTGATAAACCTCGACAATGTCTTCGGGAAAGGGTCTTCGATATACTTAAAAATCTCACTTGGAAAGGGTCTTCTATATAGAAATAATGGACACTGTAAGATTTCCGGTTTTTCTAACTCGGACTATGCCGCAACAGGGCTGATTGTAAATCTACTTAAGGTTACTGCACCTTTGTAGGTGGTAATTTTGTCATTTGGAGAAGTAAAAGTAGACTGTCGTGGCTAGATCTAGTGCTGAAGCTGAGTATCATGTCATGACACATACCACTTGTGAACTGATGTGGGGTTCAAGGATCAGTAACGGAATTCGGAGTCTGTGATTTTGTGCCCCTATTCCTATGTACTGTGACAATAAAGCAGCTACCTTCATTGCAAGTAATCTAACTTTCCATGAGCGCACCAAATATATTAAGGTAGACTGTCACTTCGTCAGAGAATCCAATCTATCCAAGCGCATAGCCACTCCATATATCAAAACCTGAGGATCAACTCACCGACATCTTTACAAAATCATTGCCGAAGACAAGATTTCAATTTATGGTGGACAAACTGGGCATGCATGATATTCATGGTCCAACTTGAGGGAGAGTGCTAATATGTTTATTTATATTTATTTCTTTATTTTGTGCTCCCTTTAGTGTCTTGTCTTTTATCCCATATTGGTGAACTCAGTAATGAGGGACTCCTATCCTATATAAGGAGGGTGCCTATGCTTGTACTAGTTAACTGATTATAACAATCCCATTCTATTTACACTATCCATGTCAGCTAGAGCGGAGCTGGTAATCTCCATTTCATCAGATGATCATCTGTATTGGACTTCCTTTTCCCTCTCCTTGCCCATGCCAATCAGGACTTTGAAAGGATCTGCCACACCTGTGTTTTGGGATGATTCTGAGGATAAGAAATCAGTTTATTCTATTTCTTGGAATGTATGCCGAAGGTCAAAGATTGGTATAAGGTCTGTTAAAGACTGGTTTACTTCAGGCCTTACCAATGAGACTTATATAAAGTCCAAATCTCTCTGGTCAATAGTATGGGATGCTATTAACCAATCATGGTTCTGGAAAAAACTGAATGCCTACCTTACAAACTCGGGAATGGGAACACGTTTCTCATGTGGCTTAATCCATGGAGTGCTGTTTGCTTCCACCAGATACAAAGGTGAGGGATGACTGAAGATCTCAAATTGGGAGCTGGGCTTGATTACAAAGTGGCTACTTATATCAAAGATCCATCTGTTCATTTCAACCAGGCAAACGTTAGTACGAGATCGCTTTGGAACAAAGCAGACGAAGTAGGCGGAATGGAAAAAGGAAAGAGACAAGGGCGGTCGTCGCTTGGCGCGAAGGCTGCCGCTTTCCCCCATATAGGGGAGAGCACCCCTTCTCCTGAGGTTATGGGGTCATTTTGCCGATGGCCCACACATCCTCCCGGACAACCGTGAAAATGGACCCTATAGTTGCCATCAAGCTTTTTCTCATTTTGTTGAATCATGAGATCTATCTCGAACCACAGAAAGCACAGTGAATTAGGTCCCCCTATCTTTAAGATCGGCCAAAAATCAATTGTTTGAGCTAAAAGTAATCGATCTCAAATTGTGAGGGTACTCTTATTGTTTCTATTAGGCGCTGCTGCCCTAAAAAATTTTAGCCGAAAATTTTTAGCTCGCTCCCCTCGCCAAATCTTTCACCTCGCCCATTGGATGGATCTCTTACTCATTGACTGGCGCTACTGATCGAGGTTTGTCTTCCTTAAAAGATATCCTTACTAAATGTACTGAAGGTATGGATAAAATGCTGTATTCAAAAGAAGTTTCTCTTGCACGTCCAAAGCTGAAGTCTTCTCTTGCATATGGAAAGATATGTTCCAAGGAGACTTCAAACTCATTACTGGAAAGTTTTCATCAGTGTCTGATTACACAAGATCTCCTTTAATCGAGAGGAGGGCAATCATGCCCCAGATGCATCCTCTGCAAAGAACAACCCGAGATTAACATCCATACTATAAGGGCCTGTTTGGTTGGTGTAGTCGGATGACAAACTGTCAATTTGATGTGTTTAATTTGCAAATTCACACTTCACAGCCAGACTACAGCGCCTATAACCAAACTAGTCCTAACTTTCTGTATCCTTTTTAGGTCATTTCTATGAAGAATCTTCAAAACGGATTGAATTAGTATAATCCTTAGAAACACTCGTGAGTTGATCAGTCTTCATGGAAATGAAGGTATCAGCTTTCTTCCCTTTTTATTATACATGGTATGAAAGAAACAAACAGACCTTCCAGGATCATGAACTTGACATAAACAGAACTTGGAGGATGACAGAATGAGATGCCAAGCATTTAAATGACTACGTGGGTAGTTTTGTTTGCTTTCTTTTCTATAATTTTTGTTTAGTTTCATTGAGTTGGATTTATAGCTCTATTGTCCTGTACAATCTGCCCTATAACATTTGTATATGGAGTACTAAACTTATTTTTGCCTTAAGATTCATATATTTTATTGTATATATTATATTAAATCTATCCTCAGTCCGTTCCACCATAAAGAAGCAAAGTTGATGACGTCATCATTAAATTTTTTTTAAATTCACTTTGCACAATTGAAATCTGATGTGGCGTTATAATACATCGAAATTTGGGCTTATAGTTAAAGGCTATATGTTGCATTTCTTATTTCCATTTGATTATGCTATCTACTTTTGAGAATATTATAGATATTTGCCGTACAAATTTTAGTTATATTCAATCTTCACAAGCAACACCAGTCCTTCCTCAAAACAAACTGAGACCTGTGTATAATATGCATAGTATTGCTTAAAGATGTCTGTTACTGCCTTACAATTGCACTAGGCGAAACTTCCACGAATTAGTTTCGTTCATCTTCAAAATGACCAGGAAGTATTTTTTCAGAACTTATGTAAATTTCAACTCCAGGAGTCGAAGCAATGCAAAAATTATACATTTCAATCTGTGGTCCATGGTTGACTGGTTTTGGACTAGATCAGACTGAAGACTGAACTTTCAAACTTTTTTATTGAAGACCACACTCAATTTGCACTTGATCCAAGTTTCTAACCAGACCATATGCTGGTCTGGTTCAGATCCACTTGATTGGACTGCTGTTTGCTTGAGTTTATGCCTTTTATACAATGCCTTTTCGTTTTTTTTTTTTGACTTGAAGGAGTCCGCACGTTGTTAGCTATCTATTTGATATTTAAATTTTGTATGTACTAGATAAAATCTTTGGAATAACACGGGATAATTAGCAACAATAATTTATCAGCTTTTGACTAATTCTGGTATCATGTTTGTCCAGATATTCGTAACTGGTCTCTTGAGTGTTTGAACTTTTGGATGACAGAACAGTTTCGTTAGCAAGGGTGTGATGACGTTTCCATTTTATGGATTTTATGCATCTGGACTTTTTTTGTTATGTTGTTTCTAGAAAATAAATTCTAGAAAGAGAAGTTCAGTTTTTGATCGCATTTTTATGACTATGGAATGAACCGGGAGATCAGTCAGCCAGCTCTTTCAGAATTTAGGTGTATTGGTTAACTGTTACGATCTACGTGGGGTGGCTCACATACTGATCAGCTCTCTAGTTTAGGCAAACCTAATAATCGTTTAAATCGTTGCAGGTTGCTGAGCGAGCTCTCTTCCTTTGGAACAATGATCACATAGTAAGCCTTATTGCCCAGAACCGTGCAGCTATACTCCCCATCATATTTGATTCACTTGAGAAAAATATACAAGGTCATTGGAATCAAGCTGTTCATGGCTTAACAGCAAATGTGCGGAAAATGTTCCTTGATATGGACAGTGAGCTTTTTGAAGAATGCCAAAACAAGTATACAGCGAAACAAGCTGAACTGCAGGCCTCTGAGAAACAGCGTGAATTTAATTGGAGAAGGCTAGAAGCTGTGGCTGTCTCTAAGTCTGAATATGACGACATGCAATTGGATAGTTAGTCAGCTTAAAGATTTTTACTCTTACACCAATTTGTTGTTATCCTTCTGGCTAAGGGTTGATGTTTGTTCGCACAGTAGGCAGCGTTGAGTATTGTAATTTCGGTGTATCATTTGTGAATGTAGCGGGACGACGTGGCTGATCATTTTTTTGGTTTGCCTCTCAGAACATGATGCTGTACCGACGGCTCACGAAATCATTGTATTTGGCTCAGCTGCCTGCTGCCTAGTCCTTTCGGTAGGGATATTGTTGATTTAAAATGTCAAATATTAATATACTACGGATTTCTTGTAGCTAGTCCAATTCAGCTTGCTCCATTTTTTGTTGTTGCTCTTTAGCACGCAAGCAGTTGAGGTCATACCTTTCACATTATATATTTTAGGATGTGGTCAGCTTGCTTGTGAATTCTGTTCTCATTAATATTTTAATCTTAAGTTACAAAAGAGCGCCCATCTCAATGCCAAAAGCAAAAACGCGGAGTATAGAAAGACATTATTTATGGAATAAAGAAATATACTGAATTGTAATTCATTGGGAAGGATGTGTCGAGGGTAAAATATTGCTTCAATCCAGGACCTCATATTCCAAGGCCTCTTTAGTACTAGTATTATTCCTCTACTGCTTCGTGACTCGCGAGGGGATGTCCGATCCTTTCTATCTGCCCCTTACACGTGTGCACACACACATATATAGAAAGGATTCATGATTCATATATACATCAATAAATTTTAGAGCAACATCTTTTGTCATGTGAAACAATAAAAAAGGGAAGGTGTGATGTGATAGTAGCAAGAGAGTGTGAAGGAGAGGATGGGAGTGATAATAGGTACTGGGGAGAGGGAGAAAGAGGCAAATGTGTAGTGGAGCAAGAGGAGAGAGCAAAGCAATAGTGAAGGGGGAAAGAGAGTGGACATGTCTGTTAGTAAGAGGAGAGAGAAAGAGAAAGAGAAAGAGATGAAAGGAAAATAAAGTTCAAGACCTTTCTCATGACACACACCATCAACAATTGCATTATTACTAGAAGCACATTAAAAAAGGAATAATACAATTAACATAAATGTACCTTACAAAAGTAGTATGAATAGATACGGAACACAACACACGCTGTGCTAGTACACATTTATCTAAGCGCAATCACTTAGACACATAAATTACACCTTGAATAAGGTAAGGAGCGATTAATCTAATTGATTTCTAAACTCGACTATTTTCACGTCATGTCTCTCAGTTTTCTCTATGTATTTGATTTCAAGCTTTGGAAATCTCACATTGTACTTCTCTACTTACCCACTCTACAAAACTTCTTTGTCCTCCATTTCTCTATCTTTCTATCTCTATTTCAATCCCTTATCTGTCTCCCTACATCTCCCCTCTCCATCTCTCTATTCTAAACTACGATGCATTACGCCCTTGTCAAAGATGCAATGCATGTCCCCTCTATTTAGGGGCCGTTTGGCCGCCACCATCTCGAATACCGGTAGTTTGCTGTATGAGCAATATTTTGTTGCAGGACAACAGCGGACAATTTCATTTGTCCGTCGCTGCGGCTGTAAAGTTAGAACCTCAAGCAGCGCGTAAGTACCGGACCAAATACGGGAGGATATAATCGGCTATTAATCTGGCATAAAATTTGAATATGAATCCCTGTAATCAGAACGGCGGGGTCGAACAGCCCCTTAGTCCCATATTATTTCCCCGTTTCTCCTCTCTTTCCTTTTTCTACTCCTTTTTCTCCTGCAGTCACACATGTTGCGCAAATGCTTAACATGCCTGAAGTTAAGGGAACAAATTGGAACCCAGCCCGAGGACCAGTGCACAAGCACGTCCTGAAGCCAAATCACCCACACACAATACTCGGAAACAAAAGGGCCGAACGAAGCGATCATACTAAATTTCATAAACCAAGAAAGTAAGGAAATGACTATTTTTTTTCTTGACAACAATTAGATATGCAAGCATAAATAGAAGCCCATATATTTATTATCAACAAGTAAATGTACATGTGCAAGTATGAACAAATTCAAACTGTGAAACTGCGAATGGCTCATTAAATCAGTTATAGTTTGTTTGATGGTATACCTGGTTGATCCTGCCAGTAAATGTACATGTTATTAAAAGCGACCATCATCAATATCATAGTCGTCAAGGTGTTCGGTCGGTGATCCAATTTTCTAGGGCGACTAGGACAGACTAGTAGGGCGCCCCGACACAAGAAATTTGTACACATTATTATATATATAAAATATATATAATATGCATGTATATATCACATATAATATTCTAAATCTATTAAACATTACCCTAAAACATCCCAAATGAGTTATAATGTATATGCATTCAAGAAATATTAATTAACTAAACAAGGTTAGGAAGTTTAAAGATGACATACATGTAATGAGTACAATACTCAAAGTTGAAAGCAGTGAAAGGTTTGAAGCTTTGCAACTAAAAAATAGTTATAAAGTAAAAGAGTGGGGAGGTATTAGATTCCATAAAAAGTGAAGGTTGCTGGGCCCAAGCCTGACTAAGAGGCCACCCAGCCTTGTCCAGGGCCGACAAGTCGTGCCAGTCGGCCGACGAGCCGACGAGTTGTTCTAGTCAGGTGCTAAGCAGAAGCCCATTTATGGGCGGATGGCTAGTCGGCTATCCTCTGGTGACCAGTCGACTAGTTAGCAACTAGGCGGTGGCTAGTCTTTCGAGTCAACAAGTATGGTCACCGTCTATATACACAAAACATATCCATGCTCATATATACACCATAAAACATATACTGAGCATACATGTAATTTTTTTTCTTAGATACCGTATTGTTTGAGAACACCCTATCAAATCAGTACATGGGTGAATGTGAACAACATCAAAGGCTAAATACTTACATTCTTATATCACTATCTCGAGAAGGTGGCTCCTCACTCTCAAAACCCTGAGAGGGATGCTAGAACCCTATAAAGGGTGGATAACCACGAGCTTGAGATCAAATTCTCAATGAGAGATAAACCATATATATAAAGTTTTGTGTATTTAAAGCCGTATTGATGAATTATCCAATTTAAAATTAAGCATCACCTTGTACAAACCATATTCTAAGTAGTAAATGCTGAATAAGATGAAGGCAAGTAACATACGCAAGGCATATAAGAGTAATACAAATAATACAATGTAAAAAAGGTAGAATACTATACATGTTATGCTATACGACTTGATTACATATTTTATTATTAGTCCTTGAATAGTTGGATATATCACCAAACTACTAGTTAGAGACTGCCAAGTCTAGTAGCCCACTGTAGGGGATGTTAGGGTTAATCGGTCTTGCTAAGATCCTGCCATGCCTCGTCCCGTTTGAGTATATAAAGTAGGGTCTCCTACGTCGCGACCTGCATAGAAACATTAGGCTCATCCTGAGTGCTGAAGTGACAATACCTAGATATCATATTGACAACACTGTGTATATAACATCATATCACATAATTTTTAATCATGTCGGTAGGATTTTCATATACAACATGATATGCAATCTCAACCACACTCATATAAACATGTGACTTCAGAGAACTTGAGGACAATACCACATATGGATTCTCATAATCCACAAATACTCAATAGTATACAAACATGAATACCTTCTTACAACACCTGGGTTGTTACAAGGATACCCATTTTGGTTCTCAGACTTATGAACTTTGGGAAAGTTATACAATTACATGGCATTCATGAATCAGGGTTCCAATTGATTAAGTAATTCATTTAATCATCTCTCATAGGAAAAGAAGGGTAGAAACAAGAACAAATCACTATTATATAATACCATTTAAGAATTAAATCAAATAACTATTATATAATACAATTTAAGAATTAAAATAATTAAAACCGTAGTTCATTATTCAAAAGGGGTATATATATTAGCCAAATCACAAATTTCATCATTTCAAAGGCCACATCCCAAAAGGGGGATCAAAAGCAACATTTACTATAGGAAGATCTTCATGTAATAACTTTGAATTACCATGCAAATTTCATCAAAAATCTTGCGCACATGTACAAGATGGAAAAAGTAAAAAAAAAGCCTAAATAGGCCCTTTTAGAGCAAGATACATGTAAAGTTCAAAAATTCAAACACGACAATATGGAAATTTATTATTTTGGTTCTACAATGACATACAACTTGTAAATGTGACGACAATCTTGATGTTACCATAGATATAGACAAACACCATATTAAAAACCATTCTTTGAGCCATATACCATGTATCCAGTGAGATTCAATGCTTCCATGTAGGATTTGAACTCAAATATTACCAAAAGGATAAATCACTCATTTTAGATGAATATCATGACATGTACAAAATTCATGTACATGCCCCAGTTCCAAACTACTCTAAAAAACCCCAAAATGTTCACCTTAACAAGCTCTAGTCCCAACCAAGACAAAGATGAAAAAATAGAGATATTTAGGTTAAGAGGGTTTTCTTTCATGGAACTAGAAGATGTCAATCCTAGAGGGTTGAAGAGAGGGAAAACCAAAGGAGGCAAGGAAATGTAAGACCTTAAACTTAGTTTAGCACTAACCTAGCTCTAATCATGCTTTGTTTCATTTTAATAGCATGATTTATTGAAATAATATATATTTATTTTAAAGTATTTGAAATTTAAAATAATGCTTTGTCATATTATGCACATGCATTTTTAATCATGAGAAAATGGTAAACTCAAATTATGAGTTCATGATATTTTGATGTTTATGTACTATCAAAATATACCTTAGTGTGCTTGCATCGCTCGATGACTGAGGCCAGTTTGCTAGAGCTGCATTGGGTAGGGGCCTTGGGGCTTTATGCTTGTTGTGGGAAAGCTAAGGCATCTCCCCATGCAGGCACATTGGTCAAGCCAAGGCATCTCTGAAATGGGTTCTAATGTCTGATGCTGGCCCATCCATTGATCATCATGGGATCTTGGTGCATGATGCGTGTGCTGGCATACCCGATGCAGATCAAGGTCATTCTGGTCAATGTAGAAGCTAGGTGGGGCACTATTTATGGTCTGAAATGTGGTTTTAACCATGCCCAGTCTATTAATATATAGCCCTCTCATTCCTAGTATTAACTTGCCACATCTTGAGCTGTTGGAACGCCAGTGGGGCATGAGGAGGAGGTCCCCGTAGCTATATCTCATGGATGTGCTTTGATGGTGGTTGTTAATTATCTTGCTTTTGGAGGATACAATGTTTGAGATAGTTGATACATGCTAGTTTGGCCATATAACATGTAAGATCTATATGCCTTCTCACCTTTTCTTGCTATTTTCCTCTCTACTACCTTCTTTGGTCGTGTTTCTTGGGTAACCATGGTAGAAATAACTTCTTTTACCTAAATATCTTTCTTCTCTACTTTCTTTAGCCTAGTCAAGCTAGAATTTTTAAGGTGGGACGTTCTTGGGATGTTTGGTGGCGTTTTGGAGCTTGGCTCATGATTTGCTTTGTCAGAGCTTGTGTTTTTCATGAAAGCTAGGTGTTATGACACCTATTTTTGCCTTTTTTTACTTAGAAACCATGCACACAATATATAATAAGGTTAAATAAATGCGTAAACGGCTTAAAGGTGAAACTTTTATAGAACATTTAAGTGGTATAATGGGAAAGTTTGTGATTCCTCACCTTCCTTACTCTTGCATGATGATGTACTTTCAGGAATGCCAAGCTTACTTCTTGACTGCTGATTTTTTTTTTAAATACACATGATCTTGCTTAAAAATGATAACTGTAGGAGCTTCTTGGGCTACATGTTGGCAGAAAGGGAAACTTCCACTTTCCTTACTCTTGCATATGGAAATGAGACAAACATAGTAAGTTTTCCTTTCCGTTATAATGCTGAATTTTCATAATATATGTGATTCTTGTTCAAGACTTATATTTTTATGCATTGTACTGATTTTGTTATATCTACTAAGGAAATTAAGGATGCAATTGGGTATAGTAATTTTCTGCTGGAATAAGAAAAAAATCATAATTTTACATGAGAAAGTTAAACATTTTGAAGACTGTCCCCTTGTATAGATAAAAAATGATGATTTGAGATTAACATGTACTATTTAGACATAATTTAGGGCTTCCTAAGGCTTTCAAGGAATATAGTGTGTAAATGATGTGATATCTTGGTGTTATGTTATGTGTTGTACTTTGTTTAGATTACGAAAGAAGAATAAAAGGCTAAATTATTCAAGTGAAACCTAAATCATGTAGTGCCATGTGGCTGTGTAACTACCTTAAAGTCATGGTAGTGAAACAAGTAGCCTTGTAGCAATTTTGGACCGTGAGAAGGTACTCAGAGTTGTATACTATTAAGTATTCATGGGTTTTGAAGGTCCATTTATCTACCATTCACTTTGGTATTTTAATTATTATGGTTATGTGAGCAGTCAAAGCAATATCTCTAGCTATATGTGGCATTTCATCGAGAACCACATGATATCATGATAGATATGAGTCTTTATACCTATGAGATATATGTTGTGACCTACATACCCTAGACAAACATGATATGTAGGTTTATGTCCAATGAGTTCCTGCTTGTTATACTCACACCAACAAATGCATGATGGAATTTTATGATGATCCGGTAATACTAAGATCCTATGCAGAGATAGAGGACTTCACAGTTACTAGCTAACAGTTTGAGTTGTACGCACTAAATTATCAAGGATTTAATAATAAAAAAGAAACTGAGCCATATAGAAATATCTGTATAAACATCTTGAAAATCCATATTGTGATTCTTTAATGCTCTTATATGTCGTGTAAGTATTGCTCGTATTACCTTTATACTACATCTAAAACTGGTTATAACTAATTGATGTTACTGCTCAATGATGACTCTTTCTTAGTTCAACATGTAAAAATAATATTGTATGCTTAAAATTGCATAGAATTCTTATATCTCTTACCAGGACATGGGTCTCACTCTTCTAATGGTTCATATCTTTTTGGGTGCTCAACGTCATACCTAGGGTTATTGCAGTTAGGAGTCACATTTTGGAGATCATAGAAGATGGTTGGCTTATAGATTTTAGAGTTGTGTAGAGTCATCTCTATACACTTAGGTTTTGTTAAGTCATTTATATGACAATGTACTTAGTTTGTATGTCATGTATAAATTCTAATAATATAAATTTTGGCAGATAAATATGTTGTGTAAACATGTCAAGATAGTGGTCACACACGAGAGACAGTGTACAAATACCTATTAGTGATGGATATGATGTCCCTTTATATCCATATATGTAAATATGTGATTGCATTTTATTTACATTTTTCCTTGCTTATGAGATTGATTAGGATCATTTTGCATTTTGTTTGGAGCAATATCTCATTGGTGTGGCATACCAAATTTGGGGTGTCGCATAATGAGAAAAAGAATCTTACATGGATTTGTGCTAAACAAGGTAGACGATATGATTTTAAACTTTGATCTTCAAGAATCAATCCGAAACAACAACATGCACAAGTTCTATCTCTAGGATCTCCCTCCATCTCTGAGAACGTTCTCTAGTTCTAAGATGATCTAATTGAGCCCTTGGGATAAAGTGAGAAAATATTTATAGGATAAGAAAATAGGAAGTTCCATTTCAACCCATAAGAATCTCATTTTAGTCTCCCCCAATGACTAAAGCACCCAAAAATGTTCCCAAAACCACATGCTTTAGGTCTTCAACAAAAAATGCACCTGCCTTTACAAGACACACATCAGACACTAGGCCACTCAAAGTGGTCACATCAACTTCAAACCACACTCATCGAGCGACCAATGGTCTAAAGCAACCACTTTCCTTTGACCTCCCAACCAGAAGGGTCCTCATTAGACTATAGTCGATGAAGCCACATCACTCTCATCACTTATCCTAAAGGGACCAGTGGAAGGCTCACACTTTTCCCAAAGATTGACCCACTTGCATTGGTAGATCCAATTGACCAGAGATAACACTAAGTTTGAAAGTTCCAAAATTTGACACCAAAATTTTGAACTTGTATCCTTTTCATCATTTAAAAGATATATGCCCACTAAAAAGTACAATTTTTAATATCCAAATAATTAATTTTTTAAATAAATATGCACATCATGCAAATATAACAAACATGAAGTTTTAAGCTAGGCTCATGGACTTACAATAAACTCACACTAATGTTGGAATCTGAAAACCCTAGGTGTACACCTGAGAATGGAATCACAATCATATAACTATACTATAGTATAAGTGACTCATGGTTAAACCCATAGGAACGAAAGTGTATCTAAGAAAGTTTCAGAAAAAATGCTAATTACAAATCTAGTCTTTCTTATTATCAATCATAATTAGTTAGTAGGGTTCAAGAAAGGATTATAAATTTGGTTTACTGTATGAAAATAACAATTTAGAGTACAAGACAAATAAAGAAAAAAATAAGTTACTAAGTGTATAACTAGCTCAAGTAGCATAGTAAAGACATATTGTTCACTAATGAGAAAAGAATACTGAAAAGGTACACTAAAAAATTGCATAAAACTCATAAAAAGAATAAAAAAGAACATATATCAAAGTCTCCACTACTTTTTATATGAAAAATAAAGAAAAATGTAAATTGACTAGTAAACATGAAAAGACCATAATTGACTCCAAGAGCATATGAAAGCAGAAAACATGACCAAAGATGAAGTTTGGTAGTCCTATTACGAGTTGGGGAGGTGTGAGGTACCCACACATCACCTATGATAATGGTATTGCATTTTCAGAAATCTCGAGTAAAAAGTGATGGTTTTGGTAATTGATGGAACCAAAGTGACAAATGGGTAAAAAGTGTTTGGCATGGAGATTGTCATTGCTTTCTCATCATCACCCTAAGGTTCCTAATTTTTGTATTACGTGATTCCAATTGCCTCAAGATCTTTCATGATAGAGACTTATCTTGGGTAATTGGGATGAACAATGGGAACCAAGAGAGGGATGATTGAGAGGCAATGTGAGCAAGACCTAGTTCCTTAGTTTGATTAAATCAAGAAAGATTTGGAAAAAAGTTAGATTATATATAAGTAAATCTAATTGTAATTTTGATTGATAATTCAATGAAAGAGGCAAGTATACCCTAATAATCATGGCATTGGATGTTTATATGGATGATTAAAAAACAACTTAGATCATGGATATCTAATTAAAAATTCAAAATTAGATCATGATGAGCATTTTAGATCAAAATAGTTAAGATAAGAAATTAATGAGTAGTTATCGATAAAAAACTATGAACTAAGACATTTTACCATTTCTTTTGCATGTCAAAATTGGAAAAAGTAATTGTGTCAGAGGGAGGATCCTGTGGTCATTCAAGCAACTGAATGTAAATAATGAGATAATTCACTCTCTAGCTTTTGGAGAGTCAAGGTGGGGGGAGCATGGATGGTGAGTGTGTGTGTGGGGGGTACTTTTAACATGGAATTAAGGTTGGGGTCCAAGGAGGATTCAGGAATAGGATTTATAGAATGATACAATTTGCAAGGTCAACCACTATGGTGGAATAAACAATTCCACCACATGGCACCTAGAAGAATACAAAATTACACTAGATATCTTCGAGTAGGTAAATGGGAAAGATAATATCAGAGTGAAAACAATTTAGATTGAATGGTTGAGTTGAAAGATAAATACAACTTAATAAAAATGAAAGGAAGATAAGAGATAATAATTGGGGACCAAGCCTCCTTTTTATCAAAAGTTTTGGATTTTCATGAAGATAAGGGAAATTGAATATACTGTGTGATTAAACATGAATACTATATTTAGGATATCCAACTGAGTAATTTATTAAAAAGGATTCAAAAATCATAATTGAAGGGCAAATTGTGTTAAATCTAGAGAAAAATACTTTTTGTTTGCAAACCCCAATAGTGTGGTACATGTATGAGACAAAAGGATTAAATATGCCAAAAAGTAGAAAAATGGGGAATAAATAGAATGAACTCCATCATTAGCTAGAGAGAAGATATAATATTTATTGTTGACTGAACAATCAAAATTGAGTTAGTAGTTTAATCCTCTCAAGAAACTTGTTTGAGATATGAGTGAAAACTGCAATCTTGAGCCAAATATGATCCTCAATTTTGGTCATGAAGGCCATATGTAAAATTCATCAAGGGTATTTTGATGAACCTAATGAAGGAAAATCATAAATTTGACCTTTTTTTTCTTTTTAGGGATGAATGATTAGGAAAACCATTTCATAAAAGTATATGATTGGGAGTTAGATGATCATGCAAGGTTAAGGTATCCTAAATTAAATCTAGGACTATAGATGTGTGATTTTCCATACCCTAGAGTGTTGTCAAGTTATTCAAAGAGTTCTAGGTTTTTCCTAAGGATCTTCAAGGAAATATCCTCTAACATTCTAGTTCTTATTCAATATATGTTTGATTCTCTCCTTGATTTGTGTCCCACTGAGGGAAAGGTGAAATACAAAAGTAGTTTTGGAAAATTATCAAGGTAAAAAGAACAATAAATTTCTTTTCCTAATAGGGATGGATTAGTAGGACAACCATTTATAAAAAGAATAAGGTTGAGTACAAATGATCATCGAACAATAAGGTTACCTTTAACAATGCATGTTTCTATACCTGACTAGTCATATATCCCCCTAGTGTGTTGGTGAGTAACTAGAAAAATTTCACGTTGAGATAAGACTTTGAAGCTATTGTCCTCCATCCCTCTAGTCCTTACTCAATCTATGTTCAATTCTCTCACTGACTCATGTCCTTTTTGACAAAAAGGCAGATGCAAAAGTATGTTTGATAAGATTGTAGCCTATCAGAAGGTATTATGTATAAACATGAGTCTGTAATCATGAAAGATCATAGAAACTACTGGATTTTAATAGATCTTAAAGAATTATCATCTCTCTTTTGATTATAAATTTGAGTGAGTTAGGTTAATCATGAGACTTGGCGAATGGACCAAATTTTAGGCTAGGACCACAACCCTAATTGGTAAAATGTGGAATTCTTCCTATGTAAGGTAGGGCTTCTTAAATACAAGGTGCCTATTAAAGATAGGATTTGGAATACAAGCATAGGATGCCTGCCAAATGTAGGAGTTTAAAATGGGATGAAGGAGACATAGGACCTACAATAAAATAATAATTTTTAGGGTGTATACCCATAATAGGGATTTTGTTGATTTGTATGCAAGATGATTTTACCTTCGTGCTTAAGGTTTCAACACTAGCAAGCATTGCCTACTTCGTGTAGGACATTGATGCATAAAAAGAAGTGTGATGAATGAAAATTACAAGTATTACTTACTTTATACAAGGCTTAGATTTTGAAGTGAAAAAAACATTTATTTTAGATGAAATGTTATGCATGAAAATGGCTCAATTTAAGGTAATGATCCATGACCCACAAGGAGATCTTATCATTGAAGTTGAAATAGTTTAAGGTCCTCTATGGTACAATTTAAGGACATGATCCATGACCCATTTGAGGGTAGATACCTAATGTAGGGTAGATACCTAAGATCATAAAAGATGTCAAGCCTCAAAGGTAGTCAATACTTTATCTTCCTTATAAGAGTGAGCTCTTTTATCCTTTTCATGATAGATTTGGAAACTTCATATTTTATGATTCTATTAGCTTTTCTTTTTGCTTTATAGTTTTTCTATGATTTTTATAAGATTCTATAAATTCAATTGAACATTCAGGGACCCATTGTAATTTTTACAAAAAAATGTCTCAAGGGGAGGAAATGAGGGGAGGTCAAACATCCCCTCAATTTTCTAATGTCATTAAAGATCAAAGTGAGAAGAAAGGCGGTAAAATCTTTTGTTCTGGCACTAGAAGGAGAAATTGAATCTTTCATTCCAAGGTCAAGTATTTGACGGGTCTTATGAGAAGATCCTTCAACGGTGGTGGAGAGATAGATCCAATGATTTTTTAGTTGTTTTCTTTATAATTTCCATTTTTGAATTCTCTGCTAAGGTATATCCTTTATGTTTTAGCCTTAGATTAGTTGTTTTAGGTCTTTCATGACAAAATCCAATGTTTGGCTTCCCGACGTTCTTCGCATTTTGGAGGTTGAAGAATAATGAGTGCATATTTTGACCTAATATTCGTATGTATGAGCTATTTTTACATTTTTGTGAGCATCTGACACTTGATTGTGCTGATTCATCTTGCAATGTGCAACTAATGTCATTGTGGCATTGATTACTTGATCATAAATGTCTTCTCACAAAGACTGGGGCATTTGGAAGGACAAACATGTTACTGAGGAGGATCATGCCATCAATAAAAAGTATTCCAATGATGATGACATGGGAGTTGAGGCATATCCTAGGCATGTTACACTTTTGTTTGTTCAGTTGCATCCCCCCCAACTTAGGAAGTTTTTGACTTTTGTTTGGTATGGGAAATCATCATGCAAGTGTGTACATGATTCATGGAGAGCCTCTCCCTCTTGAGGTATTTTTGGAGCTGTAGGGTCTTTTGTGGATGAACTTTCATCACTAAAGACTTCAAGTAGGCGATAGGTATAACTTGAAACTTTTGTCCTAGTTATCCATCTCAAATTGCTGAATCAAGATCCTACTTTGTTTTGATGATGATTTTGACACTTGACTTTGTCTTTTGGATTTTGATTTTAGGGATTCAAGGTCTCAAATGTTCCTTTAAGAACTATTTGGAATGAGGTACATAATTTGTATTCAAAATTTATAGTTTAGGAGCTGAATTTGTTGGAACAAACCAATTTTGGGGATGTTTGTAGGTGTGAGTTTGTAGATAGAAGATATGTCATCCTTTTTCTTGGGCATTTTCCATAGAACCACTACATTTTACTTATCATTTAGTGAGAGGGACATTACCCCTTTGAGTTTATCTGGATTACCAGGCTTTCTTTTGGTGACATTAGCTGCTTGTCAAATAGAAGGCTGTGGGGATAAACACATATAATTGAGTTGTTTGGGATGGATCCAACTGAGGAAAGCATGGATTCAAAGTATGAAGTCAAGTACTAGTTGTTACTCAAGGTCTTCTTCAAGAGGAATGAGGTGATGGGTGTCCATTCTCCCCACTTTGCTTCTCTTTGTGTTAGTGCATTTCTATTTTAAGTACATCATACGAAAAGTTATGAAAGATTGGGGCTTATGACTTCACATGCACTTCATACCCTGATGAAGCTAATGCATGGTTATTTAAGATAGAAAATATCTTTCGATTAGCACATGTACCAGAGGAGAAAAGGGTGGAGCATTTTGTGTACCTTTTAGAAGGTAGTGTTAGCTACTTGTAGGGGCTAGAGTGGATGCAAGGAGCTGGAAACAACATGGGATAAACTAAATTTAGGAGAAATTTTGAGTCACAATATTATCATGACACTTATGTGTGTGACAAGAATAGATAGTTTGAGACTCTAAAGCAAGGGAATATGTCAATGACTGAATATGAGCTCTTGTTCTTATACCTATTCAGGTTTTGTCCTCAGCTCTGTGTGACTCATGAGGGCAAGATTGGAAGGTTTGAAAGTGGGTTGAATCCATTGATGCAAGAAAGAGTGGCTATCAAGGAAAGCTGCTCTAATTTTCATGCCTTTGTAGATGCATCAAGAAGAGTTGAAAGGTATAGAAAATTCAGAAGGAAAACTAAGGGGAGAAAGACAGTGGGAACTAAACGTTAAAGCCAAGTTCTAGTGCTCATTTAAGGATTGGTAGACCACCACCATACAGAAGGGCACCATCTACATTTAGTACATCACCTAGGCAGCAACAAGTAGAGGTAGAGGCAATAAAGTTCATGGTAGGGGATACCGACCTTAGATAGTCAGTAATGCATAATCTTTTGTAGTCATGATTTTCTCAAGAATGTGGAGCATGTAGTTATGCTTTAGAATCATAGCAATGCACAACTTGTGGGCATGTGAATTCATAGTAGTGTTGGGGTCCCAATCCTCCTAAGTGTTACATGTATGGATGACATGGACATTATGCTAAAGAATGCTCACAAGGAGGACATCAAAAATAATTAGGGAAGAGGCTAAGAGGCCAATATCAACAAACCCAACAAACTCAACAAAGTGGTATTAGAGGTACAATTGTTTTGTTATTAGAGGTATAATTGTTTCTTAGGTAGGCTCCAGTGCACATGGAGCTACATCACAAAGTAGTACTGATAGAGAAGGGAAAGACACCCACGATTGGTCAAGCTTATGCAATGAATCAATAATAAGGAGTCATGCCTCCAAGACTAGTGACATGTCAGATGTAATTACTTACCTATGCCACTACTCCCATATGTGTTCTAATTGATCTTGGTGCCATTCATTCTTTTGTGACTAGAGCTGTGATAGACAAAGGTAATCTATTAGCAATTCCTTTATCTTATGGTTTTATTTTGGAAATTCCTATAGTAGAACCTATGTATATTGCTGAAATATGCCCAAAGTGTGTTTTATCTAGCGGGATCCATCAAATTCAAGTGGATATGTTGCCACTTAAAATGCATGGATTTGATATAATCTTGGGTATGAACTATATAGAGAAGTATAAAGCAAGTTTAGATTGCTTTACAAAAAATGATTTTTTTTGATGAAGACAGAATGTGGGATTTTGCTGGGGATATAAGAGTCCTACCAATATGTACAATTTTAGTGATGGTTGTTGAGAAGATGTTAAGAAAGGGAAATCTGGGATATGTAGCACATGTGATAGATAATCATGTTGAGAAAATCTAGGTTTGCCAGATGTAGATATAGTGCAAGAGTTTTCTAATGTGTTTCCTAAAATTTTTCCATGATTACTGCCAGCTAGGGAGCACTAGTACATTTATGACCTATAATTTCACTTTTCTTAATGTCATTTTCAAAGGAAAATCGACACCCTAAGTCCTCCAATGTCAATTATAGAGCACAACATCACTAGTGGTCAAGTCCTTCCGATTAAGAAAAACACGAGTACCACTTTTTCTATAACATCAACTACTACTTCAAGCAATCGACATCCTCGATAACCCACATAATTCAATTTTTAGGGAAAAAACTGCCTCCAATTTTTTTTAGTTTAACGTCGGTTGGAGCATAACCAATGACATAACCCTACTTGTGAAATAAATTTTTCCTCCAAAATACCTATGTCGTCAGTTTAGCTATAGTGAAACTGACATTGTACATTTTTTTCACTGTGAGAAAAATTCACATATGATGTCAGTTAGTAGGTAAGGAACTGATGACATAGGTATTTGTGCCATGTCCTCATGAAAATATATTTTCCCCCAAATTGCTCCACGCCATTGGTTCTTTCACCAAAACCAATGTCTAAGTTCTTACAGAGGCTGGCATTTTTTAAGGGACTCTATCATTGGTTTCTCTCTACCAACTGATGACATAGTGCATGCTATGTCATTGATTTTTCTAAGGCAACTGACGTATAAGGTCTTACCGAGTCTGACATCAGTATACTTGGATAAGGGACTCTTTCATTAGTTTCTCTCTTTCAACTGATGCTGTAGTGCTATCTATGTCATCATTTTTTCTAAGGCAACCGACGACTAAGATACTTTATCATTGTTTTTTCTAGAAACTGGCGACTAAGTTCTTAATAATACCACCCATGAAATTTTTCTTTCCTACATATCTCTTTCATCACGATACCTAGCTGAGATCTGGAGATTGCCTCCATTGTCGCCGCCATCACCTCTAGTTGCTGGTGCTACTTCCATTGCTGCCATTGTCACTACTAGTTACCATCACCACTCTATTATTTGCCTCCCTCTTTTCCCTTCATCGCCTCTCTTATTCATCCACTATCACTGCTATGAGAGCCATCATAGTTGATGTTTGAGCTGCCTCCACTACTTCTTATGCTTGAGCCATTGTCATATCGTCGCCTCCATTGCTAGTGCCATTTGAGCCACCATCACCACCACCACGACTGCTATTGATTGAGTCATCGCGACCCCCACCACGGCTGCTGCTGCTTGGTTGAGCTTGCTTCCGTCTTCTACTGCTGCTTCTATTAAGGTGTGTTTTTTCTTAAAAAAAGTAGCTATAATTGTTTGAGGAATACACAATCAAATGGAAATTTCTTAGGATTACTAGTTGACTATATTTATTGATGAAAAGTCCAAAGGTCATCTATCATTGGAACAACATATCCAACTATCAATGGGCATTAATGTTCTCATTAGGTAGAATTTTATAGAACAAGTTTGGAATTAGTAAAATTAGGTTTGATTTTGGTAAACCTAGGTATATTTTGGGTATAACTAGGACACATTTATGTGAACCTAGGTTTGATTATTTTTGAAAATCCTAGGGGAACCTAGGTCTGTTTGGACAATGTCATGCCTACCTGTGATTATGACATAATTATCATATCATATCATCTTTTCTCATCCTTATTCTAATCATCTCTTATTAGGTCAAATTATGTTTATTCATCATATATCATTGCATCTCATGGTCATCATAGATTGTGCATATTTGGTAACATTATGCATGTACATTTGATAACATTAAGTATATTTGATATGTAAATTATATAACTTTTAACATGCATGTATAAATTTTTTTGGAAAATTTAGGTAAGTATATTTCCAAACCTTTAAAGGGACAAAGTACAAGTTACACCCTTACATGCAACTCCAAAGAGAAAAAGAGTAGTAGGCTATGAGCCTTCTACTTACATGAGATTCCAATTCCTGATTACAAGACTGGGAACTTCTACTAATCTATGTTTATAAATTTTGAATCTAAATTGGATTTCTTCTTCTAACATCTTGAACAAGAGGAGTTCGTCCTTCTCACTACCACCATGAATGTGAGTGTTCCTCTCATACCAGATGATGTGAACGATTCCTGTGATTGCCCACAATTCAAGTGTTATATCACCACATTTATTACTGTCAGCCAGGGATTCCAAGAAGTCACGCAAGAGGAAGGGTCTCCTTACACTTAGTTTGATTTGGGAATGACTCCAAAGATATTTCCAAGTTTTACATTCACCAAAAAGGTGAGATGAAGTTTCAATATCATGATGGAACATGACACAAGTCGGGTCAATGCTAGGACACCATCTTATAATTCTATTCTTTGTTGGGAGGTAGTCATTTAGGACCCGAAAAGAGGTTAGGCTCCATCTTAGATAATGCATTGTACGCCATGGCTGTTGAAAATAGGGTTTCCTTGGGAGCTTCTGTCTGCATTTGTCCCAGAGATCAGGACTCTCAATAAAGCTTGACCACATAGTGACCATTCTCCTCCAAATGGTTGAGTAGCCCCAGATATGGTTAGGGGTCCTAGAGAGATTGATACCATATCTTCGTTGCATCCAGGAACTCCATATTGAGTTACCTTCCATTAAACTCCTGATCCTCTTCAAGATGTGATAATCCGCAAGATCTCAAGACTCTTCAGGCCTAAGTCTTCTTCATCTAGGGGATAAAAGAGCTTATTCCAGCCAGCATGGTGGACTACATTACCCCATAAGAAGTTTGACATTAGAATCTCCATTCTGCTCAAGACAGAATATGTAATTTCTCCTTAGTTAAGCTAGTATCCGATCAAGCCCATAGCACAGTGTTTAATTAGGATCAATCTACCTGCCATTGAAATGTGATTGCCCGACCATTTATTAATCATGTCTTTGATACGATCAAGGCACTCATGATAGTGTTTTCCTTCTAAGATTCGCACCTGCCATGGGAAACCCAAGGTATTTCAAAGGCCATTCACCTCTTTGTATACCCATACACTCCACAAGTCTATTTTTGTTTTTACAGGATCTAGAGAGCAAGATATGTGTTTTGTTATCATTGCATTTCATTCATGAGAATTTTCCAAATTGTAGTATCAGGTTCCTGAGTGCATGTAGGCTTTGTTCACGTCCTTCAGAGAAAATTTGGACATCATCAACGAATATCAAGTGACTCAAGGCTCTTGTTCATATAATGGAATAAGATCTAACCAGCCTGATATCATATGCTTGTCTAATTCTTCTACTAAATCCTTCCATTGTGATGATAAATAGCAGTGGGGATAATGGGTCACCCTGACGTAACCCATTGGCGCTTATTAAGAACCCAGCTGGACTGCCGTTGAGTAAGAGGGGAAAAGATGTGGTAGTTACACATTGTTGGATTAGCTAGATCACAGGATCTAAGAAGCCCATTCCCTTCATGCAACTCTAGAGATAGGACCAACAAACTGAATTGAAAGCCTTTATAATATCTAACTTGATGCAGACTTCCAGAGAGTTTCTTTGCAAATTGAAATTCAGTGTAAATTTCAGCTACAAGCATTGAGCAATCTTCTATACTTCTTCCTTTCATGAAAGCCCCTTGGTTGGGAGAAATAAGTCTCAAGAGAAACCCAGCCAGCCTTAATGTGACGATCTTTGTGATAATTTTATAAAGCATGGAGCAGCATGAGATAGGGCAAAAATCAACTAGTGAGGATATGATATCCTTCTTTGGTATTAATGCAAAAAAAGCATGGTTAACCTACCGTAACATGATTCCCCCTTGGAAAACCCATTGGACATCTTCAAAAAGGTCAGATTTAATCAAGTTCCAATTTTCACGATAGAAAAAGCCATTAAAGCCGTTAGGACCAGGACTTTTGTTAGCACCAATGCTCCATAAAGCCTTTTTTATGTCCTCCTCATTTGGAACTCTCATGAGATTTTCATTTTCAACTTGATTAACATGCAATATTAATTCACAATTGGGAATGAACTCATCATTAGATACCTGGTTATACAAGTTTTCAAAGAAATCGAGTGTATTGTTAGCTATTTTATCCTCATCATCAATGCACATACCTTGGTCATTGTATAGTTTAGTGATCGAATTGATTGCATTCCTTATCTTGATAGTGGTGTGGTATAGGTTGTTGTTACAATCACCATTGTCAACCCAGTCCATACGACTTCTCTGCCAGTAGTAGATCTCCTCAGATTTACCTAGTGTTTCCAGCCTTTCAAGAGTGATTTTCTCATCTTCAATCGGCTCTGGATCAAGAGGTGATATTCTAATGACCTTCAAGATATCGTGGAACTCCATTCTATCTCTATTCATGAGGTTCTTTAGGTTAGCATATTCCTTGGCCCAACGCTTTATCTCCAGCTTGACCTCCTTCAGTTTTGATAGAAGTGATACATTGGGTTGCCTCTATGCTCCACCTTCCATGCTTTATTGATGATGTCAGTGCAACCAGGCCATTGCATCCAGTAATTGAGGAACCAGAAAGGTTTCTTCTTCACTGGTATATCTTTCAGGAAGACTTTGATAGCTGAGTGGTTAGAGTAATCATAGGTGATGAGTTTAGATTTCATACCTGGGAAATGACTAATCCACTCGTCATTAACAAGCGCTCTATCTAATTGACAAGCGATCCTTTTTTGTGTGCCTTGTTTGTTGTGCCAAGTAAAGATTTATTTACCAATCATAGGTAGTTTAGTTAAACTTGCTTTGTCAATTATAGTGTTAAATGAACTCATGATGAAAGTCGGGAACTCTCTACCTCCTGCTTTCTCCTCTCTTTTGCGTATGAATCACCTATGACTAGCCATGGTTCAAAGGTTGTTTCAGCAAGTTTCTCCAGCTTCTCCCAGAGCACCAATCTTTGGTTAGAGCAATTATGAGCATAAACTGCAGTTATCTTGATGACTAGACCACCTTTATTAATAGCTTTGACAGTTATTTGTGGATCATCCATCCCTTCCTTACTGAGATCCCAAGATCTAGGATTCCAACCTATACATATGCGTCCATTATTATCTTCTGAGTGGTTGGTAATTGATGTGCACAAATCATATCATCTTTTGGATCATGTTTGGTTGCATATTCATGTTGTGTTGACTCAATTATCACTCTCATTCATGCTAGATTCTATATTTTTAGCTATTCTTACTTGTCTCATGGTTTGGATTGTAGGTACTATATTTTGCAATGAAATGATGAGGAATATATCATATTATCTCTTATTGGATAACTCCTCAAGTATCTACATGTTTTGGGGTTCGAAAATACGCAAATACCACTTTTTACGACATGTAATTCGGACCTACACGCTGAAAGTTATGAGCAGAATACACAACAGCCCAGAACAGCTAAGTGCACGCCGTGCACCAAAAGTGCACGCCGTGCACCAAAAGTGCATGCCGTGCACCTGGGAGAGTTGAGCAGACTTAATGTTCTAGAAAGTTGCACGGCGTGCACACAATTGCACGACGTGCACCTGGGAGTTGAAAGTTTTTGGAAAGTTGCACGGCATGCATTTCTTTAGTGCACGTCGTGCACCTGGGAGCTAAAGGTTTCTGGAAAGTTGCACGGCGTGCATTTCTTCAGCACACGCCATGCACAGTGCATTCTGGAGCAAAATGAAAGTTTCTGGAAAGTTACACGGCGTGCACTTTTGGTGCACGACGTGCACCTGACAGTTTTAGCATTTTGAAAAATATGAGTTTTGTTTAAAACGAAGTGGGAACTTAATGGGCGGTTATGCCCAGTCATTTGCGGAAGTTCTCTCATCCTAGAGAAAGCCTAGAGCATAGGAGGGTGATTTTGAGGGGAAAGGAGGTGGTTTCTTGCCAAAGAAACCCCATTCTTCATCTCTTCTTCTCCAAGCTTCTTCTCCAAGGTGCAACAGAGCTTCTTCACTCCACAAAGCTTCTCGGGAGGAAAGTTTGTCCGGTTTGGAGCAGCTGTAGAAGTGGGATTTCATCCTCAAGTTGGAATTCTACCTTCCTTTGGTTACACCTGGGGATCGCTTAGCTTTTCCTTCTCTAAACCATGTTTAACTATGAAATTTCTACACATTTTCTGTTATACATCATTATGGATGAGTAGACTCTTTTTCTTGGGCATGGGAGAGTAACTCCCATGTCATAGCTTGTATGAACATATGAATTTCGTACTAAATGTTAGTTTCTTGCATATTCTAAGAATTGTTTCAGATCTGAAATGCTTGTTTGTGTGATTGGCCATCATACTTGCATGTTTTATACTTTCTTTCATATTCTGAGAAGATGTGTTTGAGAGTATGGAGTTACTCTTTTGGTAACTTGTCCTTGACCGTGAGAGTGGCTGGGATTATGTTGAGGAGCAAGGTTTGTGATTTGAAATGAAATACATACACGAGAGTGATGTATGGAGTTAAAATCATCATCACTTCACCGGGAGGTGAGTGATGACTACAAACCTCCTTTGCAAGTTAATTAACATGTTTAAATTCGTATTTTAATATAAGCTATGATGTGATAGTGAAATCCCAAGTCTAAGATCCTTCCAAATCTGAATCTTAACCTTTCTTAAGTGACAATTTACTGTTTTATTTTAAATCTATAATTTAGTTGTTCTAATCCAATCATCTTGTGTACAACAATCTAGATTATTGAAAATCATAACTCTTGCGCCTAACTAACCAACACTCCTTGTGTTCGACCTCGACTACAAGTACTCTCGTATACTTGCGGGATATAGCTAGTTGAGTAAAAGATCATTCTTAATGATTGAAACTCGTTAGTGTAAACAACCAACAAGTTTTTGGCGCCGTTGCCGGGGAGCATCGCTATTCCTGTTAGAGTAAGAGTTGTTGATAAGTAAATGAGACTAGATCACAACCTTCATATTCACCATCATATCCATAAATCATAATTCATCATGATCATCATAATTTTTTGTATCTTCCATGTTTGTTTTTGTATCTCACTCACCTTGTTTATTTGCAGGAGCATATGGGGTGTTCATAAAAAGATCCTTGAACCGTGCATATCTCTACATTTAGAAAATGAACACACTATTTGTAGCCCTCATGGAGAAAGAAGGAGTGAAACCCAAACATGTATGGAGGAATCACAACCCACTCACAATCCACACAACCATCATCCATGTCACCATCATATGCACCACCCTCATCCACACATCCTACATCCACACCACCATCAATCACACCTAATTCACCACCATCATATATACCACCAACAACCATACCACATTATTCCACACCCTCATATACACCACCAACATCCATACAACATACACCACCACCATCTACACCACATCTACCTAATCCTCTGGATTCACATGAAGAACTAGTCAAGGAGGATGACCTTCCACTTAAGGACTACTTTGGTACAACTGCAATGTGCATGAGTGGGCCTATTAATATTTCAGAATTTGAGGCAGAGGAGTTTTCTATCAGCCCATCCATCATACAATTGCTACAGCTGAATGCATTTGGAGGGACACCAATGGAGGATCCAAACCTCCACATTGTTGAATTTCTGCAGGTTCTAAGCACCATAAAGATATATGGTGTTCCTACTGATGGGATACGCCTAATTCTTTTTCCATTCTCTCTTAAAGATAGAGCCAAGGCATGGATCTATACTTTGCCAAAGAAGTCAATCAACACTTGGGAGGAGATTCTAAAGGTCTTTTTGGCAAGATATTTTCCACCTAGTAAAACTTTGCAGCTAAGGAGTCAACTCATCAATTATTCTCAAAGGGATGGAGAGACCTTGTATGATACATGGGAGAGGTTCAAAGATCTTCAACATCTTTGTCCACATCATGGTCTAAGCAATTGGCTTCTATTGCAATCTTTCTATAATGGTTTGTGCTACAATACAAGGATGTCTATTGATGCAGCTACAAATGGAGCTCTAATGAACAAATCTTATAAAGAAGCCTATGCTATTATTGAAGATATGGCAGCAAATCATTGCCAATGGAGTCCGACTACAAGCTACCACCCATCCTTTTCACATACTACTTCCAGAAAGCAAAGGGAAGATCACACAGTTGGTGCTATAGACATAATTGCAGCAAAGATAGAAACTTTATCACAAAGGTTTGATAAGCTAAGCAAACAGCCATTTCAAGCAGCCAATATTATTTGTGATTCATGTGGGTTTCTTGGACACTCATCTTCTACATGTTATGCTTCTTCTATTTATTCTCCAATGGGCTACACTCCACCGGACTTCTACATCAATGCAAACCCAAATTTCATTCAGCCATAACAACCACAAGTAACTTCTAGATTAGAGTCCATGCTTGCAACATTTATTTCAACTCAAATGCAGTAAAATGAGGAGTTACATCAACAAAGACAATCAATGAAGGGTGCCATTTTCCAACTCTCTTCTAAGGTGGACGATATTACCACTCATGCACACATCTTGGAGAAACAAATTACCCAGCAAGCTCTTTTTAGCAAAGAAGCATTTCCACCTTTCTTGCCTAGTCCACCAGAGATGAATCCTACATATTTTAGGCCGGTGACATTGAAGAATGGAGTTGTTATAGAGGTATATCCTTCAAAGTATGATGATGTTGATACCCATGATGATTATGAAGTTTCAACTAAAGGGGAGAAAGCTACAACACATGCTCTACATGTTGATTCTTCAAGCAAGCCACATGTCCTTCCTCCTCACATTTTAGATGACACATTACTTTATAATGAGAACACTCTTCCCAACTCATATTTTGATGATGCTTCAAAGAAGAATGAAAAGACAAATAGTATTGGCATACAAAAGACTATTCTTGTTGCAGCTCATAGGTGCTTTCGCTTGCCCCAAATCAAGGACATATTTGCAAGGAGACATAAATCTTTAGCACAACAATTTCCAGCTGCAAATCAAAGCACCGGTCCTCCATGGACTTTGATGTTTCCACCATGATGAGGTACCCGATTGCAACCTTTTTAGTTTGATTTATGTAGTGAGGACACTGCATATTTCAAGCTTAGGGGGGAGCAACTAGATTGTAACCTAGTTCTTTTAGCTTTTCCCTTTCATGTTATTTGCTTCTTGTCATTTACTTTTATTTTGTGTTCACATTTCAGTCTTTTGTTTTCAATTCTTCTCTTCTGGTGGAAAATCTAGTATGATATGAGGTTTATCTTTTATATGTGGATAGAACTCCTATGCTTAACTGATTGTCTTCTTTTGATGAGAAATATCATTTGGAGAAATTGTAAAAGGCATGCATTAATCAAATGAAACCTTTTGGTCATCAACATGTGCTTAACTCTGGTTTATGGTTCTAGCCTGAACATTCATCTTTCACATCCTTGATTGCTTAAAGCATGTAATGGTTTCAATTTTTGTGAGTAAATTAATGTCACAACATCATTTGGAATATGGGATGCCCTTGTCAAGCTCTTAGTGCATTTTCAACCACTCTTTCAATGAAAAAATTTCAAAACAAATGAATGAAATCTAGCTGATGTTGCAATTTAGTTGACTCTCCTATGTTTTGGAAAATTTTAAAATTTCTTTTGGCTTATGTCATCTTTATAGCCCATAAAAGATGGCTACACTGCCCACATATCATGCTAGCCTAGTGTAAGTCTGATCTGGCCACGATGGTTAGGTGGTATGTCTTAAAAGAGGGTAAATACCCCAACCGACACTCCACGTGTGCATAAGCCTACATTAGCAGCCGAGTGTCGGAACCCATAATCCATTGTCATATCAATTTTTGGAAAGAAGGAGAGTACAACTAAAATTGTTAATTTTAATTAAGATTTCATCTTTTGTATCCTTAATAGTTGAGAGTTTGAGTTGCACATCCACTAATTGCTTGGCTTGGTCATCCAAATTCTACTTAGTGTTGTTTAATTGATTGATTGATTTAATTGTAACCACCCCTACTGAACTAAAAATCTCTTTCTTGGGTGTTTAAGTTGAATTGATGGCTATGAGCATAAACATGTTGATCATGGTTGGTTTGGTCTTATACACATCTTTCATTTCATTTGATCTATTCATGAACTTGACAATTCTTCATTTATGTTTCTATGCTCTTTTTGCTTGAGGACAAGCAATGGTTTAAGCTTAGGGGGATTTGATGTGCACAAATCATATCATCTTTTGGATCATGTTTGGTTGCATATTCATGTTGTTTTGACTCAATTATCACTCTCATTCATGCTAGATTCTATATTTTTAGCTATTCTTACTTGTCTCATGGTTTGGATTGTAGGTACTATATTTTGCAATGAAATGATGAGAAATATATCATATTATATCTTATTGGATCACTCCTCAAGTATCTATATGTTTTGGGGTTCGAAACTATGCAAATACCACTTTTTACGGCATGTAATTCGGACCTACACGTTGAAAGTTATGAGCAGAATACACAACAGCCCAGAACAGCCAAGTGCACGCCGTGCACCAATAGTGCACGTCGTGAACCAAAAATGCACGCCGTGCACCTGGGAGAGTTGATCAGACTTAAAGTTTTGGAAAGTTGCACGACGTGCACACAATTACACGACATGCACCTGGGAGCTGAAAGTTTTTGGAAAGTTGCACAACGTGCATTTCTTTAGTGCACGTCGTACACCTGGGAGCAAAAGGTTTCTGAAAAGTTGCACGAAGTGCATTTCTTCAGCACACGCCATACACAGTGCATTTTGGAGCAAAATGAAAGTTTTTGGAAAGTTGCACGGTGTGCACTTTTGGTGCACAGCGTGCACCTGACAGTTTCATCATTTTGAAAAATACGAGTTTTGTTTAAAACGAAGTGGAAACTTAATGGGCGGTTATGCCCGATCGTTTGCAGAGTTCTCTCATCCTAGAGCAAGCCTAGAGAATAGGAGGGAAATTTTGAGGGGAAAGGAGGTGGTTTCTTGCCAAAGAAACCTCATTCTTCCTCTCTTCTTCTCCAAGCTTCTTCTCCAAGGTGCAACAGAGCTTCTTCACTCCACAAAGCTTCTCGGGAGGGAAGTTTGTCCGGTTTGGAGCAGCTGTAGAAGTGGGATTTCATCCTCAAGTCAGAATTCTACCTTCCTTTAGTTACACCTTGGGATTGCTTAGATTTTCCTTCTCTAAACCATGTTTAACTCTGAAATTTCTGCACATTTTCTACTATACATCATTATGGATGAGTAGACTCTTTTTCTTGGGCATGGGAGAGTAACTCCCATGTCATAGCTTGTATGAACATATGAATTTCGTACTAAATGTTAGTTTCTTGCATATTCCAAGAGTTGTTTCAGATCTGAAATGCTTGTTTGTGTGATTGGCCATCATACTTGCATGTTTTATACTTTCTTTCATAATATGAGAAGATGTGTTTGAGAGTATGGAGTTACTCTTTTGGCAACTTGTCCTTGACCGCGAGAGCGGCTGGGATTATGTTGAGGAGTAAGGTTTGTGATTTGAAATGAAATACATACACGAGAGTGATGTATGGAGTTAAAATCATCATCACTTCACTGGGAGGTGAGTGATGACTACAAACCTCCTTTGCAAGTTAATTAACATGTTTAAATTCGTATTTTAATATAAGCTATGATGTGATAGTGAAATCCCAAGTCTAAGATCCTTCCAAATCTGAATCTTAACCTTTCTTAAATGATAGTTTACTATTTTATTTTAAATCTATAATTTAGTTGTTCTAATCCAATCATCTTGTGTACAACGATCTAGATTATTGAAAATCATAACTCTTGCGCCTAACTAACCAACGCTCCTTGTGTTCGACCTCGACTACAAGTACTCTCGTATACTTGCGGGATATAGCTAGTTGAGTAAAAGATCATTCTTAATGATAGAAATTCGTTAGTGTAAACAACCAACAGTAATCCATTTCCATCCGCTGGGTAACATCTTCTCTGTAGTATGTTTAAGATTAGATTTAATTTTAGTTTCTACTAAAATAGCAACATATACTCTAGCTTCCATAATATTTCTCTTGACATCCCTCTTCTTGTGTGGTTTCCCAGAACCACATACATTGGTCATAAGGATAGACATTAAAGACTTTTTCTAGATTGAGTCACTCGTGACCTGGTCACTCTAGTATTCCTGCTTGGATTTTTGTTCGTTGAGCTTTTATTCTTCCCTGATCCACGTGCACTGGTGCTTGGTTCTATAATGGTTATAGTGTCACTGACCCTCTCTACAACATCAACCACCTCCGTAATGACTATGGTTTCTGCATCACTATGGTTATCAAATCTATTGCTCACAGGGATAGCACTGCTATTATCCTTCTGTTGAACTACATGAACTGTGTCAGAACCATTCTGGATAGGGGCTGATATGCCTGTGTCCTTTTGTGGGTCCTCATTTAGGGATGTTTTCTTCTTCCTCGTGACCTCTTTCCACACCTATTCAGTGTTCCTAGGCACTTGTTTCTCCTGGTTTGTAGATACCTCAATAGGTTTCATGGGGCAGTCAGATTCGGCGTGACCAAAAACCATGCAATCCTTACATCTTCTCGGTAAGTGTTCATAGTGAATTGTGACCGCAAGGGGTTTCTTCCTGGAGACATTAACCCATATCTCTACCGGTGCCTCTTCCTCAACATCAATTTCAACAAGGGCTCTCACTTCACCTTGTGATTCAGTGCCAACCGATTTATAATCAATCCTCAAGAGTTCCCTACTCTACTAGCCACGATGCCGATCGCTCTTGGAGACCAATTCCTACCCATGCTTAGGATGTTGATCCATACATGGATAGTACTGAAGAAATCTTTCTACAAGTCATCACTGGTTTTGTAATCTTTGACAACTACTAGCCTACTATCAAACCAACAAGGACCTCCCTCAATAATACTCTTCTTGTCCTCTGCCGAGTTGAATCGGCTAATCCAAGCAAGCATATGGTAATAATAGGGATGCTTACCCATGACATAAAGAATAAAGTTATGCTCCCATGCTTTGTCCATAGTATCATATGTGCCTTCATCAATTGTCACGAATCATTTTCCATCAATCTTTTTAGGTGGAGAAAAGTCATGTTGTTTGAAGATATTAGAGCTGCCTAAGACTTGGTTCCATGCCTTCTTGGGTATAGATCTACCCTCCTGTGTAGTCATCTAAATGCTTAATGATTGGTAGAGGGGAGGCAAACCTCCCCTCTGAGGAACTGGGAATCGTCTCCTAGATCGCCTGTGTGGCCGCCCGAGTAAACCTTAGCTGCACGTTTGCATTTAGATACATGCATGTATAATTGTTTGTTTTTAGTATGTAAATTTTTATAAGTGACCAATGATGTGTGGCATAAAGACCGACCCTAATCTATAAATCCTTATTTCTAACTCGGTGTTGGCCTAGAAGCCCATCCAAGATTTATTCATTAGGAGTAAATCTTGGATATTCCCTAATTTGGGGCTGTTCTTGAACACTTAATCTCACTTAGGATGTAAGTGTATAACATGTATTTATTTTTCAAGATGTTTCATCAACACTTCCCCATTTTTTGTCTAAGTACATATGTAGGTGGATATTTTCTCATATACATTGGTGTACACGGAGAACTGTGGGGAAATTCTGCCAAAATTTTCTTAAACCAAATACACATTATACACTTACTAGTGAGATTAGTTGTTCAAGAATGGGAGGTGGTACACACATTCATTACTAAACCCTAAACCCTAATTTGTAAACCATCAACCCAAAATCTTAGTTTGTAAACCCTAGTTAAACCTAATATGTAAACCCTTATCCCTAACCTAAAGGATAAACCCTAAATGACAAACCCTAATCTCTAAATCCTAATATCTAAATGCTAAACACTAAATGACAGACCCTTATCCCTAAACCCTAAATGATTAACACCCAATTCAATACTTGTTTTCTTTGTGATCATGAATGGACAGATCATGGATGTCCATTCCAAATCACTGTACATCGGTGTTTATTATTCATCTTGATTAGTTTATAAGATTTGGGTAGGAACATATGAAATGATCTAGAAATATGTTCTATTATCCATGTAGGAATTGCAGTAACAACTTGAAAGTTGACATTGTTGATGAAATCAAAAGTCATGTCATGTGCAACGGGATTGTACAAGGCTATACAAAATGGTACTGGCATGGGGAGATTCATACATTGAGATTAATAGATTTTGATAGCACTACTTTTGTTGAAGAAGAAATTGCCAACAATGTAGATGTGAATGGCCCAATTCCGAGCGACATGGTTGATGCGATGCTAGATAATTGTGGGGTAGAGCACATCGACCCACCTTGATTGTTTAGAAACACTGTGCATGATACTGAGAGACCGTTATACTTAGTTTATACTAAGTTTACAAAGCTGAGCACTATGTTGAGATTGAATACTCTGAAGGTTAAAAATAGATGGAGCGACAAAAACTTCATGCCATTGTTATTTTTTGTTGAAGAAATTCTTCCCGAAGGCAACAAGCTTCCAATCACGATATACAAATTAAAGAAGATGTTGTACCCAATGGGAATGAAGGCTTAAAAGATACACACATGCTTGAATAACTGTGTGTTATTTCAAAATGACTATATAAATGTGAAAGATTATACAAAATGTGGTGCACCATGGTATAGAATGACAACTTTGGGGAAGTCCAGAACTGGCTCTCCTACCAAGGTGATGTGGTATCTATTGGTATGTATGCCTAGAGAGCCAATCATATGATGTTTGTGATGGCATATTATATAAATGATTTGACTAAATAATAAAATAAAACTTCTAATTTATTATGTTCGACTTAGTTATGAGATAATGAGAAAATATAATGAATGTCTAAAGAATGATATTACTCAATGACGTATGTCTTCAAGCACTTGACTTGAAAAATGAGACCGTACAAATACTAAGAGTATGTACATTCTTATTATGTCCTAGTCAGATGTTACTGTGGAAGGCTGATAGACATAAATAACACTTAAGACTAAAGTGTGTGTTGGTTGATGACAAAATTTCATCAGTCATGATATGTGATATCAAACCAAGCATATAGATACTTTCTGGGGAATAATATATCAGATAGACCCACCTTGCGAATGATACATGGAAACCATAATTGGTGGTCATAGTCATCTCTCACAGTGAAGGTGTGGTTCTTAGACCTGAAAGCACTACACTCATCACATGTTGTTCTGTGTGTTTTGACATCTTCCAATGTGACCTTGAATAAGGGTTGCCATACATATGATGATTGGTTGCACTGTGACACATGGGGATGACTATGAGTGATGTAGATGGGATTTGTCCCTCCTACCGGAGTTTGATATCTAGGCTACTTGATAAGCAAGACTGAGAAACGCATGAACATGCACATGTGAATCAATATATGATATTGAGGTCACACATATCTCAAACAATCGCTCTAGTTCAAGGAACATGTAGTGAACATTGAGAGGATGATGATTCCATGCCTCTAGTTCATTCTGGATATCAGAGACAAAGGAATTAGACAATCACTATAACACCTAACATAGATTGTAGGTTGAAGTTGTTCTCTAACTTTCCATTTAATTTGATAGCAATAATGTGTGACTAGGAACCATTCTTTTCTTATGATGTCATAAACTAGTTAGGGACAGTCACTGCTAACATAATATGGGACCTATAGGGTCACATACATAGGATACACCTAGAAGAGGAGTTTAATCATGAATGATAATTGAATTTATTACTAAAGTGTTTATGTATTCAATTCAAGCAACAAAATAGATAATTGGACTCCCAACTGATCAATTCAAGTGTTAAAATGACCATTTAGAGTGTCAGGTTGATTGGAAATTGCATTGGCTGAATTCTACATGAACCAGGAAAGCAAAATGACTGGTTCACTGAGTGAACCAACCAGTTTGGGTCGCGAGACAACTGTTTCTTGGAGCGAAACATCTCTTTCATGATTCAATTTGATTGAATCAAGGATTAGTGTTGACGTCATGTAATGCATTATTTGGATTAGAATTGACAATTCATATGCAATTGGAAAATATGATGAAACAAACGGTTCACTTGGTGAACCAATCAGCTTGCATGCCAAACGATCGGTTCACCAAGAGAATTGACGATTTTTCCTATCACAGGCTGTAAATATTCATGAAATTCCAGTTCCTTCCACTCCCACTTAGACTAGAAACCCTGACCCTGACCCTCCTACAAATAGAGGGACACTCGGGGCTTCTCAGATACAACTCAACTGCCTCTGACAATTGTTGTCCTATCTAGTTGTGGCAACCAATTGAGAGCCTGAGCAAGTCCTGCATGATAAAGGGAGGGATAACAAGGGAGAACAATTGTGGGAGAGCAAGTTGGTGACTAGTACACCAACGGGAGGGACAACTCCTTCGTGTTTGTTTTAGTAGAATGATAGGAGTTCTAAGTGGTATGTGTGGACTTCTCTAGAGGCGTGGATACTTTTCCCTCTAGGAGGATAACATTAGCCTACTATCTGTGGTGGACACCAGGAGCTGCTGTAGACGCCACCCGAGTGTAACTAGAAGACAACTACATAAATGAAATGAGGATTAGTCCCTAAACTTACTCTAAGACCAGGTATGAACTTATCAAACCATCCTTACCATTACATAGTTGTTGATGCGATCTTGCTATTATGGGAACTATGGATAGATTTTTTTTGTTTCCACTATCTACTTTGATGCCGTATCTCCCAATAGTGGTATCAGAGACACATCAATTTACTATGTTATAGGATACTCTATATGATTAGATTTTTGCTTTTCATCATTTATTTATTGCATATGATGCATAACTTAAACTGATTAATGTACATATCTAATTAAAGACCACATAAAATCCCATATATATATGCAATTTACATATGTCTCCCTAAAAATGATTTTGATGGTGGTTGTGTAGCATGATTATTTCCAGTAACCCAAATATCTGTGTCAAGTTGGATGATTTTTTATTCTTGTTTTAACAAGTTTGCATACCAAGCCTCTACCTTCTTCTTTCCAATGTAAAAGTATTATTCTTTCTTACCTTTACTCCCCTCAAATGTAACTCGAGGTTTCTCATTACCTTGTAATAAGATAGGATAGTTTCTTTACTTGCAATGATGAATATGACAACCAACATCAGGAAAGCCGATCAATTGGAGGACCGAATAGGACAGACCACAGGAGGAGCGAACTGACCGACTGGTGAACCCAACCGATTGTTTGGAGGTGTCCAAACATTAGTTGGCCAAGAGGCCATACAATCATTTCAGATGACCAACCAACCGTCCAAGAGGCAAGCCAACTGGTTCAAGGGTTGAATTGATGAACCTAGATTGGCAAGCACATATCTACACCAACAAAAGGTCGTTGCATGTGATGTAGACCTAGGTGGTAGTAATTCCTTATAGATCCATGGAATTACAGTTGTATGGTCATAACCATCACTAATGTTTAGATTGTGGGGTATAGCATGTATATGATACATACTATATATATGTGGTGATTGTATATGTATATGTATATATACGATATATATAAAATCCCCTCAATCAAACATATTAAGTCTAAGATGATTTCCACTAGCAACACACATGAAAATCTTGACCGACTAAGAATAGGTTACACCCTATCATGATGTGCCATCCATCTCGTAGAAGTGTGATGGTAGTAATGTAGATACTCTCAAGCGGGGTGCATTATTATCATGTTAACTTTTGAGTCAGGCTTAACTGACTGTCCTTAATTAGATTAAGCACAAGAGGCTTGCATATGACTATGGAAAAGAGTTGCATATATCATCTATCCAAGAATTGTATAAGATCCAATTGGCAAACATTGCGTACTTTAATGATTGATTATGGATGTTGGCGTTGGTCAATTAATATTTGAATTATTTTGGATTTTGGTTCATTACAAGTTTGTTCTCTACAATCTTTTGAATTGATAATTGAGGGTTGTCAATTTGATCAAAGTAATGAGAGCGATAGCTAACTAAATACTTAATTAACATCATCAAATTTTATACAAATCAAATCAAATCAAATAAAAAAATGAGTTTTGACAAAATTGCAAATTCTTTGTAGAATCAAATAGCAACACACAACAACAACTTTTATTTGCGATTAGTTCTTGAGAATGAAAAGTTATATGGGAATAACTTCCATGAATGGTTTAGGATGTTGAGATTTGTTCTCGCACAGTAGTGCAGGCTTTATGTCCTAGAGACACCAGAGCTAGATGAACCTCTTCCCAATGCACTTAAGGCTGATAGGGATGCTTACAAGAAGCATACTAAAGATGTCGTTGATGTCAAATTCCTAATGTTGTGCCCCATGAACTATGTGTTGTAGAGACAACATGAGAACATGGATGTTATTGAGATGGTCACACATCTTAAGAATACATTCCAAGATCTGGAAAGACATAAGAGATTTGATGTATCTAAGGCACTGTTCAAATGTAACATGGCAGAAGGGGATCCAGTAGGTCCTCATGTGCTCAAGATCATCTGGTATATGGATAACATTTCTAGACTGGGATTGCCCTTGGGTCAAGAGTTGGCCACTGATGGAATTCTACAGTCTCTGCCAGTTAGTTTGTCATGAACTACAATATGAATGACTTTGACAAGCCGTTGACAGAGTTACTTGGCATGTTGAGAACAACTGAGGCACAAATGAAGAAAGACAAGCCCAAGTCTGTGATGATGATCTATAAGACAAAGGGGAAATCTAAAATCAAAGGAAAAGATAAGAAGAGTTCTAAAGCTAGCCAAAAGCCTAAGTATTCAACACTCAAGGCTAAAGAAGGGAGGCAATTGTCACCACTGTCAATAACCTAGACACTGGAAAAGGAATTGCCTTCTCTTCCTGGAGGAATTAAAGAAGAAGAAGGAAGGGGAAGAGACCTTTACTTCAGGTTATATGATAAATTTGATTACTTCTTCATCTTGGTATGTGATACCAGATGTAGATCTGACATACATTGATGTGAATGATCTAATAAGAAGTAAAGCTTTTAGACTCCTTCAATTATTGAACAAATAAGAAGTAAAGCTTTTAGACTCCTTCAATTATTGAACAAATAAGAGACATGCAAGTATTATTTTTGAGAAAAATGACAAACCACATCTCACTAGGTGTACTGGGAGAACAAACATTCTATTAGCACTTATACATATTGATGTCTAAGTATGTTTTAAAATAAATGCTAGAGGTAGTTATTTGTACTTCATTATATTCACTGATAATCTCTGTTGATATCGGATTTGTATTTGGTGAAATACAAATATGGAATCTTTTAAAGTGTTCAAGGAGATTATAAATGAAGTATAACTTTGATAAAAGTATTAAGAAACTTTAATATGATCAAATGTTGAAATACTCTCTTTCAATAGTTTGAGAACCTTCTGGATAGACCGTGATAGTGTATCACAATTCAAATTCACCTAAAACATGATGATGTGTTAGAAAGAAGGAATTACATCATGATGGATCATGATTTTATTATCATTTAATCTAATCTTCTAATCTCCTCATGGTTATATACTTTACTCTAAAACAATGTACCGTCTAAAATGGTATGAAAGACATCATACGATATATGGTATGGGAATGTCTCGATATGTCTTAAGGATTGAAACTTATATAAAGAAAGTAGTTTCTTGAAAAGTTTATCCACAAACCATAATTGTTGAATGCTACCTTTAATTCTGATCTGACAACAAAATGTGTGCTGACAGGATAACTGAGTTCCAAAAGAATTAGTGGGGGTAAAAGTAGAACTCAAAAAGTTAGAGATTGACAAGGAGGTACAATGGGGACTAGTGGAATCAAAAATTGTTGTGGAATCTCAAGTTCCTAATGTAACACAAAATCTCACAGGTCTAGCAAAATACATCTGAGATTGAAAGATTGTGCATCCAATAACTCAGATAGGTTGGTCATAAGATGATGAGCCTACAAATCAACTAGAAGCTATTGAGAATCAACATTTGAGAAATGGCTTAAGGCCATTATTGAGTCCATGAACACTAACAAGGTATGACCTTGCTAGTACCGCATAACAGGGTAAAATCCATAAGGTGTAGTTGTGTTTTCAAGATGAATACCAACATGGATAACCTAAAAGGACGAATTGGTTATAAAGGTTTTCAAATAAGTTTGAAGTGTTGAACATGAAGAAACTCCTTCATCAATTTTGATGCTTATTATTGTAGTTTACATAGACTATGAGATTTGGTATATGAAGAATAAAATTGCATTCCTTAATAGGAATAATACAAAGGATGTGTAAGTGATACAAGCTAAAGGTATTATTACTTCATTAATGCAAATAAAATCTATAAACTACAATGTTCAATCTTGAGGTTGAAATAAGCATCTCAAAGCTGAAATCTTTTTACTTGACAAGATAGTCAAAGAATTTGACTTGAATCAAGATAAAAGATGGAATGTGTGATTACAAAAGATTTAGTGGGAGCAGATATGAATATTCTACATATTGATGGGGAATAATGTTATGACCCGTTCCAAAGTTTATTGGTAAGCATTATGATTTGAGCCTAATTAAAGTTATTTGAGTTAACATATGTGTTTATGATGTGGTTATTGAATCATTAACTTGATTTAGTTGAATTAAGCACATAAGATCAATTAGTGCATAATTAAGATGATTAATTTGAGTAAAGTAATAATTGGATGAAATTGGAATTTTGAATCAGTAAAACAGTGTGATTAGCATGTTTTCATGCCTTGGGAGTGTAGTGGGCCTCATTCTTGAAAAGATGCAAAAGAAATCACCTGATTTGGACCTTCGAGTCAATAGTTATGACCTTTTCCGATTCCAGGGTCAAAATTTAGATGTCACACCCCGATCTCACACTAACCACTAATCACGAGATTAGAGCGCGACGGAGGGATTATCACATAAACAAATCACTGAGAGCTTTTTTATTTTTTTAAAACCTCGTAATGATATCCGGATTATTGCTGTAAACTAAAACATAAATAACTATTGCGAAAGCATTTCAATTAGACTGGCTAGAGAACATAAACAGAGTTTACAACATGTAACATTGTTTAACAGAAAGTAAACATAACAGTTAATTTACACCTTTTACACATCCGCCATACATACTCTCTCTCACCCACACCATGTCCCAAGGATCGAGGGGAAATGTCTAGAGAGAGAGGGAGAGTTAGGGCTTGAGTGGAGAAAGAGGAGGAATTGCTGAATTAGGGTTTTGCGGTCCCAAGAATGGTGAAATCAAGTAAGTTTGGATCCTTTGCATAGACTTTTATGGTGAATCTTCTCTCTCATGTCAAGATTCCGTCCATGCTCTGATTTGATCCAAGATGATGTCGAAATTCCCTCTTTTCTCACCCTTTCTTCATAATCCCTCATTTTCAAGGTTTCCGAGTTGAATGGAAGAAGAATTGGGAGAATTGCTAGGGATTTGATAGGAATTCGAGATTCCCTGAGTTGAGGTGCAGTTGTGAGGTGTTTTCACACCTTAGGGTGAGTGGGTTCTTCCTTCAAACATTCTAATGCACGAATTTGATTATAACATCCAAATCCCTAAATGCTTAGCATGTGAATTCTAAATCCTGAAATGTCCGTTGATTTAAGTTATTGTAAATTGATATGATATGGATTCTTTCTCTGTTTGAATGACTCTTTGATGGTAGATTCATATCAGATACGTATACAACACTTCCTAGTGAGGATGCTTTTAGATTTATATCAAATGATGTAATTAGGGTTTGACCTAATTGAGATATCGCTAGAATTTCAACCTTATTGAAAAGGACTAGTAATCCTATAAGTGGTTAGGATGTACCACATGGGTTATCTTAATTGAATTTTATTCTTGATACAAGATATCTCAGTGAATGGTATGGAAACCCTAAATTTAGTTAAATTTCCATGGTTTCATATCTATAATGATTGTATATGATTTGTTGGAACAATCTTTATTTAGTGAATGCTTATATCAAATGAAACCCTAAGAGTAGGGTGATGGCATGTGATGAATGAATAAGGAAAATTAAACCCTAAGGATAGGGTGTTCAATGAATCATGATAAGGTGATATGACAGGTCTCGATATGAGATGTGGTGATGCTTAATTGCTGAATTGTATGTTTCTATTGTAATTAACTTTATATGCTTGTTCACTCTGAGTTGATATCTACATATTGCAGGGCTTCTTATTTTCAATACATATCTCGTAAATTGCAGGTGATGAGATATGACAGGCCCTAGAAAGGGATGTTACTGAGATATGATATATGTTGAATATATGAGTTATGATGTTGCTTATGACAAGATGTGAATGGCCTTGTGAGCCATGTGAATAAGTTGTTGCCTAGTGAGAGGTGACAAGATATGAATGGCCTTGTGAGCCATGTGTGATGCTTGGGTAACAAGTATCATGTTTATTTGTAGCTTTTGTGTTAATAAGTTATGCTAGAGAACTTGGTTGATGTTACATTTCTGTTATATATCTATAGTTCATTAATGATTATTCATATCTGTTGTATTCATTACAAGTGGATGGATGAACTTATGAGATCTAAAGTTTGATTTCAAACTAAGGAAGCAAAGTCACACCACAATAATGCTATGTTGCTGATAAGGACCAAACCCTAGAATGTTTAGAGTTGAAGTAGTTCAAGGGATGTCGCTAGTGATTTGACCTTGAATACTAGTATCTTTATAAAACAAGATCATACGATTTGCACTATGAAAGGTAACCTAGCACTAATAAAATCCAGGGTTTAAAGTTAGCTAATCTGGAAGGTAGATACACAAAATGAATAAATAATCAAGTAGGTTCACAGTAATTGTTATGACCCGTTCCAAAGTTTATTGGTAAGCATTATGATTTGAGCCTAATTAAAGTTATTTGAGTTAACATATGTGTTTATGATGTGGTTAGTGAATCATTAACTTGATTTAGTTGAATTAAGCACATAAGATCAATTAGTGCATAATTAAGATGATTAATTTGAGTAAAGTAATAATTGGATGCAATTGGAATTTTGAATCAGTAAAACAGTGTGATTAGCATGTTTTCATGCCTTGGGAGTGTAGTGGGCATCATTCTTGAAAAGATGCAAAAGAAATCACCTGATTTGGACCTTCGAGTCAATAGTTATGACCTTTTCCGATTCCAGGGTCAAAATTGCAATTTTTTCCAAAAGTTTTTCTTTATAAGTTTTCTTTTCTTCTTCTCTCGCTTATCCGTTGTTCTGGAAACAGTGCGTGCGGCGCACAGAGCCGACCTCCGCACCAGAGAAGTAGCTTGAGGCGATTTCTCTTTTTCTCCGATTCCAGTAGCTATTCTTTTTTCTCTTCTTCCTTTCTTCCTCCTCTACTCCCTACCTCTTCTTTCCTTTCCTCCTCTAGCTTACCAAGCCAGCCGCCTAGCACCTGTGGCCAGCGGCAAGTACAACAGCTTTACGGCTGCTTTGCTTGGCCAGGAGGAGGCTACTTTGGGGCGGCTAACACTTCAAATCTATGCTATGGACCTCGGCTAGGAGGTCTAAACAAGAACCTGCCGCCAATTTGGCCCTGGAGCAACACCCAGCCAAGGATTTCAGTTGAGCGTGAAGCTCCTGTTGCATCCAGTTCGTGAATAGGAACAATAAGAAGCTAAATCAAAGGAAGAAGACAATAGAATTCTGCCCGGAAACAGGCCCTAGACACATTTCCGGACGAACCAGGACAGTTCGAAACGCGGTGAGTAGGATTTCATTCATTTATCATTATTAAACTCAGGCGTTTGAATATTTTCTGTTTTGTGCGCGAATTACGCTGATAACAGGCGTTATCAGGCATCGGGCAGCGTTTGGCGTCGCCCGACCTTTTTAGTTCATAAAATGCTTCTGGACACTGTTATATGATTAAATTGAGCATTTGAACAGTATGGATTGAATCAGTAGATTTATATGGTTCATTGGAACCTAAATTGCTCATTTGAATGTTGAAATTAGAAATTCATGTCTGAAAATGGTATGATTTGGGTATGAACCCAGACAATGAAGATTTCTGATAAATTATCAGATGTACGATTTCAAAGTTGATATGAATAAATAAAATATGCATGAAAACCCTAATTGCATATATCTTTTGACGTTAATATGTGTAAATTGATATTTACATGAAATGGCACATTTCTCTGAAATATTACTAGAAATTCTCAAGTATTGTTATTAAATTGTATTGTGATATGTAATTAACTCTTAATTGAGTTAAGTGATGCACGAACCAGGATTTGGGTTAATGTGCACATTTTTCGAGAATTTTAGAGAATTGATAATTGTTGAGTATGATTCTCATATGTGAAGTAAATTTCTTTAATTTGTGCAATAAGATGTTCAATTGCGTAAATTCGCTATTTATGTGCCAAACTGAAATAAGTTGGGTTATTTATGCATTTCTAATTTTCCTGAATGCATGGTATGAGAATTTCTCAGAAATTACAATGATTTGAAGTATATTGCTCTGTCGGTTTAGAATGACAGTGTATTGTGATCTGATATGAAATCAGTAAATGTGATATTCCTGTTTAAGTGTTTATATGATAATCAGTTAATAGACTTAGGTGCCCCAACACCGTAGAACCCCATTGCGCGGTCTGTACCTTTGGGGTGAAATGATCGATCTAGCCTTGTGCCTAGATGGTCGGTGGCTCGTGTTCAACAATAATACGTGCGTGTGTCACGGTGGCACGAGGGCAGAGAGACAGTGTTCAACAATAATCCGTGCGTGTGTCACGGTGGCACTGGAGTAAATAGGGGTTATTCAACAATAATCCGTGCGTGTGTCACGGTGGTAACCCAGACCCTCCGACTGTGCACTACAGGTTGCGGGAGGAGTCCAGAGCACTCAGAGTTAGTGCAGACAGGCCCTTGTGCGCCTGAGGCCCTTGTGCGCCTGAGAGTCCTGTGCAGACCAGGACAGACAGTCAGACTTAGCATTTCCCGGGTGTGCCACTAAGTCTTGTACGGTGTGGTCGTAGTACACTGCGAGTCTCTTATGCAGAGTACACTGCATAAGATCAGGGCATAACCTAAAATATGATCATATAGGATTCACATAGTCCCTTATAAATGAAAGAGTTAAGGAAGACTAGAGCATAGTCTTCTAGTAGCTATTCTTTGGATGCAATATTTACATTCTTTGTTATTTCAATTATATTGTTTTAGAACTGCTCAGTGTAGTATTTATTGTTGTTAAATTTCATATCGTTTACTCAAATTATATCTGCAATCACATTAGTGCATTAGTCTGTTTCCATGAAGTACTCATTCACTGAGCGAGTAGGCTCACCCCTCTACTCAAACATTTTTAGGGTTAACCGCATGGACTTGGAGATGGTCAGAGCATCAGTGTGGATCAGTCACAGGAGTCAAGTACGAGATTAGTTGAGTCAGTCGGTCCTTGTCACTCTAGGTCCTCAGTAAGAGTTTTAGAGAGAGAGTTGTAATTACAATGTATAATATTGTTCCTCTTTTGATATGTATGCTAATTAGCAAGTTTTATGTGCATAATGTGTGAGAGACATCATGGATGTTTATACATGTATTTTTACTATTAAAGTTTGATTAGTAAAAGAAATGTTCAGATTCCCTTGTTAAGATGTTTTATGTGGTTCAATGCGAAGAAACAAGAGTTTTTAAGAAAAGAAAAAGTTAAGGGTGTTCTTTGTGTTACATATAAATCCTATCTTATGCCCTAATCTCATGATTTGAGGAAATTGTGAGATCGGGGTGTAACAAATAACATCTCAATATTGTAAATATTGATACTTGGCACATAAAACACCTTTAGTAATGAAGGGTTAGGTGAAACATCCTATGTGATAGGAATTGAGATCTATAGAGATAGTTTTGGAAAGTTTCATGACCTAAGTATGAGCACATACAATAGCAAGATGTTGAAAAGAGTTCAACATGAAAGATTCAATGAAAGAGAATCTGACCATGATTCATGGGATTAGTCTCTCAAGAACCCTATGTTCCAATTCTTATGAAGAATGGAAAAACATGAGTGAGATGCCATATGCACCAACAATTGGGTCAATCATGTATGCTATATAATGTACTCATCCCATAGTCTTGTATATATTGGACATGACAAGATGATATTATTAGATTCCAATGAAGGTCATAGGAATGTCAGTAAACGTAATCCATTAGTGCTTGAGAAGAACTAAGGATTATTTGCTAGATTATGTCAACAAGGAAGGGTTGGGTGTAAAGGGTTACACCGATGCAAGCTTCCACAATGACGAAAAGTGATCACAATATAAGATGTGTCTAATTTTTAAGAAAAGAGTTGTAAGTTGGAAGGGTTCTGAAATACAAACCATTAATTTAATTCTACAATAGAAGCCGAGTATCCTAATGTTATGAACACAAGAGTGGGTACATATGAATCTGGAAGCTTATATGGACGAACTTAAAGATGTTCCAACAATTGACGAAAAAGTTTAAAATACCGTGACAACAACAGAGCTACTAGTTAGGCAAGGAATATCAAATAGCATATTATGACTGTTCCATCAGATAAAATGTCGTACAATGAAGAGATGAGACATGCAATACACCGACTAAAGGCAAAATGTTGCTAACCCACTGGATTAGTACTTGCACAACAAAACATGGACTTGTTCAGATCACTAAGAATAAGATTCATGGGTGATTGGCTCTAAGTGCAAGTGGGAGTCTATTGGTATGTATGCCCATAGATCCAATCATATGATAATTGCGATGGCATATTATATAAAAGATTTGATTAAATAATGAAGGAAAGATTAAGATTTGTTCCGTTTCATGCAGTTATGAGATAATGTGTAACATCTGACCCCACTACCCAAGGATCTAGCAGTGTTTTAGGAGTGATGATTGGACCCACAGACCACCACTAGCCTTAACTATGTACTTTGTCCCCACTCGCATGCAATCCAGGATAAACTTCCCAATTGGTCACCCATCCTAATAATACTCCAAACTGAGCACACTTAGCTATGGAGTTGTTTACTGATGGGCTCACTGAAAAGGAGGTGCACCTTGGTGATATGAGTATTGCAATCATTCCTTTTAAGATCATGTTATTCGAGGTCTCAAATCCTGGGACGTTACATAATGAGGAAACATAATGAATGTCTAAATAATGATATAACTCAATGACATATGTCTTCAAATACGTGACTTGGACAATGAGATCATACATATGTTATGAGTATGTACATTCTTATTATGTCCTTAGTCAGATGAAACTATGGAAGGCTGATAGACAACAATAACACTTAAGACTAGAGTGTGTGTTGGTTGATGACAAAATCTCATCAGTCATGATATGTGATATCAAACCACACAGATAGATACTTGTCAGGGAATAATGTATCAGACAACCCACCTTGTGAGTGACATATGGAAACCATAATTGGTGTTCATAGTCATCTCTCATAATGAAGGTGGTGATTGTGGTTCTTAGACATGAAATCACTACACTCATCAGATGTTGTTCGATGTGTTTTGACATCATCCAACGTGACCTTGAACAAGGGTTTCCATAACGATGATGATTGGGTGCACTGTGACACATGGGGATGACTGTGAGTGATGTAGATGGGATTTGTCCCTCCTATTGGAGTTTGATATCCAGGCCACTTGATAAGAAAGACTAAGAAAAGCATGCACATGCACATGTGAATCATTATATGATATTGAGGTCACATATATCTCAAACAATCTGCTCTAGTTCAAGGAACATGGATTGAACATTAAGGATGACGATTCCATGCCTCGAGTGCATTCCGGATATCAGAGAAAAAGGAATTAGATAATCACTATAGCACATAACACAGATTGTAGGTTGAATTTGTTATCCAAATTTCCATTTATTTGGGTAACACTGACGTGTGACTAGGCACCGTTCTTTGCTTGTGATGACATAAACTAGTTACGAATATTCAATGTCAGTGTATTATGGGACCTATAGGGTCACACACATATGATACAACAAGAAGATGAGTTTAATCATGAATGATAATTAAATTTATTACTAAAGTGTTTAGGTATTCAATTCAAGCAACAAATCAACTAATTAGACTCCCAACCGATCATTTCAAGTGTTGAAACGACTGTTTGGAGTTTCACATTGATTGGAAATTGCATTGGCTGAATTATGCAGAACTAGGCAAGCGAAATGACTGGTTCACCGAGTGAACTGACCGGTCGTGAGATGACTGTTTTGTGGAGAGAAACATATGATCCATGGTTCAATTCGATTGAATCAAGAATTAATACTGACATCATACCGTGCATTAATTTGATTAGAATTTCCAATCCATATACAATTGGGAAACATGACAAAATGACTGGTTCACTTGGTGAACCAATCAACTCGCATGCCAACTAATCGGTTCTCCAAGAAAACTGACTATTTCGCCTCTATCATAGGTTGTGAATTTTTGTGCAATTCTAGTTCCTTCCACTCCCACTCAGACTGGGAACCCTGACCCTAACCCTCCTATAAATAGAGGGGTACTGGGGGATTATCAGATACAACTCAATTGCCTCTAACAAATGTTATCCTCTCTGTTTGTGGTGACCAATAGAGAGCCCGAGCAAGTCCTACCCGAAAAAGGGAGGGATAGCAAGGAAGAACAATTGTGGGAGAGCAAGTTGGTGACTAGCACACCGAAGGGAGGGACAAATCCTTCCTATTTGTTCTAGTAGAATGACAAGAGTTCTAGGTGGTCCCTGTGGACTTCTCTATAGGCACAAATACTTTTCCTGCTAGGAGGACAAAGTCAACCTACTGTCTGTGGTGGAGACAAGGAGCTGCTCTGATGCCATCTGAGTGTAAGTAGAAGACAACTGCATAACTACAATGAGGATTAGTTGCTGGACTTACTCCAGGACCAGGTATGACCTCATTAACCATCCTTCCTATTACATAGTTGTTGATGCAATCTTGTTGTTTTGAGAAACATGGATAGAAATTTTTATTTCCATTGCCTACTCTGATGTTATATCTCCCAACAATATCTACCTATAAAACCATAATTTCTATGCTTGTTTGCCAATACCATAGATGCAGAGAATTTAACGTGGCAGTAGAGGCAAAGAAAAATAATGATGGGATCCTACAACATGCCTATGATTCCCCACAATGAAAGAATATTGATTTATTGTACCCTGAATTTGGTGAAGTACTCAAGAACCTAATACTTAGGATTTGTAATGATGGGATGAATCCATATGACACATTGAGCAGCCAACATAGCAATTGGCCTATTATGATTATTATATACAATCTTCCTCCCTAGTTGTGTATGAAAAATAAGTACATGATGATGTCATTATTGATATCAGGCCCTAAACAACCTATCAATGATATCAATGTTTATCTTGAACCTCTGATTAATGACTTAAAGAAACTTTGGGTACTAGGCATGGTGATCTATGATGCTTCACAGAGAGACATTTTGTTTTCATGCTCTGTTGTTTTGCACTACTAATGACTTTCCAACATATGAGAATCATTCAGGATGCAACATAAAAGGATCCGAAGCATGCCCTATATGTGATGAAAAGATTGATTCAATATGAGTAAAACATGGTGGCAAGACTATATATCTTGGCCATCAAAGGTTTCTTCCAAAGGTCATCCTTATTGAAGGTTGCGTAAAGCATTCAATGGATCGAATGAGGAACAAATTGCCCCTAAACCTATATCAGGGGAGGTTGTTTATGAAAGAGTAAAATACTTTGTCAATGCATTTAGTAAGAGATCAAATGTACTATACTCACACAGAGTGACAAATCTTTATACAAGAAGAGGTCAAAATTCTGGGATCTTCCTTATTGGAGTTTTATGGCAGTTAGGCATTGCATCAATGTCATGCATGTTGAGAAAAGTGTTTGTGATAGTCTCATTGGTACTTTGTTGAATATATAAAGTAAGACTAAAGATGACATCAATTCTAAAATGGACCTACATGAAATGGGCATACGGAAAGAATAAACAACATAAGTTAGTATTGATCAAAAAATATATTTACGTCATGCTTGTTACACATTGTCTAGACAGAAGAAGAGAACTTTTTGTGAGTGTTTGCTTAATGTTAAGTTACCACAATGATACTCTTACAATATCTATAGATTGGTATAAAGGAAGGATCTGAAGCTGATAGGTCTTAAATCTCATGATTGTCACACTCTAATGCAACAAATATTGCATGTGGCTATTTGATTAATACTGCCAAAGCATGTAAGGTTTGCAATCACCAGACTTTGTTTTTATTCAACACTCTATGCTTCAAAGTTAGTGATCTTGAGAATATTAATAAGTTTCAAAGAGAAGTGGTCTCTACCTTATTCCAGCTTGATACGTATTTTCTTCCTTCATCCTTTGATATCATGGTACATCTTGTGCTCCATTTGACTAGGGAAGTGAATATGTTGGGACCAGATTTCTAGCATTAGATGTATTTTTTGAATGGTACATGAGTGTTTTTAAAGGTGATGTTTGAAACCATTATCAGCGTGAAGGGAGTATTATTGTGGGTTATATGGTTAGGGAGGTTATGTAATTTTGCAATGACTTTCTCAATTGTAATGGAGCTATAGGCAACGATAAGACTATTGATCCCTATTTCAAAAAAGGGACTTTAGGAGCATGAGTGAAAGTAATCTGTCGTGAGCTGTGGGAACAAGTACACTTGTATATTTTATAAAACATCAATGAAGTGAGTATTTATATCTCCGAACACACCAATTTTGTCAAGATAAATTTTCCTTGAGCCAATTTAATGTGGCTTGCTAGAGATCATAATAATACATTTATTAGGTAGTTTGAAGATAAAGTATTTTGTCAACTCTCTAAAACACCAAATAATGTTGCTCAAAATATCAAATGGCTTGATTTAAACCAAAAATGAATGCTATGTATTATGAAGGGTTTGACATAAATATATTTTCATATTACAAAAATGTCAAGATGATAAAAATGTCATTCAAAACAGTGGGGTCACCCTTCAAGCATCTCATTGTATTTTTCTTATACGAAGAATAAGAGTCCACGTGAAGCTAAAATTTCATATTATAGTATCATTAAAGACATATGGGAGCTTGACTAAATAGAGTTCAGAGTTCCTGTCTTTATGTGTAATTGGGTTAATAACACCAAAGGAGTTGTAGTGGATGAATTGGGTTTCATCTCAGTGAATTTTAAAAAGATTGGCGAGAAGGGCGATCCATTCATAATGGCAACACATGCAAAGTAAGTATTTTATATTGATGATCTTGGAAATGAAAAGTGGTCAATTTTTCTTCAGAGTAAAAGGTAGTTCATTGCAGACCCTATAGATGAAGAAGAGTACTATGTCAAGTATGATGACTCCATCCCATTCTCAGTTGGCTTACCAACACCAAATGTTGAAGCTAACACTAACTATTATATGTGTGAGGATCACACAGAAGGAATGTTAATTGATACAAGATCCAATCAATATTAGAGGAATGCATTGTTTTTAAATGTTAGATGTATATTTTACATTCTTCATCACTTACATATTTCATTGCTTGAATTATATATTTCATTGTTTGGCTATTTTTGATATGATAATTTTTAGATGGCGTTTGACCCTGAGTATGATGATCGTGATGATGATTACCGTGAGGATGAGCACCATGACGATGTGCACTGTGAGGATTACACTGGTGTAAGTTGTATTTTTTATTGCATACATTTACATTTTACAATGTCTATCTTTATAAGTTACATTTTGTCATGACTTATATGTGTTTATTATCAATTTTAACATCTTGAGGATGCACATCCTGAGGATCTTGTTGAGATTGCTAAGGAGCATTGTGAGCATGAAAAAAAGAGGCATCACCATGATGAACAAGTTTATAGAGAAAAGGGGTAAAAGACCAAATCTGGTTGTTGAGTTTGATGATGTAGAAAATCCTATTGGGAAGAATTGTAGATCTTTTGTGCAATATTTAGAGGTTCCTACTCATAGAAAATCAGATGTAATAGTAGAATCTTGGCATAAGTTTGATCAAATCATGAAAGACTTAATAGGTAAGGACCTATTTGTGAGATATTATGAATTTTAAAGATATTCACAATTCTATTTTAAAGAATATTCCATTAAGTATATGAACTTTTATCAGAGCATATATGACCTTGATGAAAGATTGCATCGTAAAAAGGTGCTGCAACTCTATGGGAGGGTACTAAGGAATTATAGGAAAAATCTGACAAGAGAACTTATAATTAATGAGAAGAAGAAGCTAATCAGTGAGAAATGGAACTATCTTATGAACGATAAGAAGAAGTCAACCATTGAGAAATGCAACGATCTTGACCTGAAGGTGTGGGACACATTTTTTGCTTCAAGAAAAATTGATGAATTTAAGGTATTAAGCCTCATTTAGAACACATTTTTATGAATTCATTGTATTACTATTTAAAATATGTTTTGGATTAACTAAGCTTCAAACAATGCTAAAAAAGAAATGCATGCAAAGAATGTGCACATCCAAAAGTTGAGTTGAGGTGGCTACACAAGGCTTCACCAACGGAGACTGGAGGTGTCTTCTTCTCAGCAACCTAATCCTGGGACTACTGAGTCCTCTACTACTACTGCACTTCTTCTTCACCATGATGAGAGGATAGTTGTGAGGCAAAAATATGGAGAAATACCCAACCCCACAACGACTGAGTTGGCTGCAAAAATAATAAAATTCAACTCTCATAGTGCACACTCATCTTTGACCTTGAATGTTATGTTTTACTTACCAATTTCTATTGGTGATGATTAGAGGGAGCTCTACAAGCAAAGAAAAGAAGGCAAGTTCATCCATGAGGGTACAAGGGATGAATTGATAGTTGCTCTAGGTAATCCAGAGCATCCTAAGTGTGTTATGGCTTCTGGTGATGGTGTCCATATAAGGTCATTCTTTGGGCCATCAGAGCATAAGCACAAATCTATCTAGAAAGGATGAGATTCAGAAGATAAGGTATAAGAGATGATTGCAAAAGGAATAGAGGAAGTAATGAAACAATATCATTCTTCTCATTCAGCTCCACAAACAATACTTGTGGCACCCCGCTCTTCATACAAGGTGGACCCCTCTACGACAGAGGTGGTTGGGAGTTATCCCATAGACCCTCCAACTAGCACGTCCACTATAAGTTTTTTGTGTGATATAGTAGTCTTTCAGATTGATTTATATAACATGTTTGTGTTTAGATCTATATATAACACTATATGTAAATTTGTAGGGGTTGAGGCCATGCCATACTTTATTAGTAGGATATGTTGTTGCAATGGGAGAGGCTTACCCACACCTTCCAGGTGACTTGATCCATAGTGTTTCAATGCCTGACGATGCGGTTCTCTTGACACCAAGGCTTTTCGACGATGCTTGGAAACAAACTGCACTGCCATATGGCCACCCCGACCACGAGACGATAGGTGATGTAGAAGATGGTGTGGTTGTGTGGCCCAAAGCGAGAGTTGTCTATACCAATGTATGCTAAATTTACATTGTGTTTGTATTCATACATAATTTATACACATCTGTATATATATGTATATATATGTATATACATACATATATATATACATAGTTTTTCATGATGCAATATTTTTTTGAGATTATTCGAAGTAGAATACACTCAAGTAGTTTTTCATGATGCAATATTTTTTTTTTCAAAAATCTAATCCATTGATCTTCTTAAACATCTTGTGAATAGCACATACACAGAATTTGAACACATTTGGACATTTATAGGTCATGTTATAAAGACGTCAAAAATTATGCATTTCAAATTAGTTTTGTGTGTCAATTTTGTTGCCCTTAGATGAGTGACTTACACTCATCCAAATGGGCTCAAAATTTGTATGTAGCCTAGTTATAGTGTTGAAGGTGAAGATCAATGGTTTACATTTAAAAAAAATAGTCTTGATATGCAAACACACTTGAGTGTATTTGTGCGATCTGTACACTCGAGTGTATTCTAGCCTGACTCTCTCTCTCTCTCTCTATATATATATATATGTATATATAGGACATATCACCTAAGAAACTCCCTAAAGTTCATCCTCACTTCCTCCTCAAGATGTTCGATTACTTGGTTGGATTGAAAAGGACCTATTTGACTCGCTAGGCCCTAATTGCAAGGGGTTGGCAGTATGAATAGGTGATTTTGAAGAATGGTCACCTATGACGGTCCATATTAAAAAGGATGTTGCAGTTCAAAACCATTATTCTAGTGTATTTTTGCAAGATGTTGTGGAGCTATTTACTTATTCTTGGTTGAATACAACTGCGAAAAAACTTTGAATGTGGTGAGATCTTATGGCTAAATACCTATATGTTGATTTGTTTTCTTATATATAATGCGTGCATAATATGCATTTTGCAGCTAGTTATATAGGGTATGTATAGAGTTCACACTACCCCATGTGGCATTTCTAATTCAATCATTGATTAGCCGTGTACATAAAGACCCAATATCTATTATTGAATACTGCTCTACCATATTTAAATATTTTAATAATGTGAGAAATAACATGACTATAGCTCCTTTCAATGTTTAGTAAGTTTCAGTTATTTTTCTTATAATTGTGACTTAAGAATTACATTTCATTGTGGATTTTGAGTTTTCTTTTGTTTGGCTTCTTTTCACTCATGAATAATCATTGGGAGTTGTTGGTAATTGTCCTCGAGAAGCTAACCATGTATTATCTATATCTTAAGGGTGAAAAAATAGATAGTGGGAGACATGAAATGAAAAAGGCATTATTAAGGCGAGTAAATTTTTATATACATTAACATATTTTAATTTATGCATCATTAATTACATGACTATGTAATAATTCAATTCAATGTGTTACACTAACTTATAGGGGTATAAAATAATTAAAAAAGGCTCCAGGAAAAGTGTGTAAGAAAAATATAGTGTTAAGTTGGAAGAATGTTGAGGTAATTTTCTGACTCAATGCATATTTATGCCAACTATGCTTACTATTGTTTATTAACATTTTTATGGTGGTAAATTTATAGTTCCCTATACAAGGAAATGGTTGGGCATGCAAATACTATGTGATGTGGTATATGGTCAGATAGGGTGCACTAGATATCCACTGTGTACAAAATGTAATCTATATATAGTCTTGATCATCATAAACAAATAGTCTCATTTGATAATATGAAAATATCATTTCAAGCTCTTTGATTAGGTCATTTTTAGAAAGACCTAGAAGGGTTGATGGCGGGAGCATAGAGGGCTCATGTGAAAGGCGACTGTGTGGGTGATTCATCATAGGTCAAAATTAAGGTTCCTTCACCATCAATCCAACCTGGTGCGATGAAGATCTTATCCTCCCTGTCTCCCTGGGTGCATCTCTTAAAGCATGGGGCGAAGGACAATAAGGGAGGAAGTTGGCTCATTACTATTTCATTGGATTTCATGGATGACAAGCTCTTATACTCGTAGGCCGAAGTAGAAGAGAATGTGAAGAAATGGCACAATGCGATGGCACGATATGTGACCAACCTCTCGATGTTGGAGAAGCATCTGGCTTGGTTGTGGAAAGTTGCAGGGCAGATTAAATTTTGGCTCAGCCAAAAGGTTTCTTCATAATTAAGTTTTCAGACCCAAACGATATGGCGCATGATCTTGAAGATGGCCCATGGTTTATCAAAGGTAAAACTCTCATTATTAAGTAGTGGTAGATTGGCGATTGTCTTGAAATATCAACACTTAAGGAAGTTCCAGTTTGGGTTTGCCTTTATAATGTCCCTCTTGAACTTTGGGGCAAAATGGTGTTCAGTAGATTTTCTAGTTTTCTGGGGAAACCTGTGGGTTTTGAAAGAGATACGAAGGCATGAACCATAATTGAATATGCTTGTCTCTTTGTGCTTATGTCTTCTGACTCATCGTTTATTGATATTGTGAGTGATATCGAGGTAGAACATTCCATTAATGTAAATCATGAGTTGATTCCTAGAAAATTCACATATTGTGGATCCTTTAGTCATGAGAAAACCCTTTGCCCTAAGTACGTTCAAGAAAATACCAGGGTAGCACAACTGAGGAAGATACTCAAAAAATTGATCCTAAAAGTCTGGGCAGAAAAGACTAACACTACTGCTAAAAGGGGTGAGATGAAAGATGCTAGTAATGATGTGAACATTAGAGGTTATGGAGTGATAATGTCAGGGTTGTCTGTACCCAATGTGTCTGAAGCTGAGAAGTCTTTTACCCCGATGGAAGCTGAAATTCAGGATCTGCCGGGAATAGCTAATAGGTCCAACCACGTATCCAATAGTAATATTGTATCTGATGATTATGCTCCTGATCTCAACTTTAACAAGGTTTCTACGACTTAGAAATTAATGAAGAGTTTGGTCTAGGAGGATAGTTCTGTCTCTCTCTTAGATGGGAAGATTTGCAACTATCCAATATGCTTAAAAGAAGTAAATGTTGCATGTTCTCAGTTGTTTGACGGTGAAGGTTACAGGAGAAATATGAAAGTTAGTGATAAGAAATAGATCTACTCTGAAAACATATCACCCTTTGGAAGCTCTTTGATGCATTCTCAGAATAAGGATGATGGGTTTAAACCTATTAAGTCTAAATCTCGATCTCCTCCTAAATGCTTTACTAAGACATACAAAGGCAAGGCTACTTTTGAATCAGGAAAAATTGATATGATGCCTAACAAGTTTTAGGAGCTGAAGTTCTTAAATGATGATTTCTTTGTGACTGAGGCTAGCAGGACTCTAACCAACCCCATTATTAATGACTAAAAACTTTTCTATCATTTCTTGGAATCTTAGGGGGTTGAATAACGTTGAGCACAAACATAGAATCTAGGAAGAGTGTAGTAGGGTGAACTTCCTTGTTTTCTATATTCTTGAATCTAAGATTATGAGGAGGAAAATTTCTAAGGTCATGCATAAGATGTGGCCGACCAAAGAGGGGTTATCTAACCATAACTCCCATCCTATGGGAAGAGTCATTCTTGCTTGGGATCTAGATGAGGAAAATATCTCCATTATTAATGAAACTAATCAATTTATCCACTATTTGTATTCTTGGTCTGAAGGGAGTTTCTTTCTTACTTCTATATATGCCAGAATGATGATAAGAAGAGAGAAAGTCCTTGGGATTCATTGAGTAACATTGCTGATGGTATGGTGGGTCCTTGGCCCATTTGTGGGGACTTTAACTATGTTAGAACTAATTTTGAGAAATTGGGAAGGTTTAATCCATCAAAAAAATCCATGAGAGATTTAAATGTTTTTTTGAATCATGCTGGACTTTTTGAAGCTAGTATGAAAGGCCCATACTTTACTTTAGATAATAAACAACAAGGGAGTAACTTCACTACCTCTAAAATTGATAGAATTTTCTTTCATGATCTGTTCTTGAGGGACTGGCCTAACTATCTAGTGGAAACTTTCTCTACTATATACAATGATAATAGGATTACCCATTTCTCTCTTAAATGTTTGAAAAGAAGATTAAATATTCCCTTTAGATATATCAATTCTCGGGTGAAGTTAGATGGTTTTATGGACATTGTTAAGAATTATGGGTCATTAAAGTTGAGGGTTGCCCCATGTTTCGAGTCCTTAAAAAACTAAAATAGGTTAAGAGTGATCTTATATCTTGGAACAAGAAATATGTTGGGAATATTAGTGATGAGGCTAGATCATTAGAAACTCAGGCTTTGAAGTCTCAAGAAAAAGATGATAGAGATCCATTGAATATCAACCTCTAGGATATTGTTATGGATGCCAGAAGTAAAGCTATTAAGGCCATGAAGTTGGAAGAGTCCTTGATCAAATAGAAATCTATAATTTAATGGATTTCTTTGGGAAATAAAAAATGCAAAATTATTCTATGCTCCCTTGCAGACTAGAAGACAACGTAATCATATCAAATATCTTATTATAGATGACAAGTATGCCACTGAGCAGGGTGAAATCCAAAGACACATGATCGATTTCTATTTAAATCTCTTTAATAAATAGAATGTTTTGAATGCTAAATGGGATGATATCTCGTATCTGCCTAAATAGTCAGATGATCATGTTAATCTTATTTCTCAGCTGGCTACTAGAGATAAATTGACAGAGTGAATAATGAATCTAATGGTGATAAAGTTCCTGGCCCGAATGGCTTTAATGCCACTTTTTTCAAAGAAACCTGGGATAGTATATGTGATGATGCGTCTAAGGCTGTACTGGATGTCTTTTCTAAAGGATGTATTTTAAAGGAAATCAATAGAACCTTCATTACCCTTATCCCCAAAGTGAAAGATGCTTTACTCATAAAATATTATAGACCCATTTTCCTATGTAATTTCATCTATAAAATTATCTCTAAGATCCTAGCCAATAGGTTAAGGGACATTTTACCTACTATTGTTGATAAAAACCAAGTAGCATTTGTCAAGAATAGAAGGATCTATGATTCTATCATCTTGGCTAATGAGCTGGTTAATGATTTCAACAAGCCAAATTATGTTTCTAAATTTTGTCTTAAAGCTGACATTTACAAGGGGTGTGACTTTGTGAGGTGGGATTACCTCCTTGACATTATGAATATGATGAATTTTCCAAACTGCTGGTGTTTTTAGATTAAGGAAATCCTCAGAATGACTAGCTATCAAGTTCTAATTAGTGGGAAACCAACATGACCTATTCAACCTAAAAACGAATTAAGATAGGGTGATCTATTGGCTCCTCTCTTATTTTTTCTGTGTATGCATGGTTTTACTGCCATGATTAACTTCAGTGTTGAGCAAGATTTTTTTAAACATCTGAATATTTCTAAAAACTTTTTAATATCTCATACTATCATTACGGATGACCTCATGGTTTATGGGATTGCACACTTTGCTAATGCTAGGCGCTAAAGACAAATTGTTATGGATTTTGGTAGAATCTCTAATTTGGTGATGAACTCAAATAAGAGTCATGTTTATCTTAGTAAGAATGCAAAAAAGGATGAGTTTCTTAGTAACATTGACATCCAAGAAGGGCTCTTTCCATTGAAATATCTGGGAGTTCCCTTTTTTGTGGAAAACTTACCAACAATTTGTGTAGTCCCTTCATCGATAAACTGAAGACTAAACTTGATAGATGGAAAACTAAACTTCTATCTTTGGCAGGCTAGATTGAGTTAGTAAAATCTACCTTATCAGCCTATAGTGTGTAGTGGATGGCTATTTTTCCTCTTCCCAGATCTATGATTGAGGAGGTAGATAGAATTTGTAGAAATCAAATTTGGGGGTGATAAAGATTGAAAGAAAGCTATGCACTTGGTTCCATGAGATACTATTTGTACTCCTATGCTTGAAGGAGGGTTGGGAATTCATTGGACTAAAGACCTGAATAAGGATGGTCTCTTCCTCAATTTTTAATATGTTGCTGCTAAGAAGGACAATTTGTGGGTAAAGTGGGTGCATGAGAAGTATATAAAATAGTATTATGTTTGGAAGTATATTGAGGACATATCACTCTTGGCTATGGAGAATTATTATGAAAATCAAAAAACAAATCTAGAATTCCATTTCTTTCAATTTTGGTAATGGGGAGGGCTTTATGCTCTGGAGGGACCCATGGCTCAAGGATAATAAGTTCTTAGATGAGATTGTTAATCCAAACTTGTGCCTTTTTATGGGGAAAGGAAAATCTATTCATGTTGGCTTTATTATTTGTAACAACACCTGGTCTATCCCTGATACTAGAAGATTGGACCCTCTTGAGTTTTTTCTAGAATCTACACTTAGAATCACTAACAAACCTGATCGTATCCTTCTTGATGGTAAATATCATGTCAAATTGAGGAATACTTGGGAAATTTGTAGGGCCAAGGGTCCAAGTTTGAACTAGGCTAGATGGTTATGGAAGCACAAAGGATCTGAAAATTTCAAGGTCCTTGTACGGAATATTGTTAAAGATTTCATTTCTGATATGAATAACTTGAGAAAAAAGGGGATACATTGCACGTCCATTTGCTTACTTTGTAGAAGCTCTGATGAGTCTACTACTCACTTGTTTTTTACCTACCCTGTATCTACCTTTGTATGGTCTAATACTTTTGAATGAAACTTCATTGATAGAATAACTAAGATCTTTAATAATATGATGAGATTTGTGAGTAACAAATCCTTTATATCTTGTATCTGCATCTTGTATTTTATCTGGTGGTATCATAATAAGGCGATCTTTGAAGAATGGGATCCTGCTCCAAATAAATGTTGGACTATTATCCATTCAGAATGAAGAATGTTGCTGATGTGAGTTGTTCTGGAATCTTGATGAGCTGTGCATACCTCTTTTTTCCTTTGGGCCAGTTAAGGTTTCTGTAAGGTGGTTCTCTGAAGACATGAAAATGCTGTTCTTCTTGTATTCATCTGCTTATGTTCTTAAGATCTTGAAAATGGTTTACTCTATGATTTATGTTCTGGTTTTTAGGGATGTTCTTTGGGCCTTTGTGCTCAGGTTTTATCCACAAGATATGTGATTTGGCATGGGTTTGATAGCGATTCATGTTAGTAGTATGTTGTTTTTTTTTCTTGTATCCACTCTTATACATTTTTGTTCCTTTCTTTCCTTGTTTGTTTTTCTTTTCCTGAATAGCCCTCTACTCGAGCTATTCTTTCATGTATATGAACCAGACTGTTCTTTTAACCAAGTGTGGTGTTTTGGGACCCACTTGCACATGAGGCAATAAAAAGGCTAACACGCTTGACCAAAAAAATTATGTCATTCTCTTTGTAGCTATTTAACATGAAAATCCCTCATATAACAACCTTATTCAAAAGATCAAGCATGATATGTAGGAAGGAAAGGGTGAATGATTTCGCTTCTCATATAACAACCTTATGCAGTTTAAAGGTAGGTTATGTGTGCCAAATCAAGTAGAATTAAGGAAGACAATTCTAAAGGAAACACATAATTTTATGTATGCTATGCATCCATGAAGTTCTAAGACGTACCAAAAGTAAGAATAATTGTATTGGTGTCTGCGGATGAAAAAGGATGTGGTTGAGTTTGTAGCACAATATGGGGTGTGTCAACAAGTTAAGGTAGAACATCAGAAACCAATATGGATGTTGCAACCGTTACCTATTCTAGAATGGAAATGAGACCACATCACAATGGACTTTGTGATAGGACTACCACCTACATCAAGATGTTTTGACTCTTTATGGGTTATTGTTGATAGATTGAGCAAGGTAGCTCATTCTCTATGAGTGAAAACTACCTATGCAGCAGATCAGTTAGCACAATTTTACATAGATTTAGAAGAGAGTTCTTAGATTTGGAAGAAAGGGTAAGTTGACACCTAGACATATAGGTCCTTATCCTATGAAGAGAATATAATAAAGTTTGCCTATAGATTACAACTACCACCAGAGTTACAATAGTTGCATGATGTCTTTCACATATCAATGTTAAGAAATTGTCACCCTAAAACAACTCAAATTCTACTGGCTATTATGTACATTTAGCAGATGATGTCACATATGAAGAGGGATCAATACATATCAAGGATAAAATGATTAATAAACTTAGGAATCTTGAGATACCTATGCTCAAGGTGTTATGGAAAACCCCAATATTGAAGAAGGGATGTGGGAGCTTGAGAGTAAGATGAGGAGAACTCATCCCAAACTATTCTAAGTTTTGGGGGCAAAACTTTTTAGGAGGGAGGAATATGTAACAACCCAAACTCAGGCTACTTATAAATCTTACATTAGTCATCATGATTAGCCTAAATCTCATCTCATCTTTTTAATTTAAGAATTATATTCTTGTGATGTGAATGAGTAAGTACTAATAATTTACTAGAATGAATGTCTATTAATTTTTACATTGAAAGTTTGAATCGTAATATGAGGCAAAAGTGGAAAAAACTACTAGAAAGGCTTTCCCAACTCAAGACTTGAGTAATTAATTTAGAGAAAAATTGTTGTTTGATATTTCATTAGACTTATACTTCAAGATTGTAGAGAATTGAATTATGAATCCAAAGAAAAAAATGGGTGGCATTAGAGTTAAAATGAGGATGTTATTTTATTTTTCATATGTATGTATAAAATAGCCAGCAACCGACATGCAAACTATAGGTGACGAGCGACGCCTTATTCAGAACCAATCACAAAAATGACATAACATCTGATATACTCAACAAATTTTGATGAAACTTTGTTCTAAGGATTCATATTTTATCCTTTATCCAACTAAATAGAAAATAAAATATTTGAAGGTCAATATAATGACTTCCATGGTGACCAAGGGAGAATCTTGGTAAAGAGGGAGGAACATAGCTATTCTCTTGTAGGTTTCTCATTGAAGAGTTTAAATCTTTTTTTTCCTACATTTAAGGCTGGTTCCATCAAGATTTTTGTTCTGATTTCACTTATCTTTTCCTCTATTCACTTCATTTTCACAAGCAAAATGTTGGTTTGTTCCTCCCCTTCTTTCTTTTCTTCTCCATGGTCATTTTGTAAATGAAAGAGGGCCGATTTAATGGTAGAATTTTGTTGAAAGAAATTTTGGTTGTGCTTTTCTTGGTAGATTTTGAAATCGTGCCTTCTAGATAAAGGTGAGTAGATACATATTCGTACAACATATGCTACACTTTTCTTCTTTCTCCTTGTTTTCTCAAAACAACTTGCTACTAGAATATATGTGAAAAGGATCATAAAAAAAGTACAAATTCAGACCTACCACAATCTGCATCCTCTCTTTTATATTTAATATAAGTTCTGAAATTATAGAAGATGAACAAAATCAGAGAGCTTAATTGTAGATATGTATGATTGATTACCTCTTACTTTTCTTAAAATGATCATAACATTAATTTATCTTTTGTTTATCTTCTAAATCAGGCTTTCAAATGAGCAAACAACCAAAAAATGCATCATAGCATGACAAGGATGATTGTTATTTAATGATTCATGATACTAAGATCTTGTTCTTGAAAAGTTATGGCTGAAAGAAAACCTAAGAAGGCCTGATATAAGTTTATAGTTTATTGAATCATATCTTGTGCTTTAATGGTATTTTAGGCAGTGATAAGCTTATTAGAGCATTAAGGAAAAGGGTTAACTAGTACTTGATACCTCAGAAGAAGGTTGAATATTCATATGATAATCTTTCTGGCTAGTTAAAGCTTGAATGTAGTTGTACATACTAATGAATTAATGATTCTTGAATTATCTCTTAATTATAATGCATTGCTATACTTATTAGATGTTAGATTGCACAAATCCATAAATTGTTTTATGAAACATAATAAAGAATATAAATTTTGATTGATTTATATGTGCCCTGGACATCATGATCCATCCTCAGTTTGGTACTGGGATGGTGAAATAGGTCATTCACACTTGGGGTGAAGATCAAGTGGTGAAAGCATGGAGTGGATTAGACCACAAGGGATAATCTGTGAGAGCTTAGGGGAAGTTACATAGATGTGGAAGAGAACCTAAACTTCTTTTGGTTTAAGGTTAGTGGAAGTTCCATAGAGATGAAAGTGAGATCCCAACCATAATTCAGTTGTGATATTATGTTAGGGGTGAACCCCCTGGTGAAATGAGAAAAATGTTTATTTGTGATACGTGATTGAGCACCAATCTGGTACCAAGGTGGGAAGAGGTTGAGAGGCTATAGACCCTACCTATCCAACATCATATTTGGATGTTCTTTGCATCAAGGTAGCCAGCTAGACCCTATGGTATGGAAAGTGCAATGGTCTACATGAGCTTACCATGATGATGTCTAATTGGCTGGTACAAGTCAGCTAGATCGAGAGTAGAACTAATAAAGAAAGACGAATCATTATATTTGTTGAATGCTAAGTTTTCTTGATATGGTATTATGTCATTAAAATGATCATTACATCTTTTTTTTGGTGTAAATGATCATTACATCTTAAGTGATTTTCTGTTATATATTAAATCATTTAAAGAATAAGAAAGTTGCAACAATGTATTATCTTTGTGTATTTGATCACTTAGACATTGGCTAACCAACCAATAAAAAATTTAGGTCTTGAAGACCAAACCCCTTCTCCAACCAAGTAACTCACTTAGATAGGTGAAGCCCATACTTAACATATGATGTTTATATTGTTCCTGTAATGGGGTCATAGGACGAACTTGTGTTTCTCCTTGTGATTTTTAGCTTAGCATGACATTTTGCAAGCACAACCTTGTATGTCATTTGAATAGTAAATCTTTATGTGAAGTTTGTATATATAGCTATGGAGAGTTGAATGAATACATGCTAGTTGAACTTTTTATACAAATAGGAAATGATATCTAACGAGTTGTTATTAGTAAATTGCTCTCTGAATAAAATAGTTGCTTACTATAATTAGATTTGTCGAATGGGAGTTAGTGTGACGTAAGCCATTGGCATACAATATTGAGAATTCGTGTCTTTGTTGGTTGTTAGGATCAGGTTCCACCACTATTGACTATTTTTCATGTGACTAGGTTGACTGCTTCCACAAATCAACATCATGATAAGTCACCATCTTCCTCTCAATCATCCTTAGTTCCCCATACAGGTTGAGAAATCCACAAACACATTTTCAGAGTTGATGCCAATTGAGCCAACTCCACATCTAGACCCTTATCAAACCTCTTAATCCTCTCCTTCTTAGTAGTAGCAAGATGAGGAAAAAACCTAATCAACTCCATAAACTTCTTCTCCAAGTCATTCATGGAAGATGTCCTCTAATATATATGTTAAAATGGGTCCTCTTTTCCTCGAGATAATACTCAAAGAGGTACATATCCCTGAATTCTTTATAAGACATGTCCGAAGTAATTACCTCCCCAGCTTGCTTCTCCTCTTGCATGGGCTCACTGACGGCCAACAATAATCTTCAATATACAGATAGCATGCTTGACCTTCCCCTCTCTTTCTATGTCTAAGATCCTTGAAGCCTTCTCTAGATTTTTCAACCAAAGGTCTACATCCTCTGTATCACTCATGTTGGAATACTCCATGGAACCCACCCTATTCAACATTTCAAAGGTTTTCCCTAGATTGTGGGGGGACTCTTCACATGGGGATGGTGCCCTAGGTTGAGGAATTGGTACCCTCTACACAAGATGTAATGTATTTGAATCTATTGGGAAACATGTCATCATATATGATAGAAGAAACAAAAATTTTATTGCCATATTCCCCTTAGACTACATATCTCATCAATAGCTATGTAATGGAAGGAAAGGTTACAAGGTTTATACCTGGTCCTAGAGCAAGTCCATCGACGATCCCTTGATACGACTTGTTACTTTCTCTAGTTGCACATGCATGACTATCAAAGTCGGCCTCGAGGTTGATCACCATGGACGGTGGTTGACTGTGTCTTCCTAGTGGGTGGCAAAGTCCTCCTCACCTCTATAGTAGTCCACAAAGACCACCAGTAACTCCTTTCATTCTAGATGAACAGACAAGAAGGTTTTGTCCCTTCTAGTCAATGTGCTAGAGTCAAATTTCTCTCCCAATTGTCTCTCCCTTGCTATCTTTCCCTTTGACAGGTAAGACTTGCTCGAGTTCTCAAGTTATGACAATTGTGAGAAGACAACAATGGTTATATCTTATTGTTGTGTCTCTAGAAGGTCCACTACCCCTCTACTTATAGGATGGTTAGGGTTAGAACTTCTAGTCTGAGAAGGATTTGAAAATACAAAATTTCATGAATTTTATGGAACCTGCACCTCAAATTGGTTGGTTCACTATTAACCATTCGGTTCAGATGTGAGCGGATCGGTTCCGATCCTATGACTATGTTTCCCAATCACAAATGTATTGGAAATTAATATTCCGTTAATGCATAACATGAAGTCAGCACCAATCCTTGATCCAATTGCATTGATGAATCAAATAGTTGGTTCACAACCTACACCGGTCGGTTCAGACATCTGATCTGATCTGTTCACTTAGTGAACCAGTCGTTTCAGAGTCCAAATTGCCAATATTGTTTAATTGAATATCTAGAACTTTTGTAATCAAGTTTAAACCACATTCATGAAAAAATTCCTATCCCACATGTATCCTATGCATGTCACCCTATACGTCCCAAGTTATGATGGCAATGAATGCCCATAACTAATTTACCACATCACAAGCACTGAGTGGTATTTAACAAGACATCATTGATACTCAAGTAATTTGGAAAGTTGGAGAACAAATTCAACCAATAATCTGTGATTAGTGTTACACTGTTTGTATAGTTCCTTTGTATCTGATATCCATATTGTACTCAAGGCATGTAATCATCATCCTCTTCAACATTCAACCCATGTTCCTTGAAGTAGAGTAGATTATATAAGATATATGTCAACTCAATATTGTATATTATCTCACATTCACATGGCCATGATTTTCTCAATTTGTCTTATCAAGTGGATAGGATATCAAACTCCTGTAGAAGGGACACAACTTATCTACATCACTCAGTCATTCCCCTTGTGTCACAATGCATTTGAGCATCACCATAACGGATACCCTTATATGGGGTCACATTTGATGATGTCAAAGTACATAAAAAACATGTGATGAGTGTAGAAATTTAGGTCTAAGAGATACAATAACCACCATCACTATGAGAGCTGGTTCTGACTACCATTATATGGTTTCCATGTATCACTCTCAAAGTGGGTCTGTCCGATACACTATTCACCAGCAAATACCTATGTATTTGGTTTGATATCACATATCATGACTAATGAGATTCTATCATCAACCTACACACACTCTAGTCTTATGTGTTACTGCTATTTATGATCTTCCATAATAACAATAGACTATTAGATATCAAGAATGTATATACTCATAACATCCATATGATCTCATTGTTTGGGTCCTCAACTCAGAAACATACGTCATTGAGTAACATCATTCTTCAAACATGCCATTATCTTATAACTGAATAAAATAGAATAAATGGAATATTATCTTTATCATTAATCAAATCATTTACAAGACATGCCATTACAATCATCATATGATTGGCTTTCTGGGCATACTTATCAATAGACTCCCACTTGCACTTAGATCTAATCACCGATGAACTTAGTCCCAAGTGATCGAACATGACCTTCATGCTTATGCTGGACAAGTGCTGTTGTCAAGGGGTTAACCACATTTCTTTCAGTTGGTACTCTACATATATTCACATCTCCTCGGACTATGATATTTCATATAGGATGGAACTGCCATTGTATGTGCTTGGAACACTGATGTGATCTAGGTTCCTTAACTTGTGCAATATCTCCATTGTTGTCACAATATATCTCGATTGCATCAGAGATGCTTGAAACCACCCGAAGTTCAGAAATGAAATTCTTTATCCAAATAACTCCCTTTGCTACATTATACACAACAATATTATCACGAAGTGTTCAAAACATATAACATTAACTAAGTGGAAGCGATCACTAACATCGGATTACTGAAAATTACTAAAAATTAAAAACTTTTTCAAAGAGATCCAATCATAGGAAAACTCTTTCAATAAGAACCAATGTATTACATTTACATCCTGGTTCATAAGTACATATTTTGTACCATCTCTTCTCGAGGGTTACAATAACAACTACCTTGCTAAAAACTAAACATAGACAACATAAGAACCTTGAGGCATCAAGCCAAAATCTCAAATTGATTCATTAAAAGCACTAACTATTAACTCCGAGGACCTGAGAGTATAGAGACGACAGATAGGACTTCTATCTACAAGACACGAAAGAAAATACACTCAACTTGAGCTGTCACTTCTGTCCCTGCTACTACTGAAGTTCTACCTCTGTAAGATGTTCTCAATCTCCTCTGTGTTCATCCACCTAAAAAAATGTTGGATCCCAAGGGGGCGAGACAATTGAAAATTACCCCAGCGAGAGATATAACTCTCCGCCAGAAACATTATTATTGCATTTTATAATATGAATCAGAATAGAGGATAAGCAGTTTATATCATTCTCATCTTTAATATTGCAACTATCTATGATAGAGCATTAAATCATCTATTCTCTTTATAAGGAATAGGAAGAACATGTATATCATTTATCTATTATATTAACTCAACATCTCATGCTTTTCTCATGATACTCATTACTCTGATATATCACCCATGAAACTTTCTTATTTCTATCTGATGGCCTTAGCCAATATTCTAAACATGTATTGGGTTATACTGGACATGAGAGTGTACATCATCATGTCTTGTTCAGGCATTGGTCTATACCAATCATGTATAAATATTCCAGGCATTGGATTATACCAATCCTGTGCAAACTAGTACAAGCATTGGACTTATATTATTCTGGTGTATCCATTATAGGTATTAGACTATGCCAAACATGTGCATCCATTCCAGGTATTAGACTATGCCAAACCTGTGCATCCATTCTAGGTATTAGACTATGCCAAACCTATGCATCCATTCTAGGTATTAGACTATGCCAATTCTGTGCAACTATTCCAGGTATTGAACTATGCCAATCCTGTGCAACTATTCCAGGTATTAGACTATGCCAATCCTGTGCATCTATTCTAGGTATTGAACTATGCCAATCATGTGCATCTATTCCAGGTATTGAACTATGCCAATCCTGTGCAACTATTCCAGGTATTGGACTATGTCAATCCTGTGACATTATTCCAGGTATTGAACTATGCCAATCCTGTGACATTATTCTAGGTATTGGGTTGTGACCAATCCTGTGCAGTTATTCCAGGTATTGGGTTATTACCAATCCTGTGCAGTTATTCTAGGTACTGGGTTAATACCAATCCTATGCAGTTATTCCAGGTATTGGGTTAATACCAATCCTGTGCAGTTATTCCAGGTATTGAACTATGTCAATCCTGTGACATTATTCCAGGTATTGCGTTATGACCAATCCTGTGTATCTATTCCAGGTATTAGACTATGCCAATCCTGTGTATCTATTCCAGGTATTGAACTATGTCAATCCTGTGACATTATTCCATGTATTGAACTATGTCAATCCGGTGCAACTATTCCAGGTAATGGACTATGCCAATCCTGTGATTACGTCCCATGTCTGTTTACACAACACTGGGTACCTCATTCTTCTACTGACATTTAAACTTTGGCCATGCCATCATGCTCAATCACATTCTTTATGTAATACGAGTATCCCTCTCTTCTCCACACTTATATAATCAAGGTTCCATCATCATTATTATTATATCCTTTTGTTATAATTATTATGTTACTAAGTTTCCATTTTCTTGGTTTATTAAGAACATTATCATCTCTTACAGGGAACTTTTATAATTATCTTGGCACCTTTCACTAGGTATCAACTTACTCTTGTGGTTCACTAGGCCTATCAAAATATCTTGTTACCTATCACTAGGTAACAACTAATCTCATGGCTCATAAAGCACATTTAACATCTTGGTATAATGATTAGGATAACACTCTTTATATGTTACTCATCCAAGTATGTTGTATTTGAGATGCATCAAGGGATATCATTCTTAAAGAGCTGGATGTGATATCTATGATGTCTTGATATATCACTTCCCTCAACACTTTAAACTTACTCAAGTTTATCAATTTATATTGTATAAAGGTATTTCACATCCTAATACTTCCATATACTAACCTATCACCTTTATTGTGAAGTGCATAGGTCATAAAACACACATAAGGATTGTCCAACTATCTTCAATGATAGGGACTCATCTCAGGTTAAAGCATTGTTTGCTATAGGGTTACCTATAATCAATCACTTTAGGTATTTCCCTTATCAGTGTAATAATCACTATTCTATTATTAGGATTAGGTCTCCCATACCATCACCCTTTATTAGGGTTTAGGGTTTCACATACTATCATACTTAATTAGGGTTAGGATTTCATATACCATCACCCTTCATTAGGCCTTCACATCACATTTCCCATAATTAGGGTTTACTATTCATCCCAACTAGGGTTTCGCATGACATCACTCTCAATTAGGGTTTCTCATAGAATCACCCTCAATTAGGGTTTCTCATGGAATCACCCTCAATTAGGGTTACATATGATATTTCCCTAAATTAGGGTTAGGGCTCAACAACCTTCTTGATTAGGGTTTCATAATCTCTTTATTAAGGATCATACCCTAATTACATAATTATTCAAATTGAAGGTGTTAAGGCTTGACCTTTACATGATCATTATACATGTATGAATTCCTCTCTCATTCATCCTCTCTAGGATGTTGACTAGATAAAATTTGGTTATATTAGGTCAACCAACCCTTCAATTAATTACATTCAATTAAAGTCGACATAGTGTATTGAGATTTTTCTTACTTAAGATTCAAGGAATAACTCTTCTAGGGTTACTAATCATTTAGTACCTTAAAGGTACAACCTTTGTAATTATCTATACTATACATCAGTAAAAATTATAAGGTCAATTGATCCTTCATCACATTAAGTTATCAATTGATTTGATCACATTGAGTCACCAAACGATCTTGACCCTTTGCTCTCAAAATGGTTTGAAACCGTTTAAGCAAGAAGTGTGTTGAAACTGATTGGACTTGGGTCTCCAAACGGTTTGAGACCGTTTGGACCAAAAGGGTCTTGAGACCATTTGGACCCAAAGGGTCTTGAGACCGTTTGGACTCAAAAGGTCTTAAGACCATTTGGTCCAAACCCTCTCAAAACTGAATGGACCAAAAAGGTCTTTCAACACTTAAACAATTCAAGGTTTCAATCAATGAACCAACTATCAATTGAATCCTTGATTCAATCATCAATTGAACTATTGAATCATTATTCAATTAGACCATCAATTAGGGTTTTAAACCCAATTGAACTAGGATTTATAATCAAGAAACCTTCAATTAGGGTTTTGAAATCGAGGAACCTTCAATGATTAACATTGTGGAACTGATTCAATTGAAATCAATGAATCATCATCAAATTATGATATGACCTGACCTCAAACGGTCTTGAGGTCATTTGGATGACCTCCAAACGGTCTTGGTTGACCTCCAAATGGTCTTGAGACCGTTTGGGTGATCTCCAAACGGTCTTGAGACCGTTTGGGTTAGTCAACCCAAAGTTTTAAATCAACCAATTGAAATTTCAACACTTAACCCGATTAGGGTTTCTAATTGGAGGATTTTCCATATATTGAATCAATCAATTGGATACATTAGATCATCATCCAACATGTATTAGGGTCATGACCTCAAATGGTCAACCCTTCCATATGGTTTGGGATCCAAACCTCCAAACGGTTTGCAAACCGTTTGGTCTCCAAACGGTTTGGTGAAATCGTTTGGACCAAGGTTTTAAAACCGTTTACAATAGAAAATTGTTGGAATGTGTGCCTAAGATTATGTCATAATAATCAAGCCTTAGTCCATTGAAAAATACTACCATTATCATGGTAGTTTCATCAACTAATCAAAGGAATCATACGAAGAGCAATTGAACATAATTGATTGAGAAATTTAATTCAATAACAATGAATAGGGGTTCAAGTTATATAACTTGCCTTTAAATGAGCTTCAAAACTTGGAGATTCACGTCAACAATGGTATAAGAAGCTTTTTCACACCACAAGGTTCGTTCCTCAAGCTTTTGAGTGAAAAGGATTGGCTAGAATTGAAGATGGGATCGAGATAAGAAGAAACCATGCATTGATTTGTGATTTCAACCATGAAATCAAGGTGAACGAAGGTGAAGAAGCATACCAACATGTTGGGGGTCGTCTTACTGCTTCTCCTAGCTCCCTTGGTCGTATTTTCAAGCAAATAGAAGAAGTGGATTCAAAAAAGCCTTTGGTTTGAGTTGTAAAAGGTGTTTTTATAAGAAAATCAATGAGAGAGAAAAAGCCTTATAAAAATCTTTTAATTCCGAAATTGGTGCCACCTCTTCACCCTCAATTCCTTGCATGAAAAGATATCTTCCTCACCTCCACATTCCCTTCCATTATCCATGAATTAAGGGAAAAGAAATTAAGCACCTTAACCTTTATAATATTATTATCCATAAGTTAGTGGATATTTCTTTTTATTTTCTTAATGTGAGTGGGTTCTCCACTCATGTAGATATTTCCTTTGACTTTTCAAGGCACAAGGACGTTCAAACTTGAGAAAATCCAACCATCTCGTTTTTGGTTGAAGGCCCTTCAATTATTTTATTTATTCTTGCATTAAACTGAATTAAGGTTTCAATTATGCTTAAATCCTGATTATTTTAATATCAAGATTCTCTCTCCTTCAAAGTGATACAAATGAGATGACCCTCTCATTTACTTTTCTATACATGATGCCAAGAAATATTAGGGACTATTTTGAAGTGGTAATTTGCATATTGAACCCTGGGTTTTGGATAAATTGCACATTACACCAAAACTAGGTTTTAATGCATAAACATTGCTTTATCAGCTCTTTCTTGGTACTTAGGCTTTCCCAAGCCATACCTTTGCATCATCTTCATTCTCATGATGCTTAAACACATGAGGAACATTTTATCATGTAACATTTGCAATTTAACCCCTCAACTTGGGTAATTTGCACTTTAGTCCAAAATAGGCAAAACATTATTTCAACATTGTTCAAAAAGGACTAAAATTGAAATATAAGTTCCTCTTGAACCTTAATTACTTTTCAAAAGATAAGAGCAAACATATAATTATCTTTCTTAAACAAAACACCTACGGTTAAAGCATAACCCAGGTCAGGGATGTTACAAGTTATAAACCCCTAACAAGGATTTCATCCCTGAAATCCCAGATAAAGGGAGATAGGTATTATTCATATATCATCTCATCAAGTCTTCACATAACATTTCAATGTCATGTTTATGCAAAGCATAAACCCCTAACATATGATGTCCATTCTATATAGCTAAACTGATTTCACAGTTAACCCCTTCTAGGTAGTCAACATAATTTATTTGATACCAAGATCCCTTACCTCGACATCCATTACATGTGCTGGAAACAAATCACATATTCATCTTTGTTTCATCTTGGGATATTACTTGTTACACACATCTTTTTCTTATAACCCAAGTCCAAGACAAACTGATACTTTTTCTAAGTATCCATCAAATAAACATTTTAATTGTGCACATCAAGTGTCCTAATGACCAACTTGATTGTCATGTCCCTGAAAGGAAAGAAAATGAAGAATCATATTCTTCTTATCACTCGTTAGTATCCAAGGTTGTATATTAATGAGAAGAGATTATCATCTTCTCTAATTTTTGCATGAACTTTCTATGTTCATGAGTCTTTTACCCTTATTTTATCCTTGGTTCCTTGCCATCAGCATAGGAATTATAAGGATGATTACATATCATTATTCCTTAATCAAGATCTCTAGATGTGTGTATTCAAACCCTCAGTTCATCATTTTTATTATTACCTCTTATCAGGTAACTGTTACCTCTTGGTCTTTAGACCAGGGTATACATTATACTAAACATCTTCTTTTGTTGGTTAGTTGATTTATAATTAAATCAGATCCCTTCGAATATTATTTAGAATGTGGTAGAAATTTCCCTACCACATCTCCTTCTTCTTTAAACTCTTGAGATTGTTTCAGACTGACTACGTGATCAGAGTAATTAGAAAAATAACAATCTAGATATGTCATACTTACATTGTCTTCAATAAATGAATACCTGGCCAGGGTATTCAAGAACTGAAATTAGGTAGTATGTATTTGTTTTTAAATTATGTTTCATATTCTTAACATCTCTTTAAATTTCACTACTTAGTCTCTCAGATTTTCTCTGAGTGTTTCTTTTACATCTTTTCCCTTTCTGCATGAAAAGAGAAAATTTTCAAACATATAAGAGAATATTGGACTGAACATAAGTTTTCATCCTTCTTATCTCTTCCTCATATCCTTAAAGGATTTATACAGATGAACTAAACAACAACTACCTTTCTTATAGTAGGGAATAGAAGATAACTCAAAATAGAAAGTTCCATCTTGACATGTCTACCTCTTACAAGTTATGTAGCATCTTATCTAACCCAAAACATGGAGTTAGTTGTTATCTGTTATTGCCTTTGTCCTCTACTACTAGAAGTAGATGGACCAAACTGTGACACTTGTCTTCGTTCTCTACCATCTGCTCCAATGGGCTGAGGCCCTTGTGGGTTTTATAGATTATGCCTTGACTGTTGGGTCACCTCACTATTTCTCCTTGGACATTGTTGTCTAAAATGTCCTATCTGTCCACATTTATGACAAGCTCGACCTTGACTTGATGACCTATGCATAGGTGCACTAGATTGTGGTTGAACTGGTGAAGATTTTGGTTGTTTGTTGCCACTACTCCATTGTCCCCATGACTGTGTCGACTTCCTTTTAAGGTTTGTCTCATGTTTCTTTATCGTAGACCTTTCTATCCTCCGTATAGACTCCACGAATGTGGCAAACCCCTCTCTACTTTATAGGGAAGATGTCGGGATGGACATCTCAGCATTCAATCCCTTCTCAAAATGTCGAATCTTCTCTTCCTCAGTAGCTGCCATTGGAGGACAAAATTGCAAAGTTCCATAAACTTAACCTCATATTCATTTATCGACATGGCTCCCTATCGAATCTTCTCAAACTGTGAGATCTTTTCATCTAAGTATGTCCTTAGAAAATACTTATTGATGAATTCTCGATGAAATTCCTCCCATTCAACCTCTTCATCATTTGTTTTTATTTCTTCTATAGCCCACTAGTGTCCAGCACTACCCTTCAAAAGGTACACCACATGTTTAACTTTGTCAGCCTCTGGGATACTAAGGATCTTAAAGGTTTTTCTAACTCAGTGATCCAGAGATCAACATCTATTGGGTCAGATGTTCCAGTATATTCTATGGCTCCTACACGATGTAGTCATTCAAAGGTCTTACCAGACCCATATCCCTCATTGGAAACTGGTGCCCTAGGTGCCAATGCTGGCATCCGGTCGGCCATATACCTCAGTGTGGTCATGAGTTTCCTAAAAAGATTATGAACATCTAGGTTTCCTCTCATGACTTCATCAACATGGGGATTTTCAGGCACTAGTTCCTCCCTTGCCTGATCCCTTGCACCTCCCACTGGTGCAGCAACATTGCTCTCAACAATGTATTCCTCATGTTCTTCAGACATCTTCGAGTTATATATCTTCTTCTGTATAAGTAGAAGGCACTATAAGATACACTAGAGTACACTTAGAACAAACTCGATACCTTAGTCCTATGTCTCTGTAGACTCAGCGAACATAGAGCTCTGATACCACTAAATTATCGCGAAGCGTTCAAAACATACATCATTAACTAAGTGGAAGCGATCACTAACATTAGATTACTGAAAATTACTAAAAATTAAAACCTTTTTCAAAGAGATCCAATCATAGGAAAACTCTTTCAACAAGAACCAATGTATTACATTTACATCCTGGTTCATAAGTACATATTTTGTACCATTTCTTCTCGAGGGTTACAATAACAACTGCCTTGTTAAAAACTAAACATAGACAACATAAGAACCTCGAGGCATCAAGCCAAAATCTCAAAATGATTCATTAAAAGCACTAACTATTAACTCCGAGGACCTGAGAGTACAGAGACGACACATAGAACTTCTATCTACAAGACACGACAGATAGTACACTCAACCTGAGCTGTCACTACTGTCCCTACTGCTGCTGAAGTTCTACCTCTGTAAGATGTTCTCGATCTCCTTTGTGTTCATCCACCTAAAAAATGTTGGATCCCACGGGGGTGAGACAATTGAAAATTACCCCAGCGAGAGATATAACTCTCCGCTAGAAACATTATTATTGAATTTTATACTATGAGTCAGAACAGAGGATAGGCAATTTATATCATTCTCCTCTTTAATATTGCAACTATCTATGATAGAGCATTAAATCATCTATTCTCTTTATAAGGAATAGGAAGAACATGTATATCATTTATCTATTATATTAACTCAACATCTCATGCTTTTCTCATGATACTCATTACTCTGATATATCACACATGACTCTTTCTTATTTCTATCTGATGGACTTAGCCAATCTGCTAAACAGGTATTGGTTTATACTGGACATGAGAGTGTACATCATCATGTCTTGTTCAGGCATTGGTCTATACCAATCCTATATAAATATTCCAGGCATTGGATTATACCAATCCTGTGCAAACTAGTACAATCATTGGGCTTATATTATTCCTGTGTATCCATTCTAGGTATTAGACTATGCCAAACATGTGCATCCATTCCAGGTATTAGACTATGCCAAACATGTCCATCCATTCCAGGTATTAGACTATGCCAAACATGTGCATCCATTCCAGGTATTGGACTATGCCAATCCTATGCAACTATTCTAGGTATTGAACTATGCCAATCATGTGTAACTATTCCAGGTATTAGACTATGCCAATCCTATGCATCTATTCCAGGTATTGAACTATGCCAATCCTGTGCATCTATTCCAAGGATTGAACTATGCCAATCCTGTGCAACTATTCCAGGTATTGGACTATGTCAATCCTGTCACATTATTATAGGTATTGAACTATGCCAATCCTGTGACATTATTCCAGGTATTGGGTTGTGACCAATCATGTGCAGTTATTCCAGGTATTGGGTTATTACCAATCCTATGCAGTTATTCCAGGTATTGGGTTAATACCAATCATGTGCAGTTATTCCAGGTATTGGGTTAATACCAATCCTGTGCAGTTATTCTAGGTATTGAACTATGCCAATCCTGTGACATTATTCCAGGTATTGGGTTATGACCAATCTTATGTATCTATTCTAGGTATTAGACTCTGTCAATCCTGTACATCTATTCCAAGTATTGAACTATGTCAATCCTATGACATTATTCTAGGTATTGAACTATGTCAATCCTGTGCAACTATTCCAGGTAATGGACTATGCCAATCCTGTGATTACGTCCCATGTCTGTTTACACAGCACTGGGTACCTCATTCTTCTACTGACATTTAAACTTTGGCCATGCCATCATGCTCAATCACATTCTTTATGTAATATGAGTATCCCTCTCTTCTCCACACTTATATAATCAAGGTTCCGTCATTATTATTATATCCTTTTGTTATAATTATTATGTTACTAAGTTTCCATTTTCTTGGTTTATTAAGAACATTATCATCTCTTACAAGGAACTTTTATAATTATCTTGGTACCTTTCACTAGGTATCAACTTACTCATGTGGTTCACAAGGCCTATCAAAATATCTTGTTACCTCTCACTAGGTAACAACTAATCTCATGGCTTATCAAGCACATTTAACATCTTGGTATAATGATTAGGATAGAACTCTTTATATGTTACTCATCCAAGTATGTTGGATTTGAGATGCATCAAGGGATATCATTCTTAAAGAGCTGGATGTGATATCTATGATGTCTTGATATATCACTTCCCTCAACACTTTAAACTTACTCGAGTTTATCAATTTATATTGTATTAAGGTATTTCCCATCCTAATACTTCCATATACTAACCTATCACCTTTATTGTGAAGTGCATAGGTCATAAAACACACATAAGGATTGTCCAACTATCTTCAATGATAGGGACTCATCTCAGGTTAAAGCATTGTTTGCTATATGGTTACCTATAATCAATCACTTTAGGTATTTCCCTTATCAGTGTAATAATCACTATTCCATTATTAGGATTAGGTCTCCCATACCATCACCCTTTATTAGGGTTTAGGGTTTCACATACTATCATACTTCATTAGGGTTAGGATTTCATATACCGTCACCCTTCATTAGGCTTTCACATCACATTTCCCATAATTAGGGTTTACTATTCATCCCAACTAGGGTTTCTCATGGCATCACCCTCAATTAGGGTTTCTCATAGAATCACCCTCAACTAGGGTTTCTCATGGAATCACCCTCAATTAGGGTTACATCTGATATTTCCCTAAATTAGGGTTAGGGCTCAACAACCTTCTTGATTAGGGTTTCATAATCTCTTTATTAAGGATCATACCCTAATTACATAGTTATTCAAATTGAAGGTGTTAAGGCTTGCCTTTACACGATCATTATACGTGTATAAATTCCTCTCTCTTTCATCCTCTCTAGGATGTTGACTAGATCAAACTTGGTTATATTAGGTCAACCAACCCTTCAATTAATTACATTCAATTAAAGTTGACATAGTGTATTGAGATTTTTCTTACTTAAGCTTCAAGGAATAACTCTTCTAGGGTTACTAATCATTTAGTACCTTAAAGGTACAACCCTTGTAATTATCTCTACTATACGTCAGTAACAATTATAGGGTAATTTGATCCTTCATCACATTAAGTTATCAATTGATTTGATCACATTGAGTCACCAAACGATCTTGACCCTTTGATCTCTAAATGGTTTGAAATGGTTTGAAACCGTTTAAGCAAGAAGTGTGTTGAAACTTATTGGACTTGGGTCTCCAAACAGTTTGAGACCATTTGGACCCAAAGGGTCTTGAGAGCGTTTGGACCCAAAGGGTCTTGAGACCGTTTGGACTCAAACGTTCTTAAGGCCGTTTGGTCCAAACCCTCTCAAAACCGAATGGACCAAAAAGGTCTTTCAACACTTAAACAATTCAAGGTTTCAATCAATGAGCCGACTATCAATTGAATCCTTGATTCATTCATCAATTGAACTATTGAATCATCCTTCAATTAGACCATCAATTAGGGTTTTAAACCCAATTGAACTAGGATTTATAATCAAGAAACCTTCAATTAGGGTTTTGAAATTGAGGAACCTTCAATTATTAACATTGTGGAACCGATTCAATTGAAATCAATGAATCATCATCAAATTATGATATGACTTGACCTCAAACGGTCTTGAGGTTGTTTGGATGACCTCCAAATGGTCTTGAGACCATTTGGGTGATCTCCAAACGGTCTTGAGACCGTTTGGGTTAGTCAACCCAAAGTTTTAAATCAACCAATTGAAATTTTAGCACTTAACCCAATTAGGGTTTCTAATTGGAGGATTGTCCATATATTAAATCAATCAATTGGATCCATTAGATCATCATCCAACATATACTAGGGTCCTGACCTCAAATGGTCAACCCTTGCAAACGGTTTGGGATCCAAACCTCCAAACGGTTTGGTGAAACCGTTTGGACCAAGGTTTTAAAATCGTTTACAATAGAAACTTGTTGGAATGTGTGCCTAAGATGATGTCATCATCATCAAGCCTTATTACATAAAAAATTACTACCATTATCATGGTAGTTGCATCAACTAATCAAAGGAATTCTAAGAAGAGCAATTGAACATAATTGATTGAGAAATTGAATTCAATAACAATGAATAGGGGTTCAACTTATATAACCCACCTCCAAATGAGCTTCAAAGCTTGGAGCTTCACGTCAACAATGGTGGAAGAAGCTTTTTCACACCACAAGGTTCGTTCCTCAAGCTTTTGAGTGAAAAGCATTGGCTAGAATTGAAGATGGGATCGAGATAAGAAGAAATCATGCATTAATTTGTGATTTCCACCATAAAATCAAGGTGAACGAAGGTCAAGAAGCTTACCAACAGGTTGGGGGTCGTCCTCCTGCTGCTCCTAGCTCCCTTGGTCGTTTTTGCAAGAAAAGAGAAGAAGTGGATTCGAAAAAGCCTTTGGTTTGAGTTGTAAAAGGTGTTTTTATAAGAAAATCAATGAGAGAGAAAATGCCTTATAAAAATCTTTTAATTCCGAAATTGGTGCCACCCCCCCTCAATTCCTTGCATGCAAAGACATCTTCCTCACCTCCGAATTTCCTTCCATTATCCATGAATTAAGGGAAAAGAAATTAAGCACCTTAACCTTTATAATATTATTATCCATAAGTTAGTGAATATTTCTTTTTATTTTCTTAATGTGAGTGGGTTCTCCACTCACATAGATATTTCCTTTGCCTTTACAAGGCACAAGGACGTTCACACTTGAGAAAATCCAACCATCTCATTTTTGTTTGAAGGCCCTTTAATTAGTTTAATTATTCTTGCATTAAATTGAATTAAGGTTTCAATTATGCTTAAATCTTGATTATTTTAATATCAAGATTCTCTCTCCTTCAAAGTGATACAAATGAAATGCCTATATCATTTCCTTTTATTTAAATGATGTCAAGCAATATTAGGGACTATTTTGAAGTGGTAATTTGCATATTGAACCCTGGGTTTTGGGTAAATTGCACATCACACCAAAATTAGGTTTTAATGCATAAACATTACTTTATCAGCTCTTTCTTGGTACTCAGGATTTCCCAAGCCATACCTCTGCATCATATTCATTCTCATGATGCTTAAACACATGAGGAACATTTTATCATGTAACATTTGCAATTTAACCCCTCAACTTGGGTAATTTGCACTTTAGTCCAAAATAGGCAAACCATTATTTCAACATTGTTCAGAAAGGACTAAAATTGAAATATAAGTTCCTCTTGAACCTTAATTACTTTTCAAAAGACAAGAGCACACATATAATTATCTTTCTTAAACAAAACACCTAGGGTTAAAGCATAACCAAGTCAGGGATGTTACAAATGTACTCAACCTCTATTTTAGAATCAACAACTATTTCTTTCTTGTAACTCTTCCAGCTTATAGCTCCATTGTTTAGGCAAAACAAAAATACATACTGTGATGTACTCATCTTTGTCAGTTTACAAGCTTGCATCAGGGTAACCTTTTACCACCAACTCTTTCTCTGTGCCCTAGACAAGGAACTGATCCTTAGTTCTTCTCAAGTACTTAAGGATGTTTTTCATGACAATCTAGTGGGCATCACCGAGATCTGACTGATATCTGCTCATCATGTTCAAGGCATATGAGACATTGGGACCAGTACATAACATTGCTTACATGATAGATCCAATTACAGATGCATATGGAATCCCACTAATACATTTCCTTTCTTCACAAGAATTGGGACGTTGAGCTCTAGCTATAGTGACACCATGAGACATGGGCATGTTTCCTCTCTTTATGTTCTCCATGTTGAACCTCTTCCACAATTTGTCAATGTATGTGCTCTCTCTTAGTCCTAGAAGTTTTCTAGTTTCTCTATAGATCTTGATTCCTAAGATATAGGATGCTTCACATAAATCCTTCATAGAGAATGTATTTCCTAGATAGATATTTACCATCTGTAAAGTAGGGATGTCATTCCCCATCAATAGCATGTCATCCACATAAAATATGAGGAATACAGTCATGCTCACACTAACCTTCTTATAAACACATGGCCCATCTTCATTTTGACTAAAGCCAATCTCTTTGACTATTTCATCAAATCAAAGATTCTAGCTCTGAGATGCTTGCTTCAATCCATAGATCGACCTTTGTTGCTTGCAGACTTTATTTACATCCTTTGGGTTTATAAAACCCTTAGGTTGTGTCATGTACACATCCTCAAGAAGATTCCCGTTATGGAATGTAATTTTAACACCCATCTGCCAAATCTCATAGTCATAATAAGTTTCAATGGCAAGCATGATCCTAATAGACTTAACCATGAAAACTAGATAAAAGATTTCTTCATAGTCAACACCTTGAACTTGTGTAAAACCCTTTGCAACCAATCATCCTTTGTAAGTTTGTACATTACCATCCATGCCAGTCTTCTTCTTGAAGATCCACTTGTACCCTATGGTTTTACCCCTTTAGGTGGATCCACCAAGGTCCATACCATGTTGGTATACATGGATTCCACCTCAAATCTCATGACCTCAAGCCATTTCTCAGACTCTGGACCCTTAACAACTTCTAGGTAGGTTGGATTCTCATCATGAATGGCCAACTCATCTCCTTCTTGAGTCATTAGATAACCAAATCTATATGGATCAAGGTGTTTCCTACTATATCTGTGAGGTTCTTGTGCTACATGAGGAACTTGAAATTCCACAACAATTTCTGACTCTCTATGTGCCTCTTGTACCTTTATAGATTCAATGCTTTCTTGTTGGTCTCAAACTTCTTCGAGTTCTCTTTCCTCCCATTTATTCCTTTGGAAATGAATTCATTTTCTAGGAATAACATCCCCAGAAATAAACACTTTGTTGTTAGATGGAGTATAAAAGTAATATCCTTTGGTTTCCCTAGGATATACAACAAAATAACATTTATGTTATTTTGGTCTAAGGTTTTCAGGAAACTTCTTTCTCAGATATGCTTCACAACCCCGAATCTTCATAAAAGACATGTTGGGAAGCTTCCCATACCATATATCATATTGTGTCTTTTGAACCAATTTAGACGGTACATGGTTTAGTGTAAATAAGGCAATTTCAAAAGCATATTCCCAGAAGGAAGTTGGAAGATCAACAAAACTCATCATTGATCACACCATATCTAGCAATGTGCAATTCCTTCTTTTTGATACACCATTGTGTTGTGGTGTTCTAGATGGAGTCCATTATGATATGATACTACGATCTCATAGAAGGTCCTCAAACTATTGACTTAAGTATTCTCCCCCATATTAGAATGAAGTTCCTTAATACTTTTACCAAGTTGGTTTTGTACTTCATCCATGAAATCCTTGATTTTTTCAAGAGTTTTTGACTTATGTTTCTTCAAGTAAACATAACCATGCCTACTGAGATCATCAGTAAAGGTACTAAAGTACTGATAACTACCTCTAGCATTTGTTCTAAAAGGGCCACATATATCAATATGCATGAGTCCTAATAGATCACTAACCCTCTTAGTGTTACCAGTGAAGGAATCTTTGTCATCTTGCCCAACAAATAAGACTCACATGTCTTTATCGATTCAAAATCAAAAGAGTCTAGATAACCATATTTATGGAGTCTAGAGATGCAATTCTCTTTGATGTTCCCTAGATGACAATGCTAAATATATGTTTTGTTTGAGTTGTTGGTTTTTAATCTTTTGGTATTTAAGTTACAAACATTTGTATTTAGATCCAGAAAGTAAAGACCATAAGACTTTGGGGCACTACCACAAAAATCTCATCTTTTGAAATAGAACATTGACCATTCTTTATATGAAATTCATATCCATCCTTGTCCATACAAGATATAAAAATAATGTTTCTATTTATGGAAGGTACACAATAGAAATTATTTAAAACTATTATAAGATCTGTGGGTAGATATAGATTAAAGGTTCCAACTACAGTGGAAACAACTCTTCCTCCATTTGCAAAGAAGAGTTCAACCTCGCCCTTTTGTAAAGGCTTAACTTCTTTTCAGATGCTGCATATTCGAGCGTATGTGAGATCCAAATCCAGTTCTAGTACCCAAGATGAAGAATTAAAAAAATTTATATTAATTACCTATATACCTAAAGTGGAAATATTTATCTCCAACTTCATCTTCATGAATCCCTTCAAGTATGGAGGACAGATTCCTCTTACACTTTTCTTTCTCCTTTTCTTGAGTGTTGAAGATTTGGATTTCTGCTTAGCCTAAATTTTTTTCTTGGCTTTGCTTTCCTCTCAGGTTCCACTCCACTAATGACCATCGTGGATTTGTCCTTATTCACACATGCTTCAAAATTTATAAACATGACAAGAAATTTTGATAGTAGTCTGGCCATGTTATTCAAGTAATAAGACTTGATAAAATGGCTATATGATTAAGAAAATGATTGCATAATCATATATGTGGCCAACTATTGGCTCAAAGGGAATCCTAGTCTTTCTAGATGTTCCATATGTCCAATCATATTGATCACATGGGACTCTACTGGATCTCCTTCTATCATTTTTCACTCAAAGAGTGCCTTTGAGACATTGTACCTTTCTTGCTTTGCATGACTATGGTTAATGTTATTAAGACATGTCACTATCTCAAGAATCCCATACCTTCACACTACTCATGTAATTCATAGTTCATGCATCATAAAATAAGGTTCTTAATGTCTAAGACATCATTGGCATGCTTCCGATAAGCATCCACCTCAGCCCTAGGTGCATCAAGAGCAATCTCTTCTGGAACTAGTGTATCTAGGACATAGAGCTTATTCTCATCATTGAGAACCCTTCTCAAAGTCCAAAACTATTCATGGAAATTTGTCCTATTAGGTTTGTCCTTCTTAAGGACCGATCCCAACATCGATTTATTTTCCATTTGATTCTTCAATAAAAATCTAAAATTTTCAAAATGCTTTTGATTTTATTTGATTAAAACAATATTTGATGAGGTTTAATTAGGCCTTTAATTAATTATTGCTCCAATTATTTTTTTTCAAATTGATAGCCCTCACATGTCAATTCAGTAGATTTCAGAATACAACCTTCAAGTGAGCCAAGACCCAAATCAATTGAATTATTATGTAGCCAACCCCAACATCCATAATCAATCATTAAGGAAGGCGACCTTTTCCAGTTGCATCTTATGCAATTCTTAGATAGATGGTACATAAAACTCTTTTTCATAGTCATTTACATGCTTCTAGGTACTCAATATCATTAAGACCATCTAGTTAAGTATGACCCAAAAGACAACATGACAGTAATGCAACATGCTTGGTAGGTTCACATAACTACCATCACACTTCCACAAGATGGACAGTGCACCACGCTTGGCGTGCCCATGCATAGTCGATCAAGCTTTCCATGTGTGTTGCTTATGGAAATCATCTAAAATTAATAGTTTTGATTGAGGGATTTTATATAAAGACATATACATATCCAATCACCACATACTTATAGTATGTATCATATACATGCTATAACCACAAACAACATATGCAATTATAAAACACTACCGACACTTATGGTCATATCTATTGTAATTCCTTGAAGCCACAAGGAATTATTACCACCTAAGGTCTAGAACATATGTAGCAAATGTTGTTGGTGAAGATCCATGCTGGAACCAATCTGAGTCGATCAATTCAACTCTTGAATCAGTCGGTCAGTTGGTTTCTCAAAACACTCGTCTAGTCTCCTGTCCAAGCGACTTCTGGACACCTCCAGTTTCTTAGTTGGGCTGCCAGGTGATCGGTTCAACTTCCCCTATCATCTAGTTTCCTTGGTCCTCCAGTTGATTGATTTTCCGACTGAAATAGACGATTTGTTTGTTGTTAAACATCTTCTTTTCCATAACATGAATTAAAAATATCCTAATCCAATTAAAATATTACATGGTAAGAAGGAAACCTCGAGTTACATTCGAGGGGAGCATAGAAAGGAAATAATTTATACTTTTACATATGAAAAAGAAGATGGATGATCGATATGCAAATTGAGATAAAACAAGAATAAACAACCATCCAACAAAACAAAAAGATCTGTGGGTTATTGGCCATAACCATGCTAAACATCCAACATCAAAACCGATTTAAGGTATACACATGTGAATTACATATATATCATATCATATAAATGTTAGTGGGATAATTTGTGGTATTTAATCGGATTTGCACATTAATCATATTAAGTATTCACATTGTATGTAATAAATAAATGATGAAAACCATAACCGATCATATGGATTAAATCCCAAAAGCATAGTAAATTATTGTGGTTCTGATACCACAGTCGGGAAATATGGCATCAGATATGATAATGGAATTTTTTTACTACCATATTTCCCTTAGACAACATATCTTGTTAAAAACTATGTAATGTAAGGAAAGGTTGCAATGTTTATACCTGGTCCTGGATCAAGTCCAATAACAATCCCTTGTTATAGAATGATACTTTTTCTAGTTGCACCTGGACGACTATCGACGTTGGCCTCCTAATTCATCACCATAGATGGTGGTTGATAGTGTCCTCATAGTGGGTGGCAAAGGCCCCTTGTCTGTGTAGTAGTCCACATGAACCACCAGGAATTCCCTTCATTCTAGATGAATAGACAAGAAGGAGTTGTCCCTTCTAGTCAGTGTGCTAGCACTGACTTGCTCTCCCAATTGTTTCTCCCTTGATATCCCTCCCTTTGATGGCTAAGACTTGCTCAAGTTCTCATGCTACCACAATGGTAAGAAGATAACAATTGCCATAGCTTATTGTTGTGTCTATAGAAGGCCTCCACTACCCCTCTATTTATAGGACGGTCAGGGTCAGGACTTCTAGTCTAAGCAGGAGTTGAAAAGATAGAATTTCATGAATTTTCCAGAACCTGGGAACGTTGAAGCGGCTGGTTCACTATCGAATCGATCAGTTCAACACTTGAATCAGTCATTTCATTATGTTTCCCAATTGCAAATGTCTTGGAAATTAATATTCAATTTATGCATAACATGCAGTCAACATCAATCCTTAATCCAATCACATTGATCAACCAAATGGTCAGTTTACAACTTGAACCGACCAGTTCAGACATCTGAGCTAATATGTTCACTTAGTGAACCTATCATTTCATTGTCCAAATTGTGAATCTTATTTAAATTAAATGCCTAACACTTTAGTAATCAAACTTAAACCACATTCATGAATAAACTCCTATTCCAGGTGTATCCTATGTGTGTGACACTATATGTCCCAGGTTATGTTGGCAATGAATGCCCATAACTGATTTATGACATCATAAGCAATGAGTGGTATCTAGCTATTGGTATGTATGCCCAGAGAGCCAATCATATGATGATTATAATGGTATATCTTGTAAATGATTTCATTAATAATAAAGGTAATCTTCCAATTTATTCTATTTATTCAGTTATGGGATAATGAGATAACATAATAAATGTCTAAAGAATGATATTACTCAATGACGTATGTCTTCGGGTTGAGGACCTGAGCGATGAGATTATACAGATGTCAAGAGTATATGCATTTGTGCTGTGTCCCTAGTAGGATGCTATCGTGGAAGGCTAATAGACAACAATAACACTTAAGACTAGAATGTGCGTTGGTTGATGACTGAATCTCATTAGTTATAATATGTGATATCAAACCACAGACATAAATACTTGTTAGAGAACAGTGTATTAGACAAACCCACCTTGAGAGTGACACATGGAAACCATGATTGGTATTCAGAGTCATCTCTCATAGTGATGGTGGTGATTGTGTTTCTTAGACCTAAAACTACTACACTCATCACATGTCGTTCAGTGTACTTTAACAACATCCACCGTGATCCTGAACAAGGTTACCATAAAGGTGGTGCTCGGGTGTACCGCGACACATGAGGATGACTGTGAGTGATGTAGATGGGATTTTGCCATCCTTTAGGAGTATGATAACCTAGACACTTGATAAGCAAGACTAAAAAATGCATGGCCATGCTAATGTGAGTCAATATGTGATATTGAGATTAAACTATCTCAGACAGTCTGCTTTAGTTAAAGAAACATGGATTGAATGTTGAAGTGTATGATGATTCCATGCCTTGAGTTCAATCCAGATATCAAATCCAAAGGAACTATACAATCACTGTAACACCAATCACAGATGATATGTTAAGTTGTTCTCCAACTTCTCCAATTACTTGGGTAGCATGAAGTCTTGCTAGATACCAATCATTGCTTGTGAAATCATAATATGATTATGAATATCACTGCCAACATAGTTTGGAGCCTACTGGGTTACACACATAGGATGTTTTGGAATAGGAGTATAGTTGCGGACGTGATTGGAAATTTTTCAGATCAAGTTGATTACTAAAACATTTAGGCAACCTACTAGAATTATATTGGAATATGATCTGAGTTAATTGGTGAAAATGTTTAAGCCAATTAATTGTTAAGTTAGCTGGCTATTCCTGAGTCGATTGACTAGAACTGGGTGATGAGAATTAGTTAATTAATTAATATGATTAATTGGTTAAATAATGGATTCCAGAATATTATTTTATTAGTCCACAAGTAGATCATTTTAAATGCAACCACAACTCTTTTGTTTACCCAAGGGTTTTGGGAAACCCTTCTTGCTTTCCTCTAATATATATAGGGGCATGATGGCTGGATTTAGAGATATGATTAAATGCTAATGCTCACACTCTTATACGTGGACCTTAGCCGTCATCGTCCCCAAGCAAGAGAGAAGGAGATCAACCAACACTAGTATGTCATCAAGAAGAAGGCTACTCCTTCCCACCGACTTATGAAGAATGACGTGGAGTTCCATTCCATACACATAGATGAAGTAGAGACGTAGATGTTGAGTAGCCTACATTTAGAGGATGGACAAGGTCTGTTTGTGCACACGAGGAGTGACACACATCACCAGGAGAAGGGGCATCAACACACCTGCTCCATGACAAGGTATATCTGGCACTCCCTCTTTCCAAATACATTATTGTCGACGAGATTTTCTCATAGGGTATGTGGAGAAAATTCTATTGTTTCTATTGCACCTTTCACCTCCACAAAACCCAACACTAGCAAGACATCATTTCTACCGAAGTAATTTGGAAAGTTGGAGAACAAATTAAACCTACAATTCATGATTAGTGTTTCAATGATCATGTAGTTCCTTTGTCTCTGATATCCAAATTGAACTTGAGGCATGTAATTATCATCCTATTAAATGTTCAATCAATGTTCCTTAAACTAAAGCAGTCTGTCTAAGTTATATGTGAACTCAATATCGTATATTTTCTCACATGTGCATGTCCATGCTTTTCTCAGTCTCACTTATCAAGTGGCTAGGATATCAAACTCCTATAGGAGAGACAAATCCCACCTAGATCACTTAGAATCATTCCTCATGTGTCACAATGCATATGAGCATCACCTTCATGGAAACCCTTATTCAAGGTCACTTTTGATGATGACAAAGTACATCAAACAAGACGTGATGAGTGTAGCAATTTTAGGTCTAAGAACCATAATCACCACCATCACTATGGGAGCTGATTCTGACTACCATTCTATGGTTTCCATGTATCACTCTCAAGGTGGGTCTGTTTGATACATTGTTCACCAATAAGTACCTATGTGTTTGGTGTGATATCACATATAATGACTAATGATATTTTGTCATTAACCAACACACACTCTAGTCTTATGTATTATTTTTGTCTATCATCTTCCACAATAACAATCGATTAGGGACATATCAAGAATGTATATACTCTTAGCATCTGTATGATCTCATTGTTCATGTCCTCAACCTGAATACATACATCATTGAGTAAAATCATTCTTTAGACATTTATAATGTAATATCATTATCTCATAACTGAATAAAATAGAATAAATGGAAGATTTCCTTTATTATTAATCAAATCATTTACAAGATATGCCATTACAATCATCATATGATTGGTTCTCTGGGCATACTTGCCAACAAATTCATCTACCCAAACATCACATGGAATGCTAGGTCCAAGTGATGTAGGGTTTAGGGGAGGTGGTATAGGCTACTTTTTCTTCCTCCCATCCACTCTTATTTTTGTTGCATTGGCCACTCTCAAACTCCTGGTGGCAAAAAGATACTCTCCACATGATCTTTAGACTTTTCAACCATATCAACATTTCCATAAATGGTATTTAGATATGGAGAACATATAAAAATATAAGACATATATGTCTCTATAGACTTAGTGAACCTATGTTTTGGTACCATCAAATATTGAAACCCACCACACAAAGTAAATATTAATCATAGTAAAATTTTAACCTTATACTATCAACATCATTAACCATCAAAGTATGGAAACCACATAATAAATATTTTGATTCCATATCCACAGAGATACACATAAATGAGCCATAATTCTTAGAGGTGGAAGATGTTTTTCTTAGCCTCAATGATGATAAATGTCCTGGTCCTAACGATTTCAATGGAAAATTTTGTAAGGGGTGTTGGAGTGTGGTCAAAGTTGAAGTTATAAATGGTGTTTTAGATATTTTTAAACTAGGTCATTTTCTCAAAGAGGCTAATACAATCTATATCTATCATTCCCAAAGGTGATGATACAAGTCTTCTGAAGAATTGGAGGTGTAATGCTCTCTGCAATGTTATTTACAAAGTTATCTTGAACATCCTTGATAGCAAGCTTCAACTAGTTTTACCTTCCTTGGTTAGTGCCAATGAATGTTCTTTTATTAAGGGTTGCATTATCGATGATGCTATAACGCTCTCTAATGAAATCATTCATGATTTAAACAAGAAAAAGTGGTTCCCCTTTTATGTGTATTAAAGATGAATTAAAAAAAGCTTATGATTCGATTAGTTAGGAAGCAATATTGATTATTCTGAAGAAGATGGAGTTCCCTGCATGCCAACTAGTTTGATTGAAGGAGATCTTTTATAACACATCCTATTAGGTTCTTCTAAATGGTGAACTACTGAACTCTTTTACCCCCAACAATGGTATAAGGCAAGGGGATCCCCTTACTCCCTACTTGTTTGTTCTTATCATGTAGTGTTTCACCATTGTTATGAATAAGAGTGTTTCTAATGATAACATTGTTCCTATTTAAGCTTATTTGAAGTTTTCAATATCTCATTTGATTTTTATTGATGACCTTATGATCTTTGTGGAAGCATAAGAGAGAAATGCTCATCAAATGGTTGAGGTTTTTGAAGGACTTCATGCTCTAACTGGTCTTTCTATTAATCTGTTGAAATTTTAGTCTTATATAGCTTTGATGCTGATAAGAACCTTTTCACAAGTATTTTGAACATAGATGAAGGTAAAATACCTCTAAGGTACTTAGGGATTCCTCTTTTTATTGGGAGATAAAAGGACTTTTGTGCTGCTTTACTTGATAAGATCAAATCAACGTTAGATGTCTGGAAGTTAGCTACCTTATCGCTTTCTTGTAGACTTGAGCTCATTCAATCTACCATATCGGCCTTGCATTAATACTGGTCTTCTGCATTCCCCTTCTATCTTCTGTGATCAATGAAATTGAGCAGTTATGCATAAACTTTCTCTGGGGATGTTATGATAAGAAGACCAATATTCATTTTATTAAATGGAGTAAAGTCACTAGCCTAAGAAGGAAGGAGGGATTGGTATTGGAGCTATAAAGGATGTTGTCAAAGCCTCAATTGTGCTTAGTTTGTGGAATATTGCATGTAAGAAAGACTACTTATGGGTAAGGTGGATTCATGAGAAATACTTGTCTCGTGTCTCTATTTGGCATGCAGAACCCAATCAAAAATTCTCTTGGCCTTTTAATCAACTTATCTGTTACAGAGATAATCTAATTCAACTTATTAAATTTGAAGTTGGTAATGGTCAACTTACTACTATTCCCATTCTCCTTTCCTTTTAGATGTTTTAGGTTCAAACTTCCTTATTAAGCTTGGGTTTTTGATGGAGGACAAACTCTACAGAATCATTAAAGACAATGCATGGTCTATTTCAGGGAGTAAAAGGATAGCTCCCTTAGCTTCTCTATTAAATTATGAACCTCCTCCAATAGGAAGTGTTGATAGCTAAAGTAGACAAATGCCCATTCTTTGATTGGATTTGGAAGTTCAAATGTCCAACGAGGTTTCAAATTCATTCTTGGAAAGTGCGTCATGACAAACTGCCTATTTCTGACTATGTCAGAAGATTGGGAATCTCTTCTACTTCCATTTGCTTTCTCTATATGGCCAGTTATGAGGGTGTAACACATATTATGTTCTCATGTGATTATGCTTCTAAAGTTTGGAAGTTGACTGCTATTTGTTTTGGTATTACTATTCCTTCATGTTGTCTAGACTTGATGAAGACTATTAATTATCCTCTCATCTACGCATCCAAGATGTCATGTATTTTCTCTAGAGAGAAAGGAATCTATGTGTTCATGAGAATGTTGGGAATCCTATAAAGGTTTTCTGGGAAGGGACTAGAAGGATCATTCTTTCTCTAACTCAAGATGATAGTTGACATTTTGTCTTGATCTGATTCTTCAATTTCTGGATATGCCCTAGTTTTGAGATAATATTAGGTATATATAGTTTCTTTACACTTTCTTTTTATATTCTTTTACACTGATAAGAAACTTACATTCTAAAACTATCTCTATAAATTCCCTTTTTATAGTAATATAATGTGCACCTTTCCACCAAAAAAACAACTATACATGGTTAACATTTGATGACCTCTATTACAACATGTATACAAAAGGTGTAGCTGCTAAAGTTTATAACATGATCACTAATATACATTGCATGCAACACAAATGATTACTAATATAACATGATACATTTCATATAAATCACCCTATATGTACCAAATTGTATAAGGATGACTCCAGGATGCACTGAAAGAACAAAACAAACCTCCATCAACATCTGTCAATCAAGAGGAGACACCTCACTGCATAAACCCAAGGAATGTTGACACCCACCTAAAAGATTTAGATAGCCATGTGGATGAGACATGTCCAAATTATATGATATAGCAACATATAACTTTATATGCTTACAAGCCTACTATTAATAGAGCATTAAAGGAAAATTAATTGAGCAACAATAAATCTCCATAAGGCATAATAAAAAATAGATGAAATCTATAAACAATACTAGAAATAAAGCTGAAGCGTAGAATATCAATAATTGTCCAATGCGATTTTCCAAGTTACTTGAAATCGATATACTACACAAATTGATTACTTATTTTGTTATTAAGTCCTAGGTAGTTTGATGTGTACCACTCAAACAACTATCTAGTGATTATAAAGCACCCTAGATCACTATGAAAGGTCTTAAGATTATTGGCCTTTCTATGAGGTTGTATCTCGGGGTGGTATAGACATGGGATCCCCAATGAAGGGATCAGGGTTTGAAACCTAGGTTGTGCACCTCAGAAACAAAGTATCCCACAACACAGGATAGCCCACCATGTGATTTGAATGCCCCTATCAGTTTGCTGGTAGATGGGGGGGGGTACACTGTTGAGGTGGGGTCAATGAAGTGGATCTTCCTTGGGAATACTCCCACATCATCCAAAAGAAAACATTAGCAGTCTCCATAAGACCCCACTATGCCTTGGTCGGTGCAAGTATACATAGGCGCTGAACAACCAAAAACCTACTAGAAGATGTTCAAAAGTCAACCTATGATTTTGGGTCCATATCGGGTAATCAATCCATGGAACCTCATCACCTTGGGTATAAAGACTCTTATATCACATGTCTCATTCACACATCACATTCTACTAGACATATAGCCTCGAATGCTCTCATACACACAAATATGTTAATATGTTGAGGATAAGGAAATTTGGCCCCAACAAAAGGAACATGTCACTTGTTAATATACAAAAGAATACTCTAAGTACCTTCTCACAATCCAAGATTACTACAAGGAAACCCGTATCACTGTCACACCTTCTGAGCAGTGGGATAGTTTCTATGGCCACATGGAACTACATGATACATGTTTCACTTGATTAGTTAAGCTAATTGCTCATATTTTAAGAATCAACCATGGTGGAAGTATAGTATAATGTGTATTACAACATAAAATCAAGTATAAGAAACCCTACAAAACACACCAGCCTTAATCATGCATCAACATGCTCATAGTTAGTTCTATTCATCAATTCAGTGCCATAATAAGGCCATACAATAATAAAGATTTATACATTACATCAAGGATGCAAATCTCTTCACATGTGATCAATGAAACACCATTCCAAATTAGATTTCAAAAATCTCTAGTATAAATAAGTTGTTCCTGAAGCAAGAATATGCATAAAATCTCATTTTTGGTATAAAAGAGATACCTTTAGGTATGAAGCCTAATACCAAGATATTTTAGCATTCCAATAGTTAGGAAAACATATTATTTTCACATTAAATGAACATACAAACATCAAGAACAATAATAAATTCGTATTTTATTGAACATGACATCAAACATCTAATAAATATGACATATTTAGGGCATAAACATGCCTATTTTGGACTTTCATCCTTATGGCCACATAAAGGCTTAACATCACAATCAAGTATCATTGTTTAAAGAGAATATGGTAAGGAAAGTTTGTCTTTATTTTACTACTAGAGCATTTTGTAAGATCATATTTTATGCATATATAGCATGTTTCTAACAAGTTTAGGGTTTGTATGTAGAGGAAGTAGACAAAAAAAGATACAAGAATCTATATCACTACGTTGAGAAAGTGGACCAAAAAAGCTAAAAGAATTTATATCACCCCCTCTTGAGGAAAGAATATGAGTTCCAAAGAATAATACCTTGTCTAAGGATCCAAACCACCCTCAACATCCCACCAAAGATCCATAAAAGCTCCTCCAAGCAAGATAGATATCTATGCTCAACTAGGTCAAAAGGAGAGAACTGAAGGTATCTTTATTTATATGGAGAAATATCCTACATGGTTCACCATGGATCTCAGCTAAGAGGAGAGAAGAGAGGGACAAAAATAAGAAAGAGAAGAAAGAAAAGACATTTAACATAATATAGAGTTTAAATAAAGCTATATTTCTTTAGATCCACTAAAGGGAGCTTGGTCTTCTTTTTTCATGCTCATGTAAGCTGCAAACCATTCCCATCAACATCCTCAGAGATCCTATTAATCACCTTGTCTCTTATCCACCTTATTCAACAACTCATGGGGTGTCAAATGAGTCTATTATCGACAGAGTTGGAGTACATATAGGCAAGGTGGTGAAAAAGTGTAAAATAACCCAAAGTAAACATACATCAACCATTGATGCTGGTCCATTAAGGCACATGTTCATTAACAATTTTGATTAGATGATCATATCAAGTCTCAACCTCTCAAGGTGCAAGAATAAAGTTCTAACTCCACTACACCCATCAAGGTCCTATCCATCATCCCGACTGAGGCACCCACTTCATGAACCATCAAGGTCATCTCTACTTCATCGATTGAGTCTCCACTTCATGATCTATCGAGGTTTGTATCAACCTCCCCATCAAGGCTCTACTTCATGAACAATGAGTTCCATCTCAACTTCAGTCATCAAGGCTCCTATTATGATCCATTGAGGTCCACATCAACTTCACCCATCAAGGATCCAAACAAGGTCCATCGAGGTCCACTTCAACCCCACCCATCGAGACTCCACTTCATGACTCATCCATGTTCACTTCAACCTCACCCATTGATTATCCCACCAAAACCCATTGAGATTCACTTCAACCTCACATTTTGAGGTATGACGTTCAAGGCCATTGAGCCCAACCACCTCAACCACAAAAACCTAGAGTAGGGTTAGGTTAGAACTCAAGGATGAAACATGACACATCCAGAGTTAAAAGGCATCAAAACCTCATCATAAAAATCACACAAACATGAAGTAAAACATGGACTAATACATTCTGGTATATTTTCAATTAAGTCCTCATAATTGAACTATGAATCATGAAAATGATGCAATCACGGCAAACAAAGTGCAATAAGGGATAAATCAGAATTTTCTCTTAATCAATTGATTCAATTTCTTAATCAAGCATTGAACTTAGTGAAAAACATGATTAAGGTTAAACTAGGTCAGGGGTCTTATAGGTCTTGTCCATACTCCCTAACAATGTTGGAAAGGGGTGCATAGATAGAACCTTTCTCCTTGGAGGTGGTATACCTTCTTATTTCATGTTTAAATGTAGGGTATGAAGTATCAACTCACTAAGGCAACAACTCATACAAAATTTTGACAATTATTAGGTACCTTGAAGACACTGATCTATGCTAGTTGCGAACATAAGTAGAGTTTAGTGTCGTTGCTACAAACTAAGTTATGGATAGGGGTTTGAGCTTGTTGGTGTTTCCCATTATTATGTTTCCATTTATTTTAATATCATATATACATGTTTTAGTCTCTTTGTATCCATTATTTTAACATGTTGTAATAAATAACTTATATGTAATATGTGAAAAGATCTATGTATGTTTCTTAATTTCTAAACCACTATATAGATACCAACATAAATGTAAGTTATATATGGTCAAATATGTTCTTCTATGGTTGTTTGATTAACATTTCTTCAATAGTCACTTGGTGTATATTCTCTCTATGTTGACCATATTGTGTTGGGATTGCAGGTGTGTTCTACATTAGGTGGGTCATGTGTTAAGTAGAGAGGTTCAAGTTTGTATTTCTTTTTTATTTGATCGCAAGTTGTGGTTAGTCTATAGTGTGAGTTTTAGTGTGGGATGGTTGTTCTTGCCATGTTGGTTGCGTCAACACCTACAGTTGATGGTTTTTTTATTGAAGTATTTGCAATGTAAATAGATCCCTACATTTAATAAGAAAAAAATGTGGTATAAACAATACCTAGTTTATTGGGTCTACTTTCCCTATAGTGTTATTATTATTTCATATATTAATGTTTGAAGACATATTGTATAAATACTAGCCATAATAATATATTATATGGATAAAAACTACATCTCAATATCTTGGAAACATGTAAGACCAAGTATTATGTTTCATAAAAAGGAAAATCAATAAAAAAATTTGAAACTTGAATACCTCTATATATACTTATAAGCATGTATTGAACCATTGAAATTTCCAAAATCCATATGTGCATAATTTCAAAATTCATGTATTTTATGTCATGCATTATTGATTGGTCAAATTGTAGGCTCAACTGAAAGATGCTAGCCCAGAATTCTAGTTTGACCGAGAAGGATCCATTGTGAGTATAAATAATACTGTAGGGTAATTATCAGTCTAACTCAAAGTTGAGTAAGCACTTCTTTAGTCAAACTACAAGTGTGACTGATATATTTTTTCTCAAACTACTAATCAACCAAAGGATACCCCATGGCACATTTTCACTTACAAAACCCTACTGGAAAATTAAGAGTTCAATTAAGAGAGTGTAATTATCACACAATTGGTCATTGTAAAGCAAATTTGACATGCCCCAACAATAGATATCCCTCCTAGAGTGTCCAAAAGATATCATGATAACTCTACCTTTTCCTATAAATATGACCCTCTAGGAGCCTCTAGATACACTTGAGCACCCAGGAACCCCATTTCTATGCGATCAGAGTGTATCTAACTAAATATTTATAGACTATAATGACTCTAGTAGATATTCTTCACCAATGAAAGCTTTGCTCAATTCTATGTGAGAGAAAATTGACATTTCTTAATATATTCATTACATTTTGTGCACTCCATCCCTTCTCTCTTTCTCTTCTATTTTTACATTACAAAATGGTTTTTTTTATTAAATAAGGCATCTATTGACGGTATTCTAGGAGTCCTCGAGGGATACTCTTCCTCAACCCATGCAAATGAGAAATATGGTGATCTCCTCTTTTTGTATTATAATGGAGAAAGGTGGTGTTCTCCCATGTCCACATAAAGGAGAAGGTTATTGGTGCTCTTCTTGTCCAATTAATTGTGAGTGATTGGTACTAGTGTATTTGTTGTTAAATTGTGTGTACATTATTAAGGTTTATTTTGAAACCTAATGGTGCATGTCATTGGTGGTGTAGGATTTTAGGTATGTACCTCCTTATATATTTTATTCATTTTGTTGGTGGCATTCATATTATTCTACCATTCCTGCTTATTATGTTTGTTCTCGAACAAGTTACATTGATGTTTCTTTAAAATGAAATTTAGAATCCAAATTTTATTCACCCCATATATGATTCCCATAATATACTATTAAGTTAGAAAAAAAACCTAATGGGTAACTAAATTTAATGGTATAATAAGTTTAATGAATTTATTGTACTAAAGAAAAATAAAGTGATGTGATGATCTATAATTAGAAAGTTATCCAATAAATACCATTGCGGAAATAATAATGGAAGCAACATGATTTAGGCCAAGACCACCACTTTGGTTGGCATTTTTATATTTTTGAGTTGGAAATTGTTGTCAATTTCCACAAAATATAAATTGAAATTTTGAATATTATTAAAGGGACAAACCATGCACCACTTCATCTGAATGCTTCTATTTTTTTTACATAGTTGTGAGACATGAGTAGGCTCCCATATCAATGCTAAAAATTAAAAATATATGAAAACCTTCACATGAAGTGGAGGCTTTCTCATTTCACGACATTCTCAATTTTGCATCACCTTTTAACTATAAATTCATGTGGCTAATTTTGACTAAAGGATACAATAGTGCAAACCAAAGTAGGGGTTTTGAACCCAAGCTAGACATGCTTTTGTTTCTCTTCTTGGTTGCTATGGTGAGTATTTTTCTTAATTATAGGATGCAAAATGGATAGGAAATTACTTGTTTATCCACCACCCATACCCTATAGGGTAGAATAATGGTAAGTATATTTTCTACCCACCACCAATTTATCCTTTACCCATTTTATCCACATGTAAAGAGAGTAGGGTAAGGAAGAAGCTTTACCCTACCTACTTTACCCATTTACCCATTAGTACAAATTCAATTTATAATTTCAGATCCTAATATATGTGTCTACTAAAACTTCAACAAGAAACACTACTATTTTATTAACTTGTGCTATTATGATTCCTAAAACTTTAGTGAACAATGGATATCATGTAACCACATTTTTTAGTCATGTATTAGAGAGAAAAATAGATTCATCAATATGAAATAATATACTAAAAGGGTTATGCCTTATTTTATAAAAATATTGAGTAAATATTACTATTTCTTGTTGTATGTCACCAAAATATAATTATTATTATCAGAAAATTAGTTCTAAGAATTTCCTGTGTTTGATGTAGGGAATATCATATGAAACTATTGTTGAAAAAATTGTAAATCTATATTCATATTGTTTACCCATTTCACTTGTTATCCTATCCATTTATCCAATGGGTAAAAGGATGCAGGTAAGGGTAGGATAAATGTTTTTAGGAAAACAATAATTACTCTACCCGCTATCCACATCTTCGACACAGATAAGGATTAGGGTATGCCTTTACCCTTCCCTACCCTACCTATTTATAGCCCTACTTTTGAGGTGTGTGATATTTGTTTCTTCAACGATTAATTGGTATTGGTACAGTCTTGGTTAGTTCGAGACAAAAGCCATACCACTCTTGTCCATTTTGACATGCCAATACATTCCAGTTTGGATTTGATAAATTTGACATCTTGGTGAAAATGGACACAAATGGGAATAGATGGTAAGTTATTCCTGAGGAAATATCCTAATCTAGTCTACCAATATAGGAAAATCCAATATTGATTTGGCATTGTCTGGTTCAAGAGTAAATGATGGTAATTTTGGGTTGACTTGTATTACATCCAATTATCCATCATATCACATACAACTTCCAGCTACTTCTTCATGCATGGTATCTTGATGACGAAACAATCATTGGAGACACAGAGGAGGTGACTAAGATTCTAGATATCATTCACACACATGGATCATATTGGGTCTGATTTTAAAATATTCATAAAATAAAGTTTTTTTGGACTACATGTGTGACATTCCGACCACTGCAAAATGAGATTACTCAAAACAAAACTGTAGAAAAGAGGTTAACAAACTTATTAGCAGAAAACACTAAAAATTAAAACCTTTTTGCATAAAACCGCCATATAGCAAGAACCTTTACACATGTGCCCTTTCATGCCTCAAAGAATTCATAAGGTATGTTGTCAACTTGTAACAAAGGAACTATTCCAGAACATATATAAATGATTCCATCATACCTAATATACAAATGACACATAAAGAGATCACATTCACAAAACATCTACAAAACATTCCCAAATACCTGAGTGTATAAGGACAACTCTAGGACTCTATAAGCAAATGACATCCAACAACACTTCCAACTTTATCAACTACTTCTCCTCTGGCTACTGCTCAACTGCCTCTGTACGATCTCTACTTCCTCATTCTTGTCCACCTAAAAAGGTTGTTAACCAATGGGGTGAGGCACACAATCCCAACAAGAGATATAACTCTCTGCCAACTCTATTATTATCACAGATAAGATGAACTAAGCAGCAATATAAATAACACGATGAACAATTATGTTGAATTATGAAACAACTTAATAATTTAAAAGGAATATGAAGAACATGTATATTTTCTATCAACAACATTGTATAAATATCAAGCAAGGCCTCAACCAATGTTTTCATATTTGATTCTATACAATTATACTACACGATTGATTATGTATTCATTATGCCCTGAGGATTTGAATCATACCATTCAAATCCAACCGACCACTATATGTATATAGTCAAAGTTAGTGCCATACAAGGTCTAATGGAAGAGAAAAAATCCACAACCTCACCTTCCTCAGTCAATACGAGTAAACATGCAATGATATCATGAGTCATATGCTTACAAAGACATTTTAGTCTAACTGTGCATATTTATCCAACCTTGGTAAAGGTCAGGACGCTAGAGAAATTGAGCTACAGCTTACAACAATGCTCTTCTAGGTATGACTTACAATCAATCCTGTGAATCATTTCTAGGTGTGACTTACTCACTCCTGTGATACATTTCTAGGTATGAATTACAGTCAATCATGTGATACATTTACTTTCAGGATACAAGGTGGAATTCCAACTTGCACCCCGCATATCCAACAATATGCATTCCAAGTTAAACTCATTTCACCATTCAACAAATGCTAACACTGAATGGATCTATGGCACAGAAAAACTACACTATTAGATTTCACTTGATTAATTATATCAATTTAATATCTTTAAGCATCAATTAAGTTACAACATATAACCTCTAAACAAGATCTACCTAAACATGTCATAACTCATCGGCAGACATATTGATTCACATTTAAGTGTGATCTCATCACATCATGTCTCTTTATGCTTACTATTCACCATATGTTCATCACCAGGATCAATCTCCATCACAAGGACCACATGTCCATCACAAGGACCAATGTCCATCACAAGGACCAATGTCTATCACATCATGACCACCAGAGCTCATACCTGGCTATGTACACCAATCAGTATCACCTGCATGGTTAGAAACTGAATACAAGAAAGAAAATCATCATCATCTCATAGAACTCATGCTAAACATTTACATCATACATTTCACGTCATAACAATTAGGGTTTCACTTTACCCGAATAGGGTTTATAGGGTTGGATCATCAACGATCTTTAGATCATCACTTCCTTCATTGTTATGAAGTATAATTAGAGATGTGGAAACATATTCCTATCACTATTATGAAGCATGTAGAGAGATCTAGATTTCAACATCATACACATGATTACACCACATAGTATCACATCACACCATGTGACCCTATCATCAACAAGATGCATCACTACACATCACATAGGGTATCAATTAGATTAGGGTATCAACCACCACACTAAGGTAGGGTATCAACCACCACACTAAGGTAGGGTATCAACCACCACACTAATGTAGGGAATTGGACATGACACTAAGGTAGCATATCAGCCACCACACTTATATCAGTTTATCATCACTTGTTATTGGTCTCAACACCTCAATGAGAGGGTGTCGGCCAAGGCACAACAAAGGATATCAGCCTAGAGGTACATGAGTGTATCAGTTATACCATCTCTTAAGGTATCGACCTCACTATCCCTTAGGGTATCGGGCTCACCCATTATCTAGGGTATCAGCCTACCCACTCAACTAGGGTATCAACCTATATATCCCTTTGTGTATCAGCTACATAGGTCTCTATATGATATCGTCCATTAGGGTTAGTTGTATTGGTTGAACCTCTAGGGAGATGATTCCTCACCAACTCTAGGTGTATTGGATTAGGGTGTATCAGTTTGCAAAGTGTGCCGGATTACACATGTATTGTATTAGGGTTACCCATGTCAACTTCCACACTCAACTAGAAGCATGGAGACTCAACACTCTTCCTCCCAAGGCATCACTAGATAACAAGACACATCATAAGAGGCATATAGGTTTACACAAGAGCATACCGGCTTAGTATATCAGTTTGCATGCATGTCAGTTTAGCACATCTTATCAGTTTAGTCATCTTCTACCTTAAGATGATGATACTGACAAGGCAAAAGAAAAGAGTAACTTATGGTAGCAAATGAACAAAGTTCCATCCTCATAACCGAACACAAGGCTACCAAGAAAAGCTACTCGAAAGCAAGAGATAACAAGATAAAGATAACTAGCAAGGTAACAAATGGAAATGTGATAATAAGAAAGTAGGTTTAGAGTTATATAAGCTGCCTCAAGAACAACCACCAAGCTCTAAGCTCTAAGGTCAAGCTCCAAGCTTCCCAAGCTAAAGGTAGATGAAGATCCTCCTAAATGGACTCCACCACACCTCAAAGAAGGAAGATAGAACTGAGGTTAAGGGAGAGCAAAAGAGAAGAAAACAAGGTACCAAGGTCCATGGACGAGAAGAAGAAAGAAGAAGAGAAGGAAAGCTAGAAAACCATGGCTTACCAAGGAAGATGATGAAAGAGAGCACCACAAGCTCTTAGCTCTCCCACCAAGTTCCAAGGGAAAGTTCTCTTCAAGCTCAAGGTCGGCCACCAAGGAGAGCAAGTAAGGATTGCTAAAAGGGTTCTCTTGCATGAGAAGGAAGAGGTATATATACATGTTCGAATAGAGAGAGAGAGAGAGAGGTGTCACCACCTTAGGACCCTAGAAGACACTTGTCCAAGAAGAAGGGACACATGTCACACCATGGAACATGGTGATAGGACCTAAGTCTCGCCAACTTGGTCACCTTCCTAGGTCATGGCCGATACACACCTCCTCCTTCCTTCACAAACCGATAGGGATGAAACCCTAGGTAACAAACATATATGAAACTCCTCTGGAGTCACCACAACCAATATGGTGATCCTCAAGATGCCACCAAACCGATAGGATGTCCCTCAATAAATCCTCAACCTATACCAAGCCTCTTCAAGGCAACCACAAACCGATACAAGGCCTCACCAAGGCTCTCAAGTCTGAGACAACACTCTTATGAGCAAAGCTACCTCAAACATGTGCCCAAAACATCATCAAGGATGTCACCACTCAACCAAGGTGAAAACAAAGTACACAAAACTTATTCTCTCCACTATATGATGCCAAGAGATAGAAGGAACACTCTAGAGGTGGCAAACTTGCACATCAACCTTTAATCTAGGTAAATGGCAAGTGTGTACCAAAACCTCACGACAAAGCACAAACATCAAGCAACAAGCTCAAACAAGGAACACAAACCTCCAACATGCCCTAATTACATCTTAGATGATTAGAGCAAGGAGCTAAGCAACTCACTTAAGAAAAACAAACATGATCAGCCCAAAATGTGGGTCAGGGTCCTTACAAACCATAAACCCCTAACAGGGATGTCACCCCTGAAATCCTAAGAGAAAAGAAAAGGGTACTTCCTCCTCATCTCCTCTTTGATCTCCCACGTGGCTTACTCAACACCACGATGATGCCAAAGAACCTTCACAAGTATAAGGTCCTTCCTCTTGAACTTATTCACCCTTCGATCAAGGATCAACACTGGACCCTCCACATATGTTATATTATCATCAAGCTCCACCTCCATAGGCTGTAGCACTGACTCTATATCTGGATGACACTTCCTCAACATACTGACTTGTAACACTGGATGCAACCTATGCAACTTAGGTGGTAACTGCAACTTGTAAGCCATGTTCCCAATTTGTGCCACAACTGGGTAAAGTCCCATAAACTAGGGAGCCAACTTACCCTTCTTCATAAACCTCAAAACACCCTTCTAGGGAGAGACCTTCATATATATTTTATCTCCCACTTGGAAATCCAAGGGCCTACGATGATTATCTACGTACGACTTCTATCTATCCTATGTTGCTTTCAACTGTTGCTGTATCACTTTAATCTTCTATGTTGTCTACTGCACAAGCTCAGGACCTAGAAGCTGATACTCCCCTATCTCATACCAACACAATGGAGACCTACAACGTCTCCCGTACAACACCTCATATGGTGCCATGTCAATACTTCTCCGATAGCTGTTATTGTAGGCAAACTCTATTAAACTGAGGTGTATATCCCAACTTCCTGAGAACTGAAGAACACAAGCCTCAACAGATCCTCCAAGATCTAGATGGTCCTTTCGGACTGACCATCTGTCTATGGGTGGAAAGCAGTGCTGAACTTCAACTATGTACCCAAGGCTATGTGCAGTCTCTCTTAAAAGTGACTTGTAAACTGAGGACCTCTATTAGATATGATAGTAGCTGGGACACCATGCAAACACACTATCTCATCAACATAAACTTGGGTAAGTTTCTCTACTGTGAAAATTGTCTTCACGGGAAGGAAATGTGCTGACTTGGTCAACCTATCAACAATCACCCAAATGGAATCATAACCTTTGGCTATTCTAGGTAGACCAATCACAAAGTCCATAGTTACATGATCCCATTTCCACTGCGGTATAGGCAACGGTTGCAACATTCCTACAGGCTTCTGATGCTCAACTTTGACTTGTTGACACACTGCACACCTTGCAATGAACTCAACTACATCTTTCTTCAAGTTTGACCACCAAAACATATCCTTTAGATTGTGGTACATCTTGGTACTACATGTGTGCATTGCATACATGGATGTATGAGCTTCTTCTAGCACCATCTTCCTCAGGTTATTTGCATCAGGAACTACTATCCTGGGATGATAACACACTATCTCGTCTTCCGTCTTGTAAAAACCATCACACTTCTCACTGCCAAACTCTGATCGAATCTGCTGTGTCATAGTATCTATTTCTTGAGCTTCTTTGATTTGCTGTCTTAGCATAGGATTTACTTGTAATTGTACCAACATACCAGCTAATAAAGAGACTTCCTACTTGACATTCATCTGATGCAAGGAGACCAACATGTCTCACTTGTGACACATCAAAGAACTCAACTGATCTCTATCTATAAATGAAGATTTCCTGTTCAAGACAACTTCCATGACATTCACCTTTCCTAGATGATAATCAATCGTGCAATCGTAGTCTTTAATCAACTCCATCGAATGACGTTGCCTCATATTCAAGTCCTACTGTGAAAAGAAATACTTTAGGTTCTTGTGCTCTATTAATATCTGACACTTCTGCCCATACAGTTAGTGCCTCCAAATCTTCAGAGCATGTACTATTGTAGCTAACTCCAAGTCATGGGTTGGATAATTCTCCTTGTGTTTCTTAAGTTGTCAAGAAGCAAAAGAAACTACTTGTTTGTCTTGCATCAACACACATCCCAAATTATTCCTAGATGCATCACAAAAGATGATGTATCCTTTTCCTTGCTCAGGTAAAACCAAAACTAGTGCACTTGTCAGCTTCTCCTTCAATGTCTCAAAGGCACATCGACACCTGTCATCCCAAATGAATGACACATCCTTCATTATCAACTTAGTTAGGGGTAGGGTGTTAGGGCTGAAGTCCTTAATGAACCTCATGTAGTAGCCTTCCAAACCTAGGAAACTACACACTTCTAATGGTGTCTTTGATTGCTCCCATTTTGTCACACACTCTACCTTCTTTGGGTCCACGTGTACTCCTTCTACATATATAACATGCCCCATGAAAGCTACCTTCCCCAACTAGAACTCACACTTGCTGAACTTAGCATAGAGATGGTGCTGTCTCAATACTATCAATGCTTGTCATAGATGTTTTTCATGCTATTGACTGTCCTGACTATATATTAAGATATCATCTATGAAGACAACCACAAACTGATCAAGGAATGTTTAGAACACCCTATTCACCAATCCATGAACATTGTTGGTGCATTGGTTAGACCAAATGACATAACCACAAACTTGTAGTGACCATACCTCATTCTAAAAGCTAACTTAGGTATGTCATCCTCCTTGATCCTCAACTAATGATATCCTAACCATAGATCTATCTTCGAGAACATTGTTGTACCACATAACTGATCAAACAAATCATCTATCCTCGACAAATGATACTTGACCTTGTTCAACTGTCTATAATCTATGTATAACCTCATAGACCCATACTTCTTCTTCACAAACAACACTAGAACACCCCATGGTGACGTACTCAGCTTGATGAAACATTTATCAAGCAGTTCTTGCAATTGTCTCTTCAACTCTGCTATCTATATCAGTGCCATCCTATATGGTGTTTGAGCTATGGGTTGCGTACCAAGAACGAGATTGATTTCAAAATCAATCTCATGGGGTGGGGGAACACCTAGAAACTCTTCAGGGAACACATCCTCAAACTCCCTAACCATTGACACTTCCTAGATACTAAGACTCCTCACCTCAGTATCCACCATGTGTGCCAAAAACACCTCACAGCCTTGTCTCAGAAGCTTCCTTGCCACCATAGCTGATATGAGTCACGTCAGGAGAATATTCCTATATCCTTGGAAGATCCACGTCTCACTACCATCTACAAACATTGCTTACTTAGAACTACAATCCAAGACCACTATATACTTCTCCAGAGTATCCATCCCAAGGATCACATCGAATCCATGCATGTCAAGTGGTATGAGATCCACTTGAATGTTGTGTCCTGAAAAAGAAAAAACACAAGAAGGACAAACATCCTGCAACACTGCTGTAACGACCCCGCCTCCCGGTAACCCCCAATTAAGGGAGACCCGAAGGTCAGAGCCGTTATTCAATTAATAGGATCAAAGGTTCGACAAATAATCAATAATAATTAATAAACTTTACCAACTAAACTGAAAACGGGTATAAAATAAAACTTTGTTTACCTTTTAAAATCTGGGATTTCTAATCTTCTATCCATGAAGATACTAATCTAACTAATCCTCCTGCGCACGTTACTTCTCATTTAATTCCACATATGCCACTTTACTGTTTGTTCTTTTCATTTGTACCTAAAACGCCGACAAACAAAACATCGGTCAGCCAAAGCTGGTATGTGTGGGAAACAATAATTTTGCAACTATGTTAACAATGTAATCAACCAAATATCATTTAACAACCAAGATTACTTTTTAAGAAATACTACTCAATCCTTGCCTATCCCCTTTCTCTGTAACGTCCATGCAGTGGACATGGATACCACCTCTCTCATATGGTAGATCCTTACCCCCATGGCCCTACCACACAGGTAGCCAATACCTAGGGTTATGGAGTCGCATGGTCCTACCCAAAACTAGACCAATCCCTGACTCATGATGACTTGATGGACCTACCCCATTGGTAGCCATTTACTAAGTCATTTAATGACCTGATGGACCTACCCTCATTGGTAGCCATTTACTAGGTCAATCTATAAAGCTACAGAGGGGACTAGGATCTGAGCTACTAGGCACATATCTTAGATGATAGTCATATTCACATTATAATTTGCAAGAATTAAATGCATCCAACAGTTTATTTCAAGCCACGATGGAAACATCAATAAAATCCCAGAAAACTAATTCGGGTAGTCATAAGCGTAACCACATACCTGTCAATTTGATGCGAGACAGAAACAATCCAATCAACCAATAGGCAAGCAAGCATTCAATAAGATCCTGAAACAATTAAACAATTTCCTTTTATTACTCATGTCATTTAAGATCTATTAAATCTAGCTCGCTTCCTAGGGTTTCTAGTCCACTTTTAGGGTTTCCATTGCAATTAGGGTTTCCCTGCATCGTTTATTATTTTAAACCCTAATTTAACACAATTGATCATAAACCCTAATTATTTCCACATCTAATTATCAAGGCCAGATTAAAGACATAATTAACCATTAATTAAGCTCATTAAGCCTCTTTTTAATAAAGCTACTATTTTTATCCTCTTAATCCATGACAATATCATTATATGTGTTTGTCATTTATTCATAGTTCATTACAGTCCAAATCACATATGAACTCGATTTGCCATTAATCCACCTTTTTATTCATGAGAAAACCTTGATTACTTCATTTAGGATATTTATCCATCAATTAAGAACTTTAATGCTCGAAATAACTTAAACTTAGCATATTCCAATTTTAATCATGAAATTAATCAATTACAGCCATTAATAGTCGAATTAGTCAACATTAGGGTTTCAAGGCCCATTAAAACATAGTTATGCACAAGAAACTCTAAATTAAACTAATTACATGCAAATTCATCTTTTTCAATCTTTAATGATCCTTTTTATCATTAACAGGCTAAGATCAACTTTAATCATCTATTAAACCCTACTCATCACTTTAATCATACCAAAATAGGGTTCTTTAACCATTAACACATTAAAGTTAATAACTTCCATTACTTTTCTAATTGCAATAAGAATCAGGATTTAATTTTATTTTTATTAGATTCTACTCATTTTTCTGAGCAACTTTCATATTTTATGCATGTTAATCTGAGCTACGAATAAATAGATATGATTTTAGCAAAATTACCTATTTCAGGCCAATCCAGGAGCGCCACGTGGTCAATCCCTTGCAAGGTCGTTCGATTAGGAAAATATAACCTAATTACCAATTTTCCCTCCACTTAAGTAGCCCGTCCTTTGATACGTCGAGGGTAGAATTGTCCAATGCATATCTAACCTTCTTCAACCTCGAGCAACAGACCTGCGGCCGCCCTAGCCGCTGATCTGCAGCTTCGACGCGCTCCTCCTCGCCTCCCTTGGCCTCGGCGGCCACCACGGAGGGTTCTCCTACCCCCGCCATGCCCTGAAGCACACATAGCTCCTCCAAGTTGTGGCTTCACTGCCGTTCGTGAGTGCAATTCCATCTGCGGTTGCTACTGCACGTGCAGCACCTTTGCAGACCTATGGACAGAGTTGTTCCAAGCCCAGGACGTCGGTGATGGTCCCAATGCTTCCGCCTCCCTCCGTCGTACCTTTAGCAACTCAAAGATAGAGCCACAGTGGCTGGGATTGGGCGTGACGATCTGCAACCCATGGCGGTCCTATGCAGTCATACTACTGCAGCGGCGCATAGCTAGGAGGAAGGGACGTCCACTGAGCGTTCCCATGATGTCGTGGGAGCAGCATGGCCCCAACGTAACTCTTCCACATCTGCTCTTCTCCATGGATCGATCATGCTTTCTACTAGGGTTTGAACGTGGAAGAACATGAAGAAAAGAAGAAGAGATACATGTGAGATCTCTTTGGAACTCGAACCAGCAGGCCAACCCCTTATATAGGGGAGGGTTTTCGCACCCCAAGATGTGCATCCACAAAGATGCAATGTCTTTTCCAATTAGGAAACTAATTCCTTCATTAGGAAGCCAACTTTCTCTCTCCTTACTATCCCTTTGGTATTTCTCTTTTCTTGGGTGATTAAGAATTCGAGACTCATCTCATGATTATCTTTATGATTTGATTTTAATTCATTGATCACGAAATCCCATCTCCCTTTATTAGAAAATACTTTCTTTTTAACAATACCACATACTTATTCAATAATGTATCACATTATTTTCTTATTTTGCTTTATAGGTATTTTCTCTTTCCTCTTTCTTCATTGAGACTCCTTGGATAGCAATAAACTCTTTTATTTCGAAATCCTTTTTATTGGACACTCATTATCCTCCTAGACGCATCTAAATGCATTATTCTTCATTATTTCCCATTCTCTTGTTTATTCCTTATTAAAATAGTTCTTTTTGAGAATCTTTCTTTATTTCTCTTTTATTTTCCTCATTGATATTCCCTTTAACATTAGAAATCCTTGGTATACGAAATTCCTCAAAGGATAACTCAATTATACATCTTCTCACATATTTTCCACATTTCATCAATGTTTTCAATTTCTTTCTTAATAAAGAAATACTCATTGGATCTTTTCTTTTATTATTGCCCTTTCCTTGCAATATTGGATTCCTTGGCACCCAAGGAACCTAAAGGTACGAAATCCATCCTTGGATTCCATTCTTTTGCCTTCTAGAGGTTTCCACACTTTTCCTTTTTCTCTATTTTCTTATTTACTCGATAATAGTGGAATTTCTTTTATCCTTTCCTGTTATTGGGCCCAATAGCCAATAAAGCCCACAAACAAATCAACAAGGCTATTTTAAACGAAAATCATGCATTCATTCATTATTTGTTCATATATCTTTAATATGAGAAATTACATTTCTCAGCAAATGATCCCAAAATTGGGGTTGTAACATCCTTCCCCTCTTATAAGAATTTGTCCTCAAAATTCTACCAAGCAAACAATTCAGGATAAACCTTTCATATGTCCATCATGGCTCCCATGTGGCCTTACCCTTTCCATGGTGCTTCCCAAGAACCTTTATCATCTCATATTCTTCCATCTGAGTTCTTTCTTACCTTGGCATATTGTACCCTCATAGGTGACTCAGGACATTTCAGTCTTTCAAAAGCTGAATAGGTTCAAGGCTCAACACATGGCTTGGGTACCTCACATAGTGCTCTAGATCGGACTCATGCAACACATCAATTTATCCTGAGGGGTAAGGTTAAACACAACCATTTCCACCAATCCATCTCAAATGGACCCATATATCGGGGACTCAGCTTTATCAGCTGTAGCTTAGAGGGGTCGGATTTTCACATCACATATTCTCCCACAATGAACTGCATGTCAGTCTGCTTTGCATCATCTCGTGACTCATGTCACCCTTGGGCTCTCTCTTTCAGCCATTTCACGATCAAGCGACTTCACCTACACACATTGTGGTTCTTTTATGACCTTCACGAGGCCTCCTTCACCAACATCATCTTAATGAAGCGGTGACCGACACAACCTCCTTCTTACATCCCGATAAAGGCTATGGTGGTTAACATCACATATTAAGAACTGTCTCTATGTATCACCCTAAATGAGCACACATGCTCTCATCAAACCCTCTAGTCCGGATCATACTGTCCATTAGTATGGGGTGATAAACTGTACAAACACTGAGCTCTTCATGTATCTACTTCCACCTCATGGAAGTGAACCTTTAGGTCACATCAAGAACTTTGAATTCACATCATGGTGTAATTGAACCATCCCTTTTCATATGTAGTTCAACCAGATCTGTCCCTTGACAGAACTCTTCCTTTCTCATGTCATCTAGGTAAGGCGATCTACCATAACCCATATTGTATCTTGACCTTCTTGGTCTAGGAGAAACTTACATCATCCATAATGATGAACTCCCATTCCCTCTCGGGAACTCTTTATACTTTATATCCATGCACTGGGTTAATGGTGTTCGTCCTTCACCTCCTGGCTTGCATGGACACATGCTACATGCAACTTTGTTTTAAGCATCCAGAATGTTGCCATCACTTACTATCTTTGTAGTACCAAGGTATATCATGTCCTCCTGTATTGTTATGATTCCTCAAGCTTGATACCTCAGAAACCCTAAACCACTCTCAAAAGGGTTTTATTATCTTCCTATCCAAGGAAGTGTACCTGAGGTTCTATCACCATCCTTTTACTACATCAAGGACTAAACTGGCTACCCAAACAACCATTAACTTGTTCCACATATCTCATCCAGAGCATTCATTACCACTCCTTATCCTTAGGTGTTAGTTAATGTCAAAGACACACACCACCATGCATTATACTTATCATCTCTTCTCATACTCTAAGTTCGTCTTCATCAAGAAACTCTGAGCTCATCCTCATGGTGGTCAAACTCAACCTTGTGATTCCTTGTAACACTTGCAAAAATCCACTTAGTTCAAGATAAAACATCCTCGTAAGATGATCTTCTTAATACTTTTAGTGTTTGTAAACCATCCATGTATTATGCTCTCCACAAAGGTATGTTATCATCTCTATCCTCATACCTTGTATCATCTTTATCCTTGGTGTAAGGCATGCGTATTGTCCTATCTCTCACTCCCATAACAAGAAGAAATAAGCATTTGGCTGCAGTCCAAATACAGAGTTCTTCCTATTCCAAGAGTAGAGATGGTACATCCCACCTTGCCCGTACACCTTTAAAGCTGAGTTTGAAATGTGCCTCACCTGTCTCTACATCACAAACATCATGATGTCAAAGTTACCTCCATGGGAAACTGGCCTCGAACCTACTTGGGTTACTACACAATCCTTGGTCATCTCCTCTAGGTCTATAGGGTGCCGACACTTTTGGAGTCATCCCTTTTCCCTTATGCATCCAGAGAGTGCCCTACTCATCTGCCCTTTGGGTCCCATGAGTTTATGAAGGTGATCAATCTCCTAACCCATGGTCCTCAGACAATGATAGTTGTTACCTCCCGACCCTATGGTCATGTGCAACTAGGGAATTAGGCAACTCCTTCTTCCATGGGTCTTATCCCTACCTGACCCTTGGATAGACTTAGGATTCTAACATAGTACATATTCAACTTAGAACCTTACCCAAGCCTTCATCATCTCTCTCTGCATTCATGGGCTGTCTTTCATCCTTTAATAGGGATCATGGCGACCTGCCTATCTTGGCCAGGCCCCAAACCGGTTACCTCCATGGTAACACATCCACATGCACTTTAGAGATGGCTATATATGGGTCTACATGTTCATTCTCATGCCATGTACTTTTCACTTAACTTCTCAAGATCCTACAAAACCTCCTTAGGTTACCTCAAAACCAACCAAACTAGCAAACTCCCTACCAAAGGGTCGCTCTCCCAGGATGGGAGGAAACTACACCTTGATAACAAAGGTCACAAGCATTCTTAGGGTTTACATCCATATGAGCATGCTTAAACCAGCAACTACTAAGGCACAAGTGTACCTACAACACCATGCTAGGTCGCACTTGTTCTCATCCTCAATATTACATCAACTTGGTTGTGAGGGGTTCATCAAACATACCCTTAACATAAGGGATTTCCTTTACTTCTACACATGAGGAATACCATGCTCGAAACTATAGAGACTCAAATCTCATCATGAGCATCAGGTATACGGCTTCCCCTCTTAGGCCTAGGAACCCTAGGTTCTCCTTTGGATGTCCAACTACATGCTCAATCTCTTAACCATGAATCAATCATGTCCAAGGTATGCCATGCACTCCCATGATCTTTTTTTTTATGAGCAATACCTTAGAGTTGAGTCCTCCTCAAGGACATTCAACTAGGTATAAAACCTCACAACAGGGTACATAAACCTCCTCATGGTCTAAGGCACTCTTTATCTCATCAGCAGGTAATCACGTATACCCTGGGTACTAGAAGCATCATCCTCTCTCTAGGGTTTGGTTCCTCCAAGATATCATCCACTTAGGCCGCATCATTCTCGACTCCCCACTATTCCTCAAGTTTCGGGGTTTTAGGCTTCCAACCTCCCTATTGGGGTTCTACTTCCTCTCTCTAGAGCTAAATCCACTTCCAACCATACTTACTAGAGGTCCCTTCTCCATGAAGGCTCATGCTCACAAGCATACCCCTATATGGTTGGAGCCTATGCTCAACTCATGTTTGGCTCAAGAGCATCCATACCCCTTTCATAAGCTATCCATCATGATCTCATAACCAGGATTTCATCAAGCTATACCCTACTTTCCTAATCCCATAGGGTAACTATAAGTTCTCTAACCTCATCCACGAAGGAGCTATCCTTTGCTATGGCATGCACGACCCTCTCCAGGGTTGGGTCGCCAAAGGTACTAGGTCATCTACCCTCTTATGGCATCCCAAAGGCATGACCAACCAAACACTCGGTCAATCATGTCATCTCTCTCTCTAACCCTCTCTTAGGGTTAGGGTTACCATCATCCTCAAAGGATGAGCTAGGTCTCTACCTTTAATGGAGATCTCTACCTCCAAGACCAACTCTCTCTACTCATCCTCCTACCAAGGAGGTCTATCCTCAGGTCTCTCCTAAGGACAATGAAAACTCGTGTCATACGACCTAAGCATGTATCTATTCCTTTTACGCTTACTCTATTAAGCTTATGTCCATGACATCTTATTTACATGCTTTTTATTAATTTGATGGAGGATCCCTTAATCCTGATCAACCTTACCCACACCTCGAGAGGGTGAGGAGAAGAGAGGAAACCCTAATCCTTAAGGTCCTTAATAGAATTTGAGTTGAGAGGGAATGAACAAGATGAGAGAGTCCTAAAGGTATCTTATTTTGATTCATACCCTAAGACTTTGGCCAGGCAGTCACACGGATCTGGGAGTCCTCGTATTCCGACAGGCGGTGCGGAGGAAAATATTGCCAGCCCCCGGTCGTGATCCTTTTCTAGACACCTCTGTCTTTCGGATAATCCTCTAATAACTCCCTTGGGTTCTACATAATTTGTAAAATTTAATAATTATTAAAGATTACTTGAGGAACCTAGGCTCTGATACCAATTGTAACAACCCCGCCTCCCGGTAACCCCCCAATTAAGGGAGACCCGAAGGTCAGAGCCGTTATTCAATTAACATGATCAAAGGTTCGACAAATAATCAGTAATAATTAATAAATTTTACCAACTAAACTGAAAACGTGTATAAAATAAAACTTTGTTTACCTTTTAAAATCTGGGATTTCTAATCTTCTATCCATGAAGATACAAATCTAACTAATCCTCCTGCGCACGTTACTTCTCATTTAATTCCACATATGCCACTTTACTGTTTGTTCTTTTCATTTGTACCTAAAATGCCGACAAACAAAACATCGGTCAGTCGAAGCTGGTATGTGGGGGAAACAATAATTGTGCAACTATGTTAACAATGTAATCAACCAAATATCATTTAACAACCAAGATTACTTTTTAAGCAATACTACTCAATCCTTGCCTATCCCCTTTCTCTGTAACGTCCATGCAGTGGACATGGATACCACCTCTCTCATATGGTAGATCCTTACCCCCATGGCCCTACCACACAGGTAGCCAATACCTACGATTATGGAGTCGCATGGTCCTATCCAAAGGTAGACCAATCCCTGACTCATGATGACTTGATGGACCTACCCCATTGGTAGCCATTTACTAAGTCATTTAATGACCTGATGGACCTACCCTCATTGGTAGCCATTTACTAGGTCAATCTATAAAGCTACATAGGGAACTAGGATATGAGCTAGTAGGCACATATCTTAGATGATAGTCATATTCACATTATAATTTGCAAGAATTAAATGCATCCAATAATTTATTTCAAGCCACGATGGAAACATCGATAAAATCCCAGAAAACTAATTCGGGTAGTCATAAGCGTAACCACATACCTATCAATTTGATGCGAGACAGAAACAATCCAATCAACCAATAGGCAAGCAAGCATTCAATAAGATCCTGAAACAATTATACAATTTCCTTTTATTACTCATGTCATTTAAGATCTATTAAATCTAGCTCGCTTCCTAGGGTTTCTAGTCCACTTTTAGGGTTTCCATTGCAATTAGGGTTTCCCTTCATCGTTTATTATTTTAAACCCTAATTTAACACAATTGATCATAAACCCTAATTATTTCCACATCTAATTATCAAGCTCAGATTAAAGACATAATTAACCATTAATTAAGCTCATTAAGCCTCTTTTTAATAAAGCTACTATTTTTATCCTCTTAATCCATGACAATATCATTATATGTGTTTGTCATTGATTCATAGTTCATTACAGTCCAAATCACATATGAACTCGATTTGCCATTAATCCACCTTTTTATTCATGAGAAAACCTTGATTACTTCATTTAGGGTATTTATCCATCAATTAAGAACTTTAATTCTCGAAATAACTTAAACTTAGCATATTCCAATTTTAATCATGAAATTAATCAATTACAGCCATTAATAGTCGAATTAGTCAACATTAGGGTTTCAAGGCCCATTAAAACAAAGTTATGCACAAGAAACTCTAAATTAAACTATTTACATGCAAATTCATCTTTTTCAATCTTTAATGATCCTTTTTATCATTAACAGGCTAAGATCAACTTTAATCATCTATTAAACCCTACTCATCACTTTAATCATACCAAAATAGGGTTCTTTAACCATTAACACATTAAAGTTAATAACTTCCATTACTTTTCAAATTGTAATAAGAATCAGACTTTAATTTTATTTTTATTAGATTCTCCTCATTTTTCTGAGCAACTTTCATATTTTAGGCTTATTAATCTGAGCTACGAATAAATATATATATGATTTTAGAAAAATTACCTATTTCAGACCAATCCAGGAGCGCCACGTGGTCAATCCCTTGCAAGGTCGTCCGATTAGGAAAATATAACCAAATTACCAATTTTCCCTCCACTTAAGTAGCCCGTCCTTTGATACGTCGAGGGTAGAATTGTCCAATGCATATCTAACCTTCTTCAACCTCGAGCAACAGACCTGCGGCCGCCCTAGCCGCCGATCTGCAGCTTCGGCGCGCTCCTCCTCGCCTCCCTTGGCCTCAGCGGCCACCACAGAGGGTTCTCCTACCCCCGCCATGCCCTGGAGCACACAAAGCTCCTCCAAGTTGTGGCTTCACTGCCGTTCATGAGTGCAATTCCATCTGCGGTTGCTGTTGCACGTGCAACACCTTTGTAGACCTATGGACCGAGTTGTTCCAAGCCCCAGACGTCGGCGATGGTCCCAATGCTTCCGCCTCCCTCCGTCATACCTTTAGCAGCTCAAAGATAGAGCCACGGTGGCTGGGATTGGGCGTGACGATCTGCAACCCATGGCGGTCCTATGCAGTGATACTACTGCAGCGGCACACAGCTAGGAGGAAGGGACGTCCACCGAGCGTCCCCATGATGTCGTGGGAGCAGCATGTCCCCAACGTAACTCTTCCACATTTGCTCTTCTCCATGGATCGATCATGCTTTCGACTAGGGTTTGAACGTGGAAGAACATGAAGAAAAGAAGAAGAGATACATGTGAGATCTCTTTGGAACTCGAACCAGCAGGCCAACCCCTTATATAGGGGAGGGTTTTCGCACCCCAAGATGTGCATCCACAAAGATGCAAGGTCTTTTCCAATTAGGAAACTAATTCCTTCATTAGGAAGCCAACTTTATCTCTCCTTACTATCCCTTTGGTATTTCTCTTTTCTTGGGTGATTAAGAATTTGAGACTCAACTCATGATTATCTTTATGATTTGATTTTACATTGATCACGAAATCCCATCTTCCTTTATTAGAAAATACTTTCTTTTTAACAATACCACATACTTATTCAATAATGTATCACATTATTTTCTTATTTTGCTTTATAGGTATTTTCTCTTTCCTCTTTCTTCATTGGGACTCCTTGGATCCCAAGAAACTCTTTTATTTCAAAATCCTTTTTATTGGACACTCATTATCCTCCTAGATGCATCTAAATGCATTATTCTTCATTATTTCCCATTCTCTTGTTTATTCCTTATTAAAATAGTTCTTTTTGAGAATCTTTCTTTATTTCTCTTTTATTTTCCTCATTGATATTCCCTTTAACATTAGAAATCCTTGGGATACGAAATTCCTCAAAGGATAACTCAATTATACATCTTCTCACATATTTTCCACATTTCATCAATGTTTTCAATTTCTTTCTTAATAAAGAAATACTCATTGGATCTTTTCTTTTATTATTGCCCTTTCCTTGCAATATTGGATTCCTTGGCACCCAAGGAACCTAAAGGTACGAAATCCATCCTTGGATTGCATTCTTTTGCCTTCTAGAGGTTTCCACACTTTTCCTTTTTCTCTATTTTCTTATTTACTCGATAATAGTGGAATTTCTTTTATCCTTTCCTATTATTGGGCCCAATAGCCAATAAAGCCCACAAACAAATCAACAAGGCTATTTTAAATGAAAATCATGCATTCATTCATTATTTTTTCATTTATCTTTAATATGAGAAATTACATTTCTCAGCAAATGATCCCAAAATTGGGGTTGTAACAACTGCAAAATTGTCCAACGGGGTTTCTAGCAACAAAATATTCTTTCTACGACTAATAGGCAAAGAAAAACTACTAAGAACTTTCGGTGCGATAAAAGAGTGCGTAGCACCCGGGTCAACCAAAACATATATAAAGCAAGAAGAAGACAATTCAAAATGAAATAACTCCTTCTGACCTGTCACCACTCGCGGATTGACCACCACATTAGGCTGACTCATCACATAGAATCTAGCCATTGCATGTTGTTGACTCCGTCCTCTGCTTCCCTGAGCATATGATCCATCTTGGTACACTTGGCCACATCCTCACCCTCCTGCATTGCTATTACTCTACTATCTCTGCAAGACTTGATGGCTCTGCTTTGGTTGCTGGGTCACTTCTTGACCTCTCATTGGACATTCCCACCTTAGATGTCCTATCTGCCCACACTTGTGGCATGCACAGTTCCCATACTATGGCCTAGATGGTCCTGTCACTGATGCTGATGCAACACTCTGGGCTCCTGAGGGAGGAAAACTACAACATCTTCCCTTGCTTGGTGACCACTAATTCGAAACACTAAACCTCTACGACACTGACAGTGCAGAAAACCTTAGCTTCTTGAAGCCACCTGACGACTGCCCCTGAAACTATGCAGACTGCTTCTTGGTACTTGCCTCTCACTTTTCCTTCATAGATTGTTCTATCCTTCGAACAAATTCCACAAATGAAAAAAACCTCTCTCGATTCTCCAAAGCAGCAGTTGGGGTAGACAACTCAACATTCAACCCCATCTCATAATGACAAATCCTATCATCTTCCATTGTAGCCATGTGAGGACAGAACCTCAACAACTCCATAAACCTTGCCTCATACTTGTTGATCGTCATGTATCCCTATCAAATTCTCTCAAACTGTCTGATCTTCTCATCTAGATATGTTTGTGGGAAGTACCTACTTACAAACTCTCGTCGAAACTCCTCCCAACCAACCACAACACTGGGTCTCTTCTTCTCCTGTATGGCCCACCACTGGCCAACACTCCCTCTTAGGAGTTACATCGCATGCTTCACCTTATCCTCTTCAGGGATACTTAGGATCTTAAAGGTCTTTTCAAGCTCAGTCAGCCACAGATCTGCATCTGTCGGGTCAGCTGTTCCAGCGCACCCAACTGCCCCAACACGGCAAAGCCGTTCGAAAGTCTTCCCAGTACCTGAAGACTCGGTATGGGGAACAAGTGCCCTAGGATGAGGTGTAGGCATCTTGTTCGCCATATAAGTCATCATTTCCATAAACTGCCTAAAAAGTAATTGAAAGGCAAGGTTTTCTATCATGGTAGGGTCAAATTGGAGGACTTCAAGCATCTGATCTTCATGTTCTTGGTCCTTTACACCACCACCTAGCACAACAGCACTACTCTTGGCAACATGTTCTTCGTGTTCTCTAGACATCTTTCAGCTTTACTTCTTCTTTTGCATAAGTAGAAGTAACTATAAGACAAACTGGAGGACACTAGAATAGACACAAACCCTAGTCCTAGGTTCCTGTAGACTCAACAAATCTAAAGCTCTGCTACCAACCTAAACTGTGATGCCCCACGCCACTGCAAAACAAGATTACTCAAAACAAAAATTTGGAAAAGAGATTAACAGACTTATTAGCAGAAAGCACTATAAATTAAAACCTTTTTGCATAAAACTTCCTTATAGCAAGAACCTTTACACATGTGCCCTTTCATGCCTCAAAGCATTCACAAGGCATGCTGTCAACCTGTAACAAAGGTACTGTTCCAGAACATATATAGATGATTCCATCATATTTGATATACAAAGGATACATAAAGAGATCACATTCACAAAACATCTACAAAACGTTCCCAAAAACCCGACTGTACAGGGATGACTCTAGGACTCTATCAACAAAAGGCATCCAACATTACTTCCAACCTTATCATCTACTACTCCTCTGGCTGCTACTCAACCACTTCTGTACGATCTCTACTTCCTCATGCTCATCCACCTAAAAAGGTTGTTAACCAATGGAGTGAGACACACAGTCCCATCGAGAGATATAACTCTCCACCAACTCTATTATTATCACTAGAGAAGATGAACTAAGCAGTAGTATAAATAATAGGAAGAACATTTATGTTGAATTATGAAACATCTTAATAATTTAAAAGAAATATGAAGAACATGTATATTTTCTATCAACAACATTGTATAAAGATCAAGAAAGGCCTCAACCAATGTTTTCGTATTTGATCCTATACAATTATACTACATGGCTGATTACGTATTCATTATGCCCTAAGGATTTGAATCCTACCATTCAAATCCAACCGACCACTTTATGTATATAGTCGAAGTCAGTGCCATATAAGGTGTAATGGAAGAGCCAAAATCCACAACCTCATCTTCCTCGGTCAGCATCAGTAAACATGCAGTGACATCATGAGTCAACAGCTTGCAGAGACATTTTAGTCTAACTATGCATATTTAGCCCACCTTGGTACATGTCACGACACTAGAGAAATTGAGCTATAGCTTACAACAGTGCTCTTCCAGGTATGACTTACATTCAATCCTGTGATACATTTCTAGGTATGACTTAGTCACTCCTGTGATACATTTCTAGGTATGACTTACAATCAATCTTGTGATACATTTACTTCCAGGATACAAGGTGGTATTCCAACTTGCACCCCGCATATTCAACAATATGCATTTTGAGTTATACTCATTTCACCATTTAGCAAATGCTGACACTGAATGGATCTATGGAACAGGGAAACTACACTATTAGATTTCACTTGATTAATTAGATCAATTTAACATCTTTAAGAATCAACCAACTTACAACATATAACCTCAAATAAAGATCTACATAAATAGGGAATACCTCATCATTAGACATATTTATTCACATTTAAGTGTGATCTCATCACATCATGTCTCTTTATGCTTACTATTCACCATATGTCCATCACCAGAACCAATGTTCATCACAAGGACCAATGTCCATCACAAGGGCTAATGTCTATCACATCATGACCACCATAACTCATACCTGGATATGTACACCAATCAATATCACCTGCATGGTTAGAAACTAATAACAAGAAGGCAAAGCATCATCATCTCATAGAACTCATGCTAAAAATTTACATCATACATTTCACATCATAACAATTAGGGTTTCACTTTACCCGATTAGGGTTTATAGGGTTGGATCATCAACCATCTTTAGATCATCACTTCCTTCATTGTTATGAAGTATAATTAGAGATGTGGAAACATATTCCTATCATTATTATGGAGCATATAGAGAGATATAGCTTTCAACATCATACACATGATTACACCATAGGGTATCACATCACACCATGTGACCCTATTATCAACAAGATGCATCACTACACATCACATAGGGTATCAGTTACATTAGGGTATCAGCCACCACACTAAGGTAGGGTATCAGACACCACACCAAGGTAGGGTATCGACCACCATACTAAGTGTTTGAAGTATTATACTAATGAGTTTCAATCATATAAATGATGTTTTACTCAACTAGACAATTCCCACAAGTATACGGGAGTAGCTATATTCGAGATTGAACACAAGGAGATTTGGCAATCAATTAAACATAAGAGTGCTAAGTTTCAACAATCTAGATATTTTTCAAAGAAAGATTTGGTTAATTAAACTAATATTTAAGAATTAGACTAAACGGTAAAAGGATTACTTAATGGTTTGACTTCATATTTAAAACAGTCTTGGACTTAGGATTTCACTAGCACATCATAACATGAAGTAGAAACACAAAATTGTAAACATGCTAAGAACTTGCTAAAGGAGAGTTATATGTTATACTTCACCTCTCAATGCAAATATAACGATCCTAACTCAATACAACACTCTCGTGTATGTATTTCGTTTGGATCACAAACCTACTCCTCAACTCCATAATTTCCACTCTCATGGTAAAGAAGGAGTTTCTAAGAGAGTACCTCCTTACCCTCCTACCTATCATCTCAGATCAAACAAGAAAGCATAAAACATGCATACATAGTGGCCAGCCATACATGCAAGAAGTAAGAAACCGATACTCAAATGGTAGAAAAGCAAGAATTTAACATTTAGTACAAAATTATCATATGCCATACATGTTATGATATGGGAGTTACTCTCCTATGTCCAAGAAAAAGAGCCTACTCATCCATGATGATGTACAACAGAAATGATACAAAACTTTTAGAGTTTAACATGGTTTAGAGAAGGAAAAGCTAAGAGAACTAAAGGTGTAACCCAAGAAGAGTAGAATTCCAGCATTGGGACGAAATTCCACTCCTAAAGCTACTCCAAACTAGACAAACTTCCCTCCCAAGAAGCTTGGTGGAAAGAAAAAGTTATGTTGCACCTTCGGAGAAGAAAATGGAGAAGAAGAGAAGAAGAATGGAGGTTCTTTGGCAACAAACCACATTATTCCACCCAAAATCACCCTCTTTTGTTCTAGACCTCCTCTTAGATGAAAAGCATTTGAAATATGACCAGTGATAACTGCTCGCTTCGTTGGTTCTCTCTTTAAAAATGAGAGGCGTTGTTTTTCATATTTTTTTGAAACTGACAACGACACGACGTGTCTTCCTTTGGACACATCGTGTTCTAGTCTTCGACAGTGGATCCAAGTGTAAGGCACACAATGTGTTTGAATTAAAACACATGATGTACGCTACTAGAAAGATACATCGAATCCCAGGTACATGTCGTGTCTTTGGTGGACACACCATGTAATTTTTCTCTATAGCTTGATGCATGGCTAACTGGAGTCGTGCACGCCGTGTCTTAATTCAGACACATCGAGTGCGATGTTGTTTCAATAGAATAAGGACTCTAAATTGTCTGCAAAGTGTAGAGAAACCCTAATGATGTCAGAGTTGAGTTGGGCCATCTCCAATTTGACCTTTTTAAGCATATCTGCAATACACATCATGCGATAAGAAAAATAACAAAAAGGTGGCAAGAAGAATATGAATAGAGGCTAAATGGAAACAAAATGAACTGAATTTGTGTGTGAAAATGTGTAAGAAATTGATGTGAAATGCACACAACAAATCCCCCTAAGATGGAACCATTGCTTGTCCTCAAGCAAAAAGAACATAGAACACACATGAAAGAATTTTTCAAGATCATGTATAGATTAGTTGGAAGAAAGATATGCAATGTTCAACCAACAATGACCAATGGTTTATACTCATGGCCATCAAATCAACTTAAATATTAATGAAAAAGAATATTAAGTTCAGCAAGGGTGGTTTCAATTTAACGAATCAATCAAATCAACAACATTAAATGAAATTTGGATAACCAAACCAAACAATTAGTGGATGCACAATACTATTTCTCAGCTATGAAGGATACAAATGATAAAGTTGTTGTGTGATTTCTATATAACCTTTTCATAATTCTATCACACACAAATTTAGTTCATTCTGATACTATTTAGCCTCTTTTCATATTACTTTTTCCATCTTTTTGTCACTTTACTTATCACATAACTTATATTGTAGATATGTCTCAAAAAGAACTGATTTCAGAGATTTATTCTGCTGAAACAGCAGAATGCACAGTGTGCAGGACAGATGCACAACGTGCACCATATCAGAAAGGTTCGGTCTCACCCAGCCAGAAGAACGCATGACATGCACGGTACACACGCACGACGTGCGAGTTTCCAGAAACGATCAGGAAGATAAATGCACGACGTGCGTTCACATGCACGGCGTGCACCTGGAGCATAAAACATCCAAAGAAGGTTCTGGAAAGTCGCACGACATGCATATCTTATGCGCACGCCGTGCACAGTTCAGCCTAAAGCAAATCACAATGCAGGTGTACGGCGTGCACCTGGCAATTTTAGAAATATGAAAATTTAGAATTCGATTTTAAAATAAGTAGGGAAGGCAAGGGGTAGTTAGGTTCAGTCATTTGAGAAGTTTTTCTCATCCCAGATCTAAAGGATAATAGAGGAGGGCAATTTTGGAGGAATCGAAGGTGGTTCTTTGCATAAAGGAAGTCATTTCTTCTCTTCTTCTTCTTCTTCTTCTTCTTCTTCTTCTTCTCCATTGTCTTCTCCAAGGTGTAGCCAAGCTTCCTCAAATTCGAGCAGCTTCTTGGGAAAGGAGCTAGTCTATTTTGGAGCAGCTAAAGAAGGAGAATTTCTTCCTCAGGCTGGAATTCTTCCTTCTTGAGGTTATATCTTTGAATCTCTTTGTCTTTTCCCCTCTAAATCATGTTTAGAACTGAATTCTCTGTAACAAATCTGCAAAGCGTAGTTATAGATGAGTAATTCTTCATTTCTTGGGCATGGGAGAGTAGCTCGCATGTCATAGTATGTATGGAATAAGTAATTTCGTACTAAATACTATGCTTCTTGTTTTTCTACCATACAAATACCGGTTTATCCGTTTCTTGCATGAATTGCTGACCACTTTATGTGCATGTTTTCAGCTTTCTTGCTTGATCTGAGAAGATGAGTGGGAATGTATGGAGGTATTCTTCTTGGAAACTCTTCCTCCTTTATGAGAGTATAGAGGAATGAGTTGAGGAATAGTTTGTGATCAAAAATGAAATTTACACACAAGAGTGTGACTTTGAGTTACGATCGTTGCACTCACGCCGGGAGGTGAAGTGTAACACAACTTTTCCTTGAAACAAGAACTTATGTATGTTTAAATTATCATGTTCCTTTGATTGTTATGATGTGTGAGAAAAATCCTAATGTCCAAGATTCTTTAATATTCTGAAACCAAACTCCTTTTAGTAACTCTTACTTCACTAGTTAAATATGAATTTTCTGCTTTACAATCTGAATTTTCTGCAATTAGATAAAGATCTTGTTTCCTTTTATAAACTGATCTAGATTGTTGAACCTTAGTATTGTTGTGATCAATTGAATTAACTAAGATCCTTATGTTCGACCTCGACTATACTACCTCCGTATACTTGCAGAGATTGGTTAAGTTGGGTAAAATATCCTTGTTTGGATTAAAACTCGTTAGCCTAAATAGCCAACAAGTTTTTGGCACCGTTGCCGGGGAGCTACGGTAATTTAATTGGAGTAATAAGTACTATTTAGTAATTCAAGACTAGATCATCATTTCCATATTTTGAAATTTCATATACCTTTTAGTTGTGTTCTTAATTCCTTTTGCAATTTTTTAGGTTGTATGCGTCGCTCACAACGAGGTCTTCAAACATCTGCTTTGTTAGACCTTGAAATCGAGCGTACTCTTTCAAGCTTGAGAAGAGCAAGAAGAGTGGAACAATTGTTACTAGGAGGTACTCCATCATCGCCATCATCACCACCACCATCTTCTTCACCTTCTGTGGTAGCTACACCAAGCAATCCAGCCATGGAAGATGACCGTCCTTTAAAGTATTTCGCGATGCCGGTTGCCACAAATATCTGTGGGGCCATTGACTTGCCTGCTATAGAAGTGATCAATTTCTCAATCCCTCCTTCTATGATGCAAATGATACAACAAAATCATTTTGGAGGTACATCCAATGAAGACCCAAGTCTTCATGTTGCTGAATTCTTGGAATATCTGAATACCTTCAAGATAAACAGAGTGTTTGTTGATGGAATTAGACTCATGCTATTTCCCTTCACCTTAAGAGATAGAGCCAAGGCGTGGCTTTTGTCTCTTCCAAAAAAGTCAATTAAAAGTTGGGACCAACTCCTTAATGTATTTCTTGCAAAGTATTTCCCACCTAGCAAGACAACCCATTTAAGAAACCAGCTCACCAATTTCTCTCAGAATGAAGGAGAAACTCTATATGACACATGGGAACAGTTTAAGGATCTTCAACGCCTTTGCCCGCACCATGGTTTAACAAACTGGCTTCTACTTCAAACTTCCTATAATGGACTGTTTTACCACACCCGATTGACATTAGATGCCGCAACTGGTGGTGCATTAATAACTAAGTCTTATAGAGAGGCTCATGATATTATTGAAGACATATCACTAAATCACAACTAATGGGGAGGAGATAGAGGAGGAAAGTCAACCTATACAACAAGTTATTCAACTGGAAAACAAGGAGGAAAACATACTATTGATGTTGTTGACCTTATTGCTGCCAAGCTGGATGTTCTTACACAGAAGTTTGAAAAGATGACCACCTTGCCGATTCAATCTGCTGAAGCAATATGTGAAGCTTGTGGTAATGCAGGACATACTTCTTCTTCATGTTTTGCACAGAATGCGATTGAAGGAAACTTTGAGCAGGTCAATGCTATTGGAATGCAAGGGAATAAGCAATACAATCCTTATTCCAATCAATACAATCCGGGATGGAGAGATCATCCTAATTTCTCCTATCAGAATACAAGCAACAATCAAAACTTCCAACAAGGGTAGCAGCAACCGCAACAACATGCCAATTATCAAGGGAATCCACCAGGTTTTAACAATAGGGGTTATCAACAACCACAACAACCCCAAAGTTCTTCTCTAGAATCTATGATGGAAAAATTCATATCTACACAAATGCAGTAGAATGAAGAACTCTGGGGGAATGACAAGCTTCTAATAGATGCTATTGCTCAACTTTATGCAAAGGTGGATGATATTTCCACTCACACCAAGATGTTAGAAAACCAAATAGCACAACAAGCTCTAAACCAACAAAGAACTCCGCAATCTGGTTCTCTTCCAAGCCAACCAGAAGTGAACCCAAGACAACAAGCTCATGCAATCATTCTAAGAAGTGGAGCTGAGATTGAAAGACCTTCTCCATCCAAAGAGAAGAACATGGAGGTAGATGATGAAGAGGAGTCTAACACTCCAAATTGCAACAAGGACAAAGCTAAAGCTAAAACACCACCTTCATTAAAAGTCACTGCACCTTTTCCTCAAAGGCTTGCCAATAAGAAGGAAGACCAAAAGTTTAGGAAATTTATGGATATTATCAACAAATTGCATGTCAATCTTCCTTTTGCTGAAGTTATTGTGGAGATGCCTTCTTATGCTAAATTCCTTAAAGGCATTTTGACTAAAATAAGAAAAGTTGATCAAGTCAAAACAATGATGCTTTCAGAAAGAGTGAGTTCTATTATTCAAAATCATCTTCAACAAAAGCTTGACGATTTGGTAGCTTTTACATTGCCATGTAAGATCAATGATACCACTTTTGATAAAGGCCTAGTAGACCTCGATGCTAGTATTAGTCTCATTCCATCTACCCTATGGCAAGAGCTAGATCTTGGGGATTTGAAGCTGACAAAGATGGATATTGAGTTAGCCGATCATTCTATTAAATATCTGAAGGGTATATTTGAAGATGTACTAGTGCAAATCGGGAAGTTCTATATACGATGTGATTTTGTTGTTCTGGATATGGTGGAAGCTCCTTCCAATCCTATTCTTTTTGGAAGGCCATTCTTGAGGACTACCAAATGTCTTGTTGATGTTTGGGAAGGAAAGCTCACTCTACGAGTTGGGGAAGAAGCAATGAAATTCTCTATCTATGATGCCATGAATGCACCCACACACGTTAATGAAATTTGTTTGTTAGACACTATTGATCCTATTGAGAATGATAATGAAGATAATACTGATTTGATTGTCAATGACGATGATGTGACTGAATTCAACAATTCTGGAAATTCTGGAGCACTTTCTATTCTTAAAGCACAAAATATTAATGAAGGCGCTACACTTGTTGATGATAAAGTTGATGAAGGAACAACAACAAAAAAGGTAGAACTAAAAGCCCTTCCACCCAGGCTGAGGTATGCATTTCTTGAACCAAATTCTACATCCCCTGTTATAATAAATAATGAATTAACCAATGACCAAGAAAGTAAATTACTTGCTGAACTGTGTTTGTATAAAGACGTCATTGGTTATTCCATTGAATATATTAAAGACATTCATCCTTCAATCTGTATGCATAGAATAAATATGGAAGATGATGCCAAACCTACTATTGAACTACCTAGACGCCTAAGTCAAAATATGCTTGAAGTGGTAAAGAAAGAAATTTTCAAATTAATTGATGCTGGAATCATTTATCCCATAAGTGACAGCCCCTGGGTTAGTGCCATTCACATGGCACCTAAGAAGGGGGGTGCAACTGTCATTAAGGGAGACAATGACGAGTTAATACAAACACACACAGTTATTGGCTAGCGTATGTGTATCGACTACCGACGTTTGAATAAGGTGACTCGTAAAGATCATTTTCCGTTGCCTTTCATTGATTTGATGCTTGAACGCCTTGCTAAACACTCTTATTTCAGTTACTTGGACGGGTATTCTGGATTTTTTCAAATTCCTATTTATCCTCCTGACCAAGAGAAAACCACATTCACTTGTACTTATGGAACATATGCTTATCGCCATATGCCTTTTGGTCTTTGCAACACTCCTGCTACTTTTTAGCTGTGTATGATGGCCATATTCTCCGATTTTATTGAAAATATAATGGAGATTTTTATGGATGATTTTAGTGTATATGGTGATTCTTTTGATCAATGTTTATTGAACCTATCTTTAGTCTTAGCCCGATGTAAAAAGGTTAACCTAGTGCTAAACTGGGAGAAGTGCCATTTCATGGTACAATCCGGTGTAGTACTAGGACATGTTGTATCTAACAAGGGCATTGAAGTGGATAGGGCAAAGGTGGAAGCTATCGAGAAAATGTCTACTCCATCTTCAGTTAAAGATATCCATAGTTTTCTAGGCCATGCAAGTTTTTATAGAAGATTCATTAAAGATTTCTCCAAAATTGCAAAGCCGCTGTGTTCCCTACTTGTAAAAGATGTAAGGTTCTTGTTTGATGATGATTTCCATGCAACCTTTTCTAAGCTCAAAGTGGCCCTCATTTCAGCCCCAATTATTCAACCTCCAGACTGGGATTCTCCTTTCGAGCTAATGTGTGATGCAAGCGATTATGCCGTGGGAGCTGTTCTAGGACAGTAGAGAGATAAGAAACTCCATGCCATCTATTATGCTAGCAAAACTCTTGATGAAGCACATATTAACTATACAACCATAGAGAAAGAAATGCTTGCAATTGTATATGTATTTGACAAGTTCTGACAATATTTGGTAGGATCTAAGGTGACTGTATATACTGATCATGCTGTCATAAAGTATTTGCTGAACAAGAAAGATGCTAAGCCACGCCTTATTCGCTAGATATTACTTCTATAAGAGTTTGATCTTGAGATTTGAGACAAGAAAGGTACAGAAAATAGTGTTGCCGATCATCTTTCTAGACTGACCACAGAGGCTGGAGATCTATTGCCAATTGAAGATCATTTGCCTATTGAAAAGCTCTATCCACTGTCATCCACTCAAGCACCTTGGTTTGCGGACATCACCTTTCTTTCTACTGGACAACTCCCATCAGACTTGACGTATCAACAAAAGAAGAAATTCTTTCATGATGTGAAATTCTATTACTGGGATGATCCATTGCTATTCAAGCATGGAAGTGATGGGCTAATCCGTAGGTGTGTTGTTGAAGAGGAAGTTCCAAACATTATTGCTGAATGCCATGCCTCTCCTTATGGAGGACACTTCGGAGGAGAGAAGACTGCTGCCAAAATATTGCAACCTGGTTTTTATTGGCCCACATTATTCAAAGATGTCAATCTATTCATTAAATCTTGTGATAGATGTCAAAGGACAAGAGGTATATCTCGCCGTGAGGACATGCCACTCAACTCTATCTTAGAGGTTGAAGTGTTCGATGTGTGGGGAGTGGACTACATGGGGCCATTCCCATCTTACGGATATCAATACATTCTTGTCGCTTGTGAATATGTGTCCAAATGGGTTGAAGCTATTCCAACCCAAGCACTAGATGCCAAATCAGTAATTAAGCTTTTTCAAAAGATTATTTTCCCTCGGTTTGGAGCTCCACGTGTTGTAATTTCTGATGGAGTCACACACTTTGCTGAAAAACAATTCAACAATCTTCTCTCCAAGTATGGTGTGACTCATAAGATCTCTACACCCTATCACCCCCAAACATCCGGGCAAGTGGAGGTTTAAAATAGGAAGCTGAAGAATATTCTTGAAAAGACTGTCTCTAGTTCAAGAAAAGATTGGGCATTAAAGATAGATGACACACTATGGGCATATTGCACAACATATAAAACCATCATAGGGACTACTCCATTCAAGTCGATCTATGGCAAATCATGTCACCTTCCACTCGAGTTGGAGAATCGTGCTTTGTGGGCAATTAAGTTCTTAAATTTCGATATGAAGAGAGTAGGAGAAAAATGCCTATTATAGCTGTAGGAGCTTGAAGAAGTCTGCCTTCATGCTTATGAGAATGCAAAGTTGTACAAAGAAAGGATAAAGGCTTGGCATGATAAAATAATTTGAAGGAAAGACTTCCAAGAAGGAGATAAAGTCTTACTTTTCAACTCTAGATTAAAGCTATTTCTAGGGAATCTGAAATCAAAATGGTCCAGTCCGTTCCTAGTGCTAAAGATTTTTCCATATGGAGCTGTAGAACTCCAAGGCAAGGATGGCAATTTCAAAGTGAATGGACAACGTTGCAAACTCTATTCTTGTGGAGATGAAGTGGAGAAAGGAGCCTCTTGCTCCCTCCAAGATACTTGAAGAATTTGAAGAGTCTTACTCCAGACTCTAAATGGAGGACCTTGTGGGAGTTGACCCCACATTATGATATATTTCTTTTTAAGTTCTTCGAGTCAAAAACACTCTTTAATTTTGTTAATAAGTGTGTCATGGATGAATGTAATAATTTAGACTTCATTTCTACCATATCCATCTTTGTTTACTGCTGACTTACTGCAATTTTCTGTAGAAATTTCAAAATGCACGACGTGCACCCAAATGCACGGCGTGCACCTCAACAGAAAATGCACTGAAAAAGGTTCAGGTAACTAACACGACATGCATTTCCTATTCGCACGCCATGCACCTGAAGAGCTGAAGATTTCAGAGGCTTTCTGGAAATGCGCACGACGTGCATTTATTTATGCACGACATGCACCTGGGAGCTGCACATGTGAAAGATTATTCTGAAAATGCGCACGTCGTGCATTTCGACATGCACGTCATGTACCTGGTCTTTAAAAAGTAGAAGTGAAAGTTCTAGAAACTCGCACGATGTATGTCTAAACATGCACGTCATGCACCTGGGTTTTTGAATAAGGAGTACAAGTTCTGGAAACTCGCACGATGTACAAATAATAATACACACCGTGCACCTGATTGTCAAAGGATTTTCAAAATAGCCAATTGACAAGTACACGCCATGCATTTTCAAGTGCACACCGTGCACTTTTTTGTAAAAATTAATCAAAAAGGGCTTGTTACAACCCCAATTTTTTGGGTTCCTTTGGTGAGGAATGTAATTTCTCAAATTAAAGATATTGGAACAAATAATGATATAATTTGGATTTCGTTTACAATAGCCTTGATGACTGTGTTGTGGGCTTTATTGGCTATTGGGCCCAATAACAAGGAAATTCAATTAGAAAATGAATAATTGAATATTTGAGAAAAGAAAAATGTGGAAACCTCTAGAAGGAAAATCCAAGGATGGATTTCGTGCCTCTTGGGTTCCAAGGAGTCCAAAGTTGCAAAGAAAAGCAATAAGAAAAGAAAAGATCAATTAAATATTTCTTTGTGAAGAAAGAAATTGAAAATAATGGTAAAATGTGGAAAACAAGTGAAAAGAGGTATAATTGGGTAATCCTTAGTGGAGTTTCGTATCCCAAGGATTCCTAATGAAAAAAGGAATACCAATGAGGAAAATAAAAGAAAAATAAAGAGAAATCCTCAAAAAGAGATATTTTTAATAAGAAATAAACATGATAAAATGCAAAATAATGCATATAGATGCATCCAGAAGGATAATAAATATCTTTGGAAAAGAATTTCAAAATAATAGAGTGTCTTGGGATCCAAGGAGTCCCAATAAAGAAGAAAGATAGAGAAAATACCAAAATTGCAAAATAAAAGGATAATGCGATACATTATTAATGAATTTTGTGTTGTTTTTTCAAAAGGTGGTATTTTCTATTAAAAGAGAATATAATTTTGTGCCAATAAATTAAAAGGCAAGTACAAAGAAGATAAAAGATATAATTTTCGAAATCCTAATATCAAAAGAAGGAGGAATATTAAAGAAATAAGAGAGAGAGAGAGAAACTAGCTTCTTAATGAAGGAATAATATTCCTATTAGGAAAATGCATTGCTAATGCATGGATGAACGCTGTAGGGCATGGATACTCTCCCCTATATAAGGGGTAGAGCCCTTGGCCGAGTTTAAGTTAATTCCAAGCATCCGTTCTCTCTCCTTCTTCATCATTTATGTCCAAAACCCTAAACCTTGGGTGGTGTCTTCTCAGGAGCAACGGAGAGATGTGGAGTCATCCCAAGGGAGGCCTGATGTACCTCGAGGACCAGTGGATGATCATCTAATATCCTTGAACGTCAGGCTTCACCCAAACGCCGGCAACACACCTGCAACACAGCTGTAGCATGGATGCGGGTCGTGAGTTTGCAGAGCCTGTTACCAATTGTGGAGGCCATATCCAAGGTATCCCCACCTGCGCGGGGGAGCAACGAAGGCTATGGAACCGTCCCCATTGGCCGGAGAGGTCCAGGAGAGGAAGGAGAGACCGCACGAGGTGCAACTAGGGCGGAACAGTGCGCCGTCGCGGGGAGGAAGAAGACCTTCGGGTTGTTGGAAGGTTCTGCCCTTCGCGGGCTAAAGAGATGATCCACTTACGTGGGGGTAGGAGCGTCTTTTTGAAATGTTTCCCAAAGCATGCGTTGCATGGAAGGCGCCAACGTGGCAGCCCCCCATTGGCCAAAGTAAGTCAATTTTACAAAAATCATATCTATTTAACTGTAGCTGGGATGGATGCATATTATACATGAATTTTGCTCAGAAAAATGAGAGAAATCCATTAAAAATATAATTGAAGCCTGATTCCTTTTGCAATTCGAAAAGTAATGGAAGATATCAACTTTAATGTATTAATGTTTAAAGAACCCTATTTTGATATGATTAATGTGACTAGTAGGGTTAATTGATGATTAAGGTTGATATTAACCTGTTAATAATAAAGAGATACATTAAGATCGAAAAAGATGAAATTTGCACGTAATTAACTTAATTTAGAGTTTCCTTTGCATGAATAGGCTTTAATGGGCCTTGAAACCCTAATGTTGGTAATTAGGACTACTAAAGGCTTTAATTATTCAATTTCATATATAGAACTGATTTTTCATGATTATAAGCTATTTCGAGCATTAAAGTTCCTAATTGTGGTTAATACCCTAAATGTAGTAATTAGGGTTTTCTAATGAATAAAAGATATAATTAATGGTAAACCAAGTTCATATGCGAAGTAGACTATAATGAAATTTGAATTGATGATAAATGAGCATAATGATCTTGTCATGGATTAAAAGGATAAAAATAGCTTTAATGTAAAAGAGGATTAATGGACTTATTTAATGGTTAAATATGCCTTTAATCCGAAACTGAGGATTAGATGTTGAAATAATTAGGGTTGGTGATCAATTGCGTTAAATTAGGGTTTGAAATAGTAAAAGATGAAGGGAAACCCTAACTGTAATGGAAACCCTAAAAGTGAACTAGAAACCCTAGGAAGCAAGCTAGATTTAATAGATCTTAATGACATGAGTAATAAAAGGAAATTGTATAATTGTTTCAGGATCTTGTTGAATGCTTGATTGCCTTTCGGTTGAGTGGATTATTTCTATCTCACATCAACTTGACAGGTATGTGGTTACGCCTATGAATATCCCAAATTAGTTTCTCGAGGATTTTTGAAGTTTTATCGATGACTTGAATTAAATTGTTGGTTGCATTTAATTCAAGCAAATTATAATGTGAATATGACTATCACATAAGAGATGTGCCTACTAGCTCAGATCCTAGTCCCCTTTGTAGCTTTATAGATTGACCTAGTAAATGGCTACCAATGGGGTAGGTCCATCAGGTCATTAAATGACTTAGTAAATGGCTACCAATGGGGTAGGTCCATCAAGTCATCATGAGTCAGGGATTGGGCTACCTTTGGGTAGGGCCATGCGACTCCATAACCCTAGGTATTGGCTACCTGTGTGGTAGGGCCATGGGGGTAAGGATCTACCATATGAGAGAGGTAGTATCCATGTCCACTGCAGGGACAACACAGAGATAGGGGATAGACAAGGATTGAGTAGTACTGCTTAAAACATAATTTTGGATGTTAAATGGTATTTGGATGACTACATTGTTAACATAGTTGCACAATTATTGTTTCCCCCACATACCGGAATATTTCGATATGCCGACTGACATTTTTTTTGTCGGCATTTTCGGTACAAATGAAAAGAATAGAACAGTAAAGCGGCATATGTGGAATTAAATGAGAATTAACGTGCACATGAGGATTAGTTAGATTAATATCTTCATGGATAGAAGTTTAGAAATCCCAGTTTTTAAAAGGTAAGCAAAGTTTTTATTTTTACCATATTTCAGTATAGTTGGTAGAATTTAATAATTGTTAATGATTATTTGTCGAACCTTTGATCCGGGTTATTGGTTAACGGCTCTGACCTTTTGGTCTCCCTTAATTGGGGGTTATCGGGAGACAAGGTCGTTACAATTGGTATCAGAACCATAATCCCTCCAGTAGGTGGGGCCCACATGGGCATGTGACATGCCAGTCTTGAGCTGTGCGGTCTAGGCATGTAGGAAAGGTTTGTCCATGGTTGACGTAGCCACCCTTGCGCTGGTATTCCGTGATCGGGAGCTGGGTGTTCATGGGTCATTGTGGGTCTACACTGAAATGGGGTCAGATTATGAGGCCATATAGTTGAGACTTGACGAGGACGTCAAGAGTCTAAGTGGGGGAGATTGTAACATCTCAGGATTTGAGGCCTTGGATAAAACACACTTAAAAGGAATGATTGGACTACCCATATCACCAAGGTGCACCTCCTTTTCAGGGAGCCCATCTCTAAAGAACTCCATAGTTAAGCGTGCTTAGCTTGGAGTAGTACTAGGATGGGTGACCAGTCGGGAAGTTGATCCTGGCTTGTGCATCAGTGTGGACAAAGTGCACAGTTAAGGCTAGTAGTGGTCTGTGGGGCCAGTCATCATTCCTGAAACTCTACTAGTGCCTTGGGTAGTGGGCCTAGGCGTTACAAATGGTATCAAAGCGAAGGTTCCTCACTTAATCTTTAATAATTATTAAATTTTACAAGTTCCATAGAACCGAGGGAGTTATTAGAGGATTGTCCGAAAGGCTGAGGTGTCTAGAAAAGGATCACGACGGGGGCTAGCAATATTTTCCTCCGCACCGCTAGTCAGAATATGAGGACTCCCAGATCCGTGTGAATGCCTGACCAAAGTCTTAGGGTATGAATCGAAATAAGATACCTTTAGGGCTCTCTCATCTTGTTCATCCCTTCTCAACTCAAATTCAATTAAGGACCTTAAGGATTAGGGTTTCCTCTCTTCTCCTCACCCTCTTGAGGTATGGGTAAGGTTGATAAGGATTAAGGGATCCTCCACCAAATTAATAAAAAGCATGTAAATAAGATGTCATGGACATAAGCTTAATAGAGTAAGTGTAAAAGAATAGATACATGCTTAGGTCATATGACATGAGTTGTCATTGTCCTCAGGAGAGACCTAAGGCTAGACCTTCTTATCAGGAGGATGAGTAGAGAAAGTGAGTCTTGGAGGTAGAGATCTCCATTAAAGTAGAGACCTAGCACATCCTTTGAGGATGATGGTAACCCTGACCCTAAGTGAAGGTTAGAGGGAGAGATGAAACGATGAGTTAGTGGTCTTGGTAGACCAGATGTTTGGATAGACATGCCTTGGATGCCATATGGGCCATGAGAGATTAGATGACCTAGTACCTTTGGCGACCCAACCCTGAGAGGGTCGTGCATGTTTGAGCGAAGGATATCTCCTTCATGGATGAAGTTAGAGAAGAACCTATAGAACCTTCTAGGCTTGTGCAAGTAGGGTATATCTTGCACCCAGAGCACGTCAGTAGTAGGATGAAACCTTGGTTAAGGAATCATGATGGTAGGCTTATGAAATAAGCATAAAGGGCTATGGATGATCTTGAGCAAACATAAGTTCAAGCCTAGGCTTCACCCATGAAGAGGATGCTTTTGAGGTTGACCCTTCATGAAGAAAGGACCTCTAATGGTGAGGTTGGTTGAAGGGTTAGCTCTAGAAAGAGAGAGCAGGAACCAAGCAAGAAGGTTGGAATCCTAGACCCCGAGATATGAGGAACAATGGATGATAGTGGTTGCCTCATGATCGATCCCTGGAAGTTGATGATGTCTTGGTTGCCATGGGAGGGGCCAAACCCTAGAGGGAGGATGAGGTTTCTGGCACCTATGTGCCTATGGTATAAGTGTTTACCTCCTGAGAAAGGAAGAAGATGTTCTATATATCTTAAGAGGATTTGTAACAAGTTATGAGGCCTTGTACCTTGTTGTTTGTCCTTGAGGAGGATCCAACTCTAAAAGTGTTGCTCGAGTTGAAGGATGACAGGAAGTGCATGTCATGCCTTTTGCAAGCTTGATTCATGGTTGAGAGATAGAGCATGCAGTTGGACCCCTAAAAGTGAACCTAGGGTTCCTAGGCCTAAGAGGGGAAGTGGTATACCTAATGCTCATGACGAGGATTAAGTTGCTATAGTTTCGAGCATGGTACTCCTCATGTATAGAGGAAAAGGGAAACCCCTTAAATTAAAGGTATGTTTGATGAACCCTTCACAGCTAAGTTGATGACATAGGAAGGTATGATCTTGATCTAGCATGGAGGAAATAGGACAAGTATGACCTAACATGGTTCGGTAGGTGATCTGCTTGTGCCTTCATAACTTGGTAGGGTTAAGTAGGCTCATGTGGATGTAAACCCTAGACCTAAGAGCTTTTGTGACCTTGTCCTCAAGAGATAGTTTTCCTCCCATCCTGGGAGAGGGACCCCTTTGGTAGGGTGTATATCCATTTTGTTGGTTTAGGGTAACCTAAAGAGGTCTCATAGGATCTTAAGAAGATAAGTGAAAAGTACATGGTATGAGAATGAACCTGCAAACCCATAGATATCCATCTCTAAGTGCACGTGGATGGGTTACCATGGAGGTAACTGGTATGGGGCTTGACCAGGGTGGGTAGGTTGCCATGATCCCTATGAACGGATAAAAGTTAGCCCATGAATGCGGTGAGAGAGATGATGAAGGCTTGGGTAAGGTTCTAAGTTGGACATGTACTATAAATGGAGAATCCTAAGTCTATCCTAGGGTCAGGTAGGGATAAGACCGATGGAAGCAAGAGTTGCCTAATTCCCTAGTTGCACATGACCATAGGGTCGGGAGGTAACAACTATCATTATCTGAAGGTCATGGGTTAGGAGATTGATCACCTTCATGAACTCATGGGACCTAAAGGGAAGATGAGTAGGACACTCTCTGATGCATGAGGGAAGAAGGATGACCCCAAAAGTGTCAGCTCCCTATAGACCTGGAGGAGATGACCAAGGATTGTGTGGTGACCCAAGTAGGTTCGAGACCAGTTTTCCATGGAAGTAACTTTGATATCGAGATGATTGTGATGTAGAGACATAAGTTGCACGTTTCAACTTAAATTTGAAGGTGTACTGGCAATGTGGGTTGTACCATCTCTACTCTTGGAATGGGAAGAACTCTGTATTTGAACGACCGCCAAATGCTTATTTCTTCTTGTTATGGGGGTGAGAGATAGGATAGTACACATGCCATACACCAAGGGTAAAGATGACATGAGTTGGAACATTGCTATAAGGAATAAGGACAGAGAGGATAATGTGCCCTAGTGGAGTGAAGGATACATGGACAAGTACAAACAATAAAAGTATTAAGATAATCACCTTGTAAGGATGTTCCTAGTAGAAGCTTTGTGGAATTTGCATGTTATAAAAGGTTGAGTTTGATCACCAGGTGGATGAGCTCAGAGTTTCTTGATGAAGATAAACTTAGAGTTTGAGATGAGATGATAAGTATAATACATGGAGGATGAAAGGCGTTAATGAATGCTCTAGTTGAGATATAGTTGCCTAGTTTAGCTGGAAGTTAGAAGAAGTTGAGGTTGTTAGGCAAACCTTAAGTTGAGAAAAAGAGATATGTTTGGATAACACTCAGATATAACGAGATCTGTTGAGCAAGATTAGTGGTTGTTTGGATAGCCAGCCTAGTCCTTGATGTGGTAGAAGGATGGTTGTAGAACCCTGGATACACTTCTTTGGATAGGAAGGTAATAAAACCCTGTTGAGAGTGGTTTAGGGTTTTCAAGGAATCCATCTTGAGGAATCATGACATACAGGAGATCATGGTTCTAAGATCACCATATACCATACTACGAAGATAGTAAGTGATGGTAGTACTGTAGATGCTTAAGACGAAGTTGCATGTGGTGTGTGGCCATGCAAGCCGGGGGGTGAAGGAAGAACACCAGTAACCCAGTGCATGGATATAAAGTATAAAGAATCCCCGAGAGGGAATGGGAATTCATCACTACAGATGTGGTGGTAAGTCTTCCCTAGACCAAAGAAGGTCAAGATGCAATATGGGTTATGGTAGATCCCCTTACCTAGATGACATGAGAAAGGAAGAGTACTGTCACGAGACAGATTCAGTTGAACTACTTAAGAGAGAAGATGGTTCAACCACACCATGATGTGAGTTCAAAAGTTCTTGGGTATGACCAAGGTTCACTTCCATAAGGTGGAAGTAGATACATGAAGAACTAAAAAATAGTACACTTTATCACCCCTTACTAATGGTTAGTATGATCCAGACTAGAGGGTCTGATGAGAGCATGTGTGCTCATTCAGGGTGATACAAAGAGACAGTTCTTAAGATGTGATGATAACCACCATAGCCTTTATCGGGATGAAAGAAGGAGGGTGTGTCAGTCACCACTTCATTAAGATGATGTTGGTGAAGGAGGCCTCGCGAAGGTCAGAAAAGAACCACAGTGTGTGCAGATGAAGTCACTTTGATCGTGCAATGGCTGAGAGAGAGCCCAGTGGTGACATGAGTCACGAGCTGATGCAAAGCAGACTGACATGCAGTTCACTATGGGAGAATATGTGATGTGAAAATACGACCCCTCTAAGCTACAGTTGAGAAAGCTGAGTCCCCGATACATGGGTCCATTTGAGATGGGTTGGTGGAGATGGTTGTGTTTAGCCTTTCCCCTCAGGATATCATAATGTATAATGTGTTCCATGTCCGATCTAGAGCACTATGTGAGATACCCAAGCCACGTGTTGAGCCCTGGACCTATTCAACTTTTGAGAGGCTGAAATGTCCTGAGTCACCTACGAGGGTATGATATACCAAGATAAGAAAGAACTTAGATGGAAGAATATGAGATGATGAAGGTTCTTGGGAAGCACCATGGAAAGGGTGATGCCACATGGGAGCCCTGATGGATGTGTGAAAGGCTTATCCTGAATTGTTTGTTTGCTTGATGGAATTTTGAGGGCAAAATTCTTATAAGAGGGGAAGGATGTTACAACCCCAATTTTTTGGGTTCCTTTGGTGAGGAATGTAATTTCTCAAATTAAAGATATTGGAACAAATAATGATATAATTTGGATTTCATTTACAATAGCCTTGATGACTGTGTTGTGGGCTTTATTGGCTATTGGGCCCAATAACAAGGAAATTCAATTAGAAAATGAATAATTGAATATTTGAGAAAAGAAAAATGTGGAAACCTCTAGAAGGAAAATCCAAGGATGGATTTCGTGCCTCTTGGGTTCCAAGGAGTCCAAAGTTGCAAAGCAAAGCAATAAGAAAAGAAAAGATCAATTAAATATTTCTTTGTGAAGAAAGAAATTGAAAATAATGGTAAAATGTGGAAAACAAGTGAAAAGAGGTATAATTGGGTAATCCTTAGTGGAATTTCGTATCCCAAGGAAAAGGAATACCAATGAGGAAAATAAAAGAGAAATAAAGAGAAATCCTCAAAAAGAGATATTTTAATAAGAAATAAACATGATAATGCAAAATAATGCATATAGATGCATCTAGAAGGATAATAAATATCTTTGGAAAAGAATTTCGAAATAATAGAGTGTCTTGGGATCTAAGGAGTCCCAATAAAGAAGAAAGATAGAGAAAATACCAAAATTGCAAAATAAAAGGATAATGCGATACATTATTAATGAATTTTGTGTTGTTTTTTCAAAAGGTGGTATTTTCTATTAAAAGAGAATATAATTTTGTGCCAATAAATTAAAAGGCAAGTACAAAGAAGATAAAAGATATAATTTTTGAAATCCTAATATCAAAAGAAGAAGAAATATTAAAGAAATAAGAGAGAGAGAAACTAGCTTCTTAATGAAGGAATCATATTCCTATTAGGAAAAGGCATTGCTAATGCATGGATGAACGTTGTAGGGCATGGATACTCTCCCGCATATAAGGGGTAGAGCCCTTGGCCGAGTTTAAGTTAATTCCAAGCATCCGTTATCTCTCCTTCTTCATCGTTTATGTCCAAAAACCTAAACCTCAGGTGGTGTCTTCTCGGGAGCAACAGAGAGATGTGGAGTCATCCCAAGGGAGGCCTGATGTACCTCGAGGACCAGTTGATGATCATCTAATATCCTTGAACGTAGGGCTTCACCCAAACGTCGGCGGCACACCTACAGCACAGCTGCAACATGGATGCGGGTTGTGAGTTTGCAGAGCCTGTTACCGGCCGTTGCGGCCATATCCAAGGTATCCCCACCTGCTCGGGGGAGCGACGGAGGCTATGGAACTGTCCCCATTGGCTGACGAGGTCCAGGAGAGGAAGGAGAGGCCGCACGAGGTGCAGCTAGGGCGGCACAGTGCGCTGTCGCGGGGAGGAAGATGACCTATGGGTCATTGGACGGTTCTGCCCTTTGCGGGCTAAAGAGATGATCCACTTACGCGGGGGTAGGAGCATCTTTTCGAAATGTTTCCCAAAGCATGCGTTGCATGGAAGGCGCCTACGTGGCAGATCCCCATTGGCCAAAGTAAGTCAATTTTACAAAAATCATATCTATTTAATCGTAGCTGGGATGGATGCATATTATACATGAATTTTTCTCAAAAAAATGAGAGGAATCCATTAAAAATATAATTGAAGTCTGATTTCTTTTGCAATTCGAAAAGTAATGGAAGATATCAACTTTAATGTATTAATGTTTAAAGAACCCTATTTTGATATGATTAATGTGATTAGTAGGGTTTAATTGATGATTAAGGTTGATATGAACCTGTTAATAATAAGGAGATACATTAAGATCGAAAAAGATGAATTTGCACGTAATTAACTTAATTTAGAGTTTCCTGTGCTTGAATAGTCTTTAATGGGCCTTGAAACCCTAATGTTGGTAATTAGGACTACTAAAGGCTTTAATTATTCAATTTCATATATAGAACTGAGTTTTCATGATTATAAGCTATTTCGAGCATTAAAGTTCCTAATTATGGTTAATACCCTAAATGTAGTAATTAGGGTTTTCTAATGAATAAAAGATAGAATTAATGGTAAATCAAGTTCATATGCGAATTAGACTATATAGAACTTTGAATTGATGATAAATGAGCATAATGATCTTGTCATGGATTAAAAGGATAAAAAAATATCTTAAATGTAAAAGAGGATTAATGGACTCATTTAATGGTTAAATATGCCTTTAATCCGAAACTGAGGATTAGATGTTGAAATAATTAGGGTTGGTGATCAATTGCGTTAAATTAGGGTTTGAAATAGTAAAAGATGAAGGGAAACCCTAACTGCAATGGAAACCCAAAAAGTGAACTAGAAACCCTAGGAAGCGAGCTAGATTTAATAGATCTTAATGACATGAGTAATAAAAGGAAATTGTATAATTGTTTTAGGATCTTGTTGAATGCTTGATTGCCTTTTGGTTGAGTGGATTATTTCTGTCTCACATCAACTTGACAGGTATGTGGTTACGCCTGAGAATATCCCAAATTAGTTTCTCGAGGATTTTCGAGGTTTTATCGATGACTTGAATTAAACTGTTGGTTGCATTTAATTCATGCAAATTATAATGTGAATATGACTATCACATAAGAGATGTGCCTACTAGCTCAGATCCTAGTCCCCTCTGTAGCTTTATAGATTGACCTAGTAAATGGCTACCAATGGGGTAGGTCCATCAGGTCATTAAATGACTTAGTAAATGGCTACCAATGGGGTAGGTCCATCGAGTCATCATGAGTCAGGGATTGGGCTACCTTTGGGTAGGGCCATGCGACTCCATAACCCTAGTTATTGGCTACCTGTGTGGTAGGGCCATGGGGGTAAGGATCTACCATATGAGAGAGGTAGTATCCATGTCCACTGCAGGGACAACACAAAGATAGGGGATAGGCAAGGATTGAGTAGTACTGCTTAAAACGTAATTTTGGATGTTAAATGGTATTTGGATGACTACATTGTTAACATAGTTGCACAATTATTGTTTCCCCCACATACCGACATATTTCAATATGCTGACCGACGTTTTGTTTGTCGGCGTTTTAGGTACAAATGAAAAGAACAGAAACGTAAAGCAACATATGTGAAATTAAATGAGAATTAACGTGCACAAGAGGATTAGTTAGATTAATATCTTCATGGATAGAAGTTTAGAAATCCCAATTTTTAAAAGGTAAGCAAAGTTTTTATTTTTACCATATTTCAGTATAGTTGGTAGAATTTAATAATTGTTAATGATTATTTGTCGAACCTTTGATCCGGGTTATTGGTTAACGACTCTAACCTTTCGATCTCCCTTAATTGGGGGTTACTGGGAGACAGGGTAGTTACATGGCTGGAGTGCACGACCTAATTCCTCTCCAACCTAGCATCCATGCACTCCAACCCTAGCCGCTGTGCACAGCCACCGTCTACCCCAAGTCCATGCACCACACACGCTGTTCCGCTGCTCAATCGGCCGTGCACCCACCTTCTTCTTCCTCCCGCAGCACCGTGCGCCCTAGCCGCCGCATGCCCTTGCAGCTGCCAGCCATCACCCACTCCGCCTGAGAGCCGCAACAGAGGCAACTCCGCCAGCCATCGCCCACGCTACCGCTATCTCTTCTTCTTCCTCACGTAGCAACCCTAGCTGGGCCAATGAAGAGCCACCACAGCAGCTTCCAAAGCCTCTGCCTTCCAAAATCAAGACGCCCCCAAGCCGTCGACATTCTTCTCCAGCACGCCAACAATGCGCGACAGCAGCTGCACGTTGCCAACTGCTTGTGCACCCCCAAAATCACAGCCCGTCAGTGCAGATCCAGATCTTCCGCAGAGTTGCAGGTGCACATCATGCACCAGCTTTGCACGCCGTGCAACAGTATTTCTGAGAAAGAATTACTGTTAGTTTTGCACGCTGTGAATGCAAACTACACGCTGTGTGACTCACTTCTGATCTAATGGCACCAACAAAGAGAGTTATAGCTAGACGCCATGGAGGAGCTTCTTCATCCTCCGCACCTCCCACCACTGATGCAACACCTTTCGCAGCGGCACCAGCAACCTTTATGCCCTCCACTTAGTTCAGGGTCACATATGAGGAGGATGCAGATTACCAATTCCTTATCACCAGGCGTGTTCTACCATCCCGCTATGCCTACGAAGAAACCCTTGACAAATTGGCTTTAAAAAATGAGGTAATTGGACATCTACGGGTTTTAGGTTTGCACCTTCTATGCACTAGAGTGTCCAAGACCTATCCCCACCTGATTTATGAGTTTCTGACTACTTTCAAAGCTGAGAATAACCCACACAACCACCGTATGCCTTATCCAAAAATCAGTTTTCGGCTCTTAGACAAATTCTTTTCTATGGATCTTAAATGGTTCTGTGAACTACTTGATTGCAACTATGGAGGCTACACCAATTATCCTCCTGCCTTCAATAGTGATTCTTTCTAGTTTGAAATTACTTGTGAAACGGTGCACAAAGCTAGGAACTCTCAAGCTTCTACAATCCATAATCTAGTTTTCAGAGTAGTGCATCGTCTGCTAAGCACAATGCCTTTTGCTAAGAATGAAACCCAAGGTGTCATTGGGAAAAATGATCTCTTTTTCTTATGGTGCTTGGTAAGTGATGAACAAATCAGTTCTGGCTATTATATTGTTAATAAGCTTCTAGAAACCAAGAAGAAGAAGCAAAGGGAGGCAGGTGACATAATGTGTGGTGGGCTGATCACTACTCTTGCATTGCAGTTGGGTTTAGATGTGGGTACCTTAGAACCCACACCTGGGAAAAACCTTGTAGATATCAACTATCTTATATCTTGTGGCTTAATATCAAGACATGGCAATAACACAACTAAATTCAAGTTTTACATCATGATGAAACAGTTCTTTCTCATCCCCGATGCAGCTCACAATGACATCAGGAACAAGGCCACCTGGAAGGTGGCGTTACAACCCGAGGACAATGGGGAGACTCCTACCCGTGGTGCCAGCAACTCTACGCCAGTAGCAGCTACTCCTGTAGCTTCTCCTCCGCTTCCATCATCCACCAGTACTTAGACAGATTACACTTGGATGATGCCTGATATGGGATACCTTTACGGCTATGTTTAGCGGATGTTTGACCACATCGACACCTGTCTTGACCAGATGAGCACATAGTATGACACCCGTTTTAACCACATGAGCACGCAGTACACTGCGATGTATGGCATGGTCAACTGGATGGACGCTTGGCATATCTCTCAGGGACATTACCCAGCCCCACAGACATACCAGACACCACCTCGATAGCAAACTGAGGTCCCACAACCTGAGTATTCCCAACAGCCGCCGCAGTTTCTAGAGCAGCATCCACCACATATCCCAGAGCAGCAACCCGACTCTACCGCCCAGTCGATGGACATCCCAGATATTGTGAGCCAGTTCTTCCCTGATCAAGGGAGCGGCGAGCCTTTTTCTGATCACATCGATGACAAGTACCTGGTTGTGAACTCCATAAGTTAGATTGATGCAGTGAGGACACTGCCCATTTCAAGCTTAGGGGGGCACAACCGGCCGGTAGTTGTATTTTTCATTCAGTTTTTCCTTATTTGAGTCAGTTATATCAATTTTTCCATTTTATTCCATGTTCTGTTCCATGATGGTATAATTAATGTGATTTGAGGCTATCTTGTTAGAATGAACCCCCTCTTGTATTCTAGATTCCCTCTGTCCTTTATATGTTTTGGCTACATGAAAAGCAAAAATCAAGAGCATGTATGAATGAAATGAAAACTGAAAATCCCCATGTACATAATCTGCTTTGTGTTTGTTGTTTGAAACCTCATCTTTTACATATTTGACCTCCCATGCATGTAACAGTTTAAATTTTTTTGCAGATTAATCAACTTGCAACATTTACTAGAATACGGGATACAATTGCCAAATCTTTGGTGCCTGTGAAATCAAATTTTCAGTGAAAAACTTTCAAAAGAATGATTGAAATCTTGCTAGATTTAACACTCTTGTTGACTCTTTGGTGTTGCACCATTAATGGTTTATATTTTACCCAATAAAAGATGGCAAATGGCCCACATATTATGCTAGCCTAGTGTGACTCCGATCGGGAAACGATGGTTAGATGATATTAAAAATCAAAAGAGGGTAAAAACAACACCCCAACCGACATTCCTAGTGAGCATAAGCCTAAATTAGCAGCCGAATGCCGGAAACCCAAAAAAATCCAATCATCATATACTTAAGAGGAAGAGCTCAACTAAGTCTTGTTAATGTTAGCATTGGTTTCATCATTTTATATCTGTACTAGCTGAAAACTTTGTAATGTACATGCACTAATTGTTTGGCCTAAGTATCTAAATTCTATTTAATGTTGTCAAGTTGAGATTTTCATTTAAATTGGAACCAACCATTGCTGAACTTAATTTCTCCATCTTGGATGTTGAAAGACTTGAGATGATAACAATGAACATATGTACAATGTACATAGCTGGCTGAGTTGATTGCATACCTTCTTTTCATTTTTCTTCATGCATGAACTTGATTTTTCTCTTTGAATGTAGCTTGGTTCTTTTTGCTTGAGGACAAGCAATAGGTCAAGCTTAGGAGGATTTGTTGTGTGATTTCTATATCACCTTTTCACAATGCTATCACACACAAACTTAGTTCATTCTGATACTATTTAGCCTCTTTTCATATTACTTTTGCCATCTTTTTGTCACTTTACTTATCACATAACTTGTATTGCAGATATGTCTAAAAAAGAACTGATTTCAGAGCTTTATTCTAGCTGAAATAGTAGAATACACGACATGCTTACAGATGCACGACATGCACCATATCAGAAAGGTTCTGTCTCGCCCAGCTAGAAGAATGCACGGTGTGCACGATACACACGCACGGCGTGTGATTTTCCAAAAATGATCAGGAAGACAAATGCACGACGTGCGTTCACATGCACGACGTGCACCTGGAGCTAGCGTAAAATAACCAAAGAAAGTTCTAGAAAGTCGCACAATGTGCATATCTTCTGCGCACACTGTGTGCAGTTCAACCTAAAGCAAATCGCAATGCAGGTGCATGGCGTGGACCCAAATGCACGACGTCCGCCTAGCAATTTCAGAAATACAAAATTCAGAATTCAATTTTAAAACAAGGTGGGAAGGTAAGGGGAAATTAGGTTCGGTCATTTGAGAAGTTTTTCTCATCCCAGAGCTAAAGGAGAACAGAGGAGGGTGATTTTGGAGGAATCGAAGGTGGTTCTTTGCATAAAGGAAGCCATTTATTCTCTTCTTCTTCTTCTTCTTCTTCTCCATTGTCTTCTCCAAGGTGCAACCAAGCTTCATCAAATTCGAGCAGATTCTTGGGAAAGGAGCTAGTCCATTTTGGAGCAGCTAAAGAAGGATAATTTCATCCTCAAGCTGGAATTCTTCCTTCTTGTGGTTATATATTTGGATCTCTTTGTCTTTTCCCCTCTAAATCATGTTTAGAACTGAATTCTCTGTAACAAATCTACAAAGCATAGTTATGGACGAGTAATTCTTCATTTCTTGGGCATGGGAGAGTAGCTCCCATGCCATAGCATGTATGGAACAAGTAATTTCGTACTAAATACTATGCTTCTTATTTTTCTACCATGAAAATACCGGTTTATCCGTTTCTTGCATGAATTGCTGGCCACTTTATGTGCATGTTTTCTGCTTTCTTGCTTGATCTGAGAAGATGAGTGGGAATGTATGGAGGTATTCTTCTTGGAAACTCTTCCTCCTTTACGAGAGTATAGAGTAATGAGTTGAGGAATAGGTTGTGATAAAAAATGAAATTTATATACGAGAGTGTGACTTTGAGTTACGATCGTTGCACTTGCGTCGGGAGGTGAAGTGTAACACAACTTTTCCTTGAATCAAGAACTTATGTATGTTTAAATTATCATGTTCCTTTGATTTCTATGATGTGTGAGTGAAATCCTAATGTCCAAGATTCTTTAATATTCAGAAACCAAACTCCTTTTAGTAACTCTTACTTCGCTAGTTAAATTTGAATATTCTGCTTTACAATCTGAATTTTTTGCATTTAGATAAACATCTTGTTTCCTTTTATAAACCGATCTAGATTGTTGAACCTTAGTATTGTTGTGCTCAATTGAATTAAATAAGCTCCTTGTGTTCGACCTTGACTATACTACCTCCGTATACTTGCGGAGATTGGTTAAGTTGGGTAAACTATCCTTGTTTTGATTAAAACTCATTAGCCTAATTAAATAGCCAAGAGAAGTCTTAGCTAACATTAGCATGATTAATTGTACTCTCCTTTAGAAAAGATATGGCAAGTGGATTATGGGTTCTGGCACTCAGCTGCTAATGTAGGCTTATGCTCACGTGGAGTGTCGGTTGGGGTATTTACCCTCTTTTTAAGACATACCACCTAACCATCGTGGTTGGACTTACACTAGGCTGGCATGATATGTGTGCAGTTTAGCCATCTTTTATGGGGTATGAGGGTGAATTGAGATAAAAGAGATTTAATTATTTTCCACAACATGGGAGAGTAAACTAAACATTAGCTAGATTTCATCCATTTGTTTTGATTTTTTTTTTACTGAAAGAAAGGTTGAAAAATGCACTAAGAGTTTGGCAAGGGTATCCCGTATTCCAAATGATGTTGTGATATTAATTTACTCACCAAAAAGAAACCATTACATGTTTTAGGAAATCAATGATGAAAAAGTTGTGTGTTCAAGCTATTAGTATAAACCAGACATAAACACGTTGGGGGTCAAAGAATTTCAACCAATCTATGCATGTTCTTTAGAATTCTTTCAATGAAAGATTAAGGTGCAAAAGGACAAGATGGTTCAAACTTGGTAGAAAAATCAGTTCATTACATCAAGATAGCCTCACATCATACATGATTTTACCACAAAAGGAAAGAAAAACAAAGAACAACATGAAAACAAAAAAGACATGACAATATGAAAAACATGAAAAACAATAAAAGTAAACTATACTACCGACCGGTCACATCCCCCTAAGCTTGAAATTTGCAGTGTCCTCACTGCATCAATCAAACTTATGAAGGAAACAACTGGGTACCTGTCATGGGTTGGGGCATCAATGGGATGGGCCAAGGCCCATGTGATCAGAGGGGAAGAACTAGCTGACAAGATCATCGTCATCTATAATATCAACCCACATGGGGTGTGGAAAAAACTCATGTTGTAATGGCGGAGTAGGTTGGTACTACTGTGGCATGGAGTAGTGGCCTTGAGAAAGGTGTCAACTATCCATGCGATGAACCATATCATTCATAGAAGAAAATTGTTGACCCATCAGGTCCATACAGTTGTCTATGTGGTCAAACCGCTGTTGCACATATCCATATAGATGCCTGACATTAGGCATGGCCTAGGAGTACTTTGTCTATGTGCTGGTGGAGGGAGGTGGTGGAGCAGTAGGGGGTGCCTCAGTATCATCAATAGCTCTAGCTGCATCAACTTCTTCTTTAGTGTTGAAGATGACTTTCCAGTAATCTACGTTCTCCAATGTGATACACTTAGGATTTGGAATGTCAATGTATTGATCGTCATCAAAGAATTGTCGAAATTTGGTACCACTATTGGCAACCCTTGAGATTAATGCTACAGAAAGAAGGTATTGAATGTCTACTGGGTTTCTATATGGTGCAGCCTCAAGACCTATCAGATCAACATCTAACTTCTGTGTTATCAAAGTGATCAAACCACCATACATTATGTCACCAACGTCCCTCTTCTTCACTTTTTCAATGTCTAGGAAATACGTAAGGATATAATAAGCAACATTGATATGATAGTCATACATCATTCCCCACAAAAAGAAAAGATCCTATTTTTTGACAACCCCTTGGGTTTCTTTCTTAGCAAACACTCTGGTACTAAGAAGGTGATGCATGTATCAAAAAATAGGGTTGTGAATAGTAGACGCCCTAGCTTGCTTAGCTTCATGGTGTTCCTCATATGATATCTCAAAGTAGAATTTGTCACTGTGAAAAGCATGTGAATAACTAATTGCCCCGTCGTAGTGGCAATCCAAAATCTCACAGAAATGCCTAAAGGTAAGCTTAAAACTACAACCCAAAAGCCAGAAACGGATAATACCATAAGGTTCCATCTTCTTTTGTGGGTCCTGATCTGTAGTGAGCGTCGTCAAAAAATCATAAACTAAACATGGGTAAGTGTTTGATACCGTGCATCATATGTAGCTTAGCCCCAAATCTTGCAGGCGCATGAAGACCTCATCCTTGAAATTGAGGGTTGTGAGAGTCTGCTCGCAAGCAAATCATGTAGGAAGCACCCTCCTTTCTATGAGAAACTGGTACGTTGGGTCTTCCTCAGGAGTGACCCAAAATTGGGCCGTGGAGATGTATGCCGGTGCAAAGGAGGAGCTAGCACTATGCTTGCGATTGGAGGTTTTCTTAACGGGTGCCATCATTGTTGATGACTAAGACATGACATGTTTAGAAAAGGACACATCGTGTGCCAATGCAGAAACTCAGACCAAATCAGTGAAGCACACGGTGTGTCATTTACTAGGAATGACATGTACCTAGAGATGTTCTGTAGGATAAAGATGGAGACGGTGGCACTTGGAGAAGATAGAGATGGAGGTTTAGCAAAATGGCTGTGGCGTGGCTCGGTGTAGACGACGAAGATGTGTCTACAACTTGAAAGAGATGACTTGTTGGCATCTTGAATGGTGGATAATGACGACGTGGCTCTTGGATGCAGGATCTCGCTTGGATAGGAGATGTGGGCAGAGCTTCTTCTCTGTTGTGGCAACTGGTGTCTTGGAGAAAATGGCGAGGAGGCAGGCAACTCAGAGATGCACCTCGTGTGGTGGTGGTGTGAACAGGGAATCCACTATGCTTGGATCGGTAAGGAGTATGGCCATGAAATGAGCAAGGTTGATGGCGACTAGGCTGCTAGCTTGAAAAAGACACGTTCGACGGCATGGTGGCGGTGCTGCAAGGTGTGCTAAGGCACATGATGGTGGCATGAGCAAGGGGGTAAGGGCACTAGGGCACACAACTACTAGGGGGAGAGCACACGACTCGAAATAGAGACGTGAGTGAGAGAGGTGGTTCGTGTGGTAGGTTAAAAACATGTATTCCCGATAAAAGACACGACATGTCTTGTGTTAGACATGGTGTGTTTCATGGCAGAACTTCCTTTTGGTGTTACAAGACACGTTGTGTTCTAATATATACAAGTCGTTTCCTAATCCAGAAATTCAAATTGTGTTCCTTTCACTGATAACTGCACGATGTGTTCAAATAAAGACACGTCGTGTTATTTTCCAGATAACTTATGCTTCCCGTTGCTACTGAAGTACACATTATGTCTGAATGAGGAACCAACGTGTTCTTTTCCAGATCAAGTAATACCTTGAAGTTGCTAGATAGTGACATGATGTGTTTTGTTTTTGACACGTCATGTGCCTAGAGATATGGCTCGACTGCTGTGTTTCTGGGAGTAGTGACATGCCATGTAAAATAAAAACATGTCGTGTCTTTTGTAGTTTTTGCAGAAAATAGCTTCTCGTCAGCTCAATAATAGTGATAGATATTGTCTAAGTTATTACATTCATCCATGACAAGCTTATTTACAAAACTAAAAAGTGTTCTTGACTCAATTAACGTAAAGAAAATCTATCCTAATATGGGTTCAACTCCCACAAGGTCCTCCATTTAGAGTCCAGAGTGAGACTCTTCAATCTCTTCATCAAGAATCTTGGAGGGAGCACGAGGCTCCCTTTCCAACCTCATCTCCAGATGTATATAGTTTTCAACGTTGTCCATTGACTTTTAAAATGCCATCTTCTCCTTGTAGTTCAACAACTCCATATGGGAATATCTTCATTACAAGAAATGGACCAGACCACATGGATCTCAATTTTCCAGAAAATAACTTGAGCTTTGTGTTGAATAGCATCACTTTGTCTCCTTCCTTGAAATCTTTCCTACAGATTATCTTATCATGCCAAGCCTTTGTTCTTTCCTTGTAGAGCTTTGCATTCTCATATGCATCTAGCCAAAGTTCCTCTAGCTCTTGCACCTGCAATAAACGTTTCTCACCAGCCTGCTTCATGTCAAAGTTTAGGAATTTGATAGCCCATAAAGCATGGTGTTCTAGCTCTAGTGGAAGGTGACAAGATTTTCCATATACTAGTTTGAATGGAGTTGTGCCTATGATAGTTTTGTAGCTGTCTGATATGCCCACAATGCATCGTATATCTTCAAGGCCAAATCCTTCCTTGAGCTAGACACAGTTTTTTCTAGAATGTTCTTCAGTTGTCGGTTGGAGATTTCTACTTCCCAGAAGTTTGAGGATGATAGGGCATAGAGATTTTATGAGTGACTCCATACTTGGATAGAAGATTGTTGAACTACTTCTCAAGAAAATGTGTGCCTCCATCAGAAATCACAGCTCTATGAACTCCAAACTGGGGGAAAATGATTTTCTAGAATAGATTGATTATAGATTTTACATCTGGTGCTTGGGTTGGAATGGCCTCAACCCATTTAGAAACATAATCATAATCAACTAAAATATATTGATAACCACATGAAGATGGGAAAGGTCCCATGTAATCAACTCCCCACACATCGAATACCTCAATCTCTAAGATGGAGTTAAGAGGCATATCATCGTGCCTTGATATTCCTCCAACCCTTTGGCATTTATCACATGCTTTGACAAAATGGTTGACATCTTTGAATAATGTTGGCCAATAGAAACTGACTCGGAGAATCTTAGTTGCAGTCTTCTCTCCTCCAAAGTGACCTCCGTAAGGAGAAGTATGACATTCAGAAATGATTGTAGCAATTTCCTCTTCAACGAAACACCTACAGATGTGTCCATCACTCCCATATTTGAACACCAAGAGATCGTCCCAATAGTAGAACTTTACATCATGGAAAAACTTCTTCTTTTGTTGATATGTCAAGTCCGGGGGAAGCTGTCCTGTAGCAAGAACATTTTCAATGTCTGCAAACCATGGTGTTTGTATGGATGATAAAGCATAGAGTTTCTCAATCAGCAATTGGTCCTCAATAGTCAATAAATCTCTAGCATCTGTAGTCAACCTAGATAGATGATCATCAACTTGTTCTCTATCCCCTTCTTATCCCAAATCACAAGATCAAACTCTTGAAGAAGCAATATCAAATGTATGAGATGAGGTTTGGCATATTTCTTGTTAAGCAAATACTTAATGGCAGCATGATCTGTATGCACAATTACCTTGAATCTTATCAAATACCGTCTGAATTTGTTAAAGACGTACACTATAGCAAGCATCTCCTTCTCGATGGTTGTATAATTGATTTGTGCCTCATCTAAAGTCTTTCTTGCATATTATATGGCATGAAGCTTCTTATCTTTCCACTGTCCAAGAACCGCCCCTACTGCATACTCGCTTGCATCACACATTAATTCAAAAGGAGCACTCCAGTCTAGTGGTTGGATGATTGGGGCTGAAACAAGAGCTTCTTTGAGATTGTTGAAAGATGTATGTCAGTCATCATTGAATATGAATTCAACATCTTTTGCAAGCAAGGAACATAATGGTTTTGCAATCTTGGAGAAGTCTTTAATGAATCTCCTATAGCACCCTACATGTCTAAGGAAACTACAGATATCCTTGACTGAAGAAGGAGTAGATGTCTTCTCAATAGATTCCACCTTAGCCCTGTCAGCTTCAATACCCTTATTAGATACAATCTGGCCTAGTACTACACTGGATTGTACCATGAATTGGAACTTCTCACAGTTTTGTACTAGGTTAACCTTTTTGCGATAGGCTAAGACTAGTGACAAATTGCATAAACATTGATCAAAGGAATATCCGTAAATGCTAAAATCATCCATGAAAATTTTCATTATTTTTCAATAACATCGAAGAAAATAGCCATCATGCAGTGATGAAACGTCGTTGGGGCATTACAAAGACCGAAAAGCATGCGACGGTAAGCAAAGGTTCCATAGGTGCATGTAAAAGTAGTTTTATCTTAGTCGAGAGGGTAGATAGGAATTTGGAAACACCTGGAATACCCGTCCATGTAGCAAAAGTAAGAATGTTTTGCTAGTCGTTCAATCATCAAATCAATAAATGGTAAAGGAAAATGATCTTTGCGAGTTGCTTTATTCAAGCGTCGGTAGTCAATGCACATGCACCAACATGTAACTACACGTGTTTGTATTAACTCATCATTATCTACCTTAATGATAGTTGCACCCCCCTTCTTAGGTACTACATGAATGGCACTAACCCAGTGGCTGTCATTTATAGGATAAATGATACCAACATCTACCAATTTAAAAATTTCCCTTTTAACTACTTCAAGCATGTTTTGATTTAAACGTCTAGGTGGTTCAATAGTAGGTTTAGCATCATCTTCCATGTTTATTCTATGCATGCAAATGGAAGGATGGATGCCATTTAAATCATCAATAGAGTAACCAATGACATCTTTATACAAACGCAATTCAGCAATCAATTTATTTTCTTGTTCATTAGTTAACTCATCATTGATTATGACAGAAGAAGTAGAATCAGAGTCAAGAAATGCATACCTCATCCCTGGTGGAAGGGATTTGAGCTCTACATTTCTCCCATTTATATTCTATTTGGCTTTATCATCAGCAAGTGAAGCGTCTTCATTAATAGAATCTGATTGAGCGATAGAAAGTACTCCTAAATTTTCAGATTCGTTGTTTGTAACTTCATCACCATCACAGTAATTTAATATCAAATTAGAAACATCATGATTTTCCTCCATAATAGAATCAATACAGTCTATAAAATTGAGCTCTTCTACACGTGAAGGTGCCTTCATGACATCATACACAACACTCCATGGCTTCTTCACCAACCCAGAGTGTAAGTTCACCTTCTTAGACATCAACAAGGCATTCGACAGTTCTCAAGAGAAGGGTCTCCCAAAGAGAATGGGATTGGAAGGAGCTTCTACCATGTCTAGCACAACAAAATCACAAGGAATGTAGAATTTATCAATTTTCACTAACACATCCTCCATAATACCTTTGGGATATTTGATGGAATGATCAGCTAGTTCAATGGTCATCTTTGTAGGTTTCAAATCTCCAAGATCTAGCTCCTGCCACAAGGTAGATGGATTGAGACTAATGCTAGATCTAAGGTCTACAAGACCTTTTTCAAACGTGGTGTTACTAATCTTGCAAGGTAGAGTGAAATCTCCCAAGTCATCTAGCTTCTCAGGAAGTCCATTTTGAATAATTGAACTTATTCTTTCAGAAAGCATGACGATTTCAACCTGGTCCACCTTCCTCCTATTGGTGAGGATGTCTTTCAAAACTTGGCGTACGATGACATCTCAACTATAACTTCATCCAGTAGAAGGTTGACATGGAGTTTGTTTAGGATATCCATGAATTTCTTGAACTTTGAGTCCTCCTTCTTATTTGCAAGTCTTTGTGGGAATGGTACATTTGCTTTGTAAGAAGGTGGTACCTAAATTGTACCTTTTCCTTTGTCACCAATAGGGGTTTCAAACTTATCTTCATCAGCAACCTCAACACTCTTCTCCTTGGGTGGAGAAGGTCTTTGGATTTCAGCTTCACTCCTCAAGGTGATAACATTTGCCTGCTGTCTTGGATTGACCTCTGGTTGGCTTGGAAGAGAACTGGATTGGGTGTTCTTTTAATACACCAAGGCCTGCTGGGAAATTAGGTTCTCTAACATCCTTGTATGAGTGGAAATGCCATCCACTTTTTAGAGAGTTGGGCAATTGTGTCCTTCAACAATTTGTCATTTCCCCTGAACTCTTCATTTTTCTATGCTTGAGTAGAAATAAATTTCTCCATCATAGTCTTCAAGGAAGAACTTTGAGGTTGTTGTTGTTGTTGGTAACCCCGGTTGTTGTTGAAACCTGGTGGATTCCCATTTGTTTGCTAGTTGAAATGTTGTTGTTGCTGTCCTTGTTGAAATTTTTAGGCATTTCTTGTGTTCTGGTAAGAGAAATTAGGATGATCTCTCCATCCCAGATTGTAGGTGTTGGAATAGGGATTGTATTGCTTGTTCCCCTGTATCCCAACGACATTCACTTGCTCTTGGTTGTCTTGATTCATATTAGGAGTAAAACAAGTAGAAGAAGTATGTCTGGGAAATCCACAAGCTTCACAAATTACCTCTGATGCTTGAATCTGCGTGGTAGTCATCTTCTCAAACTTGTATGTAAGGGCATCAAGCTTGGCTGCAATCAAATCAACTGCATCAACATTGTGCTTTCCTCCTTGATTTCCAATTGAAGAACCCTGTGTAGAAGATGATTGTGCTTTTCTATCCGATCCCCATTGGCAGTGGTTGAGTGCTATATCTTCAATGATATCATAACCCTCCATGTAAGATTTATTCATTAAAGCTCCATTAGCTGCGACATCCAATGTCATACGGGTATTGTAGAACAGTCCATTATAAAATGTTTGAAGTAGCAACCAATTTGTCAATCCATGGCGAGGGAAAAGGTGTTGCAGGTCCATGAACCTTTCTCATGTGTCATACAAAGTTTCTCCATCTGATTGAGAAAAGTTTGTGAGCTGGTTCCTTAGTTGGGCTGTTCTGCTTGGCGGAAAATAGTTTGTAAGGAAAGCATTTAAAAGTTGATCCCAAAATTTGATGGACTTATTAGGAAGAGATAAAAGCCACTCCTTGGCTCTATCTCTCAAGGTGAAAGGGAACAGATGTAGCCTTATTCCATTAGCGGATACACCATTGATTTTGAAAGTATTCATGTATTCCAATAATTCAGCTACATGAAGGTTTGATCTTCATTAGCGGTACCCCCAAAATGATTTTGCTGAATCATCTACATCATTGATGGAGTAATAGAGAAGTTGTTTGGTTCCATTGTAGGTAGATCAATGGCTCCACAAATATTTGTGGCAATTGGCATGGCAAAGTCTTTCAAAGGATGGTCATCCTCCATGATTAGATCTTCTTGTGTGGCTTCTTTAAAGGATAAAGAAGATGGTGATGATGATGGAACATCCTCTAGTAGTGGTTGCTCTCCTCTTTTTTCTCTTCTTAAACTTGAAAGAGTGCACACAATTTCAGGATCTAGAAAAGAAGATGGTTGAAGACCCCTCTATGAGCGACACATACAACCTGAAAAGCAGTAAGAGATATTGAGAACACAACTAAAAGGTATATGAAAATTCAAAAATGGAAGTGGTGATCTAGTCTCAAATACTAGTTAGCACTTTTTACTCTAATTATATTAACTGTAGCTCCCCTGACAATGACGTCAAAAACTTGTTTGAAGTATTACACTAACGAGTTTCAATCATATGAATGATCTTTTACTCAACTAACCAATTCCTACAAGTATATGGGAGTAGCTATAGTCGAGATCAAACACAAGGAGATTTAGCAATCAATTAAATGTAAGAGTGCTAACTTTCAACAATCTAGACCTTTTTCAAAGAAAAATTTGGTTAATTAAACTAAGATTTCAGAATTAGACTTAACGGTAAAAGGATTACTTAAAGGGTTTGATTTTAGATTTAAAACAATCTTAGACTTAGGATTTCACTAGCACATCATAACATGAAGTAGAAACACAAAATTTAAACAAGATAATCACTTGCTAAAGGAGAGTTGTATGTTATACATCTCCTCTCGGCACAAATATAATGATCCTAACTCAATACAACACTCTCGTGTATGTATTTCGTTTGGATTACAAACACACTCCCCAACTCCATAATTTCCACTCTCGTGGTAAAGGAGGAGTTTCTAAGAGAGTACCTCCTTACTCTCCTACCTATCTTCTTAGATCAAGTAAGAAAGCATAAAACATGCATACATAGTGGCCAACCATACATGCAAGAAGTAAGAAACCGATACTCAAACGGTAGAAAAGAAAGCATTTAGCATTTAGTACAAAATTATCACGTTCCATATATTTTATGATATGGGAGTTACTCTCCTATGTCTAAGAAAAAGAGCCTACTCATCCATGATGATGTATAATAGAAACGATACAAAATTTTCAGAGTTTAAGATGATTTAGAGAAGGAAAAGCTAAGAGAACTAAAGTGTGGCAACACATCCCATTATCACATAGATAACGAGGTGTTACGCGAAAACGTGCGGAAAACACCATAACCACAGATTATCAAAAACACGGGTTAATTAAAACCGATTGCGGAAAACTGATAAACTGTGAAACTATTACTTTCCAGTCCTCATCCTGCACAGAAACATGTCATATAAATATGTACATACACAAGATCTGACACGTGTCCACAGCTCAGGAATAGCTGTCCATCCATCACATGAGTTCACCACCTGTTCATATATACATAAAGGCCCACATCCGGCCAACAACAGGATATACAGATATCATCGAACGATCTTCGTGAAACATCGTCAAAACACTGCCAAGGACCTGAGAGTACAGGGATGACTCTAGACTCTACTACAAAACATCCAAAACAGCAGCATGTCCAATGCTTGCCTTCTACTGCTCCTCAAGCTGCTCGTCCGCAACACCACAACCACGACCACATCTACCTCGACCACCTAAAAAGGGTGTAAACCAGCGGAGTGAGACAATTGAACAATTGTCCCAGCGGGAAACATAGCTCCCCACCGCAACTATAGAACCTCAGCAAGATAAACCATAACAGCAATTATAACATGAGCAGATATATCAGAAGTAGTTATATATATATATATAGCAAGATCATTCTTACCGGCAAGCATACCAGCTGTACTAAAACTTATAACCAGATGTCTTTCAAAGGAACATGACTATCAAGATGAGATATATCAACATGTAACCGGATTATTAGAACAGGGTATAATGCCATATAACCTGATTATCAAGATAAGACTGATTACCACATAACCTGCAAGGTATATCAGAGATATTACACAAACAAGGCCTCAACCAATGTTTCGTATTTGATATGACTAGTAAATACTAAATGGCTGTATTACATTTTATTATGCCCTGAGGATTTGAACCGTACCGTTCAAATCCAACCTTCAGTTACGAAACCCAAGCCGGTGCCATACAAGGTCAATGGGAGAGACGGACTCCACGACCTCCCACCTCATATTCAGTACATGAGTACAACACAAGCAGGACCGCAGTCACATGCTGAAGTGGTATAAGCCACAAGGTTAGCTCCATAGGCTACCCATTCTCTAGCCTGCCTTGGTACAGGTCACAGCGCTAGTAAAACTGAGCCACGGGCCTGATCACCGTGCTCTGAGCCATGAACACATTCATGCTCCATACATCACATATCCTGAGCCATGGGCCTGTTCACCATGCTCTACACACATATCTGAGTCTGCAACTGAAGTTACACTCTTACCTCCTCATTTTCAGGCTAGGAGCAACCTACACATATTCAACAATATGCGCTTCCAGGTTAACCCGTAGGAAAACCTGTTTCACCATCACCAAGTCCTGACGATGATGGATCTATGGCCAGGGCAAACTACATGATGTATTTCACTGTGCTTAATTAGTATCTTTTAGATGGATTGCAAGATTCAACCAAGTTGTATGACATGCAAGGTATAACAGAAAGTAAAGAACATTATATTATGATCTATTCATATCAACCAGATCCATCTTAAGGATCCAACATCACATGTTATCACTTGGCCTCTTGCCAACCATCCAGATCCATCTCAAGGATCATCACATGCCACAGGGTCTCAACCCTTCATCATGCACTGCCATTGTCTCTTAAGGCTCACCTCATCATCATGGGACAGACATATCACATGCATACTCTTATAGAGCAATTATCAAAGTAATGTTACTCATTACATATGTCACATAGCCCTTTCATGGCTAAGTCATCACCTGCAAGGTTAAGGTATGCAATAATTGTAGATTCAACATAAGGAATATGCTCACTATCATGAAAGATCATTCAAGATAATCTAATTACCAACATTACACTTATTTGGTAACCAAGTGTATTAAGTACATCATTAACAAACCATACTGATGCTTACCCTCAATCTCAGGATCATACAAGCAATCAAGGTATATAGGAAACAAATTGAGTATACAGAACCAACACTATTAATAACAAGGTCATTACTATGCCATCAACTGTTGTCATCTGTATCATGAAGCAACCTTTAACATAACTGTCACTTAGCATCATTATTACCAACATTATGATCATTAAACAAACTACTAGAGTAGTTATCATCATTCTCATTATCATTAACAATTAAGCATAAGGGTCACATCATGCATCAATTACATGAGGGCTATCATCATATACATTACTATCATTAGTATCCTTATTATATGTAAGGCATCATATACATTGATGATATCACAAACACTACCATCGTTTATTGGTTTATGTATAAGCATCCACTTCTATCACATGAGGGACCGTCACCAAAGAAACTCATACCCTCACTATAGCCTCACAACCCTCATCTAAAACCAACATGGGTATCGGCCAACCTCACATAACCCTATCGACCATCACCCACTACTACCCTATCGGCCAACACACTCTACTAACCCTATCGATCATCACACTCATGCACATAGGGTAGGGTATCGCCCAACATGGCTATCGGCCATAAGGGTATCGCCCACCATGGTGTCGTCCATTAGGGTATCGCCCACCATGGTGTCGGCCATCAGGGCACATAGCCTATCGTCCAACATAGCACTACTTGGCCCTATCGTCCACCACATGGACAAGGAGATAACTCAACACAAGAGCACCCACTCTATCATCCAACACAAGGACATCCATATCAGCCAACACCATCAGGCCATATCGCCCAACAAGAGAAGGGGTATCGTTCATCTCCAAGGTACTCATCATATCGGCCAACAAACCCTAGCTCACCCTATCGCCCAACACATGGGCAAAGCTATCGGCCAACCTTCAAGAGCACAACATATCGTCCACCAAGGTTCCATGTCGGCCACCAAAGAGAGCACCATGTCGCCCAACATGGTCACCATATCGGCCAACACTCAAGCTAGGTCAACCTATCGACCTCCAACTCAAGGAACTCAAACCCTAAATCATCATATCGGCCAACACAAAGAACACAGGTGTTGCTCAACCCAAGAACACTCATATCGTTCAACTTAAGGACAAGGGTGTCGCCCAACACACCCACAAGGAAGGGATATCGCCCAACCCTAGGTCATCTTCAACCTCCAACACAAAGGAGCACAAACCCTAAAAAAACAAGGTATACAAGGAACCCTAAACCCAAGAGAGGGATATCGGCCACTAAGGTATATAAGCAAGGTGCACAAGAAAGGAACTAAGCTAGTCTACTAACATGTAACAAGGTTAAAGCTAGAGGTAAAAGAGTTAGGGTTAGAAACTATGCAACCCGCCTTAAGCTCCAAGGAAGAATGATGCACTTTGAGCTCCAAGGTTGTCGGCCACCAAAGCTCCAAAGCACTTCAGGGTCCAAAGCTATCGTCCACCAGGCTGCTCCAGGAAGGTGTATCGTCCACCACTTCAGCTCCAAGGAAGTGTATCGGCCACCACTTCAGCTCCAAGGAAGTGTATCAGCCACCACTTTAGCTCCAAGGAAGTGTATCGGCCACCACAAGCAAGGTGGAGAGGGATATCGTGCACTCAAGGTGGAGGAGAGACCAAAGGACCAAAAGAGACTAAGGCAAAGAAAAGAGCTACCAATATAGGAAGAAGGGGAGGAGAAACCAAGGTACAACCATGCTATGTGTCGCCCACCCAAGGGACACATATCCACCAACTCAAGCCACCTCTCAAGCAAGCCATAAGGCACTTGTCCAAGATGTGCACCATGTGTCCACCAACCAAGCCAAGCCATCTGGGCGACACAAACAAGAGCTAATGGGCGACACACCAAGCAACTGGGCGACACACCACCTGCCCTGGGTGACACAAGGCTCAAGCAAGCCCAAACAAGGAACTCCAAGGCCCAAACAAGATCAACTCAGGCCCAAAGGACTCAAACAACAAGCCCAAGCCTTCCTCTCAACCCTAGAGGAAGCAAAGAGGGAAAACATCTCACAAGATGGCAAACTTGCCCACAAAACCCTAAACTTGGGTTATTTGCAAGTAGCCCCTCTAACTCTTCAACAAAGCTCAACAAAACCCTAATCACCACTTAGGGTGATTAGTAAGCACCAAAGCACCAAGATCAAGCAAAACAAACAGGGTAAACCCTAAACGCAGGTCAGGGTCCTTACAGCCATAAACCTCTACAAAAGGATTTCGTCCCCGAAATCCAAAGAGAAAAGCGAGGGATACTTCCTCCTCATCTCTTCCTCAAGCTCCCATGTGGCTTCCTCAACACCACGGTGATGCCAAAGGACCTTCACAAGAACCAGATCCTTTCTCTTCAGCTTCTTGACTCTTCTGTCAAGGATCATCATAGGACCCTCTTGATAAGTCACATCTTTGTCAAGCTCAACTTCAACTGGTTGTATCACTGTTCCTGTATCCGGATGACTTTTCTTCAGCATACTGACATGGAACACTGGATGTAACCTGTGCAACTCTGGAGGCAATTCTAACTCATAAGCCACCTTGCCAACACGTGCTATGACTGAGTAAGGCCCCATATATCTGGGAGCTAACTTACCTTTCCGTCCAAACCTCAGCACACCTTTCCACGGAGAGACTTTAAGATACACCTTGTCTCCCGCCTAGAACTCCAAGGGTCATCGGCGATTGTCTGCATAAGACTTCTGCCTGTCTTATGCCGCTTTCAACTGTTGTTGTATCACCTTGATCTTTTCTGTGATTTGCTGTACTAACTCAGGGCCCAAAAGCTAATATTCACCTGATTCATACCAACACAAAGGAGATCTGCACTTCTTCCCATACAAAGCCTCATAGGGAGCCATGTCAATGCTCCAGTGATAGCTGTTGTTGTAGGCAAACTCTATCAAACTGAGATGTACGTCCCAACTGCCTAGGAACTGCAAAACACAAGCACGAAGAAGATCCTCCAAAGTCTGAATAGTCCTTTCAGACTGTCCATCTGTCTGCGGGTGGAAAGCGGTACTGAACTTCAACTGCGTTCCCATCGCCCTGTGCAACTATTCCCAAAAACGAATTGTAAACTGAGGACCTCTATCAGAAACTATCGTTGCTGGCACACCATGCAAACGAACTATCTCATCCACATATACTCGAGCGAGCTTTTCAGCTGTATATGTGGTCTTCACAGGTAAGAAATGGGCAGACTTCGTCAATTTGTCCACTATCACCCAAATGGAATCATGATTCCTAGTTGTCCTGGGTAGACCAACTACGAAATCCATGGTAACATGATCCCATTTCCACTGCGGTATAGGAAAAGGTTGCAACGTACCTGCCGGCTTCTGATGCTCAGCCTTGACTTGCTGACACACCGCACACCTAGCCACAAACTCAGCTACATCTTTCTTCAAGCCGGACCACCAATACAAGTCCTTCAGACTATGGTACATCTTGGTGACACCTGGATGCATAGCATACATCGACGTGTGTGCTTCCTCGAGCACCAACTTCCTCAGATTATCAGCATCTGGAACCACCATCCTATTATGATAGCAAACCACTCCATCCTCGGACTCATGGAACCCATCACACTTTTCACTGCCAAACTCTGATCTGATTAGCTGTACTGTATCATCCATTTGCTGTGCATCCTTGATCTGCTGTCTCAACGTGGGCTTGATTTGCATCTGTGCTAAAAGTCCAGCTAACGAGGAAACCTTCATCTGTACGTTCATCTGCCGTAAGGAGACTAACATGTCCCGCCTATGGCATACCAAAGAACTCATCTGTGCCTTCTTGGGAGTAGAAGACTTTCTGCTAAGCGCGTCTGCTACCATATTCACCTTACCAGGATGATACTCGATAGTGCAATCATAATCATTGATCAACTCCATCCACCGACGCTGTCACATGTTCAACTCTTTCTGTGAGAAGATGTACTTCAGATTCTTGTGATCTGTAAAGATCTGACACACTTCCCCATAAAGATAGTGTCTCCAAATCTTTAACGCATGAACCACTACTGCTAGCTCCAAGTAATGGGTCAGATAGTTCTCCTCGTGTTTCTTAAGCTGTCGCGAAGCAAAAGAAACCACACGATCTTCCTGCATCAGCACACAACCCAAACCTTTTTTTGGACGCATCACAGAAAACAACATAGCCTTTTCCAGATTCTGGTAAGATCAACACTGGAGCACTGGTTAGCTTTTCCTTCAAACTTTGGAAAGCTTGCTGACATCGATCATTCCAAACAAAAGGTACATCCTTCCTGGTCAACTTCGTCATTGGTAGAGCTATCGAACTGAAGTCCTTGATAAACCTCCGGTAGTATCCTGCTAGACCAAGGAAACTACGAACTTCCGTCGGCGTCTTCGGCTGTTCCCAATCCGCAACGAATTCCACTTTCTTCGGGTCTACTTTGACTCCTTCAGCAGATATCACATGACCTAAGAAAGTCACTTCATCCAACCACAACTCACACTTACTAAACTTAGCATACAACTGATGTTGACGAAGGAGAGTCAACGCTTGAAGAAGATGTTGCTCATGCTCTAGCCGGTTCCGACTATAGATCAAGATGTCTTCTATAAAAACTACAACAAACTGATCTAAGAACGGACGAAACACTCTGTTCATCAGGTCCATGAAAGCAGCAGGTGCATTGGTTAATCCAAACGGCATAACCACAAACTCAAAATGACCATACCTCGTCCTAAAGGCTGACTTTGGTATGTCATCCGCATTTATCCTCAACTGATGGTATCCAGACCGTAGATCGATCTTCGAAAACACTGTAGCACAATGCAACTGATCGAACATGTCATATATCCTCGGCAACGGGTACTTATTCTTGATCGTGACCTTGTTCAACTGTCGGTAGTCTATACACAACCGCATCGAACCATCCTTCTTCTTAACGAACAACACGGGAGCACCCCACGGGGACGTGCTCGGTCTGATGAAACCTTTCTCCAACAACTCTTGTAACTGCTTCTTCAACTCTACCATCTCTGCTGGAGCCATCCTATAAGGTGTCTATGCAATCGGCTGCGTTCCCGGAACCAGATTGATCTCAAAATCGATCTCTCGGGGTGGAGGAACACCAGGAAACTCCTCGGGAAACACATCTGCAAACTCTCGGACCACTGACACTTATTCAAGGTTAAGGCCTTTTGCCTTGGTATCCACAATGGTATCCACAACGTGAGCTAAGAACGCCTCACATCCTTGTCACAACAACCTATCTGCCATCATAGCTGACACCAGACACGTCGGAAGAATCTTCCTATCTCCCTGGAAGATCCACTTCTCTCCAGCAACATCAAACACCGCCTGCTTGGATCCACAGTCCAAAACAACCTTATACTTCTCTAAGGTATCCATCCCAAGGATAACATCGAAACCATGCATATCAAGTGGTATGAGATCCACCTAAATGTTGTGTCCCGAAAAAGATAAAACACAAGATGGACACTCTTCTCGAACCAAAGAGGAACCATCAAGAGGGGTTTCTAGCAACAAGCTATCCTTCTTACAACTAACAGGTAGATGATAGTTTTCAAGCATACTATAGGCGATAAAAGAGTGTGTAGCACCCGGGTCAACCAGAACAAATATAAAGCAAGAAGAAGACATATCAGAATGAAATAACTCCATCTGACCTGTCACCACTCGTGGGTTGACTATCGCCTCCGGCTGATTCATGGCATAGAATCGAGCCGTTGCTTGCTGTCCACGACCTCTGCTCCCTTGAACAGACGATCCAGCTTGAGACGCTTGACCGCGTCCTCGTCCTCTGCTACCACTGGGCTGTGGTCTCTCAGACTTCTGAAAACTCTGCCTCAGTTGCTGCGTCACTTCAACATCTCTATTCGGGCAATTGAACTTCCAATGCCCGACTTGTCCACATAGATGACATGCTCTATTGTCAACTCGTGGCCTAGATGGCCCTGTCACTGCCACCGAAGCTGAGCTGGGCGCCTTAGATGGTGAAGAAACATAACCTTTTCCCTTACTCGGAGACCACTGAGATGGTACACCAGCACTTCTCATCACTGACGGTGCTGAAAACCTGGGCTTCTTGAAGCCACCAAACCTTCGTCCTTGAAACTGAGCAGGTCTTTTAAGAGACACCGACTCTCTTTTCTCCCTTACTGTCCTCTCGATCCGTCGAACTGATTCCACAAACGTAGCAAACCGCTCTCGGTTTTCCAACACAGACACAGGGGTTGTCAACTCAGCACTCAAACCCTTCTCGAAACGTCTGATCCGTTCATCATCTGTCGCCGCCATGTGAGGACAGAACCTCAACAGATCCATAAACTTAGCTTCATACTCGGTGATGTTCATCGTTCCTTGCCGCAACTTCTCAAACTGACTGATCTTCTCATCCAGGTACGTCTTTGGAAAGTATCTGGTGACGAACTCACGCCGAAACACTTCCCAACAGATTACCTCACCAGGCCGCTTCTCTTCCTCGATGGTCCACCAGTGACCAACACTACCCTTCAAAAGGTAGACAACATGCTTTACTTTGTCTGCTTCGGGGATATCGAGGATCCGAAAAGCCTTTTCAAGACTCGTCAGCCACAGATCTGCATCTGCTGGATCAGCCGTTCCAACATAATCCGAAGCTCCGACTCGGCGAAGCCGCCCAAAGGTCTTCCCAATACCCGATGCTTCTCCATGGGGAACCTGTGCTCACGGAGGAGGCACTGGTAATCGCTCAACCATGAGATTCATTGTAGCCATTAACTACCCCATAAGCTGTTGGTAGGCAGGGTGTTCAAGTATGGCTGGGTCTGGTTGGGGGACCTCATGCACCCGATCTTCATGTGCCTGTCCATCTGCTCCATCAACCGATGCAGCACCACTATACTCAGGAGCATGTTCTTCATGGTTTCCAGACATCTTGGCTTTTCTTCTGCTTAGGGCAGAAGATTTTTGTAAGATAACCTGGAAAACTCATAAGAACAGACTCAACCTAGTCCTAGATCCCTGTAGACTCAGCGAACCTAGAGCTCTGATACCAAAACTTGTGGCAACACATCCCATTATCACACAGATAACGAGGTGTTACGCGAAAATGTGCGGAAAACACCATAACCACAGATTATCAAAAACACGGGTTAATTAAAACCGATTGCGGAAAACTGATAAACTGTGGAACTATTACTTTCCAGTACTCATCCTGCACAGAAACATGTCATATAAATATGTACATACACAAGATCTGACACGTGTCCACAGCTCAGGAACAGCTGTCCATCCATCACATGAGTTCACCACCTGTTCATATATACATAAAGGCCCACATCCGGCCAACAGCAGGATATACAGATATCATCGAACGATCTTCGTGAAACATCATCAAAACACTGCCAAGGACCTGAGAGTACAGGGATGACTCTAGACTCTACTACAAAACATCCAAAACAGCAGCATGTCCAACGCTTGCCTTCTACTGCTCCTCAAGCTGCTCGTCCGCGACACCACAACCACGACCACGTCTACCTCGACCACCTAAAAAGGGTGTAAACCAGCGGAGTGAGACAATTGAACAATTGTCCCAGCGGGAAACATAGATCCCCACCGCAACTATAGAACCTCAGCAAGATAAACCATAACAGCAATTATAACATGAGCAGATATATCAGAAGCAGTTATATATATATATAGCAAGATCATTCTTACCGGCAAGCATACCAGCTGTACTAAAACTTATAACCAGATGTCTTTCAAAGGAACATGACTATCAAGATGAGATATATCAACATGTAACCGGATTATTAGAACAGGGTATAATGCCATATAACCTGATTATCAAGATAAGACCGATTACCACATAACCTACAAGGTATATCAGAGATATTACACAAACAAGGCCTCAACCAATGTTTCATATTTGATATGACTAGTAAATACTAAACGGCTGTATTACATTTTATTATGCCCTGAGGATTTGAACCGTACCGTTCAAATCCAACCTTCGGTTACGAAACCCAAGCCGGTGCCATACAAGGTCAATGGGAGAGCCGGACTCCACGACCTCCCACCTCATGGTCAGTACATGAGTACAACACAAGCAGGACCGCAGTCACATGATGAAGTGGTCTAAGCCACAGGGTTAGCTCCATAGGCTACCCATTCTCTAGCCCGCCTTGGTATAGGTCATGGCGCTAGTAAAACTGAGCCACGGGCCTGATCACCGTGCTCTGAGCCATGAACGCATTCATGCTCCATACATCACATATCTTGAGCCATGGGCCTGTTCACCATGCTCTACACACATATCTGAGTCTGCAACCGAAGTTACACTCTTACCTCCTCATTTTCAGGCTAGGAGCAACCTACACATATTCAACAATATGCGCTTCCAGGTTAACCCGTAGGAAAACCTGTTTCACCATCACCAAGTCCTGACGATGATGGATCTATGGCCAGGGCAAACTACATGATGTATTTCACTGTGCTTAATTAGTATCTTTTAGATGGATTGCAAGATTCAACCAAGTTGTATGACATGCAAGGTATAACAGAAAGTAAAGAACATTATATTATGATCTATTCATATCAACCTGATCCATCTTAAGGATCCAACATCACATGTTATCACTTGGCCTCTTGCCAACCATCCAGATCCATCTCAAGGATCATCACATGCCACAGGGTCTCAACCCTTCATCATGCACTGCCATTGTCTCTTAAGGCTCACCTCATCATCATGGGACAAACATATCACATGCATACTCTTATAGAGCAATTATCAAAGTAATGTTACTCATTACATATGTCACATAGCCCTTTCATGGCTAAGTCATCACCTGCAAGGTTAAGGTATGCAATAATTGTAGATTCAACATAAGGAATATGCTCACTATCATGAAAGATCATTCAAGATAATCTAATTACCAACATTACACTTATTTGGTAACCAAGTGTATTAAGTACATCATTAACAAACCATACTGATGCTTACCCTCAATCTCAGGATCATACAAGCAATCAAGGTATATAGGAAACAGATTGAGTATACAGAACCAACACTATTAATAACAAGGTCATTACTATGCCATCAACTGTTGTCATCTGTATCATGAAGCAACCTTTAACATAACTGTCACTTAGCATCATTATTACCAACATTATGATCATTAAACAAACTACTAGAGTAGTTATCATCATTCTCATTATCATTAACAATTAAGCATAAGGGTCACATCATGCATCAATTACATGAGGGCTATCATCATATACATTACTATCATTAGTATCCTTATTATATGTAAGGCATCATATACATTGATGATATCACAAACACTACCATCGTTTATTGGTTTATGTATAAGCATCCACTTCTATCACATGAGGGACCGTCACCAAAGAAACGCATACCCTCACTATAGCCTCACAACCCTCATCTAAAACCAACATGGGTATCGGCCAACCTCACATAACCCTATCGACCATCACCCACTACTACCCTATCGGCCAACACACTCTACTAACCCTATCGATCATCACACTCATGCACATAGGGTAGGGTATCGCCCAACATGGCTATCGGCCATAAGGGTATCGCCCACCATGGTGTCGTCCATTAGGGTATCGCCCACCATGGTGTCGGCCATCAGGGAACATAGCCTATCGTCCAACATAGCACTACTTGGCCCTATCGTCCACCACATGGACAAGGAGATAACTCAACACAAGAGCACCCACTCTATCATCCAACACAAGGACATCCATATCGGCCAACACCATTAGGCCATATCGCCCAACAAGAGAAGGGGTATCGTTCATCTCCAAGGTACTCATCATATCGGCCAACAAACCCTAGCTCACCCTATCGCCCAACACATGGGCAAAGGTATCGGCCAACCTTCAAGAGCACAACATATCGTCCACCAAGGTGCCATGTCGGCCACCAAAGAGAGCACCATGTCGCCCAACATGGTCACCATATCGGCCAACACTCAAGCTAGGTCAACCTATCGACCTCCAACTCAAGGAACTCAAACCCTAAATCATCATATCGGCCAACACAAAGAACAAAGGTGTTGCTCAACCCAAGAACACTCATATCGTTCAACTTAAGGACAAGGGTGTCGCCCAACACACCCACAAGGAAGGGATATCGCCCAACCCTAGGTCATCTTCAACCTCCAACACAACGGAGCACAAACCCTAAAAAAAACAAGGTATACAAGGAACCCTAAACCCAAGAGAGGAATATCGGCCACTAAGGTATATAAGCAAGGTGCACAAGAAAGGAACTAAGCTAGTCTACTAACATGTAACAAGGTTAAAGCTAGAGGTAAAAGAGTTAGGGTTAGAAACTATGCAACCCGCCTTAAGCTCCAAGGAAGAATGATGCACTTTGAGCTCCAAGGTTGTCGGCCACCAAAGCTCCAAAGCACTTCAGGGTTCAAAGCTATCGTCCACCAGGCTGCTCCAGGAAGGTGTATCGGCCACCACTTCAGCTCCAAGGAAGTGTATCGGCCACCACTTCAGCTCCAAGGAAGTGTATCGGCCACCACAAGCAAGGTGGAGAGGGATATCGTGCACTCAAGGTGGAGGAGAGACCAAAGGACCAAAAGAGACTAAGGCAAAGAAAAGAGCTACCTATATAGGAAGAAGGGGAGGAGAAACCAAGGTACAACCATGCTATGTGTCGCCCACCCAAGGGACACATGTCCACCAACTCAAGCCACCTCTCAAGCAAGCCATAAGGCACTTGTCCAAGATGTGCACCATGTGTCCACCAACCAAGCCAAGCCATCTGGGCGACACAAACAAGAGCTACTGGGTGACACACCAAGCAACTGGGCGACACACCACGTGCCCTGGGCAACACAAGGCTCAAGCAAGCCCAAACAAGGAACTCCAAGGCCCAAACAAGCTCAACTCAGGCCCAAAGGACTCAAACAACAAGCCCAAGCCTTCCTCTCAACCCTAGAGGAAGCAAAGAGGGAAAACATCTCACAAGATGGCAAACTTGCCCACAAAACCCTAAACTTGGGTTATTTGCAAGTAGCCCCTCGAACTCTTCAACAAAGCTCAACAAAACTCTAATCACCACTTAGGGTGATTAGTAAGCACCAAAGCACCAAGATCAAGCAAAACAAACAGGGTAAACCCTAAACGCAGGTCAGGGTCCTTACATAAAGGTGTAGCCCAAGAAGAGTAGAATTCAGCTTTGGGATGAAATTACACTGCTAAAGCTGCTCCAAACTGGACAAACTTCCCTCCCGAGAAGCTTGGTGAAGTTCTGCTGCACCTTCAGAGAAGAAAATGGAGAAGAAGAGAAGAAGAATGGAGGTTCTTTGGCAAGAAACACCTTCTTCCACCCAAAATCGCCCTCTTTTGTTCTAGATCTCCTCTTGGATGAAAAAAATTCAAAATGCAACCAGTGATAACTACTCCCTTTGTTGGTTCTCTCTTTAAAAATGAGAGGCGTCATTTTTCAGATTTTGCTTAAATTGATAGTGACACAACGTGTCTTCCTTCAGATGCGTCGTGTTCCGGTCTTCAACAGTTGATCCAAGTGAAAGGCACACAACGTGTCTGAATTAAAACACGCAACGTACGTTACCAAAAACATACAATCGACTCTGAATTCCTAGGTACACACCGTGTCTTTGGTGGACACACCGTGTACTTTTTCTCTTCAGCTGGATGCATGGCTAACTAGAGTCGTGCACACCGTGTCTTAATTCAGACACGTCATGTGTGATGCTATTTCAACAGAATAAGGACTCTGAATGGTCTGCAAAGTGTGGAGAAACTTCAATGATGTTAGAGTTGAGTTGGGCCATATCCAATTTGACATTTTTTAAGTATATCTACAATACACATCATGCGATAAGCAAAATAACAAAAAGGAGGCAAGAAGAATATGAATAGAGGCTAAATGGAAACAAAATGAACTAAATTTGTGTGTGAAAATGTGTAGGAAATTGTTGTGAAATGCACACAATACTAAGGTAGGGTATCAGCCACCACACTTATATCGGTTTATCATCACTTGTTATCGAGCTCAACACCTCAATGAGAGGGTGTCGGCTAAGGCCCAACAAAGGATATCGGTCCAGAGGTGCATGAGTGTATCAGTTATACCATCTCTTAAGGTATCGACCTCACTATCCCTTAGGGTATCGACCTCACCCATTATCTAGGGTATCATCCTACCCACTTGACTAGGGTATCGACCTACCCACTCGACTAGGGTATCGACCTATATATCCCTTTGTGTATCGGTCACATAGGTCTCTATATAATATTAGCCATTAGGGTTGGTTGTATCGGTTGAACCTCTAGGGAGATGTTTCCCTCACCAACTCTAGGTGTATCAAATTAGGGTGTATCAGTTTACAAAGTGTGTTGGATTACACATGCATCAGATTAGGGTTACCCATGTCAACTTCCACACTCAACTAGAAGCATGGAAACTCAACACTCTTCCTCCCAAGGCATCACTAGATCCTAACAAGCCACATCATAAGAGGCGTATCAATTTACACAAGAGAATATCGTCTTAGCATATCAGTTTGCATGCTTGTCAGTTTAGCACATCATATCGGTTTTGTCATCTTCTACCTCAAGTTGATGATACTAACAAGGCAAAAGAAAAGAGTAACTTATGGCAGCAACTTAACAAAGTTTCATCCTCAAAACTGAACACAAGGCTACCAAGAAAAGCTACTAGCAATCAAGAGATAACGAGCTAAAGATAACTAGCAAGGTAACAAATAGAAAGGTAATAATAACAAAGTAGGTTTAGAGTTATATAACCTGCCTCAAGAACGACCACCAAGTTGTAAGCTCAAAGGTTAAGCTCCAAGCTTCCCAAGCTCAAGGTAGAAGAAGATCCTCCTAACTCGACCTCCACCACACCTCTAAGAAGGAGGATAGAACTGAGGTTAAGGGATAGAAAAAGAGAATAAAAGAAGGTACCAAGGTCCATGGCTGAGAAGAAGAAAGAAGAAGAGAAGGAAAGCTAGAAAGCCATGGCTTACCAAGGAAGAAGATGAAAGAGAGAAGCACAAGCTCTTGGCTCGCTCGCCAAGCTCCAAGGGAGAGTGCTGTTCAAGATCAAGGTCAGCCACCAAGGAGAGCAAGCAAGGATTGCTAAAAGGATTCTCTTACATGAGAAGGAAGATGTATATATACATGGTCAGAGAGAGAGAGAGCAAGGGGAAGGTGTCACCATCTTAGGACCCTAGAAGACACTTGTCTAAGAAGAAGGGACACATGCCACACCATGCAACAAGGTGATATGACCTAAGTCTCACCAACTTGGTCACCTTCCTAGGTCATGGCCGTTACACACCTCCTCCTTCCTTCACAAACTGATATGGATGAAACCCCATGTCACAAACGGATATAACACTCCTTTAGAGTCACCACAACCTGATATGGTGATCCTTAAGATGCCACCAAACCAATAGGATGTCCCTCAAGACATCCTCAAATGATACCAAGCCTCCTCAAGGTAACAACAAACTGATACAATGCCTCACCAAAGCTCTCAAGCCTGAGACAACACTCTTATGAGCAAAACATACCTCAAACATGTGCCCAAAACATCACCAAGGATGTCACCACTCAACCAAGGCCAAAACAAAGAGCCCAACACTTCCTCTCTCCTCTAGATGATGCCAAGAGAGAAGAAACACTCTAGAGGTGGCAAACTTACACATCAACCTTTACTCTGGGTAAATTGCAAGTGTGTACCAAAACCTCACCACAAAGTACAAACATCAAGAAACAAGCTCAAACAAGGAACACAAACCTCCAACATGTCCTAATTACACATTAGATGATTAGATCAAGGAGCTAAGCAACTCACTTAAGCAAAACAAATAGGGTTAGCCCAAAACGGTCAGGGTCCTTACAACATGTGATGGTAGGAAGCTTCACAATGAATTATTCCCGACGGATATTGAGAGACCGTTGTTAGGGGTGAAGTTGCTTGGAGGATCTGTTAGCAGAGATAATTTTTTTATTGAGAGTTTGGCTATGGTGAGGGCTTCTATGGATGTTAATTTGATGCACCTTCTTTCTTAGTTGGGTGATCCCCAGAGTGAGCTTCTTTTGCTCCGATCGTGTATGGGCTTTGCCAAACTTTTATTTGGTTTAAGGACTTGTCAACCGATGTACATGGAGGAGGCATGGTTTAGTAGAGGCTTATGAGGGTGTATTGAAGACATTGTAGTTTGTGGAGGTCCCTTTTTTGGAGATCTCCAATGGAGGGTGGCTTTAGTGCCCATTCGACTTGGTGGCTTGGGACTATATTCAGCAATTGAGGCTTCCTCATACGCTTTTGTGGCATCTAGGGCTCAATCTTAGGCGCTTCACGATCACATGTTGAGATGTAGCGAGATTCACAATATGGATTATGGCTTCGATTATACTCTAGATCGTCTTCGTGCATGATTCCCTCCTTCGACCTTAGTTGTTTTTATAAAAAGACACCATCCCCCCAAAGGCGCAAAATGCTTTGGCGAATGCTCATTTTAGGAAAATAATTGAGGACATGAAGGTAAGTTTGACATGACTGTTAGATAGAATGTAGTTTTTGGGTGTCTGTAAGCTAAACATGCTCAGAATTTTCTCATTTCTGTTCCTATTGATGGACTTAGTTTACACATGTTACCAGTGGAGTACCGTAGTATCCTCAAATATCGTCTCATGATTCCTTTATTTTTAGCTGATGAGATATGTTAAGTAACATCCTTGACCTGGGTTATGTGTTAACCCTAGATGTTTTGCCTAATAAGGTTGAGTAGATACTTAATCTAATCTTGGGAAAAGTAATTAGGGCTCATGAGAAACTTATGTTTCAATTTTAGTCCTGTTTGAACAATGTTGAAGCAATGTTTGCTTATTTTGGACTAAAGTGCAAATTACCCTAGTTGAGGGGTTAAATTGCAAATGTTGCATGATAAGATGTTCCTCTGATTTTGAAACATCATAATAATGAATATGATGTAGTGGTATGGTTTTCACAAGCTTGGGCACCAACATTAAGCTTGTAAAGCAATCCTTGTACATTAAAACCTAGTTTTGGTGTAATGTGCAATTTACCCAAAACCTAGGGTTCAATATGCAAATTACCACTTCAAAAAGGTCCCTAATGTTTCTTGGCATATTTTAGAGAAAATAAAATGAGAGGGGTGCCTAATTTGAATTAAGTTGGAGGAGAGAGAATCTTGATATTAAAATAATCAAGATTTAATCCTAAGTGAAACCCTAATTTAATTTAGGGTAAAAATGAATGTATTAATTAAAGGGGATTCAACCAAAATTAAAATGGTTGGATTAAGATGTGTGTGGATGAGTTAAAATCCTTGCAAAGGCACGAGCATATCCTAAGGAGGTGAAATTCCACTCACCATTATAATAAGAAAAAGAATTTCCACTCAAATATGGATATTCTTATTATAAGGGTTAAGGTGCTTAATTTCTTTTCCCTTAATTCATGGATAATGGAAGGGAACTAGGTGGGGATAGATATGCCCTTGCATGCAAGAAACCAAGGGGGAATTGGTGGCAACAATTTTGGAATTAAAAGACTTTTATAAAGAATTTTCTCTCTCATCAATTTTCTTATAAAAGTACCTTTTCCAAGCCAAAACCAAGGCTTTTTCGGATTCCTTTCTTTCCCCTTGATTGGAAAACGACCAAGGAGCTGTGTAGGTGCAGGAGGACGACCCCCCCAACCTGTTGGTAAGGTTCTTGACCTCCTTTCACCTTGAATCCATGGTGAAAATAAAAAATCAATGCATAAATTCTTCATATCTCGATCCCCTCTTCAATTCTAACCAATTCTTTTCACTCAAAGCTTGGGGACGACCCTTGGAATAGTGAAAGGAGTTGCATCCACCATTGTTGTTGTGATCTTGGAGATTTGGAGCTCAATTGGAGGTGGGTTTTATAACTTGAACCCTTAATTTTATTATTACAATCAATTCCTTATCAATTGGTGATCAATTCTACATTTCTGAAATTAAGTTTGGTTGATTGATGCAATATCCATGGAAATCACAGTAGATTTCGTGAGTTTGGAGCTTGATTATGATGACATCATCATAAGCACACACCTACCCAAATATCTAGGGCAAACCGTTTCAATGTTGGGACCAAACGGTTTCACCAAACCGTTTGGTGACCAAACGATTTGCAAACCGTTTGGTGGTTTGGGTCCGAAACCGTTTGGGATGGTTGACCATTTGAGATGGTTGACCATTTGAAGATATATGCTTTGGTTCTTGTATTTTGATCCAATGGTTTCAATTGGTTTGATCTTGAAGGTTTCAATTGTGAATGATTACTTAATTGCAAACCCTAATCGACTAAGTGCTGAATTTCTAATTGATTGAGATATTGGTTTGGGTTGATTGACCCAAACGGTTTCAAAACCATTTGGGGATCACCCAAACGGTCTCAAGACCGTTTGGGGGTCACCCAAGACCGTTTGGAGGTCTAGGGTTAAGTATGTCTAAGTGTTTGAAGATCCAAAGATATGGTATCAACCCTAATCGGCTAAGTGCTGATTTTGCAATTGAATAAGTTGATGGTTTGGGTTGATTGACACAAACGGTTTCAAAACCATTTGGGAATCACTCAAACGGTCTCAAGACCGTTTGAGGGTCACCCAAGAACGTTTGGAGGTCTAGGGTTGAGCATGGTTGGGTATTTTATGATCCAAAGATACCAAATTGAATTGCAATTAAGTGCTGATTTGATAATCTGTCCAATGGTCCAAAACCCTAATTGGATGTCATGGTTTTTGATGATGGAATGGAAAAACGGTCTCAAGACCGTTTGGAGATCAACCAAATGGTCTCAAGACCGTTTGGTGATCATCCAAGACCATTTGAGGTCAGATCACATCATGTGATGATGATAGTTCATTGATTTCAATTGATTTGATTCCACAATGTCAACCATTGATGGATCCTCGATTTCAAACCCTAAGTGATGGTTTCTTGATTATCAAACCTAGTTCAATTGGGTTCAAAATCCTAAATTGAAGGTCTAATTGAGTGGTGATCCAGTGGTCCAATTGATGAATGCTTTAGTGATTCAATTTATAATTGGTCCATGGATTGAAACATTGAATCGATTGAGTGTTGAAGTACCTTTTTGGTCCATGTGGTTTTGAGAAGGTTTGGACCAAACGGTCTCAAGAACGTTTGGGTCCAAATGGTCTCAAGAACATTTGAGTCCAAACGGTCTCAAGACTGTTTGGGACCAAACGGTCTCAACACCGTTTGGGACCAAACGATCTCAAACCGTTTGGAGACCCAAAGTGCAAACGGTTTCAATACCTACTTTGTCCAATTGGTTTCAAGTATAACTTGTTCAATTGATTTTCAAACAATTGATGTATGAGAACCAAGATCATTGAGGGTCTAAGTAATTAACTTTGTGAAGATCAACATTGTTAATCCATTTGAACATCTCATGTAATTGAAGGTTCAATATGGTGAATCTATTTAGATACTTAATGCAATTGACGATTTCAATGGTTAACCCAATTGATCACTTTTTGGAATTGAAAGTTTAATTGTTCAATCATTTTAAATTCCTTATATAATTGATGGTTTAATTGACTAGACCATTTGGACATCTAATATGATCAAAGGTCAACCAACTATGTGATTAATAAAGATGTAGACCCATGATGATTGTGAAGGTTAACCCTAGTTATGTGTACTCAAGTGAAGAGTTGACCTAGATTTATCTTGGAGTAGTTAACTGTAGCAACCGTCTCGTGAAAACAAGATTAACTTAAGCGGAAGCGAATTATTTGCAGCGGATTACTGAAAATCACTAAAAAATAAAACTTTTTGCAAAGCGATCCATACATAGGAAATCTTTCCCATCAAGAAACATTGTATAACATTTACATTCTGGTTCAAACGTACATAACATGTACCATCTCTTTTCAGAGATTACATCATCAATTGTATTATAAACATTATATACAGACAATATACAAATCTCGAGGCATCAAGCCAAAACCTTAGATTGATTCATAAAACACTGACTAAAAACTCTGAGGACCTGACAGTACAGAGACGACACATAGGACTTTCTAACTACATAACTTGACAGGTAGTATCTCCACCTGAGATATTACTGTTGTCCTTGCTGTTACAGCTGCTGTCCATTCCCTGCAATGGGATTCTGCTTCTTTGTCCGCGACCCCTAAAAAGTTGGATCCCACAGGGGTGAGACAATTGTAAATTGCCCCAGCGGGAGATATAACTCTCTGTCAAAACATTGCTATAGCAGTTTATTAAAATAAACTGAGCAGAAGGATTTATATATATTTAATCAACAGCAGGTAAGTCACTTGTATGAACAAAGTGAAGTAATCTCCTTTTTCAAGGATAAAATTGCATCTACTCATGGTAGACTCATAGTTCATCCATCTACTTGTAATGAATACAACAAATATGAACAACATCAATGAAATATAGATATATAATAGAAATGTAACATCAGCCAATGAATTTCCATATTCAATCCTTAAGCAAACATGCTATTTGGCTGATTTCATTTTACAAACACACTTATGCCCTGAGGAGATGAGGTATACTGCTCATGCTCCAACCGGCCACTGCGAAGTCGAAATCGGTACCATACAAGGTCAATGGAGGAGCCGGATTCCCATGACCTCCCACATCTCAGTCAGCGCGAGATCACATGCAGTCAATCTTATGTCTTTTCTAAATATAGCTTTCCAGAGTATACTGGCAGCTTCTCTATCAGAGTTACAGTGGCATGCTGCATTCTCTTCACGATCATGAGATTTCGTGTTTATCTCCACCGATCCGGCATTAACATTATTGGGAGATGTGTACGACATATAACCCAATCATCGGGAGATTCAAGATACATCCATCCCGGTACATATAATGAAGGATTGAGAGATTTAATGTTTATCTCACATCAATTCCTCCATTAGGGCGTAAGGATATTCGTGCCCATAACCCCCACATACTCAAAAGTATGCCCTCGGGGTTTTTCCGCGGAACACCCATTTCACCATCACCAAATTGCTGACGATGATGGATCTATGGTCAGGGCTCTACATGATATGATTTCACTTGATTAATTAAGTATATTAGCATATTATTTTAGCATCAGTCAAGTTCTCAAACATAACTTATTAGAACAATGCTATAAAGAAACATGTATTACTTTCATCAGATACTTATCAGCCTTTCAAAGACCTTGGGAACTCAGTCCCTCATTTCAAAATTGGGAATTCTCATCCCTTCACATTCTCATCACCATAATCATATGGTTCTGGGTATTCAAACCCTTAACTCATCATTGAGTACCATTACCATTTATTAGGTAACTATCACCTTCAGGTCATCTGACCAAGGCATTCATGATACTTGTTACACAAGCATCACACCTGGCTCCCAAGGCCATTAAACAACTTGTCACCTCTCACTAGGAAACAAATATTCACATGGCTCACAAGGACATGAGATATCTTGTCACCTCTTTCTAGGTAACAACTTACTCATATGACTCACAAAAGTCCATGCACATTTGTTACTTTTATTAAGCAACAACAATATCAAGGCACAAAAGGCTAGTCAACATTTATTATATAAATGTCATAGCTCAAACTAGCTATATACATCATCTCATAATATCTGTATGGTTATTAGGCATGATAACATTCATACAAGATATTCATCACATCATGTGACACAATAGTAACACCATTATTCCTTTACCAGGAATTAGGGTTTACTATCAAATAGGAATTTTCATTCCCTTTGCCCAAATTAGGGTTAGGGTTCCCCATTTCTCATTAATAAAGATTTCATGATCTCATTATCTATCCAACCCTTAATTCATTATTCCATACCTCTGGGGCATTCAATAATATCATATTTGATTATTCTAGAACATTACTTTCATCATATAGCATTAATGATCATCAACTCAAGGTATGAGTTCATTTCTCATCCTCATCATAGTATGACTATATCATACTCATCATTTGGGCTTAACCCCATTCTCAAGGTACATTAATTAACACTCATCAAAGTGCAACAACTCATTACATTTCATTGTAATAGTTGCATAACACACTTCATATGTTTCTTACCCAATTACATTGGAATTGGAGTATATCAAGGTATATAAACCCTGGGGTGCTGAATGTGATAACTATCATATCTTGATGTATCACTTTCTCATCATTTAAAACTCTCTTGATTTAACCAACTTATCTTGTATTAAGGTATTTCCCTCTTAATACATTCCATTACTAAACTCTCACCTTTAGCATATAATACATAGGCCACACATTAGAATTGTCCAACTATCTTTAATGATATGGACTTGTCAAATGGTAAAGAAATTGCTTACAATTAGGTTGCATATAATCAACCACATGAAATGTTTCACCTTTATAAGGTCATTCCTTCTATCTCATCATTAGGGTTTCCTTATACCCTTACTTAAAGTTAGAATATGATTCATTGTCATACTGCCTAGGATTGGGGCTTTATGCATTATGACTTCATATTAGAGTCTCATATACCTGCACCCTACATGGGGCCTCTCATCACAACATAGCATTTGAACATCATGTGGTGTTAGTACTTAGTCAGGGTTTCTCATGGAATCACCCTCAACTAGGGTTTCTCATGGATTCACCCTCAATTAGGGTTTCACATGGAATCACCCTCAACTAGGGTTTCTCATGGATTCACCCTCAATCAGGGTTTCACATGGAATCACCCTCAACTAGGGTTTCTCATGGATTCACCCTCAATTAGGGTTTTACATATCATTTCCCTAAATTGGAGTTTCACACATCACTACCCTGGATTAGGGTTACATCCTCACCCTGGGTTAGGGTTACATTTAGAATTGCCCTCAATTAGGGTTAGAACTTCAATAGCCCTATTAATTAGGGTTTATGTACATGATTAGGGTTTCATGATCTCTCTTCTTAAGGATCATACCCTTGATCACCACATGAATCATATTCATGTTATGAATTCATGTTAACATCTTCTCAACTTGATTAGGTCATATCAACCCTTCAATCAAGTACATACAACTATGATTAACATAGTGTACCAAGTCATTGATCCTATCTCAATTAGGGTTCATCCCTTAATTGGCATTAATCACTCAGGTACTATTAGGGTTTCAACATTTGTACCTTCATTGATTATCATTACTAATCATCATTGGATCAATGGATCATTCATCATGTTTAATTCACAAGAGATTCAATCACATTGGACCTTCATTTCATAAGGTATCCAATTGAATTGACCAATTGAATCTTCAAATACAATAGGTGTCCAAGTGGATTAACCAATTGAATCCTCAATCAACCTTGACTACTTGAGCCCCAAACGGTCTTGGTCTTTCAAAGTTCAAATGGTTTGAAACCGTTTGGTAAAGGTGCACACTCAAGACCGTTTGCTAAAGTAGTAGGTGAAGACCGTTTGCCCAAGTTTGACTTTTGAAACCGCATGGGCACAAACGGTTTGGGATCGTTTGGTCCCAAACAGTCTTGAGACCATTTGGACTCAAACGGTCTTGAGACCAGTTGGTCCAAACCTCCTCAAAACCGAATGAACCAAATATGGTCTCAACCAATTGAATTGGATTAGGGTTTCCAATGTTGATTCCTTCAATCATTGAATTCATGGAACCAATCACCAACTGGACCTATCCTCATACTTTAATTGAGTTAAATAGGTCAACCTTAAACTGATTTGACCCTCAATTTATTATCAATTAGGGCTTGAATCAATTGAATTAGGGCTTGAAATCGATAATCCGTCAACTCTAATCAATGCAAGATTAGTTACTTTGAAACCATTAAATCATCATCCGAATTGAACATGACCTGACCCCAAACAGTCTTGAGGTCATTTGGATGACCACCAAATGGTCTTGAGACCGTTTTACCATGTTAACATCAAAATCCAAGTCAACCAATTAGGGTTTGGATCATTGGATTGATCACCAAATCAGCAATCGATTACACTCTAACTTAGTATCTTTGGATCTTCAATTGCTTAACCATACTCAACCCTAGACCTCCTAATGGTATTGGGTGACCTCCAGACGGTCTTGATACCGTTTGGATGATCTCCAAATGGTATTGAGACTATTTGGCTCATCCAACCCTTGGATTCTAGTGAAAAATCATTAGGGTTTGAGCTATTGAGTTGATCATCAAATCAACACTTAATCGCAAAGTGATTTGGTACCTTTAGACATTCAATTGGTCAACCATGCTTAACCCTAGACCTCCAAACGGTCTTGGGTGATCCCCAAACGGTCCTGAGACCGTTTGGGTGATCCGCAAACGGTTTTGAAACCGTTTGGGCCAATCAACCCAAAGTATCAACTCATTCAATTGTAGAATAAGCACTTAGCCGATTAGGGTTTATACCATATGTTTGAATCTTCAAATACTTAACCATACTAAACCTTGGACATCCAAATGGTCTTGGTTGACCTCCAAATGGTATTGAGACCGTTTGAGTGATTCCCAAACGGTCTTGAGACCGTTTGGGCTAATTAACCCAAAAAGTCAAATCAATCAGGTTAAAAATCAACACTTAATCCAATTAGGGTTTGCCTAATTGATTAGCCTTCAACTCATAATTCCTTTGGAACTAATCCATAAAATTTGGTGGGTTATCAACCAACATAATTAGGAACAGGATTATCAAACGGTCAACCCTTGGTCAACTCCCCCAAATGGTTTTGAAACTGTTTGGTCTCATGCGATTTGATAAAACAATTTGCTTCTAAATGGTTTGAAACCGTTTGCTCCCAAACGGTTTGGGAAACCGTTTGGGCTTCCCAAACAAGATCATTTGCCTTATATATTTAGAGAGGTGTGTTCTTATCATCTTCAACCTCTGAACTCACAAAACCTACTGTGGTTTCCATGGTAATTGCATCCATCAACCAAATCAATTATTGTAAATGTAGAAAAGATCATTATTTGGTATGGAATTGAATGCAATAACAAAATCAAGGGTTCAAGTTATAAAACCCGCCTCCAATTGAGCTCCAATTATCCATGCTCACAGAAACAATGGTGGATGCAACTCCTTTCACCATTCCAAGGCTCGTCCTTAAGGTTTGAGTGAAAAGGAATGGTTAGAATTGAAGAGGAGATCGAAATAGGAAGAAATCATGCATTGATTTGTGATTTCCACCATGAAATCGTGATGAACCAAGGTAAAGTAGCTTACCAACAGGTTGGGGGTCGTCCTCCTGACCCTCACAAGCTCCCTTGGTCGTTCCCCAAGCAAGGAGAAGAAGTGGGGTCGAAAAAGCCTTCCATTTGGCTTGTAAAAGGTTCTTTTATAAAAATTCAATGAGAGAGAATGTACTTTGCAAAAATCCAATTAATCCCAAAAATGTGGCCGCCTATTCCCCCTCATCTTCCTTAGGGACGAGGCTATCTTATTTGCCTCTTATACCTATCAATTATCCATGATTTAAATAAAAGAAAATCAAGCACCTTAAATCATATTATATTAATATCCATATGTGAGTGGATATTTCTTTTTCTTATAAAATTGTGTGTGAGTTATCCACTCCCTTGGATATTTTCGTGGTCATTGCAAGGCTAAAGGACGTCACACACACATATGAATCCAAACATTTTAATTTTGGTTGAAAGCCCTTTAATTAATACATTTATTTTTGCCCTAAATCAAATTAGGGTTTCAATTAGGATTAAATCTTGATTGTTTTAATATCAAGATTCTCTCTCCTCCAACTTAATTCAAATGAAGTGCCCCTCTCGTTTTCTTTTCTCTACTTGATGAAAAGAAACATTAGGGACCTTATTGAAGTGGTAATTTACATATTGCACCCTGGGTTTTGGGTAAATTGCACATTACACCAAAACTAGGTTTTCATGCACATACATTGCTTTATCAACTCTTTCTTGGTATTCAGGCTTCCATAAGCCATACCTCAGCATCATCTTCACTCTCATGATGCTTCAACTCATGAGGAACATATTATCATGCACAATTGCACTTAAACCCCTCAACTTGGGTAATTTGCACTTTAGTCCAAAACAAACAAAACATTGATTTCAACAATGTTCAAAAAGGACTAGAATTGCAACATAAGTTCCTCTTGAGCCCTAACTACTTTTCATAAGATGAGATTAAGAATTTAATCACCTTTCTTAATCAAAACACCTAGGGTTAGAGTATAACCCAAGTCAGGGATGTTACAAATTATAAACCCCTAACAAGGATTTCATCCTCGAAATCCAGATAAAGGAAGATAGATGTATTTCATTCATCATACTATCTAGTATTCACATATCATATACTTATTATGGAGACACCATCAAACTTTGATCAGCACAAGGTGTTTCTATACAAGATTCTCATAGAATCAACACACAAGGCACATGCTCCACTGTTCCTCATAATTGACTATAAAGTCGACTTTGTGTCAAATAACACTTTTCTTGTTTAGAGAAACATCATACATTCTTTATTAATATCATGTTTATGCAGAGCATAAACACCTAACATATGATGTTCATATTGTTTTATACATTCATACTAATTTCACAGTTGACCACTCCATGTAGCCAATCTAAACTGTCAGATATATCTCAGATACCAGAATGTTTCACCTTGGTATCTATCACATGTACATGTTGGAAACACATCATATATATCTCTTCTTTTCATCTTGAAACATTAATTGTTTCATATGTCCTCATCTTAATACCAAAATCCAAGATAACTGATACTTTTCTAAGTATCCATCACATGAACATATTTATCTTATGCACATCAAGTGTCCTAAGACCCACTTGATTTCCATGTCCCTGAAAGGAAAGAAAACAAGGATTCATATTCCTCTTATTAATTCATTTATTTTCAACTATTCAAGAATCATTTATTCTTTATCTCATCCTTGGTTCCTTGCCTTTAGCATTGGAATTTGTAAGGATGATTGCATGTCATTATCACTTTCTTTATTATTATCTAGCATGTTTATGATCATCTCATGATCTCATCACATTTCCCATTTCCTCATTATGGGAAAGATCTTTATTATGCGAGCAACAGTATTGAACAGGGTTCATCTACCTCATTCTTATTCTTATCTTATGAGGAGTACACTTTTAGTTCCTCATACAACATGCTCATCTGAGATTATCTCAGACTTCTCTTTCTTATGCATAGAATATGACACATTTATTCATTCCATATTCCTAATTCATGATACTCATTAGATTGTCTCAGAATGACTACTTGATCAGAGAAATAAAAAAGACAACAATCTAAGAGTTTCCATACCCACTTTATCATCAATAGTTGTATACCTGGCCAGGGTATATAAATCTTGAGATCAAGTGGTATGCACTTTGTATGCTATCATACTCCTTCTTTTCATATTATTACAAGCATAAGGCTTAACATCCCTAGAATTTATCCAGGCATCTCTTCTTTACCTCATCTTTTCTCAAAGAGGTAAGAACAACATAAAACATTTGTAATGTTTTACCATGCAAAACATAAGTCCTCATAGGACTAATCAAGGAGTGTTCAATCATTTCCTTTCTCAATTAATCCAGGAATTCATAAAATGACATATTTGAATGACATTATCTTGTCTAACTTGTCATAATTCATGGATTATTCACTGTCTCAGGCTAACTCAACCTCAAAGATTGATTCAACAGACTAAGGTTGAGCACAGACTTAATTTAAGTCCAGAAATTCATCATTTCCTTTTGCTTCAACTTGCAGATGCTAATTACAAATCCTGTTGATATCTAAAACATCATCATTGGGGTTGGTAATCTAGGTTATACTGTCAAAGCTTGATCCACTATATACATTACTGTTGCCCTAAATTCTTCAACAACAATACTTAAAGAAGGATTTTCTTATCATAGATGGATCAGCTAGGGGATTCTCAGGCAATTGTCTCTCTCTTGCCTGGTCCCATGCACCTCTTCTTGGTGCAACATTGCTACTTTCAACAACAACCTCATCATGTAACCCAGTCATCTTTAAGTTCTTCTTCTCTTATATGAGCTGAAGACACTATCAGATACACTGGATGACACCAGAACAAACTCTACTACCTTAGTCCTATGTCTCTGTAGACTCAGCGAACCTAAAGCTCTGATACCACTATTGTAGCGACCGTCTCACGAAAGCAAGATTAACTTAAGCAGAAGTGAATTTTTTGCAGCGGATCACTGAAAATCACTAAAAATTAAAACTTTTTGCAAAGCGATCCATACATAGGAAATCTTTCCCATCAAGAACCATTGTATAACATTTACATTCTGGTTCAAATGTACATAACCTGTACCATCTCTTTTCAGAGATTACATCATCAACTGTATTATAAACATTATATACAGACAATATACAAATCTCGAGGCATCGAGCCAAAACCTCAGATTGATTCATAAAACACTGACTAAAAACTCTAAGGACCTGACAGTACAAAGATGACACATAGGACTTTCTATCTACATAACTTGACAGGTAGTATTTCCACCTGAGATATTACTGTTGTCCTTGTTGTTACAGCTGTTGTCCATTCCCTGCAATGGGATTCTGCTTCGTTGTCCGTGTCCACCTAAAAAGTTGGATCCCACGGGGGTGAGACAATTGTAAATTGCCCCAGTGGGAGATATAACTCTCCGCCAAAACATTTCTATAGCAGTTTATTAAAATAAACTGAGCAGAAGGATTTATATATATTTAATCAACAATAGGTAAGTCACTTGTATGAACAAAGTGAAGTAATCTCCTTTTTCAAGGATAACATTGCATCTACTCATGGTAGACTCATAGTTCATCCATCTACTTGTAATGAATACAACAGATATGAACACCATCAATGAACTATAGATATATAACAGAAATGTAACATCAGCCAATGAATTTCCGTAGTCAATCCTTAAGCAAACATGCTATACGGCTGATTTCATTTTACAAACACACTTATGCCCTGAGGAGATGAGGTATACCGCTCATGCTCCAACCGACCACTGTGAAGTCGAAATCGGTACCATACAAGGTCAACAGAAGAGCCGGATTCCCATGACCTCCCACATCTCTGTCAGCGCGAGATCACATGCAGGACATCTTGTGTCTCTGCTAAATATAGGTTTCTAGAGTATACTGGAAACTTCACTATCAAAGTTACAGTGGCATGCTTCACTCTCTTCGCGATCATGAGATTTCATGTTTATCTCCACTGATCTGGCATTAAAATTATTGGGAGATGTGTACGACATCTAACCCAATCATCGAGAGATTTGTGATACATCCATCCCGGTACGTATAATGAAGGATTGATAGATTTAATGTTTATCTCACATCAATTCCTCCATTAGGGGATAAGGATATTGGTGCCCATAACCCCCACATACTCAAAAGTATGCCCTCCGGGTTTTGCCGCGGAGCACCCATTTCACCATCACCAATTTGCTGACGATGATGGATCTATGTGTTGGTGTGTATGCCCTGAGAGCCAATCATGGGATGATTGGTGGGATACATTAAGATTGATTTGATAAACATTAAAGGCAAGCTTCCAATTATTTCTGGTTCAGTCATATGAGATATTGATAGAACAGATTGAATGTGTAGAGAATGACAGTACTCAATGACGTATGCCTTCAGGTTCAAGACCTGAACGATGAGATCATACAGATGCTAAGAGTTTGTACATTCTTGTTATGTCCCTAGTCAGATGTCATTGTGGAAGGTAGATAGACAGCAATGACACACAAGACTAAATTGTGGTGTTGGTTGATGATAGAATCTCATTAGTCATGATATAGAGATATCAAACCAAACACATAGGTACTTGTTAGAGAACAAGTGTACCGGACAGACCCACCATGAGTTTGACACATGGAACCATGACATGGTAGTCACAGTTAGTACTCACAATGATGGTGGTGAGTGTGATTCTTTGACCTGAAATCACTACACTCAACACATGTCGTTGGGCACACTTTGACATCATCAAACGTAGTCCTGAAACATGGGTTGTTATAAAGGTGATGATTGGGTGGCTTTGACACATGGGGCTTTTGAGGGGTGAGTGATAGATATGGGATTTTTCCCTCCTGAGGGAGTTTGATATCCATGGCCACTTGATGAGTAGGATTGATATAGGCGTGTGCACGCATGTGTGAATCAGTATGTGATATTGATGGCATACATATCTCCTTCAATCTACTCTGAGATCAAGAAAGTGAATGAACGTTGACAGGATGATTGTTCCATGCCTCGATTTCATTCGGGATATCAGTGACAAAGGAATTATACACTCACTGTAACACCATTCACGGATTGTAGGATTGAAAGTTGTTCTCCAACTTTCTACTTTCACTTGGGTAGCACTGATGTGTGACTAGGCACCGCTCTTTGCTTGTGAAGTCATAAGTGTTATGGACTTTCACTGCCACCGTGAAATGGACTTGTAGGGTCACACACATAGGATTTAACCTGGAAGAGGAGTTTTGTCTACAAGCAACATTTAGATTGATTACTAAAGGAGTTTAGTAGTTCAATTAAACACTCAATTGATTGATAGCTCAATATCATACTGTTCAAGGTGTTGGACATGTTGAATGGAGTATCGGATTGATTGAAATCACAATTGACTGATTCTGCACAACCTGCACTCCCAACCGATCGGTTCAAGTATTGAACCGGTCAGCTGAGTTTGCTGAACCGGTCGGCTCAAGTGTTGAACCGATCGGCTCATGTACAGAGTGAAACAAGCGGTTCAAGTGTTGAACTGATTAGTTCAACTGGTGCAACTGAGCAAGTTGGGAAAGTTAGGCCGGTGAGAATTTTCCTTGCATTTCACTTGCCCAATTTGATTGGAACAAGGATTGGTATTCGATACCAATTAGAAACAAAAGAAGGAAAGTCAATCGGGAACTGATCAGGACCACGAACCAACTGGTTCAGAAGTGAACCGATTGGCTCATGGGTCCCCTCATGGGTCCCAAATGATCGGTTGGTGCTCCAACCAACCGGTTCAGGTCCCCAACCAACCGGTTCACTTGTGAACCGATCAGTTCAGGTTGCGAGTTAGTTGCTTTTGTGGAAAATCTCGAACCCTTCTACTCCTACTTTAGTCCCGCATTGCCCGGGATGGAGAACCCTGTCCCATGACCCTCCTATATATATAGGGGTATTGGGGGCTTCTCAAGGGACAACTCAATGCAACCAGTTGCTCTACAAAGTTGTCGTTCTCTCTGGTTTTGGTAACCGAGAGAGAGCCCGAGCAAGTGCTTCCCGCAAAGGGAGGTGCAACAAGGGAAGGACAACTGCAGTTGCAACTAAAGGCAGGAGAGTGTGTTGGCGACTAGTACGTCAATAGGAGGGTGCGAATCCTTCCACTTCCTTGTGGGACAAGGAGTGTGGAGTTCCAGGTGGTCTGTGTGGACTACTTCAGAGGCGAGAGGTTTCTGCCACTCAGGAGGACAACTGTCAATCCCGACAGTCTCGGTGAGAGGAGTAGTCGTGAGTCCCGGTGCGACCAGGAGCTGCACATACACCGTCCAAGACCGGAGTTGAAGACCGCGCAAGGCGCGAGGTATTGTCATCAAGCAAGCCTCGGGACAAGGTATGATTCCACAAACCATCCCTTTCCTATTATATAGACGTTGACGCGTTTCCTCGTGCTGGGTTTGGGGGAGAAAATTTTGTTTCCGCTGCCTTCTCTGCCTCCCCTAAAACCCAACACTATGGTCAGGGCTTTACATGATATGATTTCACTTGATTAATTAAGTATATTAGCATATTCTTTTAGCATCATTCAAGTTCTCAAACATAACTTATTACAACAATGTAATAAAGAAACATGTATTACTTTCATCAAATACTTATCAGCCTTTCAAAGACCTTGGGAACTCAGTCCCTCATTTCAAAATTGGGAATTCTCATCCCTTCACATTCTCATCACCATAATCATATGGTTCTGGGTATTCAAACCCTTAACTCATCATTGAGTACCATTACCATTTATTAGGTAACTATCACCTTCAGGTCATATGACCAAGGCATTCATGATACTTGTTACACAAGCATCACACCTGGCTCACAAGGCCATTAAACAACTTGTCACCTCTCACTAGACAACAACTATTCACATGGCTCACAAGGCCATGAGATATCTTGTCACCTCTTTCTAGGTAACAACTTACTCATATGACTCACAAAAGTCCATGCACATTTGTTACTTTTATTAAGCAACAACAATATTAAGGCACAAAAGGCTAGTCAACATTTATTGTATAAATGTCACATCTCAAACTAGCTATATACATCATATCATAATATCTGTATGGTTATTAGGCATGATAACAGTCATACAAGGTATTCATCACATCATGAGACACAATAGTAACACCATTATTCCTTTACCAGGAATTAGGGTTTACTATCAAATAGGGCTTTTCATTCCCTTTGCCCAAATTAGGGTTAGGGTTCCCCATTTCTCATTAATAAAGATTTCATGATCTCATTATCTGTCCAACCCTTAATTCATTATTCCATACCTCTGGGGCATTCAAGAATATCATATTTGATTATTCTAGAAAATTACTTTCATCATATAGCATTAATGATCATCAACTCAAGGTATGAGTTCATTTCTCATCCTCATCATAGTATGACTATATCATACTCATCATTTGGGCTTAACCCCATTCTCAAGGTACATTAATTAACACTCATCAAAGTGCAACAACTCATTACATTTCATTGTAAGAGTTGCATAACACACTTCATATGTTTCTTACCCAATTACATTGGGATTGGAGTATATCAAGGTATATAAACCCTGGGGTGCTGAGTGTGATAACTATCATATCTTGATGTATCACTTTCTCATCATTTCAGAATCTCTTAAGTTAACCAACTTATCTTGTATTAAGGTATTTCCCTCTTAATATATTCCATTACTAAACTCTCACATTTAGCATATAATACATAGGCCACACATTAGAATTGTCCAACTATCTTTAATGATATGGACTTGTCAAATGGTAAAGAAATCGCTTACAATTAGGTTCCATATAATCAACCACATGAAATGTTTCACCTTTATAAGGTCATTCCTTCTATCTCATCATTAGGGTTTCCTTATACCCTTACTTAATGTTAGAATATGATTCATTGTCATACTGCCTAGGATTGGGGCTTTATGCATTATGACTTCATATTAGAGTCTCATATACCTGCACCCTACATGGGGCCTCTCATCACAACATAGCATTTGAACATCATGTGGTGTTAGTACTTAGTCAGGGTTTCTCATGGAATCACCCTCAACTAGGGTTTCTCATGGATTCACCCTCAATTAGGGTTTCACATGGAATCACCCTCAACTAGGGTTTCTCATGGATTCACCCTCAATTAGGGTTTCACATGGAATCACCCTCAACTAGGGTTTCTCATGGATTCACCCTCAATTAGGGTTTTACATCTCATTTCCCTAAATTGGAGTTTCACACATCACTACCCTGGATTAGGGTTACATCCTCACCCTGCGTTAGGGTTACATTTAGAATTGCCCTCAATTAGGGTTAGAACTTCAATAGCCCTGTTAATTAGGGTTTATGTACATGATTAGGGTTTCATGATCTCTCTTCTTAAGGATCATACCCTTGATCACCACATGAATCATATTCATGTTAACATCTTCTCAACTTGATTAGGTCATATCAACCCTTCAATCAAGTACATACAACTATGATTAACATAGTGTACCAAGTCATTGATCCTATCTCAATTAGGGTTCATCCCTTAATTGGCATTAATCACTTAGGTACTATTAGGGTTTCAACCTTTGTACCTTCATTGATTATCATTACTAATCATCATTGGATCAATGGATCATTCATCATGTTTAATTCTCAAGAGATTCAATCACATTGGACCTTTATTTCATAAGGTATCCAATTGAATTGACCAATTGAATCTTCAAATACAATAGGTGTCCAAGTGGATTAACCAATTGAATCCTCAATAAACCTTGACTACTTGAGCCCCAAATGGTCTTGGTCTTTCAAAGTTCAAATGGTTTGAAACCATTTGGTAAAGGTGCACACTCAAGACCGTTTGCTAAAGTAGTAGGTGAAGACCGTTTGCCCAAGTTTGACTTTTGAAACCGCATGGGAACAAACAGTTTGGGATCGTTTGGTCCCAAACGGTCTTGAGACCATTCGGACTCAAACGGTCTTGAGACCGTTTGGTCCAAACCTCCTCAAAACCGCATGGACCAAATATGGTCTCACAATTGAATTGGATTAGGGTTTCCAATGTTGATTCCTTCAATCATTGAATTCATGGAACCAATCACCAATTGGACCTATCCTCATACTTCAATTTAGTTAAATAGGTCAACCTTCAACTGATTTGACCCTCAATTGATTATCAATTAGGGCTTGACTCAATTGAATTAGGGTTTGAAATCGATAATCCTTCAACACTAATCAATGCAAGATTAGTTACTTTGAAACCATTAAACCATCATCCAAATTGAATATGACCTAACCCCAAACGGTCTTGAGGTCATTTGGATGACCACCAAATGGTCTTGAGACCATTTTACCATGTTAACATCAAAATCCAAGTCAACCAATTAGGGTTTGGATCATTGGATTGATCACCAAATCAGCAATTGATTACACTCCAACTTAGTATCATTGGATCTTCAATTGGTTAACCATACTCAACCCTAGACCTCCAAACGGTCTTGGGTGACCTCCAAACGGTCTTGAGACCGTTTGTATGAGCTCCAAATGGTATTGAGACCGTTTGGCTCATCCAACCCTTGGATTCTAGTGAATAATCATTAGGGTTTGAGCTATTGAGTTGATAATCAAATCAGAACTTAATCGCAAAGTGATTTGGTACCTTTAGACCTTCAATTGGTCAACCATACTTAATCCTAGACCTCCAAACGGTCTTGGGTGATCCCCAAACGGTCTTGGGACCGTTTGGGTGATCCCCAAACGGTTTTGAAACCGTTTGGGCCAATCAACCCAAAATATCAACTCATTCAATTGTAAAATCAGCACTTAGCCGATTAGGGTTTATACCATATGTTTGAATCTTTAAATACTTAACCATACTCAACCCTGGACCTCCAAACGGTATTGGTTGACCTCCAAACGGTCTTGATACCATTTGGGTGATTCCCAAACGGTCTTGAGACCGTTTGGGCTAATTAACCCAAAAAGTCAAATCAATCAGGTTGAAAATCAACACTTAATCCAATTAGGGTTTGCCTAATTGATTAGCCTTCAACTCATAATTCCTTTGGAATTAATCCATCAAATTTGGTGGGTTATCAACCAACATAATTAGGAACAGTATTATCAAACGGTCAACCCTTGGTCAACTCCCCCAAATGGTTTTGAAACCGTTTGGTCTCATGCGATTTGATAAAACTGTTTGCTTCTAAACAGTTTGAAACCGTTTGCTCCCAAACGGTTTGGGAAACCGTTTGAGCATCCCAAACAAGATCGTTTGCCTTAGATATTTATAGAGGTGTGTTATTATCATCTTCAACATCTGAAATCACGAAACCTATTGTGGTTTCCATGGTAATTGCATCCATCAACCAAATCAATTATTGTAAATGTAGAAAAGATCATTATTTGGTATGGAATTGAATGCAATAACAAAATCAAGGGTTCAAGTTATAAAAACCTCCTCCAATTGAGCTCCAAAGATCCATGCTCACGGAAACAATGGTGGATGCAACTCCTTTCACCATTCCAAGTCTCGTCCTCAATGTTTGAGTGAAAGGGAATGGTTAGAATTGAAGAGGAGATCGAAATAGGAAGAAATCATGCATTGATTTGTGATTTCCACCATGAAATCGTGATGAACAAGGGTCAAGTAGTTTACCAACAGGTTGGGGGTCGTCTGCCTGGCCCTCCCAAGCTCCCTTGGTCGTTCCCCAAGCAAGGAGAAGAAGTGGGGTCGAAAAAGCCTTCCATTTGGCTTGTAAAAGGTTCTTTTATAAAAATTCAATGAGAGATTATGTACTTTGCAAAAATCAAATTAATCCCAAAAATGTGGCTTCCTCTTCCCCCTCATCTTCCTTAGGGATGAGGCTATCGTATTTGCCTTTTATTCCTCTCAATTATCCATGATTTTAAAAAAAGAAAATTAAGCACCTTAAATCATATTATATTAATATCCATATGTGAGTGGATATTTCTTTTTCTTATCTTATAAAATTGTGTGTGAGTTATCCACTCCCTTGGATATTTTTGTGGTCCTTGCAAGGCTCAAGGACGTCACACACACATATGAATCAAAACATTTTAATTTTGGTTGAAAGCCCTTTAATTAATACATTTATTTTTTCCCTAAATCAAATTAGGGTTTCAATTAGGATTAAATCTTGATTATTTTAATACCAAGATTCTCTCTCCTCCAACTTAATTCAAATGAGGCACCCCTCTCATTTTATTTGCTCTACTTGATGCCAATAAACATTAGGGACCTTATTGAAGTGGTAATTTACATATTGCACCCTGGGTTTTGGGTAAATTGCACATTACACCAAAACTAGGTTTTCATGCACATACATTGCTTTATCAACTCTTTCTTGGTATTCAGGCTTCCATAAGCCATACCTCAGCATCATCTTCACTCTCATGATGCTTCAACTCATGAGGAACATATTATCATGCACAATTGCACTTAAACCCCTCAACTTGGGTAATTTGCACTTTAGTCCAAAACAAACAAAACATTGATTTCAACAATGTTAAAAAAGGACTAGAATTGCAACATAAGTTCCTCTTGAGCCCTAATTACTTTTCATAAGATGAGATTAAGAATTTAATCACCTTTCTTAATCAAAACACCTAGGGTTAGAGTATAACCCAAGTCAGGGATGTTACAAATTATAAACCCCTAACAAGGATTTCGTCCTCGAAATCCAGATAAAGGAAGAAAGATGTATTTCATTCATCATACTATCTAGTCGTCACATATCATCTCCTTATTATGGAGACACCATCAAACTTTGATCAGCACAAGGTCTTTCTATACAAGATTCTCATAGAATCAACACACAAGGCACATGCTCCACTGTTCCTCATAATTGACTATAAAGTCAACTTTGTGTCAAATAACACTTTTCTTGTTCAGAGAAACATCATACATTCTTTATTAATATCATGTTTATGCAGAGCATAAACCCCTAACATATGATGTTCATATTGTTTTATATATTCATACTAATTTCACAGTTGACCACTCCAGGTAGCCAATCTAAACTATCAGATATATCTCAGATACCAGAATCTTTCAACTTGGTATCTATTACATGTACATGTTGGAAACACATCATATATATCTCTTCCTTTCATCTTGAAACATTAATTGTTTCATATGTCCTCATCTTAGGACCAAAATCCAAGATAACTGATACTTTTCTAAGTATCCATCACATGAACATATTTATCTTATGCACATCAAGTGTCCTAAGACCCACTTGATTGCCATGTCCCTAAAAGGAAAGAAAACAAGGATTCATATTCCTCTTATTAATTCATGTATTTTCAACTATTCAAGAATCATTTATTCTTTATCTCATCCTAGGTTCCTTGCCTTTAGCATTGGAATTTGTAAGGATGATTGCATGTCATTATCACTTTCTTTATTATTATCTAGCATGTTTATGATCATCTCATGATCTCATCACATTTCCCATTTCATCATTATGGGAAAGATCTTTATTATGCGAGAAACATTATTGAACATGGTTCATCTCCCTCATTCTTATTCTTATCTTTTGAGGAGTACACTTTTAGTTCCTCATACAACATGCTCATCTAAGATTATCTCAAACTTCTTTTTCTTATGCATAGAATATGACACATTTATTCATTATATATTCCTAATTCATGGTACTCATTAGATTGTCTCAGAATGACTACTTGATCAGAGCAATAAAAAAGACAACAATCGAAGAGTTTCCATACCCACTTTATCATCAATAGTTGTATACCTGGCCAGGGTATATAAATACTGAGATCAAGTGGTATGCACTTTGTATGCTATCATACTCCTTCTTTTCATATTATCACAAGCATAAGGCTTAACATCCCTGGAATTTATCCAGGCATCTCTTCTTGTTACGACCCGCGTTTCGTTTTGTAAGTAAGTACCTTGGTTAGTGCATAATTGAGCTAGTTATGTTGAGATGAGTACTCACTCTTGTTAATAGTGTTTTGAGCTTTGAGCTAGTGTTAATGTATCATTAGCTTGTTTTCTTGTCCTGAGGTTGAGGACAAGTTTGTGCTTAATCCGTTGCCGAAGAAATCATGCGAAACCGACCTACGAGTAAAAAGATATGAGCTTTTTAGTGTGCAGGGACCTATGTGCAATTTCGGAAAGTTTCTGGGCAATTTGCATCCGGCCCCCTGGGCGCCCAGCCTTATCCTTTCCCTTGGTTTTCCTTTATCTCTTCCTTAACCGACTAAGGAATGAACGAGGGGTTCATTTCCTCCGTTAGCCGCTGGACGAGAAACAGGGAGAGAGTGAGGGAGCGAGCTAGAGAGGAGAGGCTGGGAAATCAAGCTCTTCTTCCCCGATTTCTTTACCTTCTCCAGCTAATCCACCCGCCGCATCTTCCTTCTTCTTCCCTGTGTTCTTCTTCCTCCTGCAGCCATGAAGATGACGACCAAGGAGGTGGTCTAGGGAGCGAACGGCGCTTCCTTTTCGGTCCTTTCTTCTTGCCAAGTGTTTGCTAGGTCGTTCCGGAGCTATAGGAGCGATTCAGGTAAGAATCGTCCGCCGAATCGACCCCGATCTTCGTTTTTAGTTCTGCAATTTCTGCCCCTGCGCAGGTTGCATGGCGTGCAACTCCGTTTTGCACGGCGTGCAACATTGCAGATAACTGAAATAAGGGAAAAATCCGTTTCTGCGCAGGTGCACGGCGTGCAAAGTCAGTTTGCACGGCGTGCAAAGTTGCAGATAGCGGAACGAGTTTCAGCCCAGGTGCACGGCGTGCAAATCAGTTTGCACGGCGTGCAGGTCAGTTTGCACGGCGTGCAAGTCAGTTTGCACGGCATGCAAAGGTGCAGAAAAGCAGATCAGAAGTGCACTAAAGGTGCACGGCGTGCAGCCTAGGTGCACGGCGTGCACGCTGCTGTAAAGGTCAGAATTGGGCGTGTTTGTGGACGTTTTTCGGTGTATACGAACACACCGAAGTGGGTGAGTGACAGTTCATTTAGAAATCATTATTAAACTCATTTTAATTGCTTATTTGCTTCAGTATCAGTTGATAAGACTCTTAAACAGTGTAGCAAATACATTGTGGTATGATAAGTTCATTGGAACTTGGGATGTGTGATATGAATGATGAAAAAGAGGAAATTTTATGTTTCATAGTTGTAATATGATATCCCTGTTAGACTGTTTATCTATTAATTAATTAATAGAATAGATGCCCTGACACCGTAGAATCCCCTTTGTGCGGTCTGCGATCTTAAGGGGATGAAACGACCTAACTGGAGGGCAGTCCAGATGGTCGGCAACCTACTGGAGGACAGTCCAGATGGTTGGAGAGAGAGACCTACTGGAGGACAGTCCAGATGGTCTAGTAATTTTGTGAGGCCTACTGGAGGACAGTCCAGATGGCCGAGTAGCCGTGTTACCTACTGGAGGACAGTCCAGATAGGCACGACTCGACACTCCGCCTGTGTGCTCAGGTAGGAGGGGTCCAGCTTACACTCTTTTGAGAGTGCAGTGAGGTCCTGTAGTAGACCAGGACGAGAGCAGTCAGACTTAGCATTTCCCGGGTGTGTCGCTAAGTCTTGTACGGTGGGACCGTAGCATGAACTTGTTACGGATCTTTATATGCAGAGTACACTGCATATATTTAGGGCATAATAATAAAATGGATAAATAATCGAGTAGGTTCACAGTAAATTTATATAACTGTTTAATTACCTGAAATACCTGTTAATGTTTAGAAGTGTGGTTATTGTCTGTATATTTGTTATGCTAATAGAACTGCCCTGCTTGAACTGTATATTTGTTTATTTCAGTTTATAAACCTGACGAGTTGTTTGGTGATAGCTAAGTGAAATGTTATTCACTGAGCGAGTAGGCTCATACCTCTACTCAAAACATTTTCAGGTCAGCAACAGCATCAAGGATCAGAAGGATCGTTTCATCCTAACGCTTAGTTGATAAAAGGTTTGTAGTTAGTCTAGTTAGAGGTCTCTTAGTCCATTCCCCTCGATCCTCGGGACAAGGTGTGAGTGAGAGAGAGAATGTGTATACAGATGTAAATTAATGTTATGCTTTCTTTATGTTGATCAATGTATTATGCTGTAGATCTTGCTTGTATCTTCTATCAGTTTAATTGAGAAGTTTCTGCAGTTTGTTTAGTTCTTGTTTACAGCTTAAACTTGATTATCATCTAAATGCCTTGAATTGTTCTAAAAGTGAAGATTGGTTGGTTATGTGATAATCCCACCCTGTCACGTCCTAATTCGTGGAAATTGGGGTGTGACAACTCTTGGTATCAGAGCTTAGGTTGAGTACATAGTTACTCAGAGTCCAGGTCTGGGGACGATAAGAGACCAATAGGATTAAGGTTTAGGAGTCTTTCTTCTATCTGTAGTTTTCTAACAGGAAATACTCTGTTATATCATTGCAGATGGCAGGAAGAGGCTTTGATCGTGATGATCAGGCTGAGAGCCATGTTGGCCCTGATCCTTTGTACTTGGGTCCAGGTGGTGGTGACCACGTGGATGAAGCATCCCGGATGTACAGGATGTTTCTGGAAACCAAAGAAAAGTACAAGGCTGATAGGCGAGAATCTTCTTCTACCAGCAGTAAAGATCTGATGCGATCTTATGAGCTTGTGAAGAAGCTTGGTGGCACAGAGTTCAGTGGCACCACAGATCCCGCCGAAGCTGATGAGTGGTTTAGACAGATAGAAAAGGTCTTTCGCCTGATGGAACTTCCAGAATATAAGAAGATTAATCATGCGGTCTACCTTTTGACAGGCGATGCAGAGTTGTGGTGGCGTGGTGTGGAAGAAAAGAGGAGAGGTACAGAGTTTTCCTGGCAGGATTTCTCTGAGGAGTTTCATCTCAAATTCTATCCACCCACTTTTCTTAATGAGAAAATCAGGCAGTTACAGAATATCAAGCAGGGGAACATGACAGTTACAGAGTATGAAGCACTTTTCACACGGTTAGCTAATTTCTGTCCGCATCTTGTTCCTGACAACATAGAACGATGCAGAAGGTTTCAAGAAGGGCTAAGGCCAGAGATTCGGCATACAGTTTCTGCTACTAGTAGGAGGAACAGAGAGAACTTTGGTGAGTTTGTTGAGGCTGCCAGACAGGTTGAAGAATCTGTGAATGCTGACAATGTGCCTGAGTCTAAGAAGAGATCTGCAGACTTCAGTAGAGGGCAATCCAGTTGTGGATACAGAGGTGGAGGCAGAGGTTTCTTTTCTAAACTTGGGCGTGGTTTTGGTTGTTTCGGCAGGCAGAGATCTGAGAATGTCACTACTTCTAGAGGCAGAGGAGGATACAACCCAGGAAGATGGGGCAGTGCCGATAGTGGACAGTCTTCTGGGTCGTCAATGTCAGTGACAGGTCCTCAGAGGCAAGAGATACCACCATGTGACAAATGCGGAAGGCCACATAATGGTCAGTGTTGGGGTGTAAGTTCTCGAGGTTGTTTTATCTGTGGACAAGAAGGACATTTCAAAAAAGAGTGTCCTCAGCTTCGACAAGCAGCATCGCAAGCTTTCCAGCCTCAGTACCATGATGTTCCGAGTTCTTCCATGGCTTCTGGTTCCAGAGGTGGTGGAGTATCTAGTGGTAGAAGTGGTCAGAGAGGACAACGTAGCAGAGGGAGAGCTTCAGCACGTTTCTTCTCTTTGACACCTCAGGAAGGTATAATTTCTTCACAAGTTGTTACAGGAGAGATGCTTTTGTTTAATAGTATACCAGTTTCAGTTTTGATAGATCCGGGAGCTACTCATTCTTTTATACGACGTTCTTTAGTTGATGAACTTAATCTGTTAACTCATGAGTTGGCAGATGAGTTAGTGTTGAGGGTTCCACTAGGTGGACCGACAGTTTTATCCGAGTTCTGTCCCAGATGCTTGTTATCTTTTGGAGGTTTTACTTTTGCTGCTAATCTCATACCCTTAGATGTAAATACTTTTCAAGTCATCTTGGGTATGGATTGTCTTGAAGCATATCGAGTGCAACTCGATTGTTGGAAGAAGGAAGCTACCTTTCAATTAGGGGAATTTTCTTATGTCTTTACTGGAGACAGGAAAGTTCTGCCTACGTGCATAATATCAGCTGCTGTAGCTGATAAGATGTTACAGAAAGGATGTGAAGCATTCCTTGCTCATGTGGTGGACACCAGAGCAGAGAAGAGCACCGCCAATGTTTATGATGTGCCTGTGGTTTGTGAGTTTTCTGATGTTTTTCCAGAAGATTTACCAGGCCTACCTCCTGTCAGAGACTTGGATTTTGAAATTCAGATATATTCAGGTAGTCATCCAGTAGCACTGCCAGCCTATAGAATGGCACCTGCTGAGTTGAAGGAACTCAAGGTGCAGTTGCAGGAATTGTTAGATAAGGGTTTCATTAGACCCAGTTCTTCACCGTGGGGTGCTCCAGTCCTGTTTGTTAAGAAAAAGGACGGTACCATGCGTCTCTGCATAGATTACAGGCAACTGAACAAGATCACTATAAAGAACAAGTATCCATTGCCGAGAATAGATGATCTGTTTGATCAGTTGCGTGGAGCGACGATCTTCTCAAAAATAGATTTGAGATCTGGATATCATCAGCTCAGAATAAAGGCTTCTGATATTCCCAAAACAGCTTTTAGAACCAGGTATGGGCATTATGAGTTTTTGGTCATGTCGTTTGGGCTGACCAATGCCCCAACAGCCTTTATGGATATGATGAACCGGATTTTCAAACCGTTCCTAGATCAGTTTATTGTAGTCTTTATAGATGATATTCTGATCTACTCCAGAGACGATGCACAGCATGAGCAACACCTGAGAGTAGTGTTGCAGTTGTTGAGACAACACCAGTTGTTTGCTAAATTCAGCAAATGCGAGTTTTGGTTGGCCGAGGTAGCATTTCTTGGACATGTTATTTCGAGAGGTGGAGTTAGTGTTGACCCTAAGAAAGTTGATTCTGTACTTCACTGGGAACAGCCTAAGACTCCTACTGAGATCAGAAGTTTCTTGGGATTAGCAGGTTATTACAGAAGATTCATACAGAACTTCAGTGTGTTAGCATCACCCTTGACACGTTTGACGAGGAAGAATGCACCGTTTGTGTGGTATGATAACTGTGAGAAAAGTTTTCAGACTTTAAAGAAGAAGCTGACTTCAGCACCAGTGTTGGTTCTGCCAGAAGCAGAAAAAGGTTATACAGTGTTCTGTGATGCTTCCAGGAGAGGTTTAGGATGTGTACTGATGCAAGAAGGTAAAGTTGTTGCTTACGCATCTAGGCAGCTTAAGAAAAATGAAGAGAATTACCCTGTTCATGATCTGGAATTAGCTGCTATAGTTCATGCTCTTAAGACATGGCGTCACTACTTGTATGGTGAGACATGTCAGGTGTTTACAGATCATAAAAGTCTGAAATATATCTTCACTCAGAAAGACTTGAATTTGAGACAGCGCAGATGGCTTGAGCTGATTAAAGACTATGAGGTGACAATCGATTACCATCCTGGTAAGGCAAATGTTGTAGCTGATGCCTTGAGTAGAAAGTCAAGTTCTTCAGCCAATGCATTTTCTATGGCATGTTTCAAGAGAGACTTGCTTGTAGATATGCGAAGGTTGAACTTAGACTTGGATGTGACTAGACAAAGTGGGTTGATTGCTCAGATGCAAGTCAGACCTACTTTCTATAATCAGATTAAGGAATTACAGCAGAGTGATGATGAGTTAGGGCAAATCATGCAGGATATGTCAGAAGGTAAGAGAACAGAGTTCAGATTTTCTGATGAAGGCATGTTGTATCTTCATGATAGGTTGTGTGTACCTGGAAACAGTGAGCTGATAGAGCAGATTCTTGAGGAAGCACATACTTCTATGTATGCTATGCATCCAGGTAACACAAAGATGTACAGGAACCTCAAAGAGCTGTACTGGTGGACTGGTATGAAAAAGGATGTGGCTGAATACGTGGCTAGGTGCGGGGTGTGTCAGCAGGTTAAGGCTGAGCATCAGAAACCTGCTGGTACTTTGCAGTCGCTTCCTATACCAGAATGGAAATGGGAACACATCACGATGGACTTTGTGGTAGGATTACCCAAAACGCCTAAGGGTTCAGACTCGATATGGGTGATTGTGGATAGACTAACTAAGTCTGCTCACTTTCTTCCTGTCAAGTCAACCTTTGACGTTCCAAAGCTGGCTAAAGTTTATATGGATGAGGTAATCAGGTTGCATGGGATTCCAGTCTCTATTATTTCTGACAGAGATCCAAAGTTCACATCTAGATTCTGGAATCAGTTACATCGTGCGTTGGGCACAAGGTTAAAGTTCAGTACGGCGTTTCATCCGCAGACAGATGGTCAATCTGAGAGGACCATTCAGACCCTTGAAGACATGCTGAGAGCATGCGTGCTACAGTTCAGAGGTAACTGGGAAGAACACTTAAGCCTAATGGAGTTTGCATATAATAACAGTTACCATTCTAATCTTGGAATGGCTCCATATGAAGCTCTTTATGGCAGGAAGTGTAGATCGCCAGTTTGTTGGTACGAGGTGGGTGAGAAGGAAATTCTTGGACCTGAGTTAGTTGATGTGACTACTGAAAAGATATCAGTGATCAGAGATCAGTTGAAAGCTGCACAGGATAGACAGAAGAGTTATGCAGAAAGACGACGTCGACCTCTTGAGTTCGAGGTTGGTGACGAGGTTTACTTGAAAGTTTCACCGTGGAAAGGAGTGCTGAGGTTTGGCAAGAGGGGTAAGTTGACCCCTAGGTATATAGGTCCATATCCTATTGTTGAGAGAATTGGACCTGTAGCTTACAGGTTGGATTTGCCGTCTGAATTGGCAAATCTTCATGATGTCTTCCACGTGTCTATGCTGAAAAAGTGTCATCCCGGTACAGAAAAGATTGTAGATCCAGAACCGGCGCAGCTTAGAACAGATGTGTCCTATGTAGAAGGACCAGTGCAGATAGTTGATCACCGGATCAAAAAGCTTAAGAACCGTGAGTTATCTTTAGTGAAGGTTTTGTGGAGGAATCACAATATAGAGGAAGCTACGTGGGAGCTTGAATCAGAAATGCGTAACAAGTTTCCTTTTCTCTTTTAGGAATTTCGGGACGAAATTCTTATAAGGGAGAGAGATTGTTACGACCCGCGTTTCGTTTTGTAAGTAAGTACCTTGGTTAGTGCATAATTGAGCTAGTTATGTTGAGATGAGTACTCACTCTTGTTAATAGTGTTTTGAGCTTTGAGCTAGTGTTAATGTATCATTAGCTTGTTTTCTTGTCCTGAGGTTGAGGACAAGTTTGTGCTTAATCCGTTGCCGAAGAAATCATGCGAAACCGACCTACGAGTAAAAAGATATGAGCTTTTTAGTGTGCAGGGACCTATGTGCAATTTCGGAAAGTTTCTGGGCAATTTGCATCCGGCCCCCTGGGCGCCCAGCCTTATCCTTTCCCTTGGTTTTCCTTTATCTCTTCCTTAACCGACTAAGGAATGAACGAGGGGTTCATTTCCTCCGTTAGCCGCTGGACGAGAAACAGGGAGAGAGTGAGGGAGCGAGCTAGAGAGGAGAGGCTGGGAAATCAAGCTCTTCTTCCCCGATTTCTTTACCTTCTCCAGCTAATCCACCCGCCGCATCTTCCTTCTTCTTCCCTGTGTTCTTCTTCCTCCTGCAGCCATGAAGATGACGACCAAGGAGGTGGTCTAGGGAGCGAACGGCGCTTCCTTTTCGGTCCTTTCTTCTTGCCAAGTGTTTGCTAGGTCGTTCCGGAGCTATAGGAGCGATTCGGGTAAGAATCGTCCGCCGAATCGACCCCGATCTTCGTTTTTAGTTCTGCAATTTCCGCCCCTGCGCAGGTTGCACGGCGTGCAACTCCGTTTTGCACGGCGTGCAACATTGCAGATAACTGAAATAAGGGAAAAATCCGTTTCTGCGCAGGTGCACGGCGTGCAAAGTCAGTTTGCACGGCGTGCAAAGTTGCAGATAGCGGAACGAGTTTCAGCCCAGGTGCACGGCGTGCAAATCAGTTTGCACGGCGTGCAGGTCAGTTTGCATGGCGTGCAAGTCAGTTTGCACGGCGTGCAAAGGTGCAGAAAAGCAGATCAGAAGTGCACTAAAGGTGCACGGCGTGCAGCCTAGGTGCACGGCGTGCACGCTGCTGTAAAGGTCAGAATTGGGCGTGTTTGTGGACGTTTTTCGGTGTATACGAACACACCGAAGTGGGTGAGTGACAGTTCATTTAGAAATCATTATTAAACTCATTTTAATTGCTTATTTGCTTCAGTATCAGTTGATAAGACTCTTAAACAGTGTAGCAAATACATTGTGGTATGATAAGTTCATTGGAACTTGGGATGTGTGATATGAATGATGAAAAAGAGGAAATTTTATGTTTCATAGTTGTAATATGATATCCCTGTTAGACTGTTTATCTGTTAATTAATTAATAGAATAGATGCCCTGACACCGTAGAATCCCCTTTGTGCGGTCTGCGATCTTAAGGGGATGAAACGACCTAACTGGAGGGCAGTCCAGATGGTCGGCAACCTACTGGAGGACAGTCCAGATGGTTGGAGAGAGAGACCTACTGGAGGACAGTCCAGATGGTCTAGTAATTTTGTGAGGCCTACTGGAGGACAGTCCAGATGGCCGAGTAGCCGTGTTACCTACTGGAGGACAGTCCAGATAGGCACGACTCGACACTCCGCCTGTGTGCTCAGGTAGGAGGGGTCCAGCTTACACTCTTTTGAGAGTGCAGTGAGGTCCTGTAGTAGACCAGGACGAGAGCAGTCAGACTTAGCATTTCCCGGGTGTGTCGCTAAGTCTTGTACGGTGGGACCGTAGCATGAACTTGTTACAGATCTTTATATGCAGAGTACACTGCATATATTTAGGGCATAATAATAAAATGGATAAATAATCGAGTAGGTTCACAGTAAATTTATATAACTGTTTAATTACCTGAAATACCTGTTAATGTTTAGAAGTGTGGTTATTGTCTGTATATTTGTTATGCTAATAGAACTGCCCTGCTTGAACTGTATATTTGTTTATTTCAGTTTATAAACCTGACGAGTTGTTTGGTGATAGCTAAGTGAAATGTTATTCACTGAGCGAGTAGGCTCATACCTCTACTCAAAACATTTTCAGGTCAGCAACAGCATCAAGGATCAGAAGGATCGTTTCATCCTAACGCTTAGTTGATAAAAGGTTTGTAGTTAGTCTAGTTAGAGGTCTCTTAGTCCATTCCCCTCGATCCTCGGGACAAGGTGTGAGTGAGAGAGAGAATGTGTATACAGATGTAAATTAATGTTATGCTTTCTTTATGTTGATCAATGTATTATGCTGTAGATCTTGCTTGTATCTTCTATCAGTTTAATTGAGAAGTTTCTGCAGTTTGTTTAGTTCTTGTTTACAGCTTAAACTTGATTATCATCTAAATGCCTTGAATTGTTCTAAAAGTGAAGATTGGTTGGTTATGTGATAATCCCACCCTGTCACGTTTTAATTCGTGGAAATTGGGGTGTGACACTTCTTTACCTCATCTTTTCTCAAAGAGGTAAGAACAACATAAAACATTTGTAATGTTTTACCATGCAAAACATAAGTCCTCATAGGACTAATCAAGGAGTGTTCAATCATTTCCGTTCTCAATTAATCCAAGAATTCATAAAATGACATATTTGAATGACATTATCTTGTCTAACTTGTCATAATTCATGGATTATTCACTGTCTCAGGCTAACTCTGCCTCAAAGATTGATTCAACAGGCTAAGGTTGAGCACAAACTTAATTTAAGTCCAGAAATTCATCATTTCCTTTTGCTTCAACTTGCAGATGCTAATTACAAATCCTGTTGATATCTAATACATCATCATTGGGGTTGGTAATCTAGGTTATACTATCAAAGCTTGATCCACTATATACATTACTGTTGCCCTAAATTCTTCAAAAGTAATACTTAAAGAAGGATTTTCTTATCATAGATGGATCAGCTAGGGGATTCTCAGGCAATTGTCTCTCTCTTGCCTGGTCCCATGCACCTCTTCTTGGTGCAACATTGCTGCTTTCAGCAACAACCTCATCATGTAACCCAGTCATCTTTAAGTTCTTCTTCTCTTATATGAGCAGTAGACACTATCAGATGCACTGGATGATACCATAACAAACTCTACTACCTTAGTCATATGTTTTTGTAGACTTAGCGAACCTAAAGCTCTGATACCACTATTGTAGTGACCGTCTCACGAAAACAAGATTAACTTAAGCGGAAGTGAATTATTTGCAGCGGATTACTGAAAATCACTAAAAATTAAAACTTTTTGCAAAGCGATCCATACATAGGAAATCTTTCCCATCAAGAACCATTGTATAACATTTACATTCTGGTTCAAACGTACATAACCTGTACCATCTCTTTTTGGAGATTACATCATCAACTGTATTATAAACATTATATACAGACAGTATACAAATCTCGAGGCATCAAGCCAAAACCTCAGATTGATTCATAAAACACTGACTAAAAACTCCGAGGACCTGACAGTACAGAGACGACACATAGGACTTTCTAACTACATAACTTGACAGGTAGTATCTCCACCTGAGATATTACTGTTGTCCTAGCTGTTACAACTGTTGTCCATTCCCTGCAATGGGATTCTGCTTCTTTGTCCGCGTCCACCTAAAAAGTTGGATTCCATGGGGGTGAGACAATTGTAAATTGCCCCAGCGGGAGATATAACTCTCCGCCAAAACATTGCTATAGCAGTTTATTAAAATAAACTGAGCAGAAGGATTTATATATATTTAATAAACAGCATGTAAGTCACTTGTATGATCAAAGTGAAGTAATCTCCTTTTTCAAGGATAACATTGCATCTACTCATGGTAGACTCATAGTTCATCCATCTACTTGTAATGAATACAACAGATATGAACAACATCAATGAACTACAAATATATAATAGAAATGTAACATAAGCCAATGAATTTTCATATTCAATCCTTAAGCAAACATGCTATACGGCTGATTTCTCACTCGGGGTTGAAATCCCCGAGCTTTTACCAAAACCAACGTGCAATAATACCACCCGCAAGCGGACGAGTCTTATCGCAGTATAGTTTAGGATCGAACCCAAAGGACAACGTTTTTAAGAATCCTTGTCAGTCGAATCTAGCTCAAGTAAAACTAATATTTAGAACGATTGGTTGATTTGAGGTTGATTAAACTAATTGCAAGAAAGTAAAAGCTGAATTAAAGTTGGATTTAGATTAATGGCATGGAATCACTGGGATGGTATCGGGTTTCACCACCGCTACACACACAAACACATTAAATCACAAACAAACCAGGCAAGATATATCAATCCAACTAGAGCTGCTGCAGAACCCCCTGTTAGGGCGTTAGGTTCGCGCAAGCATCACCTTAGGCATCAGATGTCTTCAAACACACTTATGGCATAAGGAGATGAGGTATACCGCTCATGCTCCAACCGACCACTGCGAAGTCGAAATCGGTACCATACAAGGTCAATGGAAGAGCTGGATTCCCATGACCTCCCACATCTCGGTCAGCGCGAGATCACATGCAGGACATCTTGTGTCTCTGCTAAATATAGCTTTCCAGAGTATACTGGAAACTTCGCTATCAGAGTTACAGTGGCATGTTGCACTCTCTTCGCGATCGTGAGATTTCATGTTTATCTCCACCGATCCGGCATTAACATTATTGGGAGATGTGTACGACATCTAACCCAATCATCGGGAGATTCATGGTACATCCATCCCGGTACATATAATGAAGGATTGAGACAGTTAATGTTTATCTCACATCAATTCCTCCATTAGGGTGTAAGGATATTCGTGCCCATAACCCCCCACATACTCAAAAGTATGCCCTCCGGGTTTTGCCGCAGAGCACCCATTTCACCATCACCAATTTGCTGACGATGATGGATCTATGGTCAGGGCTCTACATGATATGATTTCACTTGATTAATTAAGTATATTAGCATATTCTTTTAGCATCAGTCAAGTTCTCAAACATAACTTATTACAACAATGCTATAAAGAAACATGTATTACTTTCATCAGATACTTATCAACCTTTCAAAGACCTTGGGAACTCAATCCCTCATTTCAAAATTGGGAATTCTCATCCCTTCACATTCTCATCACCATAATCATATGGTTCTGGGTATTCAAACCCTTAACTCATCATTGAGTACCATTACCATTTATTAGGTAACTATCACCTTCAGGTCATCTGACCAAGGCATTCATGATACTTGTTACACAAGCATCACACCTGGCTCCCAAGGCCATTAAACAACTCGTCACCTCTCACTAGGCAACAAATACTCACATGGCTCACAAAGCCATGAGATATCTTGTCACCTCTTTCTAGGTAACAACTTACCCATATGACTCACAAAAGTCCATGCACATTTGTTACTTTTATTAAGCAACAACAATATCAAGGCACAAAAGGCTAGTCAACATTTATTATATAAATGACACAGCTCAAACTAGCTATATACATCATCTCATAATATATGTATGGTTATTAGGCATGATAACAGTCATACAAGATATTCATCACATCATGTGACACAATAGTAACACCATTATTCCTTTACTAGGAATTAGGGTTTACTATCAAATAGGGCTTTTCATTCCCTTTGCCCAAATTAGGGTTAGGGTTCCCCATTTCTCATTAATAAAGATTTCATGATCTCATTATCTGTCCAACCCTTAATTCATTATTCCATACCTCTGGGGCATTCAAGAATATCATATTTGATTATTCTAGAACATTACTTTCATCATATAGCATTAATGATCATCAACTCAAGGTATGAGTTCATTTCTCATCCTCATCATAGTATGACTATATCATACTCATCATTTGGGCTTAACCCCATTCTCAAGGTACATTAATTAACACTCATCAAAGTGCAACAACTCATTACATTTCATTGTAATAGTTGCATAACACACTTCATATGTTTCTTACCCAATTACATTGGAATTGGAGTATATCAAGGTATATAAACCCTGGGGTGCTGAATGTGATAACTATCATATCTTGATGTATCACTTTCTCATCATTTCAAACTCTCTTGAGTTAACCAACTTATCTTGTATTAAGGTATTTCCCTCTTAATACATTCCATTACTAAACTCTCACCTTTATCATATAATACATAGGCCACACATTAGAATTGTCCAACTATCTTTAATGATATGGACTTGTCAAATGGTAAAGAAATTGCTTACAATTAGGTTGCATATAATCAACCACATGAAATGTTTCACCTTTATAAGGTCATTCCTTCTATCTCATCATTAGGGTTTCCTTATACCCTTACTTAAAGTTAGAATATGATTCATTGTCATACTGCCTAGGATTGGGGCTTTATGCATTATGACTTCATATTAGAGTCTCATATACCTGCACCCTACATGGGGCCTCTCATCACAACATAGCATTTGAACATCATGTGGTGTTAGTACTTAGTCAGGGTTTCTCATGGAATCACCCTCAACTAGGGTTTCTCATGGATTCACCCTCAATTAGGGTTTCACATGGAATCACCCTCAACTAGGGTTTCTCATGGATTCACCCTCAATTAGGGTTTCACATGGAATCATCCTCAACTAGGGTTTCTCATGGATTCACCCTCAATTAGGGTTTTACATCTCATTTCCTTAAATTGGAGTTTCACACATCACTACCCTGGATTAGGGTTACATCCTCACCCTGGGTTAGGGTTACATTTAGAATTGCCCTCAATTAGGGTTAGAACTTCAATAGCCCTGTTAATTAGGGTTTATGTACATGATTAGGGTTTCATGATCTCTCTTCTTAAGGATCATACCCTTGATCACCACATGAATCATATTCATGTTATGAATTCATGTTAACATCTTCTCAACTTGATTAGGTCATATCAACCCTTCAATCAAGTACATACAACTATGATTAACATAGTGTACCAAGTCATTGATCCTATCTCAATTAGGATTCATCCCTTAATTGGCATTAATAACTTAGTTACTATTAGGGTTTCAACCTTTGTACCTTCATTGATTATCATTACTAATCATCATTGGATCAATGGATCATTCATCATGTTTAATTCTCAAAAGATTCAATCACATTGGACCTTCATTTCATAAGGTATCCAATTGAATTGACCAATTGAATCTTCAAATACAATAGGTGTCCAAGTGGATTAACCAATTGAATCCTCAATCAACCTTGACTACTTGAGCCCCAAACAGACTTGGTCTTTCAAAGTTCAAATGGTTTGAAACCATTTGGTAAAGGTGCACACTCAAGACTGTTTGCTAAAGTAGTAGGTGAAGACCGTTTGCCCAAGTTTGACTTTTGAAACCACATGGGCACAAACGGTTTGGGATCGTTTGGTCCCAAACAGTCTTGAGACCGTTTGGTCCCAAACAGTCTTGAGCCCATTTGGACTCAAACGATCTTGAGACCATTTGGTCCAAACCTCCTCAAAACCGCATGGACCAAATATGGTCTCACAATTGAATTTGATTAGGGTTTCCAATGTTGATTCCTTCAATCATTGAATTCATGGAACCAATCACCAATTGGACCTATCCTCATACTTCAATTGAGTAAAATAGGTCAACCTTCAACTGATTTGACCCTTAATTGACCCTCAATTGATTATCAATTAGGGCTTGAATCAATTGAATAAGGGTTTGAAATCGATAATCCTTCAACACTAATCAATGCAAGATTAGTTACTTTGAAACCATTAAACCATCATCCAAATTGAATATGACCTGACCCCAAACGATCTTGAGGTCGTTTGGATGACCACCAAACGGTCTTGAGACCATTTTCCCATGTTAACATCAAAATCCAAGTCAACCAATTAGGGTTTGGATCATTGGATTGATCACCAAATCAGCAATTGATTACACTCCAACTTAGTATCTTTGGATCTTCAATTGCTTAACCATACTCAACCCTAGACCTGCAAATGGTCTTGGGTGACCTCCAAACGGTCTTGAGACCGTTTGGATGAGCTCCAAACGGTATTGAGACCGTTTGGCTCATCCAACCCTTGGATTCTAGTGAAAAATCATTAGGGTTTGAGCTATTGAGTTGATCATCAAATCGGCACTTAATCGCAAAGTGATTTGGTACCTTTAGACCTTCAATTGGTTAACCATGCTTAACCCTAGACCTACAAACGGTCTTGGGTGATCCCCAAATGGTCTTGAGACCGTTTGGGTGATCCCCAAACAGTTTTGAAACCGTTTGGGCCAATCAACCCAAAGTATCAACTCATTCAATTGTAAAATCAACACTTAGCCGATTAGGGTTTATACCATATGTTTGAATCTTCAAATACTTAACCATACTCAACCCTGGACCTCCAAACGGTCTTGGTTTACCTCCAAACGGTCTTGAGACCATTTGGGTGATTCCCAAACGGTCTTGAGACCGTTTGGGCTAATTAACCCAAAAAGTCAAATCAATCAGGTTGAAAATTAGCACTTAATCCAATTAGGGTTTGCCTAATTGATTAGCCTTCAACTCATAATTCCTTTGGAATTAACCCATCAAATTTGGTGGGTTATCAACCAACATAATTAGGAACAGGATTATCAAACGTTCAACCCTTGGTCAACTCCCCCAAATGGTTTTGAAACAGTTTGGTCTCATGCGATTTGATAAAACTGTTTGCTTCTAAACGGTTTAAAACCGTTTGCTCCCAAACGGTTTAAAACCGTTTGCTCCCAAACGGTTTGAGAAACTGTTTGAGCATCCCAAACAAGATCGTTTGCCTTATATATTTAGAGAGGTGTGTTCTTATCATCTTCAACCTCTGAACTCACGAAACCTGCTGTGGTTTCCATGGTAATTGCATCCATCAACCAAATCATTATTGTAAATGTAGAAAAGATCATTATTTGGTATGGAATTGAATGCAATAACAAAATCAAGGGTTCAAGTTATAAAACCCACCTCAAATTGAGCTCCAAAGCTCCGTGCTCAAGGAAAAAATGGTAGATGCAACTCCTTTCACCATTCCAAGGCTCGTCCTCAAGGTTTGAGTATTAAGGAATGGTTAGAATTGAAGAGGAGATCAAAATAGGAAGAAATCATGCATTGCTTTGTGATTTCCACCATGAAATCGTGATGAACCAAGGTCAAGTAGCTTACCAAAAGGTTGGGGGTCGTCCTCCTGACCCTCCCAAGCTCCCTTGTTCGTTCCCCAAGCAAGGAGAAGAAGTGGGGTCGAAAAAGCCTTCCATTTGGCTTGTAAAAGGTTCTTTTATAAAAATTCAATGAGAGAGAATGCACTTTGCAAAAATCCAATTAATCCCAAAAATGTGGCCACCTCTTCCCCCTCATCTTCCTTAGGGACGAGGCTATCTTATTTGACTCTTATCCCTATCAATTATCCATGATTTAAAGAAAATAAAATCAAGCACCTTAAATCATATTATATTAATATCCATATGTGAGTGGATATTTCTTTTTCTTATAAAATTGTGTGTGAGTTATCCACTACCTTAGATATTTTCGTGGTCCTTGCAAGGCTCAAGGAAGTCACACACACATATGAATCCAACCATTTTAATTTTGGTTGAAGGCCCTTTAATTAATACATTTATTTTTGCCCTAAATCAAATTAGGGTTTCAATTAGGATTAAATCTTGATTATTTTAATATCAAGATTCTCTCTCCTCCAACTTAATTCAAATGAGGTGCCCCTCTCATTTTCTTTGCTGTAATTGATGCCAAGAAATATTAGGGACCTTATTGAAGTGGTAATTTACATATTGCACCCTGGGTTTTGGGTAAATTGCACATTACACCAAAACTAGGTTTTCATGCACATACATTGCTTTATCAGCTCTTTCTTGGTATTCAGGCTTCCATAAGCCATACCTCAGCATCATCTTCACTCTCATGATGCTTCAACTCATGAGGAACATATTATCATGCAAAATTGCACGTAAACCCCTCAACTTGGGTAATTTGCACTTTAGTCCAAAATAAACAAAACATTGATTTCAACAATGTTCAAAAAGGACTAGAATTGCAACATAAGTTCCTCTTGAGCCCTAATTACTTTTCATAAGATGATATTAAGCATTTAATCACCTTTCTTAATCAAAACACCTAGGGTTAGAGTATAACCCAAGTCAGAGATGTTACATTAACATCCTAAAGAGGATGACAGAGAGAATGAGAGAGATGAGTGCTTATATAATTAAGCCCTAATTCTCTCATTATGAGTAAACTATGTGATAATGGTTGATCCATAATAATGAGATCATGAAACCTTAATCAATGAGCCTTAACCCTAATTAGAGCAATGCTATGTGTGAAACCCTAATTAGAGCAATGTTATGTGTGAAATCCTAATTAGAGCAATGCTATGTGTGAAACTCTAATTAGAACAAAGCTATGTATGAAACCCTAATCTAGGGAAAAACTGAGTGTTATCATAAATCTAGGGTGATGATGTAATCCTAACTTAGTGTAACAATGAAGGAAACCCTAATTTAATGGGAATTGTATATCCTAACCCTAATTTGGGTATGAGGAAAGAGAAACCCACTTGGATGTGAATGATAAACCCTAATCCCTAAAATGGGATAAAGGTATATGAAACCCTAATATAGGGTTGTGCTACTAATTCTATGTGAAGTCCTTTCACTGGGTGATGTGTTGAGAAATTCTAATTTCACATAATACTAGGTGAATCCTTGATATAGAAGGATGATTATGTAAAACTCTATTGGAGAATAATATTATGTGAAATCCACAAACGTATGAAATATTCTATGTGAATCCTCAAATTATAAATATGGAGAATACTATTCTTAATTAAGCTAAAGGGGTTGGATGACAGCAGTTGTGGTGGTGTAAAACGGTCGTGGTGATCTTCTGTAGCACGACTGTGCAAGGTAACACAGTTGTGATGGCCTTCCCTTGCACGACCGTTCTTGACTACACGGCCGTGGTGCTCTATTCTCGACTTGAAGTTGATTTGCAAGTGACCTAGTATGGCCGTTTTGTTAGTTCCTAACTTAAGGATGAGTCCATAGTTTTGGCAATGGTTGTATATTCTAAGTGAAGTGACTAATGACCACTACCTTGCATGATGAATGTGATGATCTAGTGCATAAGTATTAGGATGAGGAATACCCTAATACAAGCTAAGTGAATAAACTCAAGTAAGATGAAGGTGTTGAGGGAAGTGATACATCAAGGTATGATAGATATCACATCCAACACCCCAATACTGGTATACCTTGATGTGTTATAAGTCCAATATAATTGGATGAATGACACATGAGATGTGTCATATCAATGGTTACATTGATATGTAATGTACTCTATTGAATGTAGGCTAACATGCCTTATGAAAAGGTTAATCTAAACCTATAAACTATGATGTAATCATATTCTGTTAAAGAAGAGAGAGAAACTCAAGCTATGTGTTGATAATTCATTTAATGATGAATGATGAGAATAAAGAATATGATTGAATACTTATGATTATTCATATTGATTCCTTGCTATGTGAACCCCGATACAAAGTAATGCTATGTGAAACTTTAATACAAGTCAATGCAATGTGATCCCTAATACAAGGTAATGCTATGTGAAATCCTATGACAAGTTAATGCTATGTAAACCCTAATACAGAGTATTACTATGTGAAATTTTAATACAGGATAATCCTATGTGAAGCTTACATACAGACTAAATGGGTTATGAATGTAATAAGATAACCCTTGTATTGCATGGTACTGATATGCAATTGTATCATGATTACTAATCATGCAGATATGTTGAAATGATGAGCATAGCCAGGTATGAGCTATGATGTTCTGTATATTGAAAATGTTCTATAGGCCTTATAAGTTTTCATATGCCTTGTTGCTTAGTGAGAGGTAACCCATAATTAATGAGTTATGTGTGTCACATGATGTGATAATTATCTTAGATTGTTTTATGAGCTTTATAAGTCATAATATGCCTTGTTGCCTAATAAGGGGTAATGAGAGGTGGTATGAGCTTTGCGAACTATGTGCAATACTTTGTGTAGCAAGAATTATAATGTTCTTGGTCAGATGACCTAAAGGTATGAAGTTATCTAATAAATGGTAACAAGCGTTCTATGATGAGATGCGGGTTCAAATACCCAGATTCTATAATCATAATGATGAACTTGTTAAGAAATGGAATTGTACTTGATGAGTTGAGGGATTAAGATCCCAATACTTTGTGAGAAGAGTATGGCTACAGGCCATGACTCCACTATGACAATACTAGGCATTAGATATATGATCTAAGCCTGAAGAGAGTTAATGATGTGGTGATGATTCTATAGTGAATAAATGTTATACATGTTCTTCATATTCCTTAAAGGATAAGTGACATGTTGTTCTTTCAAGTTACAACTGTAATGTTTTTAGATAAGAATAATATTCTAATCATTTAGACATTGAATTAGCCGATGTCAATCAAATATGATTCCTATGTGCATATTTATTTTCTTAAGCTGCAATAATAATGTTTTTGGCGGAGAGTTATATCTCTCGATGGGGCAATTTACAATTGTCTCACCCCCATGGGAATCACATTTTTAGGTGGATGCGGACGAGGAGGCAGGAATCCTTTAGTAGGTGAAGGGCAGCAACAACAGCAACAGGGACAGCAGTAAAGTCTCAGGTGGAGACACTGGATGTTATGTCTTGTATATATATAGATATAGTCCTATGTGTCGTCTCTGTACTCTCAGGTCCTCGGAGTAGTAGTTAGTGCTTTCGAGATTTGGGCTCAGTGCCTCGAGATTTTATACTGCCTGTGTTTAGCTTGACAGGACAGTTAATGCTTGTAACTCTCAGAAAGAGATGATACAGAATATGTACCTTCGAACAAGAATGTAAATGTGTTGCTTTTGTTCTATGTGAGAAAGTTTTCCTTTGATGGATCTCTTGATAAAAAGGTTTTAATTTTTAGTGATTTTTGGTAATCCGTTGTTCAGTGAACGCTTCCGCATTAGTTAATTATGTTTTCATGAGTTGTATGCCACATGTTCAGTTTGTCGTAAGGCGTGTTTGGATTCTTTTGGAGAGCACGTGGTCCATTGCAGGGAGCATCCGGGTTTTGTGACATGCATGATCTTGTTAGAGATGTTCTCTTTGATGTACTCAAACGTGCATATGTTGATGCTAAGATAGAGGCACCTGTGAGCTTTTTAACTAATTCACAAGAGAACAGTTTGACACTTAGACCTACCGATGTTTTGATTTTTGGATGGGCCAGGGGAAAACATGTGTGTGTGGATCTGATAGAAGTTTCTCTACTAGTAGGATTTAGGAGTGGGACCTTTACAACAGGGCATGTTGTCCTTAAAGCTGCTTCAGACAAAGTGGTCAAGTATGAAAAAAGTTATATTGAGAATCAACACGCCTTCATACATTTCAGATTTGATACTTTTAGATTGCTAGTACCAGAAGTTGTGGAGCTTCTGAAGAGGGTTCAAAAAATTATGAATAGTAATGTCATGGCTCTCAAGTGTATGAATGTTGCGTTATAAAAATTAATTTTGCCATCCAGAAAGAACTAGCGGCACAACTTGTTGCCCGCTTGTCTTCTACTTTAATGTAATTTTTTTTCAAAGATAATATAAAATATCTAGGATTGATCATTCAAACGTACCTGACTAGAACGGGACAGAGTTTCCTAATGCCCAACTCGGGAAAGATTGATTCTCCTCCGTCCCGCTATTAGACTAACCCTGGATTTTATAAGAATCTGTTTCCGAACAAACAGGCCTAGAGTTTAGAGTTAACCAGTATCCATGTTTCAAGCCGTGGTATGGTATGGTTTGGTTGGTTAGCGACTGGTGCAGTGGGTAAATGGGTGTTACCCATTACCGGTCCTAGTTTTTACACACAATCCTGTTCCCTTCCCACCTCCAAGCCTACGCGGCGTGTGAAATGGCAGCCCACATCATCACATGCACAGCCATGCACCGACTCCCGCTCCCGCTACCCCAGTTGCACCTCCTCAGCGTCCACTCTCGAATTCGCAACCGTCCTAATCTACTTCCGTTCTCTCTAGAATCCAGCCGTAACCGTCCATTACAGAGTAGCCATGCAGGTGTTGAGGGAGGGAGCGTCATCAACTGGTGAAGAGCTAGAGAATAGAGAAGCGATACAGAGGCACCAACCTAAACCGGGGAAAACGGAGACGAGAAAAAGCTTAGCAAGTAGCAAAGAGATGTCAATGGTTGAGGGCGGAGCAGTACTGGAGGAAGAAGAGTCAGAGGAGAGTGGGCCCCAGCCAGAAGGCAGAGCTAACGGCATCCGGGGAGATCAGCAGCAGCTAAAGGAGGAGGATCATGCACTTCCCCTGATGGCGCTAAACCATGTCTCGAGGCTGTGCAGCTCCTTGGAGAAGTCCCAAAGGTTCTACGAGAAGCTGCTTGGCTTCGTCCCCATCCATCGACCGCCAGCCTTTGACTTCGATGGCGCTTGGTATGTGTACAATTCGTAATCGGCTCAGTTCATATGTTATCTTAGCTGCACAAAGTATGGTATTTATTTCACATGGATCGATCTTGGGATTATATACCTAATAAACCAGGCTGTTCAACTATGGAATCGGAATCCACCTGGTGCAGAAGACGGACGAGCACGAAGGAAAGCATCCAGATGCCTCACCGGACAAGCTCGACCCCATGGACAACCACATCTCCTTCCAGGTCCGTCCTCATTTAATACACCGTTAGTTTATGTCTTGAGTTTGGTATTACCTGAGCCAGAGCCCAATCACTGGAAACCAAACGCTGAAATTGAACATGAACATGTGCAGTGTGATGACATGGAAGCGATGGAGCAACGGCTCAAGGACATGGAAGTGGAGTACTTAAAGCGCACAGTTGGGGACGGCGAGTACGACGACGAGGTCAATGCTCGTATCGACCAGATATTCTTCAATGACCCGGACGGGTTCATGATCGAGATCTGCAACTGCGAGAACCTGAAGCTCGTCCCCGCGGGTTCCCTTGGGCGAATCCGTCTCCCGGTCAACCGACATAATCCGCCTCTGGACGTCAAGGCTGCGACGGAAAACGGCGGCTACGCGGTGAAGCAAGAAGCCTTCTGATTTTTTTTTTTTTAATTAGCTAATCTCCGTTTGCGAGTATGCACATGGACATGAGTGGGGACATATCACAGACGGTTTGCAGGAATTTTCTTTCTTAGCGCTACCAAAAAAACAGGGTATAGGTGACATCCAAGTATCTAAAGTATTAGAGAAAAGGTGACATGGCTACCCATCACTAATAAAATGAATGTCACCTATTAGGAGTGGTCTTTGTGCTATGTCACCTATATGAATGTACGTCACTTATTGGTAGGTTTCATATTCTAAAATTTGATAATAGGTGACATCACAGAACATCACCCATGTTCAAACAGCGTACAGAAACAATACAAATAATTCAGTAAAATCATGATCAGATTATAAGTAGTAACTTTTTTAAAGAATATGGAAGTGCAAGAATATACAAGACAAGTCTGAAAGTTAATTTTTATTGATATTGTCAAGTAGTTGATTACACAGGGATCAATATGGGCCTTTCCCCTTGACATATTTATAGAATAGTAGTTCTCCTTTCAGCTGACTACCTTATTGCGAGCTTTCTTAGCTATGAAAGGTTGCGGTGAGTAATTTCCAGTGGCGCTCAAAAAATTAATCATCAATGTTTGCTTTCACTAATGCTCAGCAGGAACGTACATCTTTCTCATAGCTCAATTCGATTATCGTTGGGTGGTGGTACGTGTTCTTGATAATCGTGCCTTGTCATATGCAATAGTGTTTTTGTTTGCTGCTAGTAAGTTGGCGTGCTGGTGGAAGAATTGCAGCCATTGGAATGTTTGGTGTGTATCATATTGTGTTTCTTGATGAAGTAACAGAAAATAGAAAATACAACGATCCGCAAACGATTCCTGCAAACTTAGAATACAGAGTAAAATACTTCAGTTCTACTGTCAACCAATAATTCTTTACAAATAGAAGTGGGAAAAGAATAAATAAGATTCCAAATCTCAACGATAGCTGCAGAATTTTAACAGAGGTTGCTGAATTTTCTGTATACATACCAAATACAATATTATACTACCAATAGTTAGAACCTTCAATACGTTGTTTTAACTAAAGAAGTACAATTAAGCCCTCAATACACTATTTTCATTATAGACGTACAGATTTGTTAATATTTAAGTACAACAGATATCAAGTTACACCAAGCAGTGTACATTACCGTTAAAGATAAAATTGATAGTTTAAGTTTGATTGTCTCTGTAAGTGTTTGTAGAACCACAATATTCAATAAAATATTCAAAAGTAAACAACAAGGAAAGCAATAAAAGAAAATTGCGATTGTAATTGGCTTTCAAGAGTTGAAGCGAATTTAACTTTAGTTTCCACTATTATTTATACTACTTATATAGCCTTTGACTCTGCATCTCAAATTAATAGGAAGCATATGCAATTCCCGTCAAGCCTAATTATCCATCACTCTCTCCATACAGTCCTCGTAAGAACATTGAGGGGCCGTTTGGGTGTTGTAATTTGGGGCGGTATTGTAGTTTATTTAAGTATTTGAACTACTGCATTTACAAAGTTGTCGCTTGGTCAGATACATGGCATTTGTCAATTTTGGCAGTTGAAATGCGGTATTCTCCCCCCCCTCACATTCCACGGACTTCCCAAAAGCAAACTTTGCAATCACCAGAACGAGGGTTCTGTCCCCGATCGCCCCCGACTCCCGATCCCCCTCTTATCTTCTCCCCGACTGTCTCCTCCCACACGCCATGCCGCTCCTCCTTCTGTCGTTAACCGCAGCCGCAACTCCTCCCTATCATTGCCGTTCCTCCTTCTTGGTGCCCATCCCTCTCGGGTTCGTTAGGGTTTTATTAGCTTCTTCGCCTTCCCCGCCGTCTCATTTCCCCATCACTCCTCCTTCCTAATGATGTTCCTAGTTGCTCATGCTCGCGGTTGAAAGTTCTCGCGTGGGCCGTCGTGCTCGTTAGGTTCGCAGAGCTTACGGTTCGACGGTGATGCTTGGTTGTTCACGGCAATTTCACGACGGCGCATCTTCTTCTTCTTCGTTAAGCATGTGATTTTTCTACCCCTATACCTTCTCTTTCTTCCTCCCTCTTCTTCATTCTCGGACACGCCTAAACGTTTCCCTACACTGTGTTTTCTGATTCTTCCCCTTTTTGCTTCTCGCTTAGGACCCTCTTTGCCTCTGTGATTCTCGGGACCCAGATGGCTCTCACTCATACGTATATCACCTAAGCCGTCAGTTCTACTTTACACGGCAAGCAGGGCCAACGTACTCTGCCCTCCCGTCATTTGTCCGGACCATCGACCCGCCCTACTTATGCTGCAACTGCGAGCACATCACTTTACAGGTATTGTGTACGTATCGTCAACTTTGTAATAGCTCATTCGTCTAAGATCATAGGCGTCCATGCGTCTGCTTCACACTTTGGGTAGTCCTAGCTTACTGCAATCATAATAGCGATTTCCAGGTTAAATAATCTTACCAGTTTATGGTTTTTACGGTGCTTCTAGGTAGGGGCTAATACGGCCAGATGTGCATTGCTTGAACTGCCTAGTGCATTTTTTTGATAAATGTAGTGTTGTGCATCAATTGAATTATATGTTGTTAATAAAAACTTGAATTTTCTCCCTTTGATGGTAGCGAGCTGCTTGCTTTTGTCTATACATTGCTTGAATTATATATTGTTAACACTAATCAAAGTTGGCCTAGTGGGGATTAAACTGAATCTGCTCCCTTTTGTTGAGAATGCGTTAGGAAATCCTGTAGCTGAGTGAACTAAACTAAAACCGCGTTGTTATATTGGTAATGACAATTGGAAGAGTTTTTTTAATAGTTTTTTGTGGATTGGTACTGGGCTATAGTAGAGAGGAGAGTGGCTCTGATTTGTGATGCTTGTGGTGAGGAGGTTGAGTGAGGGTGGGTGCTGCCAGGTGGTGCTGGAGTGAGAATGGTATGTTCTTTGTAAATATTGTTTGGGTCTGTCATATGTGCAGGTTATCACCACTTCTCTTTATGTATGGGTCTATGACTGCCTAGCAGTACCAGCTAGCTAGGCCACTTAACCCAAAATTGAATTGCACAAGAAGTAACATTGGGTTAAATATAGGCTACTTATGTATATTGTTTACTTGCTGAAGGGAGTTGTGGATTGGTTGGGTAATTATTTGGTGTTTAGGTTATGATTGGGTGTTGGCTGTAGGTGGTGGATGGCGGTGATGTTGGCTGGTGGTGATGAATGGTGTTATTGGACGAGTTGTTGGTGGAGGCGCAAGAAGAGGATGGATGGAGCAGAAATAGGTGGTTGGGTTACTGTTGGTTGTTCAGTTTTGCATTTGAATGTGTAGGTGTTAATGGAATGCGCAGGTGAATTTGTAGCTCATCTGTGTTTGTATTTGACAGGGGTTTGGGAGGGAGAGGGGTGGTTGCTGATGATGAGGAAGCAGCAGCTTGCTACTTGCTGCTGATGTGGAAGCAACTTGTAACTTGCTGCTGATGTGGAAGCAGTTTGTTGTGTGCTGGGCGGATTGGGTGATGGGTAGACTAGATTGGGTGGGTGACATATATAATCTGCTGGTTAAGTTTTGACATATATAATCTACTGGTTGTTAAGTTTTGACATATATAGTATGTATATTTTGGTCTGATTTTGTTTTGTTTGCTTTCAGAAGACTATCTGCTTGTTAAGTTTTGACTAATAATTTGCTGGTTGTTAAGTTTTGACATGTATAATTTGTATATTTTTGCCTGATTTTGTCTTTCTTTCAGGAAGATCATATGCTTGTGTGCTCCTGATTGTTTGTGTCATTTCACAGCAGCAGGTATCAACCTAATCTTGTAGGGAGCGGGTCACACATTCAAGCATGTAGTAGTGTGATCTTGTAGGAAGTGGTTGTTTTATCTCATTTTGTATGTGACTGAAACATGTGCTTTTATGTTGGAATTTTTGACTTGTGCTTTATATATTGAATTTTTTGACGTGGTCACAAATATTCAAGCATGTAGTGTGCTTCATGTTGGAATTTTTTATTTGTTAAATGGTAAATGATGATCATGGGTTCTTGCCCACTTGTTAAATTTGATTGCACATAAGCATGTATCGAATGTGGATGATTTGTATGTGATGTACCCATATAAGTTATGTAAATGATATGTTTGTATACTTTTTATTAAAGTTGGTTGCACATCAACATGTGATGAATATGGATGGCTTGTATGCATGTATCTGTATAAATTAGTATGTAAACGATATGTTTGTATGTTTTTGTTAAATTCGCACCAGTAGAAAATATGATTATGGATGCCTCTTGCCATGTATCTCAATAAAAAAGCATGCAAATGATGTGTATGTATTGTTTTTTGTATGTATACCATGTATATGTACTATCTTGGCACCACGGTTATATGTTGTGTATGCCATGTAGCTGGTTAAATATGTAATTATGAAAAAGAATAAAAATGCAACATTTCAAATACACATTTACCAAACAACGTAATTAGGAATGGCAGTATTCATAATTACTGCATTTTTTAATCAACATTTGTCCAAACAATGTAATTAAGAATCATGGGATTTGTTAGTTAGGTAATCAGAATCCCAAATTTGTTAATTACTGCAGTAGTGACAAATGGGCCACCCAAACGACCCCTGAAAGGATTGATAAGAACAAGGATTTATGACGGAGGAGAAGGTTGTGAAAGAATGCCTCAGTTGTTGAGGTGCTTGCAATTCCCACAAGGGCTTCCAAGAGGGTAGAAACATATGGAGCCACAAACCATCGACTTAGACTGCCCCCATAATTATACAAAGAAAGAAAATACCATAGGTTAAACGTTTTTAGTAGAACATTATAGAAAGGAATAACACCAAGGACTATAAACTTCAAATCAAAGACTACTGATTGCACAAAATCATTTGCCTTGTTAGAGAGGAGGAACAAAATCCAAACATGCTTTGTTGACAAAGTGAAATTGGTAGACATGGGGATCCACAAGAAGATTTGTAACAAGGGCAATATATTTCTTCCTGAGATGCACCAGCCACACTGAACTAACCAGGGAGTTTATAAGCTAATGGAAAAAATCTCAATGACAAACAACTAGTTGTAGGTGACAATAGGAACCTCAAACTTCATTTTTTAGATTCCCAAAAGAGGCAACCACCACCACCAACACAACCCTTCAATGTGCACGGGACACTGTCATTGTATTTTGCACACTAGAAAGCAACCCCACCATTGGATGTAGTCGTGAAGTGCAAGCTTCTCCCAAATTGTGGCTGACACTCACCATCACCAAATGCAATGGAAACAAACACAACTGGTGTAGTATTGCCTACACATATACCTTCCACTATCCCTTATCATGTAGCCATTGACAATTTTCAGGCGAAAAGTGTGAAGATGAATTTTCCTGACCCATCAGAGTAGTTGTGGGATTTAGTTCATGACAACCACAAGTGATAAACAACATATTCTCCTACATGTAAATTGCTACACAAGGTTTCCATCGTAAAGATCATGGGATTCAAGCATGTCACACCCACATGGGATGGTCTCGACCTATATAAGGATGCCTCCTAAGCATGCAGTGAAAATCTAGAATGATACATAGACAACACCTACTAAGAGTTGGACTGGAGAACCTTGATCAGATCATAGATGATGTTCTCTATCATTTACCCAGACGTATGCCATTATCATACACTTAATGCGAGGCACCGGATAACACTAAAGTGACAAACTTCTCTCCAACTATGCATGGGGAACAACTAGAAGAGACATTTCTTTCTCGTGAGACTTCCATGTCCCATGTTGGATCAAAGCAGTCATTATACAAATTACTATGGCTGATGTATAAGGAGGAGAAGTCCAATGATAGAATAGAAAATGACATCACAGGATGCCACTACACAATATACTTCTCCACCTCTACGTCAAACATCATATATTGATAGGAAATAATGGTAAGCAAACATGGTATCGCACTTTTGTTTTGATTAACCACCAAATATCCACTTGTTACAAGTAAAAGAGAGGTGCTTGAAGGTCTTCTAAGCCAATGATCTAGGGATGTCAAATGTGCCAGATTCAAACATGTCGAACCTCCTTTCCTTGATGAAAAATACAAAAAATAAGTACATGTGAATGAATGGTCCTAGAATACAATTGACACAGATAATTACGTGTAACAAAAATTAGTTCAAGTAAAAAAAGAGCTTAAAACCCCATAGCCCCCACCAGTTGGTTCAAGAAACAAACAGAGAAACACTAAGTATAATTAGGATTTCCATCAAAGATATATGCTAGATAAAGAAAAGAAATTAGGAAAGTTTAGACATCACAAAAGTAGACATTTTTGTATAATAAACAAATAGTGGGCACTATTTGAGATATTTGATACATTTTCGACATATTTTTTATCTATATAACCAATCACCACAAAAGACACCATTGTAAAAGAACAAAACAACATTGTAGCTAAGCTATACAAACAAAGAATGGAACATGATAATTAGAATATCAATATTGATTGATTCATGAGACACCATTGAATTAAAAAATCAAATTTGGATGGGTAGAAATGTATATCACCTGGTATATCTTGGAATGTATATGATTGACAACCAAGTCTGATTTGCAACTTCATTTGAATGACTAGCATACCAAAAGGAAAGGACCAGTTGTGTTGGCATAGTCATGGTATGAGAATTCTTACAAAATAATTTATCATCCACAAAATCCAATTCTGTTGTAGCCAGAGAAGGATTTCTATAGTGGTAGTGGGAACATCAAGAATATATTTCTTTTGTCGGCCATGTTGGCTCATGCTTCATCCTTGCTTATAGAAGCAAAGAATTCTGCAAAAAAAGAGATAAAAATAAAGGAATTGTCAAATGGTATTCTTAGAATGACCTACCATAAACCTCAACTTCTAGAGAAATGCAACAACTACAAATTCAAGCACTTCATCATTATGAAACATCAAACAAATAAATAAGAATCAACCAACTAGCCTAAGTTGACTCAAGCAAGAACAAGGAAATTCCACCAAAAAGAAACATTTTATTTATTCAGAAAAAAAGGTATTAGAAGCTAATAGAAGAGAACACAAGATACACCAATGTCAGAAATTTCGAATTCATAACAAGCCCTTCTATTGTGTCTTCTTGCAATAACCTTTTATCACACTCCTCCAAAAAAGACAAGGAATTCTTGAGGGGCTTTCACATGACTACATAGGTTGATCTATGGCCGGCTTCTTTCAACACCAGGACTAGAGAACACACAATTGTTATCATTACTTAACAACAAGTGATCAAGGGCTTTGTTACTTGTCAAAATAATTTAATGGACTAGGGGTATTGTATACATTATCAAATCTACCCTAAATATTTTTATGTGGGATGAGGAACACATTCTTCATTTGGTTAAGGTGGGATAAGAAAAATCATCTATGGTGGAGTCATGCCCAACAAAGAAACATGAGTATCTAATGCTCCTTATCGTGGAAAAGAAAGATCCGGTTTTATATCATTTTATTCATGTGCAAATAATAATTACAAAAGGGAGTGGGTTTGGTCAATGTGGCATATTTGTTACTTCACCTTGTGTGTGAAATCTTGAGATTGGTTTGAGGGGCGCCCTCCTACCGTCCTGTGTTTCACATCCACCACATATTTTCATTGCAACGGATGATGTATTATTCTTTTGAAGATATGATCCTACCCATCACCACCTCCGATATGCATCTAGGCTACAAGAGACTAATTTGAACCCAAAAAGCCTTTTCGTAGGGACCATTCATCATCTCTGTCAATCAAGGGCACATCAGCACCGAGAGGCATTTCGTCAAGCACGTGGTCTTCGTCGGAACCACCACAAGGTAACAAAGAAAAAAATAGACTAGAGTATATAGAAACAAAAGGAAAAGGAAGGATCGGAGGTGAAGCAAAGAACAAAGAGAATCGTGATATCTTACATGGTGATGTACGACCATCGGTGGTTGCCAGTTCCTAGGGCGATGGTGGTTTCTTATTCTGAGGATGAAGAAGGAATGATCTCTTACACCAAGGAGCGCCACCCCTTCCATGGGCACCGTCGGTGATCTAAACTTGCGGTTCTCCGGTGAGAAACTAGTTTGGGGTTTTTTTCCAGGTCGCACAACCCGCGCGTGGGAAGGTAGGCGGCGAGCGGGGACGTGCAAAGTGGGGGTTGAGAGCGTGTGAGTCAGAATAACAGGGAAGCATGGGATTGACCGATTGTAGGGAAAAGGGGTTACTTGAAAATTTATGCATCTGGAACTTATTTTCATGATATTATGTTCAGATCCCTGTAACCTATGACTAAAAGGATTGGAAACCATTTTTCCAACTATTTCAAATTTTAAAATCGAATTGGTTACAAGCCAAACAACCTCTTCAAATAGGATTGTCAAAGTCCTATCTCAAATAGTTAATTCTACATGGTTTGACATCAAAACAAGTTATTGCATAATGATGACTTTTAGAAGGCCATTTTCCCTACAAATTTCACTATCTTGAACAATTGCTTGTATTTCAGCTTCCACCATTGAGTGAGCAGTGAAGGGGAGGCAAACCCTAGTTGGCACCACCATCTAGCCACATAAAGTGGCATACAACTTACATGTGTGGAGGCAAACTCCTTCTTGTATATTCATAGTTTAGGACACCTTATTTAGGGACAATAAACATGTTTGACTCAGGGAGAGCTGAGGGTCATGCTAGTGGAAGGCGGTGAGCCCCTAGGGAATCTATGCATGTGCCCAAGTAGCAGTGGTGGTGCGTGGAGCACTTCCACAGGGGTCTCCTCTGTCATCTTGAGGAGCAACGAGGAGGGCGAGAACGGCCTCTTAGGCCTCTTCTATGTTGTTTGGACTTCTGTGAGGGGTGATTTACGGTGCCTCTTCGGCTTGGCAGTAGGAGCATACCAATAGGAGAGGCTAATGGTAGGAGCACACCAACAAGAGGGGTTGAGGGTGTCGACTGCAAACCAGACAGATTTGGTGGTTCCATGGGCATAGTTGATCCTTCCTTTCCCCCTTCCCCCATTGCGGAATTCAGAACTCGGCTGAGGGAAGCACAAGCAACATGGGACAGGAGTGTGCCCTGGCGGCATCTCTTGCTGGTGAAATGGGGCGGGAAAGAATAGCTTCAACGGTGAACCCGACTCCTCTCCCCATTCTCTCGGTTGTCATGGTGACCTTGAATCTGGTAGAAAGGGGTGAGCTTGGATTTGGAGTTGGTTGTTGTCGTGGTTTGGGCTATATGGATGGGGGGAAAGTCAAAAAGGCTTGTGGCTCCTTGTTTCTCTGATTGGATGGATTTGGTATCAAACAAGGAGAGGGAGAGGTTGTTAAGGGTGGGTGATGCTCGTAGGGTGTTTGAGGTTATGCCTCAAGCATATGGTCATTTTGATCAGTGTGGATGCGGGGATTCAGGTGGTTTATTGGGGGGGGAGACACCAGCTGCTTTGAGGGTTTCTCTGAGGGTTGCTTTTGGGTCGGGTCTCTTTGTGTCTCCCTTTTGACGGTGATCTTGGGGGTTGTACTGTGCTCGGTGCCCAAGGATGATGGAGGTGTGACAGGGAGCCAGGTTGGGTTCTCTGAGTTGCACACTACCACACCTAGATGAGCTACTAGTTTCCTAACTGGGCCATCATCGTGTCTCTAGTAATGCATATTTTAGGCACCTGAGGCTAGGACAGTGGTGGCACCAATGCTTGGGTGCACTGGTGTGTTTCCAATGTCGTGCTCCAGGACACTTGGCCCACAATTCGAAGGCTAGGTGGCAGGTCTGGAGATGCCCCCTCTCCTCTAGACTAGTGTTTTTGCTGCCTTCAGTGTGGACACTCGAGACGATGGTGTTCGTCCCTGCTAACTTGATTTCACTACAAGAATCTAGGGGATGGTGAGGGAATGTCCGATTAGCAAATTGGATGAGCATGTTCTTGTTGGGAAATCGTACGCAGATACGCGCATCAGAAACAAAAATTTTATTTGCATGTTTCCCATAAACCACTGCAACTCTCACAGTGATGATGATGATTGTGATTCTTAGACCTAAAATCATTACACTCATCACATGTCGTTGGGTACACTTTGACATCATCAAACGCAGACCTGAAATATGGATTGTTATAAAGGTGATGATTGGGTGACTTTGACACATGGGGTTTGACTGTGAGTGATAGATATGGGATTTGTCCCTCCTGAGGGAGTATGATGTCCATGGCCACTTGATAAGTGAGACTGAGAAAAGCATGCATGCATGTGTGAGTCAATATGTGATATTGATGGCACACTTATCTCAGACAGTATACTTTGGATCAAGAAAATGAATAAATGTTGAAAGGATGACAACTCCATGCCTTGAGTTCATCCAGGATATCAGTGACAAAGGAATTATACATTCATTGTAACACCAATCACAGATTGTAGGATTGAAAGTTATTCTCCAACTTTTCTTTTCACTTGGGTAGAACTGATGTGCGACTAGGCACCGCTCTTTACTTGTGATATCATAAACTGTTATGGACATTCACTGCTAATGTGAAATGGGACATATAGGGACACACACAAAGGATTTAACCTGGAAGACGAGTTTATCCATGAATGATGTTTGGATTGATTACTAAAAGTGTTTAGGAACTCAATCAAACATTCAATCAATAGACTTGACTCAAAATCATCAAGTTCAAGTGTTGGACTAACTGATTTGAGTGTCAGATTGATTGAGAACTGCATTGACTGTTTTCTGCACAATTGGGACCACCAACTGACTGGTTCACTGGGTGAACCGATCGACTCATGGTTAGTGAGACGACTGGTTAGTGAGACAACTCATTGTGCTGTGAGCGTTACACATATGCTTCATAACCAACCCACAACACAATGTCGCGACCCACCCTCACAGCACAACATCTCAACCACAACAAACGTAGTGTCGCAACCAGACCAAAACAAAGTGTCACGTCCAGAAGTAGAACTGAACATCATGACTAAAACAAGGCCAACCATCACAACCAAATCCATCCCAAGTCCTTGAATATACATTTGGGATGTGCCATTGCACATATGGTGATAATGTCATCTCACATTAAGTCCTCAAAAATGCATTTGGGAGGTGTCAGGTCCCATGTCATGACAACGTCCTCTCATAACAAGTCATCTCACAACAAAACATCACATATGTCTCCACAATGCATGTTGTGACCACGATAGAATGTGATACAACAGCGTTAAAGCAAGGTGTCATGACTGGTGTTGCACATAGGTTTTGCAACCAACCCACAACACTACGTCGTGGCCCACCCTTACAGCACAACGTCACGACCACATCAAACACAGTGTCGCGACTAAACCAAAATGAAGTGTCACATCCAGAAGTAGAATGGACCATCACGAATGAAATAATGCCAACCATCACAACTAAAATAACACCAACTGTCTCAACCTCAAATGAACATAGTGCACATCTTTCTCGACCCAAAACACAAGAGAAACAACAATCTTGACCAAAACAAGACCCAACAACCCATATCATGATAGTGTCCTTTCACAACATGTCCCTCCAAATGCATTTGGGAGGTGTCAGGGCCCATTTAAATACAAATGGTATCTCGCATCAAGTCCCAAAAATGCATTTGGGAGGTGCCACGACCCATATCTCACAACACAACATCACGACTGTCTCCACGACACATGTCGTGACCGTGATAGAATGTGATACAACAATGTTAAAGCAAGGCGTCACGACCAGTGTTACACATAGGCTTCGTGACCAATACACGACACAACGTCGTGACCCACCCTCGCAATACAACATTGCGACCGTATCAAACATAGTGTCGCGACCAGACCAAAACAAATTTTCATGTCCAGAAGAAGAACCAACCATCACGACTGAAAAAAGGCCAACCATCATAACCTCTCAGAATAAGTCATCAAAAATGCATTTGGGTGAAGTTTGGGCCCATATCATGACAATGCCCTCTCACACCAAGTCCTTGGAATTACATTTGAGAGGTGCCATTGCACATATGATGACAATGTCATCTCATAGTAAGTCCTTAAAAATGCATTTGGGTGGTGTCAGGTCCCATATCATGACAACATCCTCTCATACATGTCCATCAAAATGCATTTGGGAGGTGTCAGGGCCCATATCATGAAAAATGTTATCTCACATCAAGTCCCTAAAAATGCTTTTGGGAGGTGCCACGACCAATATTGTGATAGTGTCCTTTCACAACATGTCCCTTCAAATGTATTAAGGAGGATACATAGCCCATATATTGGCAGTGTCCTCTCATAATAAGTCCCTAAAAATGCATTTGGATGAAGTTTGGGCCATATCATGACAATGTCCTCTCATGCCAAGTCCTTGAAAATACATTTGGGAGGTACCATCGTACATATGATGATAATGTCATCTCATAGTAAGTACTTAAAAATGCATTTGAGTGGTGCTAGGTCCCATTTCATGACAACGTCCTCTCATAACAAGTCCATCAAAATGCATTTGGGAGGTGTCAGGTCCCATATCATGACAAATGTCATCTCACATCAAGTTCCTAAAAATGCATTTGGGAGGTTCCACGACCCATATCATGATAGTGTCCCTTCACAACATGTCCCTTCAAATGAATTAAGGAGGATATATGGCCCATATATTGACAATGTCCTCTCATAATACGTCCCTAGAAATGCATTTGAGTGAAGTTTGGGCCCATATCATGACAATGTCCTCTCACGCCAAGTCCTTAAAAATACATTTGGGAGGTGCCATGGCACATATGATGACAATGTCATCTCACAGTAAGTCCTTAAAAATGCATTTGGGAGGTGTTAGGTTTCATATCATGACAACGTCCTCTCACACCAAGTCCATGAAAATGTATTTGGGAGGTGTCAGGGTCCATATCATGACAAATGTTATATCACATCAACTCCCAAAAATGCAATTGGGAGGTGCCATGACCCATATGAAGTGTCACATCCAGAAGCATAATGGACCATCACAATTGAAACAAGGCCAACAATCACAACCAAAACCATCCCAAGTCCTTGAAAACACATTTGGAAGGTGCCATGACACATATGATGACAATGTCATCTCACAATAAGTCCTTAAAAATGTATTTGGGAGGTGTCAAGTCCCATATCATGACAACGTCCTCTCACAACAAGTCCATGAAAATGCATTTGGGAGGTTTCATGGCCCATTTCAAGACAAATTTTATCTCACATCAAGTCCCTAAAAATGCATTTGGGAGGTGCCACGACCCAAATCACGATAATGTCTTTTCACAATATCTACCTTCAAATGCATTAAGGAGGAGCCAGGGCCGATATATTGACAGAGTCCTCTCATAATAAATCCCTAAAAATGCATTTGGGAGGGGCCATGGCCCAGATCATGATAATGCCCTTTCACAACGTGCTCTTCAAATGCATTAAGGAGGATCCAGGGCCATATATTGATAATGTCCTCTCATAATGAGCCCATGAAAATACATTTAAGTGAAGTTTTGGCCCATATATGCCAACATCCTCTCAAGCTAAGTCCTTGAAAATACATTTGGGGGGTGTCATGGAGCATATGATCACAATGTCATCTCACAATAAGTCCTTAAAAATACATTTGGGAGGTGTTAGGTCCTATATCATGACAACATCCTCTCACAACAAGTCTATGAACATGCATTTAGGGGGGGGGGTGTCAGGGCCCATATCATGACAACATTCTCTCAAAATAAGTCCATCAAAATGCATTTGGGATGTGTCAGGGCCCATTTCACGACAAATATTATCTCATATCAAGTCCCTAAAAATGCATCTGGGAGGTGCCACGACCCATATGATAATAGTATCCTTTCACAACATGGCCTTTCAAATGCATTAAGGAGGAGACATGGCACGCATATTGACAATTTCCTCTCATAATAAGAGGCTCGCCATGATCCATATAGAGAGGAGATGGAGAGTTGTAGTAAAACTCAACCCATCATGCAATACAAGGGCAATGAAGATGAACCTCTCAGAATATGGTATATCTATCAACCATGTTGAAGGCATTGTTGAAGTCAACAAGAGCCATGGTGACCTTAGTGTGGTGTTGTTGTTTATAACAAGTCAAATGATAGCATGTAGAAGGGCCTCAGCACCACCGGAAATACCAATACCACACTGATGATCCTTAAGATAAGGGACGACATCAGAACTTACACCCTTTGCCGCAACTTTGGATACAAGGCACCGCCAAATAGTACCCATAGCAATAGGGTGAATGCCATTGTATGGTGTGAGAAGATGAGTCAATGGAGCACTGGCAATGTTGGGAGCTAGGGAATCTGGACAACGACCAGTGAGCCAAAGATTCACCATAATTGAAACTGCATTCAAAAAATCATCTTTCACTACAGCGATAGCCCCACACATATAATCAATAAGATGTTGTGCTCGTAGGCCATCACGTGCACAAGAGGTCCCTTTCTTGAATGATAAAATTGCTTCTTCAACCATGGAGAAAGAAGCAATAAATGATGAGCTAGAAATTTCAGAATGAGGTTGTACCAATGGCAGTGGAGGTTGAGGGTGTTTAGTTTCAAGATCTGAATGAGTGGTAGCTTTTGTGGGGGCAACACTACTAGAGGATAGAACATGCAGTAGAAAATTGGCTATCTTTGATCTTAAACTTGGCACGTAAAATACAAGCTTTAGAAGAATATTCTCACCTAATAGGACAACAATGAGCCAAAATTTGAGCCAGGAGTTATTGAATGCCATTAGGTCCTGAATTCCAAGTCTCCAAAGCCTTAAGGATCATAAGTTGTTGTAGAGAGATGCATTTTCAAGAAGACTATTCTTGAGTAGACTTAGGGGAGAAGCGATACAGAACACATGCTGGAAGCAACAAAAGATGAATCCATGCATCAATAGAGCGTGGGCAAGAAGCCACCTAGAGTAAGCAAGCACGAAGAGTGTCAACAAAGGGCAAACGACAAAGAAAAGGGATGTTCTTTACGGTAGGGACACCCGTGCAGAAGATAGAATCTAGAAGATCTGTGTCGAGCTGCAGATGGTCAATAGGTAGAGGCGGTGGCTCAATACGCTGACGAGTTGACATGGTGCAAGGAACATAATCTGGAAAATCATAATTGATGGGAGTAGGCAAACCAACTATCACATCGAGTGATGCCTCACCTGGCTGTCGAGGTAGAGTGGTAGTAACATCAGAGCCATCATAAGCTTGATGAGGATATGCTTTAGACCATGGCAGGATGCCAAGGCATACACCACACATCCAATGCTTGGAAGAACAAAGAGCAAACACCAAGCCTTCCCAAACAACAACATACTCCAACGCCTTACAGATTCCATCAACACGACTCAGAGAAGATAAATGAACAACCCAAAGATGATTAGCAAAACTATTAGCTGCTAACAGTTTGTCGCGACATGTATGGAGGCTCCTAAAAGGACATGCAAATTGTGCAGTAGGTCCGACCATGCAGGATGTAGGCCCCACGCGGAAAGGGACCACAGGAACAACCTCACGACTTTTCACCTGTGACGTAGCAAGACAAACATAATGTGTTGTTGCCGGTGTGGGAGAAATGAATTTTTCCATTAAAGAGAGCAGAACCGAGACATGGAGGGAACCCTCTCGTGTATGGCGGCCAGTAGGGTAGTCCTTCCTGCTGGGTTGACCAGCGCCAAGCCTACTTAACACACGACTATAGGGAACTGTGTATGGGTTGTCGCCTCCGGGGATCGATGCCGATCTCTATCGTATCGATCCTCAACGTGCTGAGACTTGGACGGCTAGGCACCAGGGATGCTCCGAGCGCGCTCGTGCCCTAATCCCTTGCTACTATGTGTGTGGCTGCCAAAAAAAGGGCAGCCACCGCCGGTCTGCCCAAGTCCAACAAAAGTTGATAAGTTGAATCAGACTTGAAGTTACCACCAGACCTTTCTGATCGCCTTCCGTTCGCGTTCGAGAGACACTATGGAAGCCGGATCTGGATACTATGGTGTGGGAAAACGAGACGAGTAGAGAACCCCCGCCATCAGCGACACCAGGGTAGGTGCACTAATTAATTAGAGGTAGGTGAGAGATAAATAGAATCTTCATTGGTGCCCACGCCACATGCAGTGGCTCAGTGCCCTCGCATCGCGACGTTGTCCAACGCGTGGTGACCAAATAAGTGTTAACAAAAATATACTTGGGAGGAGCCAAGACACAATTCTTCTCACAAAAAGTCCCTTTCAATACATTTCTTTGGAACTGGGGCCCATATAGTGACAATGTCCACTCACAACAATTATCTAAAAATGCATATGTGAGGGTTGGGGCCCATATCACGAGAATTTCCTCTAACAGTAAGTCCCCCGTAATGCATTTGTGAGAGTTCAAGGCCCATATCAAGACAGTGTCCTCTCATGGTAATTCTTTAAAAATTCTAAGGTTAGGTGACATGAATTTATGTCATCTATAACTTTGGTGACACACATACATGTCACCTAAATGTTGTCTCCTTGTATATTATACTTGACTCATATAAATGTGTAAACCTCCATTAGAACATAGATGATTCAAATGTATGTCACCTATAGTGTGCCACCCTTTCAAGCATGATAAAATGTTTGTCACCTATGTTGCATAGACTATAGGTGACATACATGCATGTCACCTAAAGTATGTCACCCTTTCAAATATACAAAAATGTATGTCATCTATTTTACGTAGGCCTACACAGATTATAAGTCATGTACAAACATGTCACCTAAAGTGTGTAACTTTTTACAAGACCGTCACCTATACTTTGGTAGTGGTGGCTTGCGATAGCATCAAAGAGGCTGTTAGCAGTTCTTGTTCTCTACGTTCGAGTTTTATAGTTGTTTTGGCAGATTGCTTAGATCTCTTGTGTGGTTTATTGTCGAATTACTTATAGTGTGGTCTTGAATTGAATTGGAAGATTCAGTTGTTGAAGAATGTCAACATTTTGCGAGCAGTATCTTATGATAATCAACAACTACTAAGCAATTTCAGCTTTGTGTTACAGGTTTAGACAAATCTGACACATTCTCTTCTTTGAACATGCTAATTACTAACATTTGGTGATATGGGCGTCCAAGTCTGACAAGATGCTGTTTCTAATGTTGTCATAATAATACCAACTACACATTTATTCTAAAGATCCATTTTAGGGGACCCAAATTTGGTGTTCCGAAAATTTTGTCCCAACATGTTCCTATTAATCCGGACCGTACAGACATCATATTAGTTCTTTCAGGAGTAAGTTTATCGGTGTATGGATTGTTTTGGACATAACCAGAACAACAAGTATGATGCAATAGATTTGGATGGATTCATCCAATGCGTTCAAATATGGGTCCAAATCTTTTTATCGGTGTATGGAGCGCTTTGGATATAACCAGAACAGCAAGTATGATGCAGTAGATTTGGATGGATATATCCAATGCGTTCAAATATGGGTCCAAATCTGTGTGATTATGTGACATCATCCGTTGGATTGTGGGGCCGTGGGAGTGTAGACCGTTTGGATTCAGTATGTTTCAGACATAGAGGATTTGAGCCCTTCAAATATATCGTGGCGAAGAGGTTGTTCAGACGTATCACTATTAATTTCTGCGGCACACATTCTTTAATGATTCTCTTAGAGATGGGTTTTTGGTTGAATGTATGGTAAGAATTGTTGCGGGACACAATCTAAGACAGCAAAATTGGACAACGAATTTGAAGCTATATCTAATGTAGTATGCTCGGAATAGCGTCTTGGCACAGGGAAATTTGATGGAAAGAGAAAAGATAGAGCATGGAACTAGATTAAACTGTATCAAATCGACCGGTTTAGTTGATTGAGGTGCATGGCTAATATCATGCTAATAGTATCTCTACCAATAACGTAGCTGTGCATTTGGAATATAATATTGTCATAGGCGTTTTGGGCGACATCTTTTGCAGTATTTATTGTACAGCAACAAAGATTACGGGAGTTGCAACCGAGGACACGTTAGTTACTATTTTCTTTTTAGGAAATATAAAATACTTAGTTTACACCTACTTTAACACCCCAAAAATATGCACTAATTGTAAGGTATGTACTTTGTATCACAGCTAGGTAAAATGACAAACACGGACAGCAACAGAAATTTCACTGTTGAAAACCACTTCCAGACTATTATTAAACCGTTGACTTACAACTAGTAATGTTTTCTTTACTAGACATCAGTACAATGAGTATGTAAAGCAATATGATAAATATTGTGTAATTGTTAATGGTATTTGTTTGAAGGCGTATGTATTACTTGTATACGTTTGCACCAAGTTTTTACGGTCTATTGTAGTTGTTTGAAACTAACCAGACCTAGCGACAACTCTTCACTTCGTTAAGTTTTCGGCATGAACTGATACTAACGGTTCATGTTAGTACTTCAGGAATAAATACAACTCGAGTAAGTTCGGTTCCAACCTGAGTATCTTAGTAAAGTTTTCAATTTTGGAGAACGATATATTTATGTTTTGGAAAATTACGGAAGTGAATGTAGATTGGGGAAGAAAAGGACCAAAATATAACATCAAAACAAATCAGCCACATCAATCATGTTGGTTGATTGCAGCTGGGTGATCTATTCTCATCGCTATGAAAAGTTTTCAAATCACCAAGGTCGTTATTTGGTTTGAGTTGTACCGTTTACTCCGAATATAGCTGAAGATGAAAGAAAATTGAAATTGATTCCATGACAACCAAAAAAAAAAGTTCTGGCCATAACACTTATTATGATGTGAGGCAAACTTTTTTATTGCTTAACTAGTTATGTCAAACATATGATTGAGCACTTTTTGTCGGCGCATGACTGTTAAGCAAAGTAAACCAAACTAGATGACATCGAATATAGCTTTGCATTTGTTCTAGTTCATCTTGGGAAGGTTACCAAAATAAACGGGACAAATTTACATATCTTTTTTCGCAAAAACATTCATCAAAAGTTATCATACCATCTCTAGTAGAAAAGTTATGATTTTTTAAACTGTGTCCCAACTGATAACAAACAAGACCTTAATTTTTAGTGAACTTTACATTTTTTATATCAACGGAACATAGCAGATGACAACCTCAAACACTTATGAGTAGTAAAATCGTCTTGAATATTTGAAGAAAATTCAGCTTTTTGTTTCTCATGGATCAAGCAACTACTAACAATGACAATTAGACAGTGTCCTTCAACCTAATGCGCCAGCTACCAAATTGGTGTGCATGTCAAGTCTTAAACCATTGCCCTAGCTCCAGCAGTGCAAACCTAATTACTCTAGAGATGCTTACTAAGTACAAACAAATAAGATTTTAATTAATCACCCAAGAAATAAAATAATTTGGAAAAGAAGAAGTATATCTATCTTTGAGTTCTTTCCATTGCAAACCCAACATAATGTCTCCTTGTGAAGATATGATAGTCCATTCATTTGTACGATTGAGGATTTTTCTACAAATTGTTGTGATTCATCCCCACTCGTGTCCATGTAAGGGTGATAGGAATCCCCATACCATCCATATAAGGATGATACTATGAAATAGTCATTGGAAAAAGACATTTTTGACAATAACCAAGGTAAAAAAGACTGGAAACGGTGGAAGAAGAGAAAATGAAAATGAAACACACCTATAAGCGGTCCCACAATCAAAATTTTGTTATATCATTTTACAGTGATGTCAATCACATCAGGCTCAATACAATAAGAAGAGAAATTTGACGAAAACAAAATTCCATGTTATCACTAAGGATTTATTGGATATCACATTGAGGAAAGTTTCTTGAAAATTTTGTTAGACAAAGAAAGGCTATTACAAACTAGATATGAATAACTCCTATCTTTCCTAGAAATACTATTGTTGATGGGAAACCAACAACTTTTGGTGGTTGGTAGTGGTCCCAGTTTCATTCTGGAATAGATATGGGTTGCAACAACCCTATTGATTTGTGACGTTCTTCCTTAACTTGTTAACACACCCCCAAAACATACCACAAATTCAGACACTTCCTTTTTCATCCATGTCCACCAATATAAAAATTTTAAATTTTGGTACATAGTAATACATCTTGGATGCATAGCATACATACAATTATGTGCCTCTTCTAGAACTATCTTCCATAATCCTACTTGGCTTGGTACACATAGCCTTTTTTTTAAATCCCTTCTATCTAAGAAGTGAAATCATTCACCCTTTCCTTCCAACATTACATGCATGATCTTTTGAATCTTAGAATTTATACCATGTTGTTGTAAAATATACTATTCTGGAATTGGTTTGAGCTGTGACAGTGTTAGAAATCCCCCCTTGTGTGCTATACTCAATTGAGTATTCATCACTCTAAAATCTAACAACATCTCTTATTTTGTGTGCTTGATGACACACCCCTTGTATAGATAAACAATATCATTTATGACTCAATGCGTCTACAACCACATTGATCTTAGTAGGGTGATAATCAATCGTGCACACATAATATTTGATCAACTTAGGCCATGTACTCTATCTCAAATTTAGATGCTTTTGAGCAGTAATATACTTAAGTCTCTTATGATCTGTAAATATTTGTCAAGGTTCTTCATAGAGATCATATCGCCAAGTCTTTAGGGATAACACACTACGACTAACTCTAAGTCATAAGTTGGATAATTATCATCATGCTTCTTCATCTGTCTAGAAGCATAGGAAATTACATGGCCATCCTGCATAAACACACACCCCAACCCTTTCCTTTAAGTATCATTGAAACTATGAAGCCTTTACCATCCCCAGGAAATGGAAAAACCAATATTGTAGTCAATATATCCTTTAAAACTTGGAAACTATTCTTACATTATTTTTACCACACAAAAAGGTGTTTCTTTCCTCGGTAAACTTGTTAATGGCATGCATGTAACACTAAAATCATGTATAAAGCATCTATAATATCCTTCTAGCCAAGAAAATAATGGGTTTAAGTTAGAGTCTTAGGCTGTCCCAACTGTAACATAGACCGAACCTTCTTGGGATCCACACAGATCCCTTCTCTAGAAATAACATGACCTAAAAAGGAAACTTCTGAAAGCTAAAACTCACATTTACTAAACTCTGCATACAAAAAATGTTGTTTTAATGTTGCAAGAAGTTTGTAAATGATATTCATGTTGCCTAACATTTTTAGAATATATCAGAATATCAAATATGAATACAATTACAAATTGGTATAGGAATTGTATAAACACTTTGTTCATCAAATCCATAAACGATGGAGAATTGGTTAGTCCAGATGACATAACTAAAAACTCATAGTGTCCATATGCATACATAAATCTATATTTGGCAATGGATGATAACCTAATGTCAAGTCTATCTTATAAAAGACAATAACTCCTCTTAGTCGGTCAATATGTCATTAATACTATGTAAGGGGTACCTATTATTGATATTGACCTTAACTTTCTGTAATCAATGCACAATATCATTATGCCAGCATTCTTTTTCACAAACAAAATTGGTGCTCCCTAATGTGAAGAACTTAGTTGTATAAAACCTTTATCGAGTATCTCTTGAAGTTGTGTTTTTAACTGTAAAAACTCGATCTTTATGATCAAATATTTACAAAATTGTAACAAAAGTGTAAACAAATCTTTATTAAAAACATGATTTACATCAGAGCCTCTAAAGCTTAAATATGATACAAAGTTCAAGAATAGGCATTGATTCCTATCTAGTCTTCAACAGGGGACAACATCTGCACATCTCTTCTAGTTATCCTTCTTATCATCTATCCATGAGTTCTCAAAGGGAACAAAACCACAGATAGACCCCGAAAAGGGAAAATACAGGTTAGTTAGGCTGATACTAAATCCAATTATTGATCTATTTTAAAAAATAAAGAGTTATGAGATCAAATCTAGGTAAGATTACTTGGTGGACTATGGGAATAACAAAAGATAATCTAGTTACCATGCTAGTTTCAAAAAGGTACAACAATTAAAAGTGGTTAACTAGAAAAAAATAAAGAGATTCTCAAAACTAATATGAAGATTCAAAATTATTCAAAATAAAAATATTTATCCATTGGAAAAATGAATCTAATATTTTGTCTTTGTTAGTGGCTAGGTTCCTAGCGTTCTCCCTTCTATGAGAAAACAACACTTTCGCTTGTGGGGGTAACTAGGTCTGGAGGACCTCTAATTGTCCATTATCCATTATGCAGGGTTGGGGGATATGACCCTCCAAATCTAGTGAGCCAAAGCTCTGAGCCAATATTTTGAACTTTTGTGTCAATATCAAAACCAACCAGTACTTCAATTATTCAACAATGTTCAACATTCAATTTAGTCATAATGACCTTGAACAAGAGGGAAAGGCTAATAAGAACATTGGTTCACCACTTTTTGCAAAAATTATATAAATGAGATCCAAAAGGGAAATAAAACAACTCAATAACAAAATAGATAATCTAGTAACTTAATCTTAAGCAATAATCTAATGTATTTGTGATCAACATTGAAACATCTCCAAGAGTCGATGAAGTGAGGTTTGTACAATTTGGCATTATATGGTTACTATTGGCTTGAAATGACTTATTAAAGGATATGTTGTGGAAGTTTATCATTCTTTCCCTTAGTGTGTATCTTAGGTAGCATTATTACCCCATGATGGTCAATTATGTCAATGTTGCGTAGATGAAAAAATGGTAAGATATATTAAGAAACATATACTTCCATATTATTCCCTATTAATGAGGTAATTGTTTGTGATATGCCATGAGAGCCAATCATATAATGATTGTAATGACACAACTTGTAATTGATTTGATTATTAATAAAGACAATTCCACTTATTATGCTTGTTTCAATATAAGATAATGAATAAATATAATAATGTCCTTAAAATGTATGACTCAATGATATGTGAATTTAGGTTGAGGATCTAAATATGAGATCATGTGTGTTAATATTCATTCTTTTCTTAGTCACTAGTTAGATATTATTATGGACTTCTGGACAACAATAGTAAATCAAGACTAGAATGTGTGTTGATTGATGACTATATCTCATTGGTCATGATATTGGAAATCAAATTAAACACATATGTACTTGTTATGAACTCCCTTGCACCTTCTCATAGTACATCACATTGCTCTCAACAACATGTTCGTCATGTTCTCCAAACACCCACTTTGACTATGATACATGATAGCCAATGTTTGTGGTCAGAATCACATCTCAGTGTGACGGTGGTGATTGTTGTCCTTAGACCTAAAGTCATTATGGTAATTGCATGTTGTTCAATGTATTTAACACTGCTCAATGTGATCTTGAAAAGGGTTTCTATATAGGTAGTGCTTATGTGCATTGTGACACATGCAAATTATTGTGAGTAATGTAGATGGAATTTGTCCCTCTCATTGGAGTGATATCCTGGCCACTTGATGAGTGCAAATATTAAATGCATGGTCATGCTCATGTGAGTCAATATATGATATTGAGCTCATGTGTATCTCAACAGTCTACTTCTCAAGGAACAAATATTGAACATTAAGAGGATGATATTTCCATTCCTCATATTAAATTTGGATATTAGAGACAAAGGAATTACACAATCGTTGTAACACTGGTCAAAATACTAGGTTAAGTTATTCTCCAACTTATCTGTACTTGGGTAGCAATGGAGTATTGCTAGATACCAATCATTGCTTGTGAAATCATAATATGAATATGAATATCACTGCCAATGTAATTTGGAGCCTACCGGGTCACACATGTAGGATGTATTGGAATAGGAGTATATATGTGGATGTGATGGGAAATTTTCTGAATCAAATTGATTACTAAAATGTTTAGGTAATCTACTAGAATAATATTAGGATATAATCTTAGTTAATTGATTAAATTTTTTAAGTCAATTAATTAGACTTCAATTGTTAAGTCGATTGGATAATCCTGAGCAATCGGCTAGAGCCGATGATGAAAATTAGTTAGTCAATTAATATGGATAATTAGTTAATAAATTAATTCTAGAACATTCTAAATGTCTTTTTAAAAATCCACAAGCAGCCCATTTAAAAAAAAGCCACAACCTTTTTTTCTAGGGGTTTTAGGAAATCCTACTTCCTTTCCACTACTATTTATAGGTGTGTGACTGTCGGATTTTAGTGACACACTCTTGTATGTGAACCCTAGCCATCATCGACCCCAATAGAGAGAGAAGTAGAGCAACATCAACCAGAAGGCTACTACTTCCCACCAGCTCAGGAAGCGTGACGTGGAGTTCCAGTCCATCCGTGTGGATGAAGTAGAGACGCATGCGTTGAGTGCCTATATTTGGAGGATGTCGACAAAAACTGTCTGTGCACACGAGGAGTGATGCACATCACCATGCAAAGGGACGCCACCGGACTCGCTTCGCGACAAGGTATATCTTCCGCAACCTCTTTCTGAATACATTGTTATAGATGAGATCCACTAGTAGGATATGTGGAGAAATTTGTGTTGTTTCCATTATGTTTATAACCTCCACAAAACCTAACAGTAGTATTAGAGCCACGTCGATCTATGACATATTTGGATTTATTTTGATATGATTGAATTTTTATATACTATTTTCTATGGTTGCATGCGATGCAAACTTAAAATTGTTAATTTGCATATCTAACCTAATTTCACATACGCCACAAACCTATTGTTTTGACCTGACGTACAAGGTTGAATATGGAAAAATTTAGTTTCCTAGTGTACAAAAGTGAAATTTTGCAGACCTTTATGTCGAATATTGTTTTAATCTAATTCCTCATATGCTACACAGTGGGATCCCCACACAAGGGTGTTTCCCCTGTGTATCCTACCTAATCTGTGTGGGTGTCAAAAATATTTTAATGGGGAAGGTCTTTCATCAAAAGGACTAATATATATATATATATATATATATATATATATATATATATATATATATATATATATATATATAGACGTACCTACAAAATCATACACAACATCACCCTTGAAAAATGTTTTATGTGGTGAATGCATGCATGGTTATGGTCTAGGACCCCTATTATGAATGTTGTAGTTGGATGTAAATGGTCGTGCATGGATCCTTTGTATAAGTATTTAGCTTGCATGTCAAGCCTCATCTATTATCTCTAAGTGTAATTTATTCTATTCCCTCTAAACTCTTCTCAAATGTAACTTGAGGTTCTCCTTTTTACACATAATATAATAGAGATAGAAATAGATTTAGTTTTAGAAGACTTGTTGTGAAGAGGCAACTTGTACATCCAACTCCAAGGAGAGTTAATAGAGAGGCAACTTGAAGATCCAACTCCAAGTAGCGTCGATGGAGAGGTAATGTAACATCCCTGACCTGGGTTATGAACTAACCCCAGGTATTTTTCTTAATCATGTGATTAAATGCTTGTGGTTATCTGTTGATAATGTAATTAAAGCTTTTGAGGAACATATATTTCCATTTCTGTCCTTTTTAAACAATATTGTGATATTGTTTTGTTAAAAGTGGACTTATGTGCAAATTACCAAATTAGAGGGGTTAACTTGCAAATTGCACATGTTTAGATTTTCCTATGATGATAAGACATCATAAGAATGAATTTGATGAAGTATTATGGATTCTCCAAGCTTGGGCACCAAAAGGTAGCTTGTGGAGCAATCCTTGTGCTTTAAACCCTAGTTTTGGTGTAAAGTGCAATTTACCCAAAACATGGGGTGCAACATGTAAAATATACCTTCTATAATATCTTTTATGACTCTTGGCATCAATTAGAGTAAAGATGATAAAGGGGGCGCTTCATTTGAATAAACAAATAAGAAGGATAACCCTAGTAACTAAATAATCAAGTTATAAGCCTAATAACCCTTCTATATGTGCAACTTAGTAAGAAGTTGGCTTTATTCACCTTTAGACCTTGGGTTTAAGATGAGTTTTGCTTAAGTATGGAAGGGAGAAACGTGTCTTAGAAGAAGGGAAGGACCTAGATGAGTAATGGAGAAACAAGTTGTCCTTATGTTGGAATTTCACCCAAAGTATATATACACCTTTTCTCACTTAGAAAGTATCGTTTCCTTCACTTCCCTTCTTATCCCCTTGCTTAGACCGACTTAGGACAGAGCTCTGGAGAATAGGAGAACGGCCAAGCAGTTCTAGGTAAGCTTTGATCATCATCTTGCTCGAATTCATGGAGGAAATCATGTTGTAAGGTTGGTTTGCTAGTTTTTCTTACTTAGTTCTTCTTTCTAGCCATCCTTTCCAACCATTTCTCGAAGAAGAAACCTTGGACGACCTGTGGAGATCAAGCCACCATTAAAGATTCGAAGCTTGGAGCTCTAGATCTGGTTCTAAGGTGGGTTTTATAACTCTAAACCCTTAAACTTTGTTATGCATCTTTCTTTCTTGCAAAAGTAGTTTGTTCTTCTTTCCCCCATCCTTCCTTGCTTTCTTGCAACTAAAACCATGAAGAACAGACCTGGATCTGGAGGTAGAGTAAGGGGGCGTGAATACCAATGTTACTTTAGCAAACGGTCTTGCACCCTTGTCCAAACGGTTTGCAAAACCGTTTGGGGGTTTGCAAAACCGTTTGAGGGGCAAACGGTTTCACAAGGTCGGTTGGAGCAAATGGTCTCCAAGACCGTTTGGTTGAGTTGACCAAGGGTTGACCGTTTAGGATTCCTGTTCATAATTATGTTGGTTGATAACCATACAAATTTGAGGGATTAACTACAAAGGAATCGTGAGTTGAAGGCAAATCAATTAGGTAAATCTAATTGGATTAAGTGCTGATTTTCAACCTGATTAACTTGACCTTTTTGGGAAAACGGTTTCAAAACCATTTGAGTGTGTTGACCAAGCATTGACCGTTTGGGATTATTGTTCCTAATTATGTTGGTTAATAACCCTCCAAGTTTTATGGGTTAACTCCCAAGGAATAGAGAGTTGAAGGCTAATCAATTAGATAAACCTAATTGGATTAAGTGCTGATTTTCAACCTGATTAACTTGACCTTTTTAGGCAAACGGTTTCAAAACCATTTGAGTGCGTTGACAAAGCATTGACCGTTTGATATTACTGTTCCTAATTATGTTGGTTAATAACTCACCAAATTTGAGGGGTTAATTCTCAAGGAATCATGAGTTGAAGGCTAATCAATTGGGCAAACCCTAATTAAAATTAGTGCTGAAATTCCAATGAGTTAATTTGAGATTTTGGGTTGATTAGCCCAAACGGTCTCAAGACCGTTTGGGGGTCACCCAAGACCGTTTGGAGGTCTAGGGTGAAGTATGGATATGTGTTTGAAGATCCAAAGATGTGGTATGAACCCTAATCAGCTAAATGCTGATTTTGCAAGTGAATGAGATGATGTTTTGGGTTGATTGGCCCAAATGGTTTCAAAACCGTTTGGGGATCACCCAAACGGTCTCAAGACCGTTTGGGGATCACCCAAGACCGTTTGGAGGTCTGGGGTTAAGTATAGTTGACCAATTGAAGGTCCAAAGGTACCAAATCATATTACAATTAAGTGTTTATTTGTTGATCAACTCGATAGACCAATCCTTGATAGAATTTCACTAGAATCCAAGGGTTGGATAAGCCAAACGGTCTCAAGACCGTTTGGAGCTCATCCAAATGGTCTCAAGACCGTTTGGAGGTCACCCAAGACCGTTTGGAGGTCTAGGGGTGAGTATGGTTAAGCAATTGATGATCCAATGTTACTAAGTTAAAGTGTAATCAATTGCTGATTTGGTGATCAATCCAATGATCCAAACCTTAATTGGTTGACTTGGATTTTGGTGATATGATGGGAAAATGGTCTCAAGACCGTTTGGAGGTCATCCAAACGACCTCAAGACCGTTTGGGGTCAGGTCATACCCAATTTGTATGATGGTTCTATGGTTTCAAAGTAACTAGTCTTACATTGATTAGTATTGAAGGATCATCGATTCCAAACCCTAATTCATTAGAATCAAACCATAATTGATGAATAATTGAGGGTCAATTGAGGGTCAAATCTGTTTAATGTTGAACTATTTAACTCAATTGAAGTATGAGGATAGGTCCAACTGATGATTGGTTCCATGAATTCAATGATTGAAGGAATCAATATTGAGAACCCTAAACCGATTGGTGCAGTTGAGACCATCCTTGGTCCAAGCAGTTTTGAGGAGGTTTGGACCAAACGGTCTCAATACCGTTTGGGACCAAACGGTTTCAAAACCGTTTGGAGGTTGAAAATGTAAAACCGTTTGGAATCTTTTAAGGTCAAGAATGCTTAATGCTTTAAAGACTTAGATGGTTCAATGGTTGTTTAACCTAAACCCTGAAGACACATAAAGTCATTAAGGGGTTAAGTAATTAGTAAACTAATGTATGTTAGGGTCAATGGTGAAGATTACAAAAGTACCCTTAGTGGGTTAGTGTGACTAGTACCCTCGATCAGGTAAACCCTAATGACCTTAATGGTGATGACTTGACTTATATCAGTCAAAGTTGTGTTGACTTAACCTAATCAAGAGTGATGTAAACATAATATATTAGTGAGAGGAGAGAGAAGATTCCTAATATCAATAACAATCAAATAAAATACCTTTAAAATGTATCAATACACACCAATAGGGTATGATCCTTCATAAGGAGATCATGGAAACCCTAATTATGGAGTTTATGAATCTTAACTTAATTTGAAGGTGTTAATGAAAGTAATCTTCATAATAATGAAGGTAAGACCTCAATTTACTGTAATGTGAATAGTAAACCCTAATTTTAGGGTAAATCATGTAATGTGAATAGTGAAACCTAATTCTAGGGGAATAACATGATGTGAAATAGTAGTCCCTAATGGAGGGATATTAATCATAAACCTAATCTGGGGGAGATGTGATATGAATAGAAACCCTAATTAATGAAAGGTAGGGTATTTTAACCCTAGGTTTGGGTTATGCTTTTAAGTATGAAACCCTTTTGAATGAATTATAATATGAGGAATCCTTATGCCTTATAAGTCAAAGGGGTTTAATAACCCTAATTGAGTTGAATAAACCCTAACCCTAGAAATCAACCATGGTAATGTAACATGGTCATGGTATGATGTTGATAGCACAACCGTGCCAGGGAGCACGGTCGTGGTAGCTTTACTTTGCACGACCGTGCAAGGTGACACGGCCGTGGTGTTCTATGAATAAATTGAAAAGAGTTGGTATTGTGCTGATGTTGTTATATATGCATGTCTTCAATTATGCTAATCATGCAGGTTGCTAGCAAAAGGTAATCATAGCCAGGCAAGGGTTATGATGTTTTATTCATTAAAAGCATTTTATAATCTTTATGAATAATGATATACTATGTTGCCTGGTTTAAGAGATAACATATGAGAATGATGGGTTGTAAGAGCCTTGCGTAATATTTACATTGTTACAATTAAGGTCATGCTATTAGATGACTTATGATGATTTAAGGGTTTGAATACCCCTGTTCTTGAACCATAATGATGAGATGGTTATGAAATGATAATTGATGTGAAATAAACTTGATACATTTAGTATTCTTCTTCTATAGCAGATGTTTTAATTGTTTATGTTTGAAAACATGCTTGATGCTAAAAGAATGCTAAAATGTACTTAAATAATCAAGTATGATCATATCATGTAGGGCCCAGACCATAGATCCATCATTGTCAGAGACCAAATGATGGTGAAACAGGTTTTCCTAAGGGAACTCCTGGATCATATACTTTTGAGTATATGGGGGTTTATGGACGCGAATATCCTTATGTTCTAATGTAGGAATTGATGTAGGATGTACTATTAACCTATCAATCCTTCATTATATGTTTATACTGGGATGATGTATCACCAATCTCCCGAAGAAATCACCAATACCGCATCGATGAGAGATAAACAAGAGATCTTTCGATGACAAAGAGAGTACAGAATACCACTGTAACTCTATAGCGAAGTTTCTAGAATACCCTGGATAGCTATCATAGCAGAGACACAAGATGTCCTGCAAGTAAATCCTCTTACTGACTGAGAAAGATGAGGTCATAAGAATCTGGCTCTTTTGATGACCTATGTATGGTACCGACGCGGTTTCATAATGTTCGGTTGGAGAATGAGCGGTATACCTCATCTCTGCAGGGCATAATAATGTTTGAAAAAAAAATATAATCAGCCGTGTAGCATAATTGCTTAGGTTGAACTACGAGAAACAAATGTTTGATGTTACATAGTTTATATATGTTCTTCATATTCTTTAATGAGATATGCTTTAATATCCAATTAGATTATAATTGAAATGTTGTTTTACTGACATTAAACCTGTTGTTAAATGTTAATAATCATACTGCTTAATGTTATTCCTTATTGCAATAACAAAGCTTCTGGCGGAGAGTTATAACTCTCGCTGGGACAATTGTTCAATTGTCTCACCCCCGTGGGATCCTTCTTTTTAGATAGACGCCGAGGATGAAGGAATCCATTTAAGAATGAGCAACAACAACAACAGTATCAGGGGCAGTAGTGAATCTCAGGTGGAGATACTGACTGTCAAGTCTTGTAGATAGTATGTCTTATGTCGTCTCTGTACTCTCAGGTCCTAGGAGTCAGTAGGTCTGAGGTTTTTGGCTTTAAGCCTCGAGATTTTGTTGTATCTTGCCTTATACAATTAGAAGGGAAATGGATGTATGTAATCACTCGAGAGATGATTCCACAGAGATGTAATGTTAAAACATGATGTAAACTGTTTATCCTATTTCTTATAAAGAAGTTTTATGGATTAAAGTTCTTTTCTTAAAAAGTTTTAATTTCTAGTGATTTTTCATTATTCCGTTGCTAGTTAAACAATCGCTTCCATAGAGTTTACCGCTTCCGCATTAGTTAATCCTGTTTTCGCGAGACAGTCGTCACAGGTAACTTGACGATCCAACACCAAGGAGCATCCATGAAGCTGCTCACCTTGATCCTGATGAAATACATGTTCATATGATATTCACAAGTTGACATTGCATAAGATGCAAAAGACCATAGATGGGTAGTAATCCTTTGTGGTTCCAAAGGATTATAGTCATATGGCCATAACTAATGCTTATGTTTTTGTTGATTGCATATATGTGGATTGTGATATGTGGATATAATATGTATATGATACATATTATAAGTATGTGTTGTTTGGATATGTACATGTATATATATAAATCCCCTCAAATATAATATTAAGTCTCAGATGCTTTCTAAAAGGCAGCACACATGAAAAACTTGGTTAACTATGTGCGGGGCAGACCAAAGCGTGGTGTGCTATCTATCTCGTGAAAGTGTGAGCATATATATGTGGGTTTGCAAAAGCACGGTTCATATTCTTTTGTGTTGGCCTTTTGGGTTGGGCTTAACTAGGTGATCTTAATAGGATTAATTTCCTAGAAGAATATAGATGGAAGATGAAAATGTGTTGTGCACACCATCAATCAAGAATTTCATATGATGCAAATGGAAAATGTTGTCTACCTAAATAATCGGGTTGTGGGTGATCAGTCAAAGCTGACTCATCATTTGATGAAATATGGATCTTGAGTCACTAGAAGATTATACACTGCAATCTTTGTAGATTAATAATGAGGGATATTAATTTGAAAAAAATAGTGGAATTAGTAATTAATTAAAGGTCTAATTAATATCATCACATCCTTTTAAAAAAATCAAATCAAAATATTGACTCGTACAAATTTTTTCTTGTAGATCAAATGGAAAACAATAATTACAACTTTTCTTTGTGATTGGTCCTTGATAAGGAAAAAGTTAATGGGAATAAGTTCCATGATTGGTTCATGACTTTAAGAATCTTTCTCACTCATGAGCATAATTTCTATGTCCTAGACATGCTAGTACCATAGAAACCAGCTCCAAATGCGCCTAGGGTGGAACTGGATTTTTATCAGAAGCATGTCGATGATGCAATAGACATCCAAATCCTCATGTTGTCCTTCATGAACCATGAACTCTAGAAGCAACATGAGAACATGGGAGTTATATATATGGTCACACATATCCATAACATGTATCAAGAATAGGCAAGGCAAGAGAGGTATGATGTCTTCAAGGCATTGTTTAAGTTCAACATGGAAGAGGGTGATCCAGTCGGGTCCCATGTGCTCAAATTAATCGAGTAAATGGAAAGCCTAGAAAGACTCTGATTTCCATTAGGCCAATAGTTGGCCACGTACGTGATCTTTCAACTATTTCTAGAATCATATAGTCAATTTGTCATGATTTACAATATAAACAACTTTGACAAGCCATTGATACAGTTGCTTGGCATGTTGAGAATTGTCAAGGGACAAATGAAGAAAGACAAGCCCAAGTCTATGTTGATAGTCAACAAAGTAAATAGGATACCTGATGGCAAAGGAAAGGAAAAGAAGAGTTCTAAATCTGGCCAAAATTCTAAATCTTCCATACTTAAAGAAAAAGGAGGAGTGAGTAAAGAAGGCACCTGTCTCCATTGTCACCTGCCTGAACATTGGAAAAAGAATTACCCTCTTTACTTAGAGGAGTTGAAAAAGAAGAAGGGATAGAGATCTCCACTTTAGATATTTATGTTATTGATATAACTTTATTTGCTTCATCATCTTACGTACTAAATATCGAATGTAGATCTCATATATGTTTAAATATGTAAGATTTGTAAAGAAGTAGACCCTTAAAGAAGGGATAGGTGGAGCTACATGTTGCCAATGGATCAAGAGTTTCTGCTACTATCACATACACCTACTATTTATCTATACCAAGTGGTCATGTAAAGATTAAGAGAATTGCAATTTTGTACCTTCTATATATAGGAACATTATTTATGTTTCTTGTTTGGACAATAATGGATTTGAATTTCATATTAAGAACAGTTAATATTTTATTTCTAAATATGACATCTTTTATGGTCTTTACTTATTAGATATTGAGACAAGTGTATATAACATAAATACTAAAAGTCTTAAACTCAATGACTCAAATATAACGTACCTTTGGCATTGTTGTCTAGGGCACATAAATAGGAAACACATTTCTAGACTCCATAAAGATGGTTATCTTGACTCTTTTTGACCTTGAATGAATGGAAACATGTGAGTCTTGTTTGTTGGGAAAGATGAAAAAAATCTCCTTTTTCTGGTATAGTGAGAGAGCAAGTGATCTATTAGGACTCATACATACTAACATATGTGGCCCTTTTAGAACAAATTCTAGAGGTGATTTTCAATACTTCATTATCTTTACTGATGACCTCAATAGGTATGGCTATGTGTACTTGATGAAACATAAGTCAGAAACCCTTGAAAAGTTCAAGGATTTCATGAATGAAGTACATAGCCAACTTCTTATAAGTATTAAAGCACTTTGTTCTGATCGAGGTGGAGAATACTTAAGCCAAGAGTTTGAGGAACTTTTGTGAGACTGTTGTATGATATCATAATGGACTCCACCCAGAACACCACAACATAATGGTGTATCAGAAAGAAGGAACTGTACATTACTAGATATGGTGCGGTCAATGATGAGTTTGGCTAGTCTTCCAACTTCCTTCTGGGGATATGATTTAGAAACCGCAACATTTACACTTAACCACATACCTTCTAAATCGGTTCAAAAAACACCATATAAGATATGGACCGGGGAACATCCCAAAATGTCTTTTATGAAGATTTGGGGATGTGTAGCATATGTGAGAAAAAATGTTTTCTAAAAAAGTAAATCTGATAAATGTTATTTTGTTGGATATCCTATGGAAGCCAAGGGATACTACTTTTATATTCCATCTAAAAACAAATTGTTTGTTGTCATAATTGTTGTATTCCTTGAAAAGGAATTTATTTATAAAGGAACTAGTGGGAGGGAAATAGAACTCAAAGAAGTTAGAGACTAATAAAAAAACATTGAACATATGGAAGTAGAACAAGTGGAATCACAAATAGTTGTAGAATCTCAAGTTCCTCATGTAAAATAGGAACCTTAAAGGTCTAGTAGGACACACCTTGATCCAGAGAGATTTGGATATCTCATGACTCAATAATGCAATGAGTTGGTCATAAATGACGATGAGCCAACAACCTATTTGGAAGCTATTGAAGGACTAGATTCTAAGAATTGGCTTGAAGCCATGATATCTGAGATTGACTCCATGTTTGCCAACAAGGTATGGACCTTGGTGGATCAACTTGAAGGGGTAAAACTCATAGGGTATAAGTGAGTCTTCAAAAAGAAGACTGACATGGATGGTAATGTACAAACCTATAAAGGTTGATTGGTTGCAAAGGGCTTCATACAAGTTCAAGGTATTGACTATGAAAAAAAATTCTCCAGTTGCCATGGCTAAATCCATCAAGATCATACTTGGCATTACAACTTATTATGACTATGAGATTTGCCATATGGATGTTAAAACTTCATTCCTTAATGGGAATCTGCTCGAGGATGTGTACATGAAACAACCTAAGGGTTTTATAAATCCAAAAGAATCCCATAAGGTATGTAAGCTACAATGATCAATCTATGGAATGAAGCAAGCATCTTAGAGCTGGAATATTTTATTTGACAAGGCAGTCAAAGAGTTTGACTTAAGTCAAAATGAAGATGAACCATGTGTTTACAAGAAGGTTAGTGGGAGCATAATTGTATTCATCATATTGTATCTAGAGTTGGTAAAACATGATTGGGAAACACCTTCTCTATGAAGGACTTAGGAGAAGCATCTTATATTCTAAAAATCAAGATCTATAGAGATTGATCTAAAAGGCTTCTTGGTCTAAGTCAAAGTACATACATTGACAAAGTGCTGAAGAAGTTCAACATGCAAGAGTCTAAGAGAGGAAACTTACCTAGGTCACATGGAACAAGTATCTCTAAAACTCAGTGTCCAAGCTTCTGAAGAGAGAGCACACATTAGTGATATTCCATATTCATCCAAAATTGGATCTATCTTGTATGCAATGTTATGTACATGTCCTGACGTATCGTATGCTTTAAGCATGACAAGTAGGTACCAGTCAGATCTTGGTGAAAATCACCTGACCACCATAAAGACTATCCTTAAGTACTTGAGAAGAACTAAGGATCAATTCTTTATTTAGAGTGATGACGAAGAGTTGGTGGTAAAGGTCTACACTGACACAAGCTTCCAAACTTACAAGGACGATTATCAATCAAAATCAGGTTTTTTGCTTTGCCTCAATGATGAAGTCGTAAGATGGAAAAGTTCCAAGTAAGAGATAGTGGTTGTTTCTGCAACAGAGGCCAAGTACATTATTGCCTCCAACAAAGAAAAGGAAGTTGAATGGATCAAGAAGTTCATCGGATAACCAGGAGTAGTTCCATCAATTGAAAATGCAATAGATATATATTGTGACAACAATGGAGCTATTGTAAAAGCTAAAGAACTAAGATCCCATCAGCGTTCCAAGCACATACAATGGTGCTACCATCTCATACGAGAGTTTGTACAATGAGGAGATGTCAAGATTTGTAGAGTACCAACTAAAAGTAATGTTTTCACCCTCTAACAAAAACACTTTCACAACAAAAGTTGTAGGGAAATATCACTATAGAACAGGCAGCGGAAAAAAAAATTAACTGCCATATTCCCCTTTGAACAGCTCGTCGTGTCAATAACTATGCAATGGGAAGGATGTTTAGCAAGATTATACCTGATCCTAGAGAAAATCCAACCACAATTCCCTCGTAGTAGGATGTGCCTTTCTTCAAGTTGCAGTTAGACAACTTCAACAACGGCCTCCTAGTTTCGAGCCATGGACAACAGTTGACCTCATCCTCATAGTGGCATACAACATCCTCCTAGTCTCTATATTAGTCCATGCAGACCACAAGGAACTCCTTTCATTCTAGAAGAACAGACAAGAAAGAGTCTTCCCTTCTTGTCGGTGTGCTAGCACCAACTTGCTCTCCCACAATTGTCTCTCCCTTTCTATCCCTCCCTTTGATGGGTAGTACTTTCTCGGGTTCTCTCAGTTGCCACAACCAAAGAAGACTATGATTGTCATAGCTATTGATGTATTTGAGGAGCCCCCGGTACCCCTCTATTTATAGGAGGGTCAGGGTTCCCAGTTTGAGAGGGAGTCAAAGGGGACTGAATTTCATGAATTTTACACATCCTGCGAGCAGCAAAATGGTTGGTTCAAAAGTGAACCGATTAGTTGGCATATGAGTCGATCAGTCCAACCCTTGAATTGGTCATTTCACTATTCCCAATCATATTTGTATCAGAATTTAATATTTGGTTAATGCACAACATGACGTCAACAATAATCCTTGATCCAATCAAACTGATCAACCAAAAGATCAGTTCACAACCTAAATTGGTTGGTTCATGAACCTGAGCTGATAGGTTCACAACTTAAAATGGTTGGTCCATGGATTTGAGCCGATCAGTTCACTTCCTAAATCGGTCGGTTCATGGACCTGAGTCGATCGGTTCACTTCCTGAAGTGATTGTCTCACAGACCAAACTACCAATATTTGTTCAATTGTCCTTACACTTTGAAACAACTGATTCAACACTTGAACCACAGTCTAGTCAGTCAACATTCAACCATTGTTGTTTTAGTTGAATACCTAACACCTTAGTAATCAAGTTTATACTATATTCATGAATAAACTCCTATTCCAAGTGTATCCTATGTGTGTGACCCTGTATGTTCCAAGTTACATTGGCAGTGAGTATTCATAACTAGTTAATGAAATCATAAACAATAATTGGTATCTAGAAATACATCACTGCTACCCAAGTAGTGAGAAAGTTGGAGAACAACTTCAAGCTACAATTAGTGGTTGGTGTTACAATGTTTGTATAATTCCTTTATCACTGATATCTATACTGAACTTGAGGCATGGAATCATCATCCTCTTAATGTTCAATCCATGTTCCTTGAACTAGAGAAGAATGTCTGAGATATATGCAAACTGAATATGATATATTCATCCACATGTGCACACACATGCTTTTCTCAGTCTCTGTTATCAAGTGGCTTGGATACCAAACTCCTGTAGGAGGGACAGATCCCATCTACATCACCCCCAGTTATCCCCATGTGTCAGAGTGCACACGAGCACCACCTTTATGGTAACCCTTATTCAAGGTCACGATGAATGGTGTCTAAGTACATTGAATGACATTTGTTAAGTGTAGTGATTTCAGGTCTAAGAACCACAATTGCTACCATCACTATGAGATATGATTCTGACTACCAATCATGGTTTCCATGTGTCACTCTCAAGGTGGATCTTTCTGATACATTATTCTCCAACAAGTGTCTATGTGTTTGGTTTGGTATCATATATCATGAGTAATGAGATTCTGTCATCAACCAACACACACTCTAGTCTTATGTGTCATTGTTGTCTGTCAGCCTTTGAGAATAAGATCTGACTAGGGACATAACAAGAATGTACATACTCTTGACATCTGTATAATCTCATTATTCAAGTCCTCAACCTGAAGACGTACATCATTGAGTAATATCATTCTTTAGACATTCATTATGTTTCACTATTATCTCATAACTAAATAAAAAAGAATAAATCAAAAGATTACTTTTATTTTTAATTAAATCATTTACAAGATATGCCATTACAAACATCATATGATTGGTTCTCTGGGAATACATACCAATAGACTCCCACTTGTACTTAGAGCCAATCACCCACGAATCTTATCCTAAGAGATCTTAACATATACATCATGTTTCTATTGCACAAGTGTTAATTCAGTGGGTTAGTATCATTTTCCTTTAGTCATTGTATTGCATGTTTCACATCTTCTCATTGTACGATCTGTTGTATGAGATGGAATTGTCATAATATGCTATCTGATATTCATTACCTAAATAGTAGCTCCATTGTTTTTATAGTATTTCTACTATGTCATTAATGGTTAGAACATCCCATAAGTTCATCTATATGTACTTTTAGATCCATACAGTATCCTTTGTTGTGTTCATAACACCAGGATACTTGGCTTCTACTTGTAAAACTAAATAATTGTTTGTAGTTCAGAACTTTTCCATCTTATAGTCATAGTTTTAATGCCTACAAAATTTATATTGTGATAATTAATTTTCATTGTCATTTTGGAAGCTTGCATCGATGTAGCTATTTACACTCAACTCTTTCTAATTACCATAAGCAAGGAATTAATCCTTTTAGTGCTTCTCAAGTACTTAAGGATGTTCTTTATGGCATTCCAATGACCTTCATTGGAATCTGACTAATATCATCTCGTCATGTCCAATACATACAAGATAATGGGATGAGTACGTTATATTGCAGACATCATAGATTTAACTATGAATGTATATGACATATCACTCATGCTTTCCATTCTTCATAAGAATTGAAACACTGGGCTCTTAAGAGACTAATCCCATGGAACATGGAAAAATTCTCTCTCATTGAATCCTTTATGCTGAACCCTTTTAGCATTATGTCAATGTATATGCTTTTACTTAGTCCAGGAAGCCATATTAAGCTATCTCTATAGATCTCAATTCCTATCATATAGGATGCCTCTCCTAAATATTTTGTAGAGAAGGTACTTTCTTTGCTAGGTTTAAATACTCATAGTATAAGGATGTTATTCTAAGGCCCTTGGCCTAGCTTAATGCTAATTTTTGCTTACCTTGTATAATGAGATACTTAGAATCTTTCTCTAACTCTTTGAGGTGATTTTTTATCATGTGACATACTTATGTTTTAAGTTTGGTCTTATTTGAATGTGGTTTGAGCTATATTTGCTTGTTTTGGACAAAAATGCAATTTACCCAAGATGAGGGGTTATCTTACAGTTTTTCACATGTTTAGTGTGCCCTTTGTACTTCAGCATATTAAGATAGAGAATGATTCTATGGGGTGCCTTGTGGGACCTTGATTGATGAGGTGGCATCATGTGGTAGTGCTTGGGTTTCTAGGGTTTTGTTGGTGTTGACTTGTGTTACTTGAGTGTAGCAACCCTTGTCTCGACCTCATTGTGTGTTTTGGTAGTGTCTCGACCGAGACACCCTTCCTTGGTGTTGTCATCTCGAACTAGATGGTCTTGTTTATGTTTTGGGTCGAGAATCTTGTTGTGGTGTGTCTCGACCTAGTGTGTTGGTGACCCTTTTGTCTCGATCGAGACATGTGTTTTGATATTGTTTCGCCCCCTTGATGTGTCTTAATCGAAACCAATGTGTTTTGTACTAAAGAGGTCGATACACAAAACTGGTTGTATCACCATAGGTTGCATGCATGCATATAATGGTTTTATGTTGGTCTTTTTGATGGACAAGTGTCCCTTTGGTGTTCTATTATGTTGACACCTCACATATACCCTACTTCCCTCCTCCTTTGGGTATATAACCACTTCTCTTCATTTTTGAGCAACTTTTTGGCCCCATCCTCTTTCCTCTCCCTTGTGATTGACCTTGGAGCTTGGGGAGAAAAGGAGGTTTGATCTTGAAGCTATGGTGTCCGATCAACCTTGCTTGAGGAAGGATTTGTGCTAAATCAACTCTTGTGGTGGTGATTCTTGGAGATTCTTCTCTTGGTAAGTGATCTTAACTCTTGATCACATTTTCCATATTCTAAAATCTCCATCTTCTTCTTCCTTCTTGGCCATAGATTGTGGATCATCCATGGTGGTCATTTTGGAGAGAAAACTCCTCATCACAAAGGGTCGAAGACCATGTTTTGACAAGGTGGCACCCTAGTGAGAGGAAGTTTTCTTCTCTTTCTCTTTTCTTCCTTTGGTTCAGCCTAGGGTTTCTTACCCTCCTTCTTGAACCATATCTTGATCATGTTTTTCTTATTTTGTGAGGTAATCTTTTGGCCGAAGTGCTCATCAAGTTGGAGTATCTTCTTCTCTCTTGGAGCTTGGATCTCCACATAAGGCGGGTTATATAACTTTTCCCTCTTCTATTTTGACATCATAATCTTGTTCATTTGTTGTTGTTTCTATCTCTTAAATATGATCTTAACATGCTAAAATGTACTATCATGAAGTAGGGTTTGATCCTTGATGATAGTTCTAAAAAAGTTTGCTTTAATCCTAAACCCTAATTTTCTTGTACCCGATTTTAAGATAAATAATAGATGGATAGTTTCTCTTGTTCTTGATCTATAATTTCTATCCACATGTATGGGTTTGGGTACCTTATTGTAACATGGACGTTGGTTCTGTTTGGCATATATAGAATAAGAATATTCACTTCCCTTAACAAGGTTCTTTTGTGGAGATCCTATCATAATTGTTCAAAAGATTTTGATGAGTATCTTTGAATGATGTTGCTCCCTTCAATTTTGAGGAGTTTACCTTGATGTTAATATCATGTTTTAGTTATGGAACATCCCTATTTCGAGGATGGTTAGTTGTCCATATGGTAACATTGACCTTGGTGGTCACTATACCTTTGTTTATGTCTTGGTCAAAATACATGTTTATGTTGGAGGTCGACACCCATCTTTTGTAATTAAGGGTGAAGGTAATGACCATACAAGTAGTACAATACTTGGTCTTATTATTATGTGCTATGTTTCAGTCATCATGTTGTCCATAGAGTTATGGATGATTTATCATATATGTTAAAGTTCAACTTTCTCTCTCCTAAGTGGTTTAGCTTGATCATCTTCATGGTGGTTGTTCTAGGGTTTGTTGATCATGAAATCATGAGTTTGAGCTTTGTAATGCTTGGTATTCTTTTTGTTAGCTTTGGTTTCGGTCGACACATATGTCACCCTTGGATTTGAGGTATAGACACCTATGTCTTGGTTTGGGTCAAGACACCCATGTATAGTTTTGGGTCGAGACACCTTGACATGATGAGATCGAGACATCTTGTTTTAAGTTTTTGGTTGAGACATATGTACCCTTGGTGTTTGGGTTGTGACTATGAGTTGTGCTTTGGTCGAGACTCCCTTGAGTTAGTTTGGACATGGTCATGACATGAACTTTTGTTGATGGTCAAAACCCTAATCATAGGATGGTTGAGATACAATGTTGAATGGTGGTTGAGACACATGGTTGGTTGCGGCTGAGACACCATGTTGAATGGTGGTCGAGACACATGGTTGTTGCAGTCGAGACACCTACCTTGAAGGTGGTCAAGGCACCTACTATGTTGCATGGTTGTAACACATGCATGACATGATGAGATAGTACACATACACATGTATATGAAGGCGGTACTTAATGCTATTAATATGATGATCCATGTTCAACAAATGATGTTCAACCCTAAATTAGTTCCAAGAAAGTGGGAGATGGTGTAAAAGAAAAGAGAGCGTGGTTATATAATTATCATGTGAAACTCAAATCAGCTATATGTTTGAACCCTAACCCTAATCCTAGGGTGGGTTATACTTCTTGCACATCTATAAATGAATAGCATGTGATTGTACTTTCTTTCTCTGACTTGTATAATTCTAACCTTGCAGGTTAATTGAATATCATAGCTTATGAATGCTATGAAGATGATGAAATGATATTAAATGTTGGTTGTAATACTTAATGAGGTGCGTTGGAACTATAATAATGTGAATGTGCACACTTAGTTATAATCTATAGTTCTTAGACCTACTTCACTCCAAACATGAGGGAAGTAATGAAACTAGGGATTGGTGAATAAATAATGCCATGAAACCCTATGTGGTTAAGCATGAAACTTTAACCCTAAATTGAGGGCACATATGATGAAATTGTTGACCTTGTTTAAGGTGATTAATATATTGTGATGTTTTCTCTCTCCTACTTGTATGTATATAATCTTGCAAATTAAATAAGTATCATAACTTTTGGATGATATGATGATGATAATATGATACATGATGATAGCTATGAGAGCCTTGAAGAGGTGTATTAAAATTATAACAATGTAATGTGCATACTTAGTCATAATTTGTTGTGCTTAACCCTAATACACTCCAAATAGGTGGGAGTTGATGAATGATTATTGCAATAGAACCCTAATTGATTATACTTGGAATCTTAACCCTAATTTTGGGAACAGATGATATACATGCTTACATTGTTTAAAATGAATAGCATATTATGATGATTTTCCCTCCTATTTGTGTACATCCTAACCTTGCTAGTCAACTTGGATGCCATAGCTAATGATTTCTATAGTGCATATGTGATATGCTATTATATGCCTAATGAGGCAAGATGAGACAATAGTGCATCACATGAATAATGTTATTGGTCTTATGACCTAGTGAAGCCTTAATGTCTAATGTGAGGTGATATCCTTCAGTGATTTAATTAGGGATTGATATTCCCTGTGATTGTGGCAATGTGAGCCATATTAGGTAGTGATAACGTGTGTTGATGTTGATAGCCTTGAATAAGACGATGTGACAGTAATATCAAGTATTAGTTTGACAAGTTTATACTTTGTTTCATATAACTTCTGAAATTGTGTTATGCCACTATTTTTATAGAAGATATTTAGGGTTTGTATGTTGTAACTTGATTGATGCTAAAAGATACTCAATTGTCTTTGATAATCAAGTGAAATCCTAATCATGTAGTTGTCATGTACCAAATCCATCTTTAGTGTTAGTATCTAGTTGTATGGTGAAATGAGTAACTCCTACAGGAAACTCGGAGCACATATTGTTGAATATGCAGGGTATCAGTGGAGGTATCTCCCTATACCCTTAAATTGTTGAAATAGCAGTATAATGTTGAATTACAGAATGGCCACGCTTGAGCCTGTTCTCTAGCAGCGTGCCATGTACCAAGGCGGGCTAGTTGTTTTACAAGACCACAACTTTGACTATGAGTTGTTGTTTTTATAGGACTACAGCTATGACTATAAGTTACTGACTTTACAGTTTGACTATATGTCACTTCCTTGCAGACTTGAACTAATCAAGTAGTGATGCTGATGATCATGGAGTTTGGCTCTTCCATTGATCTTGTATGGTACTGATTTTTACTTAGCAGAGGTCAATTGGATTTGAGTGGTATGCCTCAAATCCTCAGGGAAAATTGATAAAAGATATAATACATCTGAGTCGTGTAATTGCTTAGGGTCAAATACGTTTCACATTGGTTTACCCTTTACCTTATTTCTTGTACTCGCTTTTTGTGGCAAAGGGTTTCATAGTTATTCCCCATCAATATGTGGAATATAAACATGCTCCTACAAAACTTTTGTAATAAAAAATTTCCTCTTCATTCTGACTCAAGTCAAACTCTTTGACTATCTTATCAAATTGATGATTTTAGCATTGAGATGCTTGCTTCAATCACATTGATTGACCTTTATAGCTTATAGACTTTATTTGCAATAATTAGATTTATAAAACCTTTAGGATGTGTCACATACACATCCTCTACAATATTCTTGTTAAGGAATGTGATTTTAATATCTATTTTTCCAAATCATACAATCATGTTAAGTTTCAATGGCAAGCATTATCCTAATGGATTTAACTATGGGAATTGGTAAATATATTTCATCATGTTCAACATCTTAAACTTGTTTGAAATCTTTTGCAGCCAATATGCTCTTATAAGTTTGTACATTACTATCCAATTCAGTCTTCTTCTTCAAAACCCAATTACACCCTATGGGTTTTGCCCCTTTAGGTGCTACCACCAAGGTCATACGTTGGTGTACATGGACTCCATTTTGGATACAATGGCCTCAAGCCAATTCTCAGACTTTGATCCCTTAATATTTTCTAGATAGGTTGTTGGCTCATCATCTTATGACCAACTCACTGCCTTTTTAGCTATAGGATATCATAATATTTCAAGCTCAAGGTGTGTTCTACTAGATTTATGAGTTTTTGTGAACACAAGGGATTTTAAATTCCACCACAATTTGTGATTCTCATTGTTCCTACTATACCTCTTCAAGTTTAATGTTTTCTTGTTGATCTCAAACTTTTCGAGTTCTACTTTTCTCCCACTGATTCCTTTGGAATTAAATTTATCTTTAGGAATTTAGCCATCCCGATAACATAGACCTTTGTTGTCAGATTAGGATAAAAGGTAGTATACAACAAACTAAATTTTGTGATTTGTGGAAAAAGCTTTTCCAAGAAACTATTTTCTTGTATAAGTCTTAATCCTAATCTTGATAAAGGACATATCAGAACACGTTCCATGCCATATCTCATATGGTGTCTTTTGAACCATTTTAGATAGTACATTATTTTAGTGTAAAGCATGTTCCCAAAAGGAATTTGGAAGATTAGCTTGATTTATTGATAGTTACACCATGACTCATCGAGGCATGATTCCTTATTTATGATACAACATTAATTTTCGGATGAGTTCATTATGATACATTAGCATAGTCTCTAGAAGGTCCTCAAACTCTTGATGTAAAGTATTTCAATCATCTATAATATCAAAGTATTTTAATACTTTTACTAAGATGGTTATGTACTTCATTTATAATCTTCTTGAACATTTAAAATGATTCATACTTCACTAAATAGAAACTACCATATCTGTTAAGATAATTAGCAGATATAATGAGGTAGTAATAATTACCTTTAGCTTTTATTATGAAAGGTCTACATACATCAATATGTATAAGACTTAATATAATACTCACACTCCCACTACATCTAGTGAAATGTGCTTTTGTCATTTTCCCGGATAGATAAGATTTGCATGTCTTTATTGGTTCAATAACCAAACGAGTCTAGACAAACATCATCGTGAATTCTAGAAATGCATTTCTTATTTGAGTTCTCTAGATGACAATGTTGTAGGTATTAATTGTATGAGTTATGATGTTTTAATCCTTTGGTATTTACATTATAAACATTTATCTTTGGATCCAACAAACAAACAACATAAGATATTTAGGGAACTACCATAAAAGATCTCATGCTTTTGAAATAGAAGATTAACAATTATTTATATGATTTCTATATTTATAGAAGATTAAAAAGATGCATAAGTAAAATGTTTCTATTATTGGATGATATGAAATAGTAGTTCATTGACTCTAGTACATAACCTATGGGTAAAGATAAATTATAGGTTTTGACTACACTGGCATCAACACTTGGCCCTTTTGTGACGAATAGTCCAACCTCTCCCTTTCATAAAGTCTTACTTCTTTTCAGATCCTGGATATTTTAACATATGCAAGATCCACATTTGGTATCATATACTCAAGATGAAGAAGTAGTCAAATTTGTATCATAACGCATATACCTGAAGTGGAGATCTCTATCCCCTACTTCTTAATTCTTTAGTTCCTCCAAGTAGAGGGAAATTCCTCTACCTGTGTTCAGGCTAGTGACAGTGTCTCCCTTGTTCACCCCTCCCTTTGCTTTGAGCATTTAAGACTTGGGCTTCTGGCCCATTTTAGAACTTTTCTTAGATTTGCCTTTACCCTTAGACTTCCCCTTTGATCTTTTGATCATCATCACAAACTTGGGTTTTTATTTTTTTATTTGTGCCTCAGATTTTCTCAACATGCCAAGTAACTCTATCAATGACTTGCCAAAGTCATTCATGTTGTAGTTCGTGACAAACTGACTGTATGCCTCAGGCAGTGACCGCAGAATCACATCAGTATCCAACTCTTGACCCAAGTAAATTCCTAGTCTAGAAAGGTTCTCCACATATCCCAATAAGTTTGAGCACATGAGGATCCCCAGAATCTCCTTCCACCATGTTATATTTAAACAACTCCTTAGAGACAACATATCTCTCATGTATTACCTGATCTTGGTACATGTTCTTAAGATGTGTTACCATCTTAATAATTGTAACATCCCTGACCTGGGTTATGCTCTAACCTCATCCGTTATGTTTAAGAAAGATAATTATATTCTTTCTCTTATCTTTTGAAAAGTAATTAAGGCTCAAGAGGAGCTTATGTTTCAATTTTAGTCCTTTTTGAAATTGTTGAAAACAATGTTTTGCCTGTTTTGGACTAATGTGCAAATTACCCAAGTTGAGGAGTTAACTTGCAAATGTTACATGGTAAAATGTTCCTCGAGTGTTGAAGCATCATAAGAATGAGAATGATGCATAGGTATGGCTGCCACAATCCTGAGCACCAAGAAAGATCTTGTTAAGCAATGTTTATGCATTAAAACCTAGTTTTGGTGTAATGTGCAAATTACCCAAAACCTAGGGTTCAATATGAAAAATACCACTTCTAGAGAGTCTCTAATGTTTCTTGGAATCATGTAGAGAAAATAAAATGAGAGGGGCGTCTCATTTGAATCTCTTTGTAAGAGAGAGAATCTTGATATTAAAATAATTAAGATTTAAGCATAATTGAAACCCTAATTCAATTTAGTGCAAAAATAAACATATTAATGGAAGTGCCCTTCAACCAAAAATGAGATGGTTGAATTTGTATAAGTATGTACGTTCTTGTGCCTTGCAATGGCACCGAAATACTAAAGTGAGTGGAGATCCCACTCACATTAGTTAAAGAAAAAGTAATATCCACTCAATTTTGGATATTATTATTATATTGATTAAGGTGCTTAATTTGTTTTCTTTAAATTCATGTATAATGAAGAGGAATTACAAGGTGGGGGAGATGGATTTGTATGCAAGGGATGGAGGAGAGTATGTGGTACCAATTTTGGGAGTTGAAGGAATTATTTATCACTTTCTCTCTCATTGAAATTCCCTTATAAACATCCCATTTTCAACCCACATGAAAGGCTTTTTCGATTTCTTTTTATTTCCTTGCTTTGGTTGAACACAAGGGAGCTTAGGATCAATAGGAGGACGTGCCCCAACCTGTAGGTAAGCTCCATAGTCATCTTCAACCTTGATTTCATGATGGAAATCGAAATTCAATGCTTATTTTCTTCCTTTCTCCATTCAATCTTCAACCTTAGCAATTCATTTCACTCAAAGACTTTAGAACATACCTTGGACAATTGAGAAAGCTTCATTCACCATAAAGGACGTGAAGCTTGAAGCTTGTATTCAAATTTGAAGGCAGGTTATATAACTTGAACCCTTAAATGTCATTATTGCTTGCAATTTATTCATCATGTGTTGAACTTTTCTTCTTTCTCGATTTCCTTTTGATTAGTTGTTGAAATCACCATAAGAATCACAACTGATTTTGAAGGTTTGAAGCTTGAATATTATGATTTCATCTTAAGCATACACCTCAAAAAAGGAATGGGCAAATGATTTTCAAAACCGATTGAGCTAATTTGGTTTCAAAACCGATTGAACTAATTCAGTTTCAAAATTGATTGAGTAGATTCAGTTTCAAAACCAAATGGGTAAATTACCTCAAGACCGAATGGGTAATTGAACCCAAGATCGAATGGGTAATTTACTTCAAGATCGAATGGGTAATTGAACCCAAGACCAAATGGGTAATTGACTTCAAGATCGAATGGGTAATTGAGTTCAAAACTGAATGGGTAACAATGATAGGTGAAACCCTAATTTAGGTTAATGTGTAACCCTAATCTAGGGTGATAATATGAGAAATCCCATTTCAGGGTAATATAATGAGAAACCCTAATCTTAGAGGATGATTCATGAAACCCTAATTTAGGGCAATGTTATGTGAAGCCCAAACATAGGGTAATGTTATGAGAAACCCTAACACATGGTGATGATATGTGAAACCCCAATATAATGTGATGTTATGTGAAACCCTAATATAGGGTGAAAGTCATAAGAAACCCTAATTTTAATGAGGGAATAATGAAATTACCATTACATTGCATAGTGCTGATATGTACTAACCATGCAGGTATCATGAGATGTTGGGCATAGCCAGGTATGAGCTATGATGCTTTATTAATAAAAAAATTTATGGGCCTTTTAAGCCATAATATGCTTTGTTGCCTAGCAAGAGGTAACAAGACATTAAATGGACCTTGAAGAGACATGTGTGATGTTTGTGTAACAAGTATAATGTTTACCTTGGTCAGATGACCTGAAGGTATTAATTACCTGATAAGTGGTAACAGGTGTTCTTTGATGAACTGAGGGCTTGAATACCCATATCCCATAATCATGATGACGAAATGTTAAGGTATGAGAATGCCCATGATGTGACAAGGGATTGAGATCCCAATGTTTTATAAAGCTTTGAGAAGTATTTGATAAAAGTAATACACATTCTTTGTAGCATTTGTTATAATAATCTATGTTTGAAAACCTGACTGATGCTAAGAGAATATGGTAATGCACTTAATTAATCAAGTGAAATCTTATCATGTAGAGCCCTGGCCATAGATTCATCATCGTCGGTAATTGGTGATGGTGAAATAGGTTTTTCCTATGGAAATTCCTGGAATGCATATTTTGAATATGTGGGGGTAATGGGAGAAAATATCCTTACGTCCCATAGGAATGACTGAGGGCCATATCCTATATACAGGAATGGTTATGGACCATATCCCAATAAGAGTATGGCTATAGGTCATAACTTCACAACACCAGGAATTGGCTACGGGCCATATCCTGAAAAGAGTATATGCTACGGGCTATAACTCTATAGCAAAGATGCCAGTATACCCTGGAAAGCTATTTAGCAGAGACATAAGATGTCTTGCATATGATCTCATACTGACTGAGACAGATGAGGTGATGGAGTTTGACTCTTCCATTGACCTATGTATGGTACCGATGCTTTACTTAATCGTGGTCGGTTGGAGTATGAGCGGTATACCTCATCTCCTCAGGGTATAAGTATGATTGAAAAATGTAATCAGCCATGTAGCGTATTTGCTCAAGGATGAAATACGGAAATCATTGGTTGATGTTACATTGTTTAGAGTATCCTAAAGTGGATAAATATTATACATGTTCTTCATATTCCTTATTAAAAGAATAGATGATCTACTTCCTATCACTTTATAGTTGTCATACTTTAAGAGGTGACATTGCTCTATTCTGTTTAATACTGATTAAATCATGTTATTTAATGAAGATTCCTCTATTCAGTTTATTACTGTTTATCTGCAATAATAATGTTTCTGGCGGATAGTTATATCTCTTGCTGGGACAATTTTTCAATTGTCTCACCCCCATGGCATTCAACCTTTTTAGGTAGACGAGAACGAGGAGGTAGAAACCCTAGAACAGGGGAAGGACAGAAGCAACAGGGACATTAGTAATATCTCAGGTGGAGATACTGACTGTCGTGTCATGTAGATATGATTCCTATGAGTTGTCTTTGTACTCTCAGGTCCTAGGAGTTAGTAGTTAGTGCTTTTATGATCAATCTGAGATTTTGGCTTGATGCCTCGAGGTTCTTATGATGCCTGTATATAGTTTTTAACAGAGCAGTTGATATTTGTAACCCTCGAGAGGGGATGGTACAGGATATGTACTTTGTGAACCAAAATGTATGTGTAAATTAATATTTTTGGTGTTTTCTATAAGATTTTCCTGGAAATGAATCTCTTAGTAAATGGTTTTAATTTTTAGTGATTTTTAGTAATTCTGCTGCTTATGATTAATTCTGCAATTAATTAACTGTGACGGTCTGATCTGGTGTTGGGTCATCTCAATAACATCCATGTTCTCATGTTGTCTTTGCAACTCATAGTTCATGGAGCACAACATTAGGCATTTAAGATCAAAGACATCTTCAATATGCTTCTTGTAAGCATCCATGTCAGCCTCAGGTGTAGTGGGAGGAGGTTCATATGGCTTTGGTGTCTCTAGAACATAGAGCTTTCTCTCCTGTGTGAGAACAATTCTCAACATCCCAAACCAGTTGTTCTATCGAAGGGCTCTAGAGGGGGGTGAATAGAGCTAAAAACACTTTCACAAAACTTGTTAGACCTTCAATTTACTTCAAATAAACTCAATTGCAAATAGTGAATTTGATGGAAATTCAAACATACATAGGAAGGATGAGAGAGAGAGATTGAAGAAACCAATTGAACAAGTTGTTTTAGAGTGGTTCCACTCTCCAAACTAGGAGAGAGTTAGTCCACTGCCTAGAGAGGTCAAGCTCAAGGATTTCTTAAGCTTGTCTACTCTTTATATTCACTTATAAGAGTTATAACAAATGACCTTCCTTTTTCGGGACAAGGATACCTAGCTTCCCTTTAAGTCCAAGGGAGCCAACAACCTTACAAACAAGGTCTTACCTATCCAAGAGCTAGTCTTCTACCTAACCAAGGTCTTACCTACTATTGCAAGCATCTGGATGCCTTCACCAAGGAGATACCTTTCTTGCACTGAGTCTTTTGCCTTGAAGGATTTACCCACTCTGCTCCTTAGATCTTCCATCTTATCCTTGTCCTTCAATTGGAGAATCTTGAAACACCTTCTTCTATAGCTCAAAGAATCATGCACCTCATCCTTCACTTATATAAGTCTTCATTCACTTGATCTTGAAGAAAGGGATTGAGAAGGAGAAGCTTTGAGAGCTATACAAATGTACAATGAGGTAGTTGTCTCACACAAATCATATCTCACCCATATGAACAAAATGATGTGTACAACAAGAGAGAGAAAGGGGATCAAGTGGACAATAAGTACTCAACTATGGCAAGGACCTTGAATAACATGAATGAGAAAACTTGGAATGAACTCCAAGGGGTCCTATTTATAGATGGGGGTGTCCACTAGAGTGTGGGAACACTTGTGAATGTTTTATGGCCATTCGGAGGGTTGAAATGGATATAATATCGAGTTTTAAAACACTCCAACAGTTAGTATCACTTTTTCTATGTTTTTCATATAGTCCATACAGTCAAGTTTTAATAAAGATAACTCAATTGATCACACTATGCGACAGATCCAATTTTAACCATCGGTCAAATTTGTCCTAGTGGAAACTCGATGGATCCACTTAAATCAGTTTTGGTTTGCTGAGGGATCCGTCAAATTATGTGATTATGAAACTTGACCGATCGAAGTCATTCTCAAAATCCATTAAGGATCGGTCGAGTTTGTAACTTGACTGATGAAGTGCCTGTAGTGAATTTTACAAAATGAATTTTAAGTGATCAAACGTTCGAATTAAGTGTCCCTAAATTTTCCCATCTTAGTTACAAGTCATATCATCAATTAGTTCTAAGGTGATTTGGAGTGTTTTCCCAAAATGCACATTTTCAGTGCTTTTGACTTGAACTAAAACAAGACAGGGCTTGATCGATTTGATCCTTTTCATGTACCTAATGCCTAAGATCAATCTTAAACAAACATATTAGATACATATGAATGGATTGGTTAAGTCATTATCAAAACATGGTCAATGTGTAACACTTAGGTCAACATTCTCCCCCTTTTTGACAATGACAAACCATTCCTAAACATATTGAAAAGGATATGAAAAATTAAACCTTTACTTTTGAGAAAGGATGTGAGAGTTAAACCTTTACCTTGTGAATTGCAAGGGAATACATGAATGAACAATGTGAATTGCTCACCCTCAAGTCATGCTTACCTAAACCTGCATGGCTAGTATTTTGACAAATAACCAAATCACATATACATACTATATGATCCTCTAGCAAGTCACATGATATGTAGATAATTGACAAGAAAATGATCTTATAAGTGATAAAATAATATGGTTGAGGTTAGTTCTCCCCCTTTTGACATTATCAAAAAGGTAGGGGGTATAAGAGCAAAAAAACATAGGTCTTCTCGATAGACACATGCTATAGAAATCAACCACATAGAACAAATCAAACAGAGACAAAGAGAAGAGAACAAGCAATCTGGTGTCATAATCAAAATATGGAATTATCATACCAAGAACTCATACGATATAGTCAATATGAGTTATGGTACATAGGATTAAGATTACAACACTAAGAATGTTTTCATAGAATGAGCCACAAAACAATGATAAATCGGCAAGATGATAAAATAGTAAGCCTCAAATACAGTGCCAAAATGTCTTAGTACATAAATTCTAAAAATATAGCTTTGATCAACACCTAAAGACTAGGAAACTAAAACATCTAAGACATATCTATGCTATCCATGCCAACTGGATCATCATCAACATCATCATCATCAGCCTCAGGCTCATAGTCCTCATCACCATCTGAAGGTGGATCAAAGATAACAATACCTTCATAAGCATCTCCAGAGGAACCAGCAAATCCATCATCCAATTCATCATCGGATCCATCATCCTCCATGCCCGCATCATCATCATCCTGATCCTCAATAGGTTGATCAGACATCTGCTCATCGGAAAGAGGATCGAAATGGTGATCGATCCATCTGGCATTCTGCTCATCCCGAGACATGCCAAGAGCATGTAACTTCTATGATTGTGGGAAGGTAGGAGAAGTAGTCCCAAGGCTGGCAAGTAGGGTGGCAGAAGGACCAACATGTAGGGCCAACAAAGGAAGCACACTAGGAGCAAGGGTAGGTCCACCGTTAATAGCAAAGGTGGTAGCAGAAGTAGTAGGTGGAGGGGTGGGTAGCAGTGACTGTAAGCATAAGAAGCATAGTCACTGCCTGGGTATGGCTGGTAGGAGGGGTAGGTATGGATGCATGATAGGTTCATGTGTGACATGATTTGGAAGAGGTCTTGGTGGAGATGATCTTGAACCTGAAGGTTGTACGCCTATTGGTACATTATGTAACTGATGAGGGCTTCATTTGTCATCGTGAAAGAGGTGCGGTCATGTTGGGTGGTAGTGGAGGTGGAGGTTCCTCAGTGGAGGTAGAGGTGGATGCTCTATGTGTGGTAGGATAGGTAGGGAGGAAGCTCTTCTTGATGGTGGCTTCACTAATGCAGACTCCTTTCCTTCTAGATTTGTAGTGGAGATCACGGAAAAGAGATTTTTGAGTGGCAAAAGAAAAAATACACATATCAAGGCATGGTAGGGGTGGGTACCACGGGTGTTCTTCTCAAATTCAAAGTACGTCATGTGGTGTAGAATGCATCGTGACCATTTGACTCCAACATTCTTCAAGGGACGGTACATGATCACAACAATGTTTTCTGCAATTTCCACTTGGTTTTTCTTTAGGTGGACATTGCAGTTGACAACTAATGCGATCATACAATTCTTGAGATCTAGGGAAGAGGATGATAAGGTTGAGTTCTTCCTATATGGTACTTGAGTCTTCTTCAAAAACTTATGAGTATTAGGGAGAGTAAGTTTAAAGTGTTTGTAGAAAGCCTCAAGGTCAAGCATGTCAAAATAGTGAGATTAATGCTTCCTCCATGTGTTGGTGATCTCAGTTCCATTGAAATAGACACTCAAGGAATCTTCAGAGATGGTGAATTTTATATCGACAATCATGGAAGTGAGAGTTACCTGGATATTGGGTTGTGGCACAATTATTTTGTAATTGGATTGAATATTTGCATAAAATTCATGGACCGCTTTGGTACTAGTTATGGAATTTTGAAAGTACCGATGTTCTACACACAATGCACCTATGTGATGGGAAGAAAATAACTCTGCTACCTCCTTGATGACCGTCATCTTGGTGAGACGAGGCTCAAATAGATTTCTAAATGGAAAAGGGTTCCTAGGAAGGAGCTCTTTATAGTGATTTAGGGCTTCAAAGGATATATAGGAGGTACCGTCATAGGTTAGGAGGCGAGGATTATATGAAGTGGAGGGTGCTCCACCTGGGACAGCTTGTTTCCTACGGTTGGATGCCATGGAGGCAAAATGGATAGGCAACTACAACCAAAAGAGAGAGAGAGAGTCAACTACAACTGAAAGAGAGAGAGAGATCCTCATCATCAGGTCGTCTAACCACCTAGATGGGTGTGGGAAGAGGTAAGGAAGGCTAGGATAGGCAAGGGGGAGGGTGTGTAAACCTAGGGTTTGAGCTCAAGGGAGTTGGAGGTTGGGGATCGATCAACTTTTCTCTAGTTGAGAGGGAGGATGTTTGTCAAAAACCTTTTTATGTTTGGTCCAGCTCGACCATTGGTCGAGTTCTACAATTTGGTAACGTGACCGATCGACATGTTCACATGACCTTAGCCAATGGATCGGTCGAGTTGGCAACTCGACCGATAGATAGTCTATTCAAAAACATGAAATTTTAATTCTTACCCTCTAGGGTGTTGATTAAATTTATTTTCTTAGCCTATTATGCATTTTAGACATCGTGAGGCACATTTCACTTATCATAGATTACTATTTTGTGATAAATCAACCATTTGCAAAAATACCCAAAACAAGCAAAACAAGGAAAGAAAGAAGAGAATTGTAGCACATATCAAGTAAGAGATGTCCATTTTAAGCAAGAAACATATAGGTAAGAGAAAAACTATCTAGAAGGCATGACAATATCATCAAGTGAAATTATAAGTAGTTTTGATCTAATAAAAGAATATTTCTCTCTAGCTAGAGGTTTAGAAAAAATGTCTGCAAGCTAATTTTCCGTATCCACATGTGTGATATAAATATCCTTCTTGGCAATGTGGTCACAAAGAAAGTGATGACAGGCCTCTATATGTAAAGCTCTACTATGCAATATAGGATTATGAGATGAGTTAAGTGCACAAATATTATCACAATAGATAGGATAAACATCAAAATGAATGTTAAAGTCTTAGAGAATTTGCTTAATCCATAGGACTTGGACACAACAACTTCCAACTGTAATGTATTCAGCCTTGGTAGTTGAAAGAGTCATAGTGCTTTGTTTCTTAGAAAACCAAGAAACTAGGAAAGGTCCAAGGAATAAGTAGGTGCCACTTGTGCATTTTATATCAATCAAACAACTCGCATAACCAACATCACTATAAGTAGTAAGAGTAAAGTCCCTTGACTTGGGATACCATAGTCTAAAATTTTGGGTTTTGGCTAGATACCTTAAAATCCTCTTAACAATTGTAAGACGTGATTCCCTATGACTTTATTGAAAGTGAGCACATAATAAAACACTAAACATTATATCAGGTCTAGAGGCAATTAAATAAAGTAAACTTCCAATCATACCTCTATAGATCTTCTCATATACCTTTTCTCCTTCTTCATATTTGTCAAGCTTGGCAGTGTTTGACTTGGGGGTGTCCATTGGCTCGGTGTTCTCCATTCCAAAGAATTTTTCATTTTTCATTTGTTTGATTTGAAAGCCAAGGAAGAAAGTAAGCTCCCCCATCATGCTCATCTCGAACTCACTCTGTAAAAGAGAACTAAACTCCTTGCAAAGATCAAGATCAGATCTGCCAAAAATAATATGATCAATATAAATTTGAATGATTACGAAATTTCTAGAAGTGTATTTTAGAAGTAAAGTAGAATCAACTTTGTCCGTGATATAGCCATTGTCTAGAAAAAAGTTCTTTGGTTTCTCATACCAAGCTTGACGTGCTTGTTTGAGACAATAGAGAGATTTCTTTAATAAATAAACATGGATAGGAAAATTATCATGTTCAAAGCCAGGAGGTTGAGCAACGTATACTTCCTCCTTAATTGTACCATTCAAAAACACACTTTTAACATCCATTTGATATAGAAGAAAGTTTTTATGACTAGCAAAAGAAAGCAACATTCTAATTGACTCAAGTCTAGCTACATGTGCATAAGTTTCATCAAAATATATACCTTCTTATTAATTGTAGACCTGAGAAACTAACCTTGATTTGTTTCTTACCATCTTTTTGCTTTCATAAAGCTTGTTGTGGTAGACCCATTTTGTGCCAATGATCTTTCTATCACTTGGTCTTAGCACAAGACTCCACACTTGGTTCTTTTCGAGCTGTTCTAACTCTTCTTGCATGACTAGGATCCATTCATCATCTTTAAGAGATTCTTTGACATCTTTAGGCTCAAGATAAGAGATGAAGGTGCTATCTTCTTGTTCTTTGTTGTAGGAAACCTACGTCTTCACCTGTTCAAAAGGATTGCCTATGATGAGCTCTTTAGGATGATGCTTTGCAAAGTGGGGGGGTTGGATCCTTCTTTTCTTCATCAACTAACACCTCCTTTCTTTTTTCACCAATCTTGAGTTCTTTCAAGTGAGGGATCACCTCATCTGCAATATCATCAACAACAACATTCATGGAAATAGAGGGGTTAGTCTTAAGAAATATAACATTGACAGATTCTTCTAGTTTACACAACTCAATGTTAAACACTATATAAACCTTGCTAGTAGTGCTATACCCAAGAAAGAAATCCTTGTAAGACTTTGAGTCAAACTTTTCGAGGGAATCCTTGGTATTTAAAACAAAACAAGGACAACCAAAAACCTGGAAGAAATCAATGGAAGGCTTTCTACCACGCCATAGCTCATAGATGGTTTCTTCAAATACGGATGAGTAAAAACCCGATTTTGCACAAAACATGAAGTACTAACGGTTTCGGCCCAAAGCTTATTTGGAGCGTTATAGTCTAGAAGGATAGTCCTAGTCATCTCCTGGAGTGACCTATTCTTTTTGGTAACCCAAGAGACTCGTAAGGCTTGTGTCGAGCCCAACCTGGGAAGCTCAGCCCCATCCCATAAGGAGCATAGCCCATTAAGTCTGTAGTGACCTATTCTTCCTCTCTACAACCCTATTTTGTTGAGTCATTTGAGGTGAAGAAAAGTTATGAGCATAGCTGAATTTCTCACAAAACTATTCAAAGAAATCATTTTGAAATTCTCCCCCGTGATCGTTGTGGATAGAAATAATCTGGCAAGAAGCTTCATTTTCAACTAGTTTACAAAAAATCGAGAAAACATCAAAAGTATCACTTTTTGAAACAAGAAAGAAGGTCAAAATATAGCGAGAAAAGTCATCAACAATCACAAGGCAATACTTGCTACCACGAATCGATTACATACACATTGGTCCAAATAGATAATTGTGAAGAAGCTTAAGAACTCTTTTGGTGCTAAGGACTCCTTTGGATTTGAAGGAGGACTTGGTTTTCTTTCCTTGGGTACAAGGTTGACATTCCTCATCATTTTCAAAATCCAATTTAAGAAGTCCCTTCACCAAATCTTTTTTTCTCAAATTCTTCATTTGATGCATATTTACATGACCAAGCCTATGGTGCCATAAAGAAATATCATTCAAATTGGAAACAAGACATCTACCAGAAATATGCTTAATAGAGTCAATAAAAATAATGTAAACATTACCATTTCTAATTCCATTATATATGACACTATACGAGAGTAAATCTAGAAGAAAATAATCTAAAGAAGTAAATAGAACAATATAACCATTATTAAAAAGTTGACTAACACTTATTACATTGTGATGTAGGCCATCCACAAGAAGTATATTCTTAATGCATAGGGAATCACCTACATCACCCACACCTATTACCTTACCCTTTTTGTTGTCCCTAAATGTCACTAATCCTCCTTTCTTCTTAGTGAATTGATTGAAACAGTTGATTTCACTGGTCATGTGTTTTGAACAACCACTATCAACAATGCATTTCCCTTTAACCTATAAGAAAGGAAGATAACTGGTTCCCAATTCAAACTTTTGGATCCGGGGTTAGCTTGGAGACCCACTTCATCATTGGGTTGGTCTCCTTATCCCTGTAAGGACAATATGTAGAATAGTCATTATCACTCTTACAATGAATACACACGATAGGGTTCTTAAAGCCAAAAGACTCTCCATGGAAGATTGGAGGTCCCTTGCTCTTCTTCTTACCTTTGCCTTTTCTTTTTGAATCACCCTCATATCCCAAACCACTCATACCACTATTGTTTTGTGGAGTGATCTAAGACTTCATTGAGGGACTTCTTCCCTTTGAGGAAAGTTTGTGAAGTGGCTCTCAATTTGTAATTATCATTGGTAAAAGTGACGATGGTAGAAGATAAGCAAGAAATATCATCATTATCATGTAGAAGGTTGACCTCTAAGCATATGGCTTTATCAAATAAGAATCTTTTTCCAAACAAATAGAAGCAACTTCCTTTCTAGGAAAAATAGGTCTAGAAGATAGAACATTAATTTGAGCAAGCAACCTAGCATTTTTAGTTCTAAGAAAAATGAGCTCATCTTAATAGATTCTATTTTCTTCCTTAGTAGCATTATATGCAAGCTTAAGATCACCATTTTTAGTTTTAAGCAAATCAATCTTATCTACTAGGGCTTGGTTTTATTCCTTAAGACTATTGATGTTCTTAAGGTAGACAACATTCTCAACTTCAACTCCATTGTATTGGAGCTCAAGATCAAGAAACTACCCTTGTAAGGAATCAATACTATCAAGATACAACTTTTCATTTTTATCAAGAATGTCAATTTTTGCATAAAAATCATCAATGATCTTACCCAACATCTTCTTCTTAGATTTACATTTGGAATAAGAATAGTGGGTAGCATTAAGCATATCCATAATAGTTTCTTTGGATAACTCATGCAAGTTCACCTCGCTTACCTCACCAATGTCTTCTTTTTTGGAGGCCATGAGTGTAAGATGACATTCTCCTTCATAAAATCTTAAGCCACTAGAGAAGGATTCCTCCCAAGTGCATGAGTTGCACTCTTGCTCATTTTCTTCTTCTTATCCTTCCTCTTGTATTTTCCTTCCTTCTTGTATTCATCCTTCATATTGTAGTTGCTCTTGTGGTGGCTCTTCTTGGCCTTTGGGCATTCATTCTTTTAGGGCCTTTTCTTTCCACATTCATAGCATCTTGGAGTTTAGGATGAGGAAGACTTTACCTTGAAGTGCTTGCCCTTGGAGTAGTTTGATTCATGATCACTAGGGCCATCATCTTCACTTGAGGAGGGTGGAGAGGACTAGCAACCAAGTTGTTGGAGAATCACTGACCCCACTTGAGCTTTGAATGAATTGTCTTTCATCTTCTTTGATTCCTTATTGTCTTTATTCCCATATTCTTCTTGGTTGTCTAGCCTTGTCTCATGGACTTGAAGGTTGCCAATGAGCTCCTCGATGGCTAAGTCTCCAAGGCTTTTAACTTCTTCAATTGATTTGCCTTGGGTTCCCATATGTTGGGTAGGGACCTTGGTATCTTAGAGTTGATTGTCCCTCTATCTAAGGTGTGACCCAAGGCTGCAAGTCTATTGATGATGGTGTTAATCCTTGAGTACATATCAGTCACTCTTTCCTTCTTTCCCATCTTAAAGTTTTCAAGTAGTCCCTTGAGCATACAGATCTTCGATTCCCTAACTTGTTGTGTGCCTTCGTAAGTGATGCACAACTTGTTCCAAATCTCATGGGTTGTTTCCCAAGATGAGATCTGGTTGAACTTGGAGGGAGTGAGAGTAGCATAGATGATGCTAATTGCCTTGGCATTGAGCTACACCTTCTTGGCTGTAGCTTCATCCCAAGTGGCTACATCATCAGTTGGTTCCTTGTATGGAAGAATCACCACCTTTAACATGTCGTAGTTCATCCCTTGAAGGAAGAATTGCAATCGTCATTTCCAATAAAGAAAATTGGTGTTATCGAAGATCCGAGGTCTCATGGAGAAGCTTCCCTCTAGGTTGAGAGAACCAAGCATGTTGTCTCCCATCTTCTCATCTCATAGGAGATGTGTTAGAGAAGATCGTATCTATGATACCACTTGTTGGATCAGAGGGATCTAGAGGGTGGTGAATAGAGCTAAAAACACTTTCAAAAAACTTGTTAGACATTCAATTTACTTAAAATAAACTCAATTGCAAATAGTGAATTTGATGGCAATTCAAACATACATAGCAAGGATGTGAGAGAGAGATTGAAGAAACCAATTGAACAAGTTGTTTTAGAGTGGTTCCACTCTCTGAACTAGGAGAGAATCAGTCCACTACCTAGAGAGGTCAAGCTCTAGGATTTCTTAAGCTTGTCTACTCTTTATATTCACTTATAAGAGCTACAACAAATGACCTTCCTTTTCCATGACAAGAATACCCAGCTTTCCTTTAAGTCCAAGGGGTCCAAAAACCTCACAAACAAGGTCTTACCTATCCAAGAGCTAGTCTTCTACCTCACCAAGGTCTTACCCACTCTTACAAGCAGTTGGATGCCTTCACCAAGGAGAACCCCTTCTTGCACGAAGTCTTTTACCTTGAAGGATTTACCCACTCAACTCCTTGGATCTTCTTCCTTGTACCCCTTCACTTGGAGAAGCTTGAAACACCTTCGTCTACAACCCAAAGAAGCATGCACCTCCTCCTTCACTTGGAGAAGCCTTCATTCACTTGATCTTGAAGAAAGGGATTGGGAAAGAGAAACTTTGAGAGCTTTACAAGTGTACAATGAGGTAGCTCTCTCACACAAATCCTATCTCACTCATATGAATGAAATGAAGTGTAAACAAGAGAGAGAAAGGGGATCAAGTGGATAATAAGTACTCAAATATGGCAAGGACCTTGAATATAATGAATGAGAAAACTTGGAATGAACTCAAAGGGGTCCTATCTATAGTTGGGGTGTCCACTAGAGTGTGGGAACACTTGTGAACGTTTTATAGCAATTTGGAGGGTTGCAACGGATATAATTTTGAGTTTTGCAACACTCCAACAGTCAGAATCATTTTTTACATTTTATGTACAGTGCATTTGGTCGAGTTTCAATAAAGGTAACTTGACTGATCACACTGTGTGACATATCTAATTGAAACCATCGGTCAAATTTGTCCTGATGTAAACTCAACAAATCTACTTAAATCAATTTTGGTTTGTAGAGGGATCGGTCAAATTCTGTGATTGTGAAACTCGACCGATCAAGGTCATTCTCAAAATCCATTAAGGATTGGTCGAGTTAGTAACTCGACCGATGAAGCGCCTGTAGTGAATTTTACCAAATGAATTTAAGTGATCAAACGTTTTAATTAAGTGTCCCTGGTTTTTTCTCATCTTAGTTGCAAGTCATATCATCAATACAAATGATAACAAAAATGTTCTAAGGTGGTTTGGAGTGTTTTCCCAAAATGCGCATTTGCATTGCTTTTGAATTGAACTAAAACAATCTAGGGCTTGATTTATTTGATTCTTTTCATGTACCTAATGTCTAAGATCAATCTTTCCCAAACATATTAGATACATATGAATGATATGGTTAATTCATTATCAAAATATGGACAATTTGTAACACTTAGGTCAACATTAGTCATGGAAATTATTTCCATTCAATTTGTCCTTCTCAAGGACTAATCATAAAGAGAATGTGTTATTTGTTTCCATTTAATACTTCACAAAGAAATATGTGATTTTTCAAGGCATTTTGATTTGATTTGACTGAGATAAATTTTGAGGATGTTTAATTAGGCATTTTATTAAATATCACTTCCACTATTTTGTTCAAATTGATAGCCCTCACATATCAATTTGGAAGATTACAACACACAACCTTCTAGTGAGATAAAACCCAAAATAATTGAGATGTTACCCAAACAACGCCAGTATCCATAATCAATGATTAAGGTAGACAACTTTTTCCAATTATATCTTATGCAATTCTTGTATAGATGGTATGCACAACTCTTTTCCATAGTTATTTGCATGCTTCAAGGTGCTTAATCTCATTAAGATCACCTAGTTAAGTTTGGCCCAAAAGCCAACATGTTTAATGCACCCTCCTTCGCAGGTGCACATAACTATCATCACACTTCCAAGAGATGGACAACACACCACTTTTTGGCATGCCCATGCATAGTCGATCAAGTTTTTCATGTGTGTTGCTAATGGAAAGAATTTTACACTTAATAGGTTATTGAGGGTTATATATATACATATATATGTATGTATATATATATATACATACATATCCAATCATGACAAACTATAGTATGTATCATATACATTATATGTCACACAAACAAAAAATGCAGTTAAAACATAAGTAATGGTTATGATCATATTATTGTAAATCCTTGGAGCCACAAGGAATTACTGCTACCTAAGGCCTGCATCACATGAAACAACCTGTTATTGTGGAAGATATGTGTTTGAAAAATTTTGGGTTGATCAGTTCAACCCTTGAAGCGATCAACTTGCCTTCTAGTTAATCGGTTGGTGATCTGATTGATCGTATGGCCTCTGATCTGAACAATGTCTAGACACCTCGAACCACTGAGTCAGGCCACCAGTTGATTGGTTCTTCTCATCTGGTCCTCGTCCTCCTCGATCCTCTAGCCGATCGGATCATCTTTTGAAATGGGCGGTTCGTCTTGTGATGAATGTCTTATTCGTTATAACAAGAAATAAAACTATCATAATGCATATTGCACTGTAATAATAAAACCTCAAGTTACATTAGAGGGGAGCACTGGAAGTAGAGAATAATAATTGTATACATGGAGGAGAAGATAGAGGCTCGGTATACAAACTAAGATGTAAAAAGGAATAAACAACCACAACCATACACACACAAATCTAGGGTTATTGGCCATAACCATGCTTCACATCCACCATCAAAACTAACTTTTAGGGTGACACATGTAAATTTCATATATATCATATCATAACATATTTTTTATTATTTGGGATCATATGTCGTATTTAATCGGATATGCACATTAATCATTTTAAGTATACACATCATATGAAATAAATAAAAGACAAAAACTAAAATCCAATAATATCAATTAAATCCCAGAGAATAGTAAATTGATGTGGCTTTGATACCACTATAGGGAAATATGTCTAAATAATAGGCAGTAGGAAAAAAATTAGCTGCCATATTCCCCTTTGAACAATTGATCACGTCAATAAGTATGTAATGGGGAGGATGGTTGGCAAGGTTATACTTGGTCCTGGAGCAAGTCCAATGATAATTCCCTCATAGTAGCATGTGCCTTTCTTCAAGTTGCACTCAAACGACATCAACACAACCTCCTTGTTGATCACCAAAGGGCAACAGTCAACCTCATCCTCCTAGCAGAAGGCAACAACCTCCTCACATCTATAGTAGTCCACATGTCCAGTGAGAACTCATGTCATTCCATAAGAACAAACAAGAAGGAGTTGGCCCTTCTAGTAGGTGTACTAGCACCAACGTTCTCTTTCACAATTGTATCTCCCTTTCTATCCCTCCCTTTGACGTGCAGGACTTGCTCAGGTTCTCTCAGTTACCACAACAAGAGAACACAACAATTTTCACAGCTATTGATGTGTCTGAGAAGCCCTCAGTACCCCTCTATTTATAGGAGGGTTAGGGTCAAGGTCCTCATTCTGAACAGAAGAGGAAGGGGACACATATTCACAAATTTTTGCATCTTACGAGCGGTAAAACAGTTGGTTCAGAGGTCAACGGATCAATTGGCATGTAAGTCAGTTGGTTAAATGCCTAAACCAGTCATTTCACTATGTTTCCCAATCACAATTGTATTGTCAATTAATATCTGATTAATGCACAACATGTTCTCAGTAGTAATCCTTGATCCAATCAAATTGATCAACCAAATGGTCAGTTTACAACTTGAACCGATCGGTTCATGGACTTGAGATGATCGGTTCACTTCCTGAACCAATCTTCTCATGGAGCAAACTGCGAATATCGGTTCAACTAACCTAACAATTTGAAAGTATCAGTTCAACACTTGAATTGCTCAGTTCACAGTCTAGTCAGTCAACATATAACCATTGTTGTTTAAATTGAATACCTAATGCCTAATTAATCAACTTTAAAGTATACTCATGAATAAACTCATATTCCAAGTGTATCCTATGTGTGTGACCCTATAGCTTCCAAGTTACATTGGCAGTGAGTATCTATAACGAGTTTATGACATTACAAGCAATGATTGGTATCTAGAAAGACATCATTGGTACCCAAGTAATCAGAATGTTGGAGAACAACTTCAACCTACAATCTATGATTGGTGTTACACTATTTATATAATTACTTTGTCACTAATATCCAGATTGAACTCAAGGCATGGAATCATCATCCTCTCAATGTTCAATCCATGTTCCTTGAACTAGACTAGACTGACTGAGATATATGTGAACTCAATATCATATATTGATACACACATGCATGTGCATGCTTTTCTCAATCTCACTTAGCAAGTGGCATGGATAAAAAAATCCTATAGGAGGGACAAATCCCATCTACATTGCTCACAGTCATTCCAATGTGTCACAATGCCACAGAGCACCACCTTTATGGTAACCCTTATTTGAGGTCATAGTGGATGATCTCTAAGTTCATCGAATGGTATGTGATGAGTGTAGTAATTTTAGGTATAAGAACCACAATCTCCACCATCACTATGAGGGATGATTCTGACTACCAATAATGGTTTCCACATGTCACTCTCAAGGTGGATCTTTCCAATACACTATTATCCAACAAGTATCTATGTGTTTGGTTTGATATCATATATCATGACTAATGATATTTTGTCATCAACAAACACACACTCTAGTATTATGTTTTATTGGTGTCCAGAAACCTTCCATAATAACATCCGAGTAGGGACATAACAAGAATGTACATAATCCTGGCATCCATATGATATCATTGTTTAGATCCTCAACCCAAAGACATACGTCATTGAGTAAAATCATTCTTTAGACATTCATTATGTTTCATCAATATCTCATAACTAAATAAAAAATAATACCAGACGATTGCCTTTATTATTGATCAAATCGTTTACAACATACACCATTAAAACCATCATGTTATTAGCTCTCTAGGCATACATACCACCAATAGAAGCATGATGGACATGTTACATCACTTGGAATGAGATTAATAAGTGATTGTATCTAGTGCAAGTGGGAGACAGTTGGTGATATTCCCTGAGAGCCAATCATATGATGATTCTAACGACACATGTTGTAAATTATTTGATTATTAATCAAGGCAATTCAGATTATTATGCTTGTTTCAATATGAGATAATGAATAGATATAATAATGTCCTTAGAATGTATGACTTAATGACATATGAGTTCAGGTTGAGGATCTGAATATGAGATCATGTGTATGTTAAGAGTATTCATTCTTGTCTTAGTCCCTGGTCAGATATTATTGTGGACTTCAAGACAACAAAAATACATCAAGAATAGCATGTATTTTTATTGATGACTACATCTCATTAGTCATGATATTGGGTATCAAATCAAACGCATAGGTACTTATTATAAACAAGTGCATTGGACAAACCCACTTTGAGTGTGATACATGGAAGCCAATGATGGCGGTCAGAATCACATCTCAATGTGACAGCAGTGATTGCGGTCCTTAGACCTGGTCACTACAGTAATTGCATGTTATTCAATGTGCTTTAACACTGCTCAACGTGATCTTGAAAATGGTTTCTATAAGTATAGTGCTTATGTGCATTTTAACACATGCAGATTATGGTGAGTGACTTAGATGGAATTTGTCCCTCCCATTGGAATGATATTCAGGCCACTTCATGAGTGTGACTACAAAATTCATGGTCATGCCCATGTAAATTAATATATGATATTGAACTCATGTGTATCTCAATAGTTAAATATAGATCAAGGACCATAGATTGAACATTAAGAGGATGATGTTTCCATGCCTCAGATTCAATCTGGATGTTAGAGACAAAGGGATTATACAATCATTGTAACATTGGTTAAAATACTAGGTTAAGTTGTTCTTCAACTTCTCCAGTTAATTGGATAGCATTGAAGTCTTGCTAGATACCAATCATTGATTTTAAAATCATAATATGAATATGCATATCATTGCCAACATAATTTGGAGCCTACCAGGTCACAAACGTAGGATGTATTGAAATAGGAGTATATATGTGGACGTAATTGGAAATGTTCCTAATCAAATTTATCACTAAAACATTTAGGTAATCTACTAGAATAACACTAGAATATAATTTGGGTTAATGGGTTAAAATATTTAAGCCAATTAATTAGATTTCAATTGTTAAGTTGGTTGGCTAATACCGAGTGGTTGACAAGAGCCAGATGACAAAAAGTTAGCTAGTCACTTAATATGATTAATTCGTTAATTAATTAATCCATAATATTCTAAGTGTCTTTCCAAAGATCCACAAGCGGTCCATTTTAAACAAAGCCACAACCTTTTTGTGATGCCCTGTGCCACACAAAGTGATATTACTCAAAACCAAAACACGTAATCATCACTAAACATGTGGATTACCAGGAAATGAAGGAAATTGAGACTGATTTCTCATAAGCACAAAAGCATAAACTCATTACATTTGAGTCCACAACTATGCCACCTATATCACATAACATATCACAAGATGTTTACATTCTCGTTCATGGGCCATCATGTCATCAACTTGTTACATGAGATAGTTGTTTCACATACATACATACATACATATGCACACGCCATATCTATACATCCATAGAACACATGCCCAAAACCTCGTATCAATGTCATATCCAAAAAACACATTGAGAACACCCCCAAAGACCTGACTATATAGGGACAACATATATGACTCTATCACCAAAAGACTTGTAACCCATCCAACCTTCAAAGTCTACTACTCTCCCTACTTCTCTTCCTCAGCTGCACAGTCTCTTTCGCATTGTGCACGACCACCTAAAAGATGTGGAAAACCTACGGGGTGAGACCCATGTCTCAGCGGGAGATATAACTCTCAGCAAACACTAAATATAACACAAATATAAGATAATGAAGAGCATATAGTGAAGCTATTAGCAAGTTAAGCAGATGCAGCTAAATGAGCATTTTAAAGATGACCACACTATAAAAGCAATTTAAGCACCTATAATAGGATAGTAGAACATCACATAATTGAGAAGGAATATGAAGAACATGTATGCCCTCTATCAACCAAATTGTACAAGGAACAAGGCACAGGGGCATTCAATGTTTTCTCATTTCACCCTATGCAAATATACTACATAGTTGTGTTACATCTTTTATTAATGCCCTGAGTATTTGAGTCATACCACCCAAATCCAATTGACCACTACAAAGTGAAAATCGGTGCCATACAAGGTCTATGGAAGAGTTGGAATCCACGACCTCTCCAACACCTCTTAGTTAGTACAAGAGAACACCGTAGAGACATATCTGGCAACTACAACAATGACGTATAGTCTAGTTGAAAACCCACAAAATTGTGAACTTTTATCAACATCTTCAGTTTCTCCCACTCCAGCATGGATTCAACCTTGTTGAGGTCTACACGAACACCCTCAGTAGATATCATGTGTCCTAGGAAAAACACCTCCTTCAACCAGAACTCGCATTTGTTGAACTTAGCATACAACTGATGTTGTCTCAACAAAGTCAGTGCCTAATGGAGATGTTATTCATGTTGTTGGCTATCTCTAGAGTATTTCAAGATATCATCTATAAACACCACCACAAACTGATCTAGATAAGGTTGACACACCATGTTCATCAGATCCATGAATGTTGTGGGTGCATTGGTTAACCCAAACAGCATAACCATGAACTCAATGTGACCATGTCGAGTCCTAAAGGTTGACTTGGGTATGTCATCTGCCTTAATCCTCAACTGGTGATATCTTGATCTCAGGTCAACCTTTGAAAACACTATAGAGCCTTTCAATTGTTCAAATAGATTGTCAATATAGGGAAAAGGATATTTTTTCTTTATCGTCACTTTGTTCAAATATCGGTAGACGATGCACAACCTCATAGATCCATCTTTCTTTTTCACAAATAGCACTAGAGTACCCCATGACGATGTACTTGGCCTAATAAAACCTTTGTCAAGCAGTTCCTGCAACTGTCTCTTCAACTTTGCCATCTCAACTGGAGCCATCTTTTATGGTGTCTAAGCTATCATTTGAGTACCCAAGACTAGATTGATCTCAAAATCAATCTCTCGAGGTGGGGGAACACCTGGAAACATGTCTTCAAACTTGCAAACAATTGGCACCTCCTGAATATTAGGACTCCTCACCTTAGTATCCACCACATGTGCCAATAATGCTTTGCAACCTTGCCTCATCAACTTTTCTACCACCATCTCTAACTCCAGACACATTGAAAGAATCTTCCTATCTCCTTATAAGACCCACGTCACATCACCATTAACAAATGTTGCCACCTTGGAACTACAATCCAAAACCACTTGATACTTCTCTAAGGTGTCCATTCTAAGGATCACATCGAATCCATGCATGTCAAGTGGTATGAGATCCACTTGAATGTTGTGCCCTGAGAAAGATAGGACATAGGAAGGGCACTCCTCCCACAACTCAGCAGAACCAACCAATGGGGTTTCTAAATGAAGACTGTCACATCTACGACTAACAGGTAAAGAACAACTGTCAACTAGTCCTTGAGTGAAAATAGAGTGAATCACACTCGAGTCAACCAAAATAGATATAAAGTAAGAAGAAGACAAATAAAAAAGAAATATCTCCATCAGACATGCCACTACTCATGGGTTGACCATGTCTTCTGGATGACTCATGGTGTAGAATCGATTCATAGCCTATTGTCATCCCCATCCTTTGTTGTCTTTCCCAGAAGAACCAGCCTATAATGCATGTCCATGTCCTCAGCTTCCACCATTGTGTTGTTGTCGCGAGCCCTGCTGACTCTGTCTCAGCTGTTGGGTCTCCTCATCATCCTTAATTGGGACAAATAGCTTTGTATACCCAGTCTGTCCACACTTGTAACATGTCCTACTCTCATACCATAGCCTCGATGACTATGTCACTAATACTGATGTTGAATTGTGGGCTCGTATCAGTGGAGAACTGTGGCCTCTTCCTCTACTTAGTGACCACTATGTTTGTAGACCTAACCTTTGTTGTGACTGAGGTGCTAAAAACCTAGTCTTCTTGAAGCCTCCAAATGACTGACCCTAAATCTATTTTAGCCTCTTCTTAGCACTCGCCTCACGTTTCTCAACAACCAATCTCTCTATCCTCCTAACCAACTCCACAAATGTGGAAAACTACTCACAGTTCTCAAATTCTGATAGTGGTGTATTCAACTTCATGCTCAAGCCCTTCTCAAAACATCTGATCCTCTCCCAATCTATAGCAGCCATATGAGGGAAGAACCTCAGTAGCTCCATAAACTTTGCCTCATATTCATTGATTGTCATGGATCCACGTTAGATCCTCTCAAACTCAGATTTCTTCTCATCTAGGTAGGTCTGAGGAAAGTATCGACTGATAAACTCACATCAGAACTCCTCCCAACTGATAACAGCACCGGGTCTTTTTTCCTCCTCGATGGCCCACCAATGGCCAGCACTCCCCTTCAAAAGATACAATGCATGCTTCGCCTTGTCTACCTCGGGGATGTTGAGGATCTTGAAGGTCTTCTCTGACTCTGACAACCAGGGGTCTGCATCTGTTAAATCTACCATATCAGCATACTCCACAGCCCCCACTCACCTAAACCTCTCAAAGATCTTCCCAAATCCTAGAGATTTAGCATAGGTAACAACTACCTTTGACTGGGGTACATGCGCATTCTTCCCGCCATGCATGTCATCGCTGCCATGAACTACCCATACCACCTGATCATTGCCACAACTACCTTTGACTGGGTACATCTTGAAGGTAGGATTTTCCATCATGGCTGAGTCAAACAAGAGAACATTAGGCACCTGATATTCTCTCACCTGTCTCCTTGTACCACCTCCAGGTGTAGCAACACTACCCCTAGCACCATGTTCGTCGTGTTCCCCAAACATCTTTTCTACTCTTCTTCTTGTACATAAGTGAAAGTTACCATAAGATATATTGGAGGATACTAGAATAAACACAAACCCTAGTCCTAGGTCCATGTAGACTCATCAAACCTAAATCTCTAATACCAATCAAATTATGACACCCCGTGCCACACAAAGTGAGATTACTCAAACCCAAACACAAAATCATCACTAAACATGCAGATTTACCAGAAAACACAAGAAATTAAAACTGATTTCTCATAAGCATGAAAAGTAGAAACTCATTACAGTTGAGTCCAAAACCATGCCACCTATATCACATAACATATCACAAGATGTTTACATTCTTGTTCATGGGCTATCCTATCATCAACCTATTACACGAGATAATTGTTTCACATACATACAAATACACATGCCATATCTATACATCCATAGAACACATGCCCAAAATATCATATCGATATCATATCGACAAAACACATCGAGAACACCCCCAAAGACCTGAGTGTACAGGGATGACATCTAGGAATCTATTACCAAAAGACTAGCAGCACATCCAACCTTCAAAGGCTACTGCTCTCCCTGCTGCTCTTCCTCAATTACACAATCTCTACCTAGTCGTGCACGAACACCTAAAAGATGTAGAAAACCCACAAGGTGAGACCCATGTCTCAGTGGGATATATAACTCTCCACCAACACCATTATAACATAGATATAACATAATGAAGAGAAGAAAGTGAAGCTATTAGCAAGTTAATTATATTAATATAAATGAGCATTTTAGAGATGATAAAGTTGTAAAAGTAGTTTAAGTACCTACAACAGGATAGTAGAACATCATAAAATTGAGAATGAATATGTAGAACATGTATGTCCTCTATCAAGTAAACTACATAAGAAACAAGGCAAATGGGCATTCAATGTTATTCACATTTAACCTTATGCAAATATCCTATAAAAGTTTGTTACATCTTTTATTAATTCCGTAAGGATTTGAGTCATACCCCCCAAATCTAACTAACCATTGTGAAGACGAAATTAGTGCCATACAAGGTCTCTATGGAAGAGCTAAAATCTACGACCTCTCTAACACCTCTTAGTTAGTAGAAGAAAACACTTCAGAGACATATCTGTCAACGACAACAACGACATATAGTCAAGCTGAAAACTCCCATCCTACCTTGGTATAGGTCACAATGCTAGAGGATAGGCTCACGCATGGTCGTCCCATAAAAAGGCATATGTAGTTCCATTGCTGCCATCACACATGTCACATATCACGTATCACAATCTCTAATGCATGACCACAATCACCCTCCATAACACATATGATTGCGGATGCAAGTATATCCACTCAACTTTCACTCCCACATATTTAACAATATGTGCTCTGAGTTTCCCGTAGGAGTGACTCATTTCACACATCTAGCCATTAAAACTGATACTAGAAAGGATCTATGGCACAGGGCAACTACATGATTAGGGTTTTAGTTTATTAGTTATGCCAATTGGGTGAATTAAGGCTTAATCATACAAGTAAACATACAAAACCCTAATTCAATCTAGCAAGCATGACTATGAAACAACTTCAGAAGAATTAAAACGTATAAAGTATGAACTTGTCACATCATCATAGGACACTTGTATCATTGCCATTAACAAGGTCATCACCATGATCACATCAAAATGGGGTATCAACTCAATGGAATATCAATCCCTTAATCACATCCCTAGAGGTTATCTCCTCAATTTAGGATCAAAGCATTTTCCAGGTCATCAGACCCAATCACACAGTCCATGCACATTCAATATTACATTATGCCTCAACAATGCTCATAATCACCACTGTTTATAACATATAACTCACCACATTATTCCCATAGATACACCATTCATTTTACCTACAAGGTTAGGGATTTATAAATAGGAGAGAGAAAACATCATAATATGATAATCACTTTAAATAAGAACATCAAATACGTCACATACCCTGAAATTAGAGTTAGGGTTACATGTATAGTCGATTAGGATTTCATAGCATCATTCAATCACCAAAACCCTAGATTAGACACCTTGCACATGTTTGGAGATAATTAGGGTTAAACATCATTAATCTTGATTGATCATACACATTCTCATCACCACTTAAAGTCCATTACTCAAGTGTTACAGTCGATTAGGATATAGGTGTAGCGACCTTCTCTACATGTGCATGTATAGGTGTAGCGACCATGGACTGTTGCGACCTCTAGGGTTGCACTCAGTTGCAACCTATAGTGTTGAGACCTCTAGGTGTTTCTACCACCTAGCCTAGGTCATCCTATTGTGACCAACATAACCAAGAACCCATGTTGCGACTGTAAAGGATCCATATGTGTAGCAACCACTCAGGGTTAGGGTTGTTGTGACCGCAACACCCACCCATAGGTGTAGTGACCAAGGCCTAAAAGGTCAAGGGTGTAGTGACCATAAGTCCACCACCCAACGCAGTCTAGAACAACACCAAATCATGGTCAAAATAGAAGTTTAACCACCAAGACACTTAGCACCATATAAGGGGAAAACTCCACCAAAAGATGGTCAACAAAACCCTAAAATATAGGTCACATTGAACCACCATAAGGCTCATAGTCTAAGGGATGAAAATCAAGATTCTCTTAAATGCAAAGAGAACTAAAACCTTCACTTGATCAAGGTGAAAGAGCCATTATCATGGCGATACATATCCATAACTAAGAGAAAGAAGAAAGCATGTCGTTTATCACCATTATCAGCAGCCATGTACATGAAAACTAGGGTTTTGGGTTATAAGCAGCCACACATGATTATCAACATTACTTAAGTTCTAGATCATGGTAACTTCCTCTAGCATATTAGGGTTACAATTTAGAGATGTAAATAGCAACATGCATGTAATAAAGAGGTGCAATAATAGTGATAGAAGAGCTATATAACCCGCCTTATGTAGAAAACAAGCTCCAAGATCTCGATCTCCAAGAAAGAAGATGAAGCTCCACCAAAGATCACCCTCATCCACAAGATCACCTCAAGAAGGAGGTAACACACCAAGGTCAAGGGATAGCTCATGGTGAAGAAAAACACCAAACCTTATCCGATCAAGGAAGAAGAAAATGAAAGAGAGAGGGAAGGCTCCATCTTCACTACACCATGGACGAACCATAGTTTATGGTCTTTGTAAAGAGGAGTTCCCCAAAAGATGACCACCATGGTGAACCATAGTCTTCGAACAAGAAAGGAGAAGGGGAAAGGGTATAATACCAAGAGAAAATGTTCTCAAGGTAAGAGATCCACTTACCAAGGAAGAAGATCACCAAAGATCACAACAACGAAGATGATCAAGCTCAAGAACACCATGTGCAAGGTTGATCGGCCATCAAAGCACCTAGATCAGGCCTCCCTTACTCCACACAAGCACCAAGGTCGAGTAAAAGAGAGGAGGAAGAAAGAAGGGCCGAAAAGGATACTTGCATGAAGGTGAGAGGGGTTATATACATGAAGGAGGAGGGAGGTAAGGTGGATATGAGGTGTCAACATAAGATGGCATCAAAAGGACACTTGTCTACTAAGAAAACAGCCATAAAACCACCATATGCATGCATGCATCAAAGGGTGATACAACCTATGTCATGGTGTGACCACTTAGGACAACACTCACCCTTGCTGTGGTCGCAATATACTAAGCACAAGTTGTGATTGCAACACTAGATCACCCAAACCTCACATGGTCGAAACAATTCTCAAGAGGGCCATCCTTTGTGACTAAACCACCTCTAGGTCATCTAGGTTGAAACAATCTTCAACAAGGACAAGTGTTGTAGTCACAACACTCACCAAGTGAGGTGTTGCGGTTGCAACACTCCACCCTTACAACAACGTCAAAGCTCATCCACAAGGGGAAACCCTAGAAACCCTAATCACTCTATGAGATGCAACCTCCTCAACCAAGGTCCAACCAAGGCACCCCTGTACTCCATACTCTCTCTCATGAAGCCAAGACATATAAGGCACACTATAGATGTGGATAATTGAAGGATAACGCTCATACTTGGGTAAATTGTAATTTGACCCAAAACAAGCATACACATCACACACAACATCCAAACATCATCAACTAGAAACGTAAGCTCATCACATGTTCGAAAAAAATATCAAAGGATTAGATTAAGCTTCTAAGTATCTAATGAAGTAGAGAAAACAAGGTTAGCCCAGTGGTTTTGGCAAATCTTGCTTCCTTTTTTTGCTACTTATAGGGTCATGACGGTCAAATTTTAGTGACATGCTCTTGTATTTGAACCCTAGTCGTCATCGTCCCTATGAGAGAGAAGAAGAGTGACCATGACACTAGAAAATCATCAAGTAGAAGGATACTTCTTCCCGCCATCTCAGGAAGCATGACATGGAAGTTCCAGTCCATCCGCGTGGATGATGTAAAGACACAAGCATTGGATGTTTGCATTCATAGGACGTCAAAGAATATTGTTTTTGCACGTGAGGAGCAACACACATCACCACATGAAGGGACATTGCTGAACTAGCTCCATGACAAGGTATATCCCTTGCACCCTCTTTCTGAATATGTTGTTGTAGATAAGATTCTATAGTAGGGTATGTGGAGAATTTTTTTGTTTCCGCTGCATTTATCGCCTCCACGAAACCTATAGTAACTAGTGGTCTGATTTATAATGAAGAGAATAATAATATACTTGAATGTTATTAACTAGATCTCAAATACATATATGAACATAGTTATACATTTACTAATAGTTGAAGGAAGAAATTCCTTGTATAATCTAATTATTCAGTATCATTACATATTTTATTTTGCAATCTAATATTATATAAGATTAATTAGGTTCTCCTTTTTACTTTCTCTAAATTTCCATTTAAAATGTTGATTTGTGTTAAAAAGGTTTCATAATCAGGATCTTGTATGCAACCATACTCTAATATGTATATTTCTATAATTTGAACTTATAAGAAAGATAGAGCTTCCATAATAATCGATATCCCTAGTTTATAACTTATTAGCTTATGAAGACATATGTGTACACATAGCTATGTAGTCAATATCCCTAGTTCGTTAGCCTCCATCAAGAGTACTAGACAAGGCATCTATGGAGAGACATCCAAGCAGAGGAGACAGTTCCTCGCTAGATTGTCTAGGGTGTCAGGGTACTAGAGGTGTGTTAGACCTATATCAGGTCAGGGTCGGGGTTTGGGTCTGAAGACAGTGGTGGGGGCTTGACAGCCATGGAGATGACTAAATTTAGTGGCATCCAGCTGTATGTTGGGAAGATGAGATGGTCATTATTTTTCAATTGATGTGTTGTATATATACTCTAAACTCATTACCCTACCTTCTTCCACCAGGTGCCCGAGTGTGGTGACAGAAACCCAGTTCTCCACTCTAGAGGAATTTTTTGTGTGCTTTGTTGTTCCTTGACGGGCAGTGAGTGTGGTATATAATTTGTAGGTGGTGTTTTTTGACAAGGAGGAGAAGGTTCATGGTGGCGGTTGTTGCCTGGGGTCTGTGGAGGTGGTAGGTCTGGTGGGGATCAGCTCCTAGCTTCTGAAGTTAGGAATTCGTTGGTAGAGCTTTGGTGTTTGCATATGAAGGTTTGTAAAGGATACAGTTGCTTGCTCATCATAGATGGCGTTGGTAAGTTATATAAGATCAATGGAAGATACTAGGGTATAAGGGTGGTGTGCCCACCAATGAGGAGGAGAGGAAGGGAGGAAAAAGGGAAGAGAACAAGTGACACCTCAGTGGTGTCTATTTTCATATAAGGGATATGTACATTGTAAGGAGTGGGATCCCAAAGGGGAACCACTCCCTACTAAAATAAAAAGGCAACATCCCAGTCTAAACACCATCATAATTTTTTTGCCAAAGGGATGAAACCAATTTATTCAACATGAATGTATCATAACACCAAAGTATAGCCATGGAAGAAAATATTTGACTATATTCAATTTATCATAAGATTACAAAAGTACCTCAACATCATCTCCCATAACAACTTTATCTCCAAGCTTTAACTCCTTAAGCTATGTCCATATCTTCATGCCATATCATCTGAGTCCTTCACCTAGGGTTGGAAGCATACCCCAGTAAGAAGAGAAAAATAGATATCATCAAAGGCTGGTATGTGCATACTAAATAGGAAATTGAGAAATATATAATGAATAAAGGACATCAAGTATAAAAGGATTCCCATAGAAAAGCAAAGTGCTACCCAATCGGGCATAAAAGAATATAACCAACAAAATAAGAATGTTACAAAAGAGTACATAGACAAGGCATCCATGTGTTCCACCTGTGAGAATACACGAATAATATATATCATGTTGGTAGGAAATACACATCTATCATAAATGTGTGGTGAGTAGGAAATGATACACATGTACTCAAATGTGGGGTGAGCAGGAAATGATACACATCTGCTCAAGCAGAAATTTTAACATCTGCCCCTATATATAAGTATGCAAGATTTTTTACATCTGCATTCACATATGTGGGAATTTTAACATCCACATGAAAAGCACATTTAATATTATACTAGTAGTCACCGCATGATGCATAGAAAAAGAATAAGCAAGTATAAACAAATAAGGATGATGAAAACATCTTTCAAATATAAGGTGGGATCAGAGAATCCATACCATCAAATAATGTGCCATATATATACATCCACTACCATGGTGGGAAAAGAAGCACATAACGTCAAATAAGTCCAACATGCACCAAGCATATGAAAAAGAGTCCAACAGAATATCCATGATCACACGATTAATAATAAATAAGGTAGTTCACATGAACCATGATTTTTAAAAGAAAAGACACATGTGTAGGCTATTGTCCATAGGATCAAGAGAAAGAAAATATAGGTGAATTGCTCAACATAGAATAATAGAAGATGCAAACATAATTCCTAGAAACACTCTTCACCAATCTAATTATTTCCAAGATCAAATTTGCCTAATTATAAATTATTCACATGTATTAGGGTTTGTCATATGCATTAATGTAAAGAAAATTCTAGTTTTGGACTTTTCGTATAAAACTCCAATTTAAAATCTAAAAACATCACCATTGATCTAGTTAGGTTCTCCTGATTAAGAAAACATATAATTTTATATATTTTGGAGTTATGAAGATTAAAGTGTATTTTGGTGATTTTTAAGTAATTAAATTCATGTTTAGAAAACACTTTAAAAAAACTCAAAACCCCTTGAAAGTAATTTTATTAGAAATCTTACATCTTTGTGATTCTAAAACATATTTTCTTTCAATTTTTGGATAAAGGAATAAAAAGATATGATTTTTATAAAATTAACCAATCACAATGTGACACATCAGCATCAGGCGAGAGACAGGAGAAGAGAGAGAGGGAGAGGGTTGGTCGCTTGACTTGGCCCAACCATAGGGTGTCAATTCAGTGGGCCACACCAATTAGGCCGCATGTGGCTTTGGTCAAACAGGAAAAAGAAAATGAGACATTGCTAAATGACCAAATTATCCCTAAGAGAAAAATGAAAGAAAGAAGTAAAATAGAGGGGCAAAGTAGACAAAAACCATGGGGATTCATCTCCTTCAACTTGTCGCCATTGCAGCAAACCGAGAAGCTTCTCACATGAGCAAAAATAGGCAAATATGCAATTTGTGACCAAATGCAAAATCGAATGTACCGAGAGACAGAAGATGCAAAACCGAACTCACCAAGGTAGGAAATTTGGCCGGAGAGGCATGGTGGAGAGAGGAGAAGAGCTGCAATTCCTTGGTTGAAACTCACCTATCGGAGGCCACACATGCGATGAAAAGCAAAATTAAGAGGAGAGGAGAGTCACATAGGGGCCGAAGGTAGTTTTGGCAGTGTTATATATATGTGAGGGAAAGAGATGTGGCGAGGAGGGAGGTGGCCGCAAGGCTTGGGGAGAAAGCAATTGGGGGTTTCCTTATTTCTCGACCAAAATAGGCAAGTAAGGAATATTTGGATGTGAAATTTCCTCCCGGATCTAGAGCAAAAGAAATATCAAAAAATGATCAAGTAATGGCCTAGAAAATGGAGGCAAAAATACTCTCATGTGCGACACTGTTCACGGTGGGCTGCTCTCCTACCCAAGGTAGGAGATGCAATCTTCACCACTCACATGAGATCCAATGGCTCAGAGATCACGTGCATTAGAAAAAGGCCGCGTGACACATTAATTCAATTCCCAAACCAATTCGACTAAAGTGTGAATGAAATTATTTTTATTTTCTCTCTCCTCTTTTGAGGGTGTAAATGAGTCCCAAATTAAGTGCAATTTGAAACCCAACCTATTTTTTATATGAGGAATCCGAATATGCAATTAGATTTGCCTTTGGAGAACTTTTTGTGTTAAATAAATCAAATATTATGTTATCTTTCCTCCTTCATTAATGACATTAGGATTATCCAATTTTGCTAAAACTTCACCCACAAGACATATTTAATGTTTTGGATATGAATTTTCCATAAATTTTACATGTTGGACTTATTTGTTCACTTATTTAATATTTTGAAGGTTCTACACACTTTCTCTCTCCTGATTACACCTTTTAAGCAAACTTTCTCCAAATTGGATGAAAATTCACCCAAAGGCTATATTTATTATGTAGATTACAAATCCAAGATTATTTACTCTTTTGGAGTCATTTAATAATTTATTGGATATTTTGGGGAAAACTTAGATCTTCTCTTTCCAAAATAAATTAAATTAATTATTATTATGTGAATAATGTGAAACTTGACTCCCAAGGCAATTTGGCGCCCAAGGAACATGATTCTTAACTTGGATTTCACTTTTGAGATTTCTTTTAATGAGTTATGATCACAGATAATATTTGTGGTCATTAATACCACATTATTACTTAGGTTATCATATTATTTCACTATTATCATTATTTTTCATCCATTTATGTTTATATTATCTCCAAAAGAATTATGTATGATTATTTGCATGAAATTTTATATAACTTCATGGGACATATTTTATGTGTCAATTATTAGCCTTAGATTAATGTGAGAACATTAGGTTACATTAGGATGATTTATACATGCATTAGCTCATTATGGTTATGCATCTTTTAGATCTATCCTTAACCTTGTTTGGCTATGCACAAAAGGTCAAAGGTCTAGGGTAGCGTTTGAGATCTAGTATGATACATCAATCCACCCCTTAGAAGGATTTCATCCTCAAAATCTATTGATCCAAACATCAACAACCAACTACTCTCCACCCCTTAAAAGGTTTAACCTAACAAGTCAAACTAAATAACATTTAGGGTTACCCACTTATCTTTTAGTTGTGAATGTTTTAGAGATTTATGTTGTTCATTTATCCAACTAGCAATTCAGAACCATCTAGGGTTTAGTTTTAGGCCCTCGTGTCTCTAACCTTAAAACCCTATGATCCAAAAAGTCATAGGGTACAAAGGTTAGGTACACTACACCTTAACATTATCTCACATATTCCTAGTCACTTCTCCAAAACTAGGGTTAGGATTTTATGCCAACTATTCCTAGGGTTTCTCCACTAAAACTTCACATATGTCTTCATTGTGACTTAGTTCAAGAAAACATCAACAAATCAAAGAATTTTTTTGTACATATAGTTGTATATTATTTTTTTCGATAAGAAACATTGCTAAGTAAAACCAACAAGTTGGCCAAAATTCAATGGAAAACCAAGTCACAATATATCCATAATAAGAACTCTTTATCCTACTACCTCCTCAACGTAAATGCATCCTCAAGTCAAACCTCATAGCATCAAGAGATACAAATCATAATCAATCCATATTATAGGGTAAGATCTCCTAAAACCTCATCACATATTTAACATAGACCAATTCTAGAGTGAACATCTCACCTAGAGGGCAACTATGTAAAGTAAGGGTTCTAATTAGGGAGACAAAAGTGAAATAATTGGATTATGACTACCATGTGCTCCGATATCATTCTATAAGGGAACCACTTAAATAACATGCTAAGTCTACAGTTAATGGCTCTAAGATGGTCTCTTAATTATATTTTTCCATCCTAATTCACTCAAACATTAATATATAATTTATCAATAATATCTTAAATTGATTCCAAGGCCGTTTGTTGGTGAATCAATAGTAACACATGAGTGTGGGATCTAATTAAGGTATTTTGGCACAAAATATCAAATCGAACTAAATGATCTCAAAGTTTGACAAATGATACTTAAATGAAGTACTAGTTTGCAATTATTCTCTCAAATGAATAATGAAATTGAATTAGTACATGAAATTCAAAAGGAGACTAGTTTGTATTAAGGACATGATAATCAATCAAAATATATCACATGCAAGTTGCAAAAGGACTTGATTGAAGTCAAATTCTAGTTTAGGGAAAACTATGAATAATAGCTCAAAATAAATTTTGTACCCAAATTTTAGTATGTTATATTAACTCTCTAAGTTTTGCCGATTCCATATAGTAAAAAGGTAAAGATATTGATAACGTACCATGATCTATGTTGATTTCAAAATCAACCTCCCTATATGGTGGGTAATCTTGGCAATTCTTCAGGAAACACATCAGCAAAATCCTATACTATAGGTACATCTGACAGACTAGGACTCTCAACATGAGTATCTATCATATGTGCTAGATATCCCTAACATCCCTTTCATGAAATTTTCTCAGTCGTATATCTAGTACAAAGGAAATTATATGAAACATGCATATGTATAAACAACAATCTTATTTTAGTCAGCTACAAGTCACAACAATGGAGTTCTAAATAATCCACACATCATTTTGTCTTCTAAAATGAAACGTATATATTTTCATGCATCAACCTTCACAATTTATTTTTAACATTTTTATCCACATCAATCTTATGTTCATATTCACATTGGATTACCTTTATTTGTGTGCATTCATCAGTAAACAAGGCATAACATTATTACAATCTCAACAGAGAGGTAAAAAATCAAGCTTGTCTATCATCATTATTAATCATTTTAGGCAGTATTCTTTGTCACATCATTTCACACTATGTCCACCTTTTCATTAAATACTCATATAGAATACTACTTAAACATCACACAAATGATGAATTTAGAGTTTTGTGCATAACTCTTTGGGACTTCCCCAATTCCCTAGGGTTGAGGTCATTTTCCCATCTCTATAGGACTTCTTCTAACCCAAGTTCACCAACATGGAGTTGGGTATTGCTACCATCCTAATGGGAAATTCCCCTAACCCTTGCAGACCATCTTAAAACGTCTCACATTTCTATTGAATACAAGATATCACATTTTTCATCATCACATAACTTTTGTTGTTTTTCTCATATTCATACTTCAACTTTTTATCAACATCACCCTACACATTATTCATTCACATTGTGTAAGTCATAAACAAGAATTATATCATCCATGTACTTTACATGTATTTTGTATCCCAAGCCATCATCTTTTTCTTTACTTTTCATGAAGTTGCCTTCTTTGTAATAAATTCATCATCATTGTCATCAACATATAATGGCAGCTCATATTTCAACATAAAAGAGATGCACTAACCTTCAACATGTCATAATGTAAGAGAGGAAAAGACAACTCATCCTTTCATTTAGCATGTATCTCTTAAAACATTATGTACCTCAGGAAAAAATGGACATATCCTTATAAAAACCTATAACCACACCTTATAAGAATCAAAACAAACATACAAGCATAATTTGTACGTGTTGTACCTTTTCCCCATCATATTCCTACACAAATGTAATAAGAGAAAGATATATGTTCACAAATGTCACATATTCATATTTGTGAAAGATTTTCTTAAAGTCTTGGTATTTAGTTTTGTGTTCTCCTACACTTTCCTTTGAAATTTTTCCTTTAAACCACACAGTTTCTTCTATTTTTACATGCAACATGATCATTTTGTAATTTATTTGGTTCTCAATTTCTCATCACTATTACACATGTATTTTATTAACATATGTCTCGTTCTTTATTCAGCATTTTTCATATTTTGTATAATTATGTCCTTGAGTGGTCATGTCTTTCTTTATGTATGAGTTTGACATACGTCTTTCATGTCTTTTTCACATCTCATTTACTTTCTTTGTTCTTTTATATGATTATATATTTTGGAGCATATTCTATTTTATCTTCCTTCCTCTTAACCACATCATAAAATATCATATACATATGTGGTTAGTAAGATGACCTAAACTCGTCCTAAGTTCATGTACTGAAATAAACATGCACTTTGATACCAAGTTGTCGGGACCCAATGCAATAATCATCCTCAACGTGATTATTGAGGACTGAACTCGAGGGTTGGATCACATTTATAGAAACAATAAGATTGATTAAGGAATGAGTGGAAAGTGGAATATTATTATTTGATAAGATAAAATGTATCATTATGTATTTCTGGAACCATAATAGAAAATCATGAATAACAACTTTCTTAAACAATTTCCTTATGTTCAAGAATGATTTACATTTTTATAATGGAAATACTAACAAAATTTGGTCATATTCATAAGAAGACTGAATTACATGTGTAAGTTCATTTCATCACTTGTGCACAAACTCTCCCAAGACCCCCAATATAGGAACTACTAGACACTACAACTCGTAGACATCTTTACTTATGATGTTCATCACATCACTCAAGTTGATCTAAGTGATTAATCAATGTCTAAGTGAGCAGATATATAAGCATAATACATTGTTGTAACTTTCTTATTCCTAACACCAGTTTAGCAATTAATAGTTGAATAGTATGAGCATCACATCATTTAGGCATAACAAGCAGTATAATAGAAATACATAAGAAACATTAAAATTCATAAGAATTCCAAGATCCATCCTCCCTCTAGACAAATAGAACAAGCCCAAGATCCTCCCCACTATGGACAAAGGAACAAAAGTCCAGGATCCTCCCCCCTTGATATATAAACACAAGTCTAGGATCCTCCCACCCTTTGTACATATAAACACAAGTCTAGGATCCTCCCCACCCCTCTAAACATATAAACACAAGCCCAAGATCCTCCCCCCTCTGGATATTCATTTACTTCCTTCTTTCATCTTCAGCTCGAGCTCAAGTCACTCTTCCAAATTATTACACACAAAGCATAACATCATAAAAAAATAGCAGTTCAGAAACAATTATTTCAATAGCATCTAGCTGCTTTTAATCCTTATTAGGCCACACGATTGTCATAATAATACTAAGCCTTCTTTTAGGACAATTAGGTGCATTTAATCATTAACATGCCACAACATTGTCATATGAATATGCAGTTTGGTTCCAATACCTAAAGTACTAATTTGTTCCTTATTTTTTATGGTCTCCGTAGACTATTACTGTCACAAATATCATATAAGTATAAGAATGAATTCTGCAAATTATAAATTCATTTTAGGCCTTCCTTGGACTTTCTTTCAAAAATAACTTCTCAAGAATAAGAGACTGACATCATAAAAAACAATAATTCACTTATATTAGCAAACAAATAATCATCTTTGTCATGTTCTTATACATTTCATGAGTTTTATATTCTGCTAAAAGTTTGATTTAAATGATAGATAGAATAAAATTCATGACGTGGTCTCTTCAAGCAAAGTCAATATGAATCATTTGTATATATAGTTAATATCTTATATTTGGCTCATCTTTTCTGATCTTAGAACGTATATTTTGGAAAAATTAAATATATAGACCATATCATGTCTAATTTTATACTTTACTAAAGATTATTTTCATGTATGTTCCAATGGTAAGAGTTGTTTTGAGAAAATGAAGAAGAAAAAGGTGTAGCACAAGTAGTACAAATACATATCTACTCACCTTGCTTTAAAAGAGACAAATTTGAAATATATCAAGAAAACCATGATCAAACTTCCTTCTAGTTAGTTCTTTTCTCAAATCAGTCCTCTTTTGTTAAAAATGAAGCTAAGGAAAAAGAACAACGAAGGAAATTAATCATATTAACGTTTTTCTCCAAGACCTATCTAAAAATAGGGTAAAGAAAAGTACAATTTCATGTTTTAGAGATCTAGGTGGAACCAACCTTAAATATGAGGAAAGAAAAGAAGATTCAAAATATTCAACTAGAAATCCACAAGAAAACAACTCTATTCAATCTTGTTTATGAAGGTTCTCCTTTGATCACCATGAAAGATTCCCTATGGATCTCTAAAGCTTTGTTTTCACTTTACGTAGATAGAAGATGAAAATAGAAATATGTGGAATTAATTTTTATCAAAATCCATCCAGTATACCAAAAGTTATGATGCTTTTATAATTGGTCCTAAATGGTGGTGTCGCTTGCCACCTATAGTCCACGTGTCAATTGTTGGGTGTTCTATACATGAATAATAAAAATGCAATAACTTTCATATTTTAACTCTAATTCAATCCATTGTTTTTGCATTATAAGTGAAATAAAATTCCCTACAATATAGTAAAATCATAATCAAATGTCAAATAGTAATTTTCCTACAAATTAATTAATCAAGTATGTGAGTATGGAAATCTTCTTCAGTATGTATTGTTCTACTATTGCCTCAACTAATGTTCCAACTATTCAAGTCACACTTAATACACATTCATTCTAGTAAATGACTTGTGTTTACTCATTCACATTATCATAATATAACCCTTAAATTATCAAGTTGAGATTGTGTCACATGTCTCTCGACTCCCAACACAGAAAGGCGATAGGGCAGACGACGAACTGGCAACTCTCTGTTATCAGCCACCTCCCTGGAATAACTCATGGGATTAGAGAGCAAAAGGATCAATGGAAGATAATGAATATGCAACTCCATTATCAAATCGATTTCTACATTTAGATCCAAATATGATTAAATGGGAGAGTGTTCATAAGAAAGTTGATGATAACATGTTGGAATTGAATACAAAGGAGATATTGATCATCAATGGAAAGTAGATTTACCCAAAGAAGGAAGTGTTAGAAAATACATATTGATGGAGTAAATGTTTCATAGGTTATGTCATTAACTTCAGACCATAAATTCCTAGTCTGGTGAACTATTTTGTAGGACTGTGGGATCTGTGAGGCTCGTTTGAGATTTGTAATAGAGGTGACAGTTTCTTTGTTATCAAATTTTCTGATCTGGATGATCAAAATTTTGTTCTGGAAGGACATTGGTATGTGAATGGTAGACCAGTTATGCTGCAGAGATGGAAGATAGATGAAAAATATGCTACTGTTAAGTTGGAAGAAGTACCAATCTAGGTACGAGTTCATAATTTCCCCCTTGAAGATTGGGATAGAAGAATGTTTGAAAGGATCAGTTTGATGTTGGGTACACGTCTGAGAATGGATCAGTCAATGAAATTATGTATGCATATGGATTTTGCAAGATTACACATTTTGATGTCAGCGGAGGCAAAGTTTCCCGAGTCTGTTATACTATCTAGTAATGAAGGAGAAGAGTATGAAATTTTTCTGGATAGATGCAGCCTGTGTGGTTTTCTTGGCCATGAAAATTTTTATATATCATCAGAGTGCAAAGAAGTTCCTAAATAATAGAAGATTGGCAAGAAGAAATTCTGGGAAAAAAGGAAAGAAGAACCATTACTTCAAGTTCATAATGAAAATGATGAGGAATTGATTGTAGTTTCTCAACAAGGTGAGGCCCTAGTTGACACTGTAAATGATTTTGTGTTAATGAAGTTGCTAAATAGCATAATGCATAGCTAGTAAGGTAGGATGGTCTTCTATCTAGTGAAGGGGGAGATCGGTGCCTTCAACTCCTATTCCCTTATTCTCAAACATTTCTCCAAGGAGAGAAATTAGCTCATAGGCATCATCTAATTTGGAAGAGATATTACTAAGAATAAGTCTAAATCTCCACCAAAATGCCAGGTGAAGCCCATTGTAGGGATCTACCACAGGGTTACGAGTTCAAATTTTTCTCCTATGACAAACAAGTTTGGAGGTCTAGGTATCATAAATGAAAATACTAAGGCTAATAGTTCAACATACCTAGTGATTAAATGAATACATCTCTATCTATAACCTCTTGGAACATCAGGGGAATTGGTAATAAGCTTATGAGTGTCCAAGAGGAGTTGAGAAGGGAATAGTGATATTACTATTTTGAATGAGTTGAAGTTAAGGTTCAACAAAATTGACAAATTCATGAAGAAATACTTTGAAGAGTATAATTAGACTGCAAATCTTGATTCCCATGTATTAGGGAGAGTAGTTGTTCTATGGAAGTTTGATGTTTGTGTGAAAAAAAAAGATCTCAAAATGTGATCAAGCCTTGCATCTTAAAGTTAAAAAAGAGGACTTAACTTTTATTTTGTCCACTATCTATGGTCATGATGTCGATCTGGCAAAGTGGTCTTGTGGTATGATTTTGGGAGGATTAATGACAAGTTTGTTGAACCCTGGGTGATCACAGGAGATTTACGGAAGGATGATGAGAAGATTGGTAAACTTCCACCTACAAAATATCTCTGGATGATTTCAATGACTTTATTCTTGATTGTGGTCTTTTTTTAATGGAGTTGAGTTCTCCTTTCTATACCTAGGAGAATTACCAAGATGGTGAGGATGTCATTACTTCTAAGATCAATAAGATTCTTTACAATTCTTATTTCCAATCACAAATTTATTCTTTTCATGGTGAATATCTATCTAATATCATTAGTAATCATAGAAGGATAAATCTGATTATAGGCAACCCAAGGAGACTGAAAACACCTTTCAGGTTCATCAATTGTTGGACTAACCATGAGGATTTTTATGATATTATTAAAGATGTTTGGGAGTTGCAAGTAGAGGGTTTTTCTATGTTTAAAATTTATAGAAAGTTAGGAAATCTTAAGTACAAACGATAAGAATGGAATAAGAAGAAGTTTATCAAAAATGCTTTTGTGGCTAAAGATAAAGTTCTGATTTCTCAGAAGAATGTTGATATGAACCCTAGCAATGAGTATATGAGGATTGTTGCAAAAGATCTCAGAACAGAAGCGAAGTTGGGGTCTGACATGGAGGAATCCTTTTACAGACAAAAATCTCACTTTTAGTGGTTAAAATAGAGTAACTCCAATAATAAATTCTTTTATTCTTATTTAATACAAGGAGAGATAGAAACTCTATAAATAGTATGATGATTGTGGGAGGCCTGAGTAATGATGTAGAAGATATCAAAGACTTTATTGTTAAATCTTACAAGGAGTTGTTCTGTAGGTTTGTAACTGGTAATGTATGGGATGGAGAGTGGTGTGGTTCTCTTATTTCTAAACAACATAACATTATGTTTACAAAATTCGTTTCTAGAAAGGATGTGGACGAAGTGGGTTAAATGGACATTTCTTCAAGAAATCTTGGTATATTACTGAAAATTACATTTTTGAAGTAGTGAAACAGTTTTCTACTAGCGTAAATCTTTTGATGGAGGCAAATACAACTCTTTTAACTCTTCTTCCCAAAGGTGTGGATTCTTCAATTATTTCTAATGGGTGTCCTATAGCTCTATGTAATATCTTCTACAAGATCATCCAGAAGATTTTAGAAAATAGACTTCATTTGGTTCTTCCTGGTATTATTGACACAAATCAGTGTGCCTTTGTTAAGGGTAGGAGTATTAAAGATGACATTCTCTTGACAAACGATATTCTTAGTGATTTTAAGAAAAACCAATCTCCTAATATTTGTATACAAGCTGACATATCGAAGGCCTGAGTTGGAAGTTCCTCTTCTCCATTTTGTATAAAATGGGTTTCTCTTCTAGATGGATTAGTTGGATTGGAATATGTTTCTAGACTACTTTTAATCAAGTGCTTATGAATGGAGGACCATTTTATCCTATTTTTCCTTCAAATGGTGTTAGACAAAGGGGATCCTATTTATTCCAATTTATTTGTTATTTCCATGCAGGATTTCTCTAAGATGATGAAGGCTAAATGCAAAGATAATTATATTATTCCCATCCAAGCTTCAAAGAATCACAATTATTTTCACCCCATCTTTGCAGATGATTTGATGATTTTGCAAAGGCTAATATGATGAATGCAAAACATGTCAAAGAGCATCTAGACAAGTTTGATCTTTCTCTAGTCTTAAAATTAACTATGATAAAAGTGTAATTCTATGTGGTAAAAATGCAAAGGTGGATGCTCTATGTAATTCTCTAGGCATGGAGGCTGGTGATATGAATAATATCAAATATCTGGTCCTACCTTTATTTGCAAGAAAGTTGAACAAAAAGCATTGTTTGAGGCTAATTGATAGAATTAAGAGGAGATTGGACTATTGGAAAGCAAAGCTTATATCCCTTGCTGGTAGAGTGGAGCTTGTTAAGTCCACCCTCTCTACAGTGCATCTATTTTGGGTGTTTTCTTTCCCTATCCTAGTTCTACCCTAGAGGAAATTGATAAGTTGTGTAGGGATTTCTTACGGGGTCACTCTCAAAGCAAGAGGAACCATCATCTAGTTAAGTGGGACAATGTGACCTTACCAAAGAAATAAGGAGGTAATGGGTCAGAAGGAGAAAAGAAGTTGTAACTTCTTGCTTGATCTTGAATTCTTGGGATGTTGCAAGTAAAAAAGACTCTGTCTGGGTCAAGTGGATAGGTCAGAAGTATCTGAAGAAGGTTTCTTTCTATAGTATTAATGATTCTGAAAAAATATCCTAGATCTTCAATAGTATTTTGAGGGTGAGAGACTGTTTTCTTCCTCTCATCCAATTCAAAATTGGCTCAGGGGAAAAATTCTTGATTTGGCAAGATCCTTGGTACAATCGGAAGTTCTTGTATGATATTTTGGGCAAAGAAATGATTATTACAGAGGGTCTACCTAAATATTTTTCTCTAAGTTACATTATCAAAGCAAGGAAGTGGTATGTCCCCCCTCCAAGTTTTCTCATTCTATAATTGAACACCTATTGATCATAACTATTAGTAGTTCTGAGGGTGACCATATTATTTTTAAGGGATCCAATCTACTAGTATCTAGAAAATATGGAAATATACAAGCTTAAGACATGAGGATGTTTATTATATAGGATATGGAATTACAAAAGTTACGCCAATATAAAATTCCATATGTGGACTAAAAATAATAAACTGTCTACTTTTGATTATACGAGAAGTAGGGGAATTCATGTGGGTTATATTTGTTCTCTTTGTATGGAAGGTTATGAAGACACTTCTCATGTTTGTTTAAATTGCAAATTTGTGAATGAGCTATGGACTCATGCTAGTCTTGAGGGAGTTGTGGACAAAATTCCCATAGACTGGAATGGTCTTATTTGTATGAAGAGTGGTGATGCCAGAATTATTTGTCCTCTCATATTGTACCACACATGGCTTGAAATAAATAGAAGAGTTCACAGAAATAGATATGAAGGGGTTGACATCCTTTGAAGCTGTTTTGGTCTGAATTCTAGATTCTTAGTATCTATAGGTGGTGCTTCTACTTCTGCATGTGATTTGTGTCTCCTCTTTGATTGTTGGTACAATTTCTAATTCGACTTTCTGTGTTGATTGCTTTTTTGAAGTGTTCTTCAATCTATGCTAAGGGATGTATGGTCTTCGTCTGATTTTTTGAATGAATTTGATTCTATTGTTTTCTCTCTTGAAGATGTTTTGTAGGTTTTCCTTTTAAGTTTAGAGGATTCCGTTGAAAATAGAGCATTGATATACATGGCGTGTTTTATAGATATGACTGATCTTTTGATAGAGTTCTTTTTCTCATCCAAATTTTGCTTGGTCTCTACCTTAGATTCCTGGTTGATTTATACAAATATCTTTTCAAAGACCTTACTATTTTATGTTTTCTGAAATGGAGATGAGGTATCTCTTTTACGAGATTATACTTGTATAGACACATGTTTTTACATACACACATGGAAGGTTATGAAAGATACTTCTCATGTTTGTTCTGTTTGCAAATTCATGAATGAGCTATGCACTCATGCTAATCATGAGGGAGTTGTATAAAATTCCTATAGAGTGGAATGAGCTTATCAGTATGAAGAATTGTCATGCCAAATTTTTTTGTCCTCTCTTTTTCTATCACTGTTGGCTTGAAAGAAAAATAGAAGGGGCTATGAATATAGATGTTAAGGGGTTGATATTCTCTGGAATTTGACTTGGTTTGAATTCCAGGTTCCCAGAAGCTCTATGTGATGCTTGTGGATCCTATTTGTGATATGTTTCTCCTCTTTGGTGGTTGGTGCAGTTTCTGATTCTATCTTCTGTGTTGTTTGCATTCCTAAAGTGTCTTAGAAGCTTTCTTCTATCTATGTTGAGCATACTATGTGATGTTTTGGTCTGTTGCTTTTATGTTGTGCTTAGATGGTTGAGAAGTATATCTTTCCTTATCTTTGGTATAAGACAATAAGGGTTCCTAAATATAGTACATATAGTTATTCTCTAGAGATTTTCTTTCAGCTAAAGGATGTATGGTCTTTATCTAAATTTTCTGATCCAAAGGTTATCTGGTCTAAGACCTTTCTCTCCTCCTTTTTGGTTTCTTAAATGGAGCTCAGTTCTATTGTTTGTGAGAATATACTTGTATAGATACATGTATTTACATATATACATGCATTGTAAATATTCTTTCAAAAAATAAAAAAAAGTAAGGTAAGTTTTGGTTGACCCAAAAAAGATGAGATGAGATTTAGACTAATTATGATAACTAGTATAAGATTTATGAATAATCTGAGTTTGGATTGTTACAATTTTGTAACATCCCAAGGTCTTTAACTAGTTACCTATCAATAATATCAAAGTTTCATCATATTCAATGGAATACTTTGCATAGTTAAGCATGAACACTCACAAACCACCAATCAATATACATTGTACACATATATATAATTGTTTGCATTCGTTATATAACTTGATTACATATATGTGGTCAATTTGTAAATGAACATGTACAAAAATATACAACATTTTCAACAATTTCCCCTTAGCATTTTCTCACAACATTCACATATTCATCCCTATAATCGAGCAATAATTGATTTTAAAATAATAAAATAGAGGAAATTGTCATCACAAATGTGCTAAGTATATGGTACCCATAAGGAATATAGTTACTGAAAAGGAAGCAGAGTGCAATATCAAGATATACTTTAGCAGGATTTAATAGTAAAAATAATATACTTCAACTTCATGAAACAAATCTTATTTTAGAAGCACATTTTACATCAATATTTCCATTACCACTTAAATCAATATTTTTCCACCTAAGAAATAGCCACTTCTAGCACATATCAAGTGAATATTGTTTTATTTTAGTATTAAAAAAATCCATTTGAGATTTATATTTCTTTGTTCATACATTTGTGCAATTCAATATCCTTTCATTTATTTCTTCTCTTTTGAAAATATGTAATGTTCTATTTGACCTTCTATTTTGCAATATATGGAGTCATTATAAGTCCATCACCATAATATATTTTTTAAATTTAATACCCTATTGTCAATGTGTTATTTCTTTTCTTTAAATTTTTCTATTGGTCTTTTCAACTTTTGTTTTACAATATTTGGGTTGATTATAAATGCATCGACGGTCATAGCTATCACATCTAATGTTAAAGTGCCAATTAAATGTGATGTTAGAACCACACATTTGACCTTTGGGAGGAGAAAGAATGTTGCAAACATGCAATATGCAAGTTGTTACTGTGAGACACATATAGAGACCCTCCTTCTCTTTAGATAGAGATGCCCTTCCTTGTTTGTAACAATAGAAAATATACAACAATAAAAATGCTTTTTCTCCTACCTCCAATGCCCTCTCCATTCTTTCCCTATTTGTTGTTGATCTTGTAAAGATGAGAGTTTGCTACATATTCTCTCTTTCATGACTACTGGGTCAACAAAAGAGTTCAATATGGTCCATAAACTTACATTGAGAAGTTGTATTAGAACTGGGGTGACTAGATCTTAGAGATAGACTTCCAAAAATATCAAGCTAGGAGTGGATGAATCTCTCTTGGAAGTAATGTTTCACACACCTTTCCTTCTAGGATCTAAAGTTTGTACCTACGACATTATCACATTTCTTTCCCTTGGGTCCCTTTTATATATTATTGTTTTGATTTCTTTCATGCCTAAAACTGACTACTGTCCTACAGTAATTTCAAGATACACTCATAATATGTTAATTAGATTTATATTTCACTTCCTATTTGTTTGACATGAATTAAAAAACCATGTGTTTCTTGACCATGTTGCATCTTTTAGACCCGGATGATTTTATTTTTATGCTTTCTCCTTTGTAAACATAAGATGTGCTTTTGGTTGACCCCATTGGGTCACATTTCTTCTATATTACCACCAAAAACTTTAGCTCCCATCTATCTAGTCAAATCCCAGCAACCTTCTTCATGGTAATTAGTATGTACCTCCACCTCCCATTGATACACCTCTTGTCCCCACTCCTATTTATAAGAAACTGACTATTTATATCATGTATCCATCCTTTCTGATTAAGTATATGATATCTGCCATAAATTCCTATCCATTTTGAACTGTGGAGGGCTTTAGATGACAATGTTGGTCTAGAGGATAATGGTCTTGAACATTATTATTTTATTGCATGGCTTTACTATTATATAGTTGATGGCAAGGTTGTTTTGGCTTAAATCCTCCAATATCGAAACCTCAACTCTCAATACATGGACAAAGATTAAAACCTTGATGAAAATATCCAAGTATCTTCCCTTAGAGAGGAACTCCCACCAGCGCAAAATGACATCACCAAATGCCTCAGTCATAGAAAGGAAAACATGACTATGGTGTACTTAGTCAAATCCCTTCAAACTAAGGATATGTACATCAATAAAGACAAGAGGTATAATCCTAGAATGTATATTTTGATAGAGGGGAAATTATAGAAGAATCCTAGACAACTCAACTTTTATTAGAAATCCAAAACTTTCTTTGAGGGACGCAAGCACCAAATCAAAGTAATGATTCTGATAAAGTATAAAATATTTCTAATTTGTTTGTGATCAACTATACTAGTTAGTGAATGTTTGTATGTATTTCAAACCCAGATAAAATAATACACCCATGCTCCTAAAAATATTGAAGTTCAAATGATCACTATGAGGGTGGTTCCTTCCTCTCACTAGTACTGATACTACCTTTAACGTCAGTTAAAATGGTCTTTTAATGTCAGTTTCAAAGCAACACCCAAGTGGGCGATAGTAAAAGTAGAAGCCTATGACGTCGGTTGAAAAACCGACAACACAGAGTTGGCCCCAATTGTAACTAAAAAAGAACTGACATCGATAGGATCCATAGTTGTCAGTTATGTAAACAAAACCAATGCCTTTCTCAGTTTATTGTCTTCGGTTATTAATGTAAAAATTGATGACTAACTCTCTTTCCAAACAAAAAATTATTTGGTTCATAGTCGTTGGTTTAGGTTAAAACTGATAATATAGCTACAAATTGTCATGGATTATGAGTTCATAAACCGACGCATGTCTCCGTATATGCAAAAAAAAATTAGCCCAGGTTAGGATATAATCATCGATTTCTTGTAGACAACTGATGATGTATATCATCATTGACAATTATTATAAATAACTGACAATCAAGTGTCTTTTTTTAATACCAGCTTGCAGGCCTACTGTCGGCTGGTGAGTAGGATATAGAATCTTTAGTTCAGTTCAAAACTGTAGGTTTACATCATCATGTGATTTCAGCCTAACAACATCCCACAAACCTGCAATAAGAAGATGATCAAGACTATATATACATCATGTGATTCACAAACATATAGAAACATAATTAATTCATTCACATGATTCACACACATGTAGAAACCTATTGTTCCATTCATTCATCCATTTTCACATTCACACACATGTAGAAACCTATAGTTCATTCATTCATCCATTTTCACATTCGCACACATGTAGAAACCTATAGTTCCATTCATTTCATCCATTTTCACATTCATACGCATCTATAAGCACATCCATTCATTCATCTTCACATTCACACACATGTATAGAGATCAAATTTCAATAAGATAACTCAAAAAAGTCATTCACAAATGTATATATAAGCACCACATATATACATAAATAATGACACTAAAGTTTACAAATGTCATTCTTTATCATTAGTACCCCAATCATAATAAAAAATTTCTTCCCTTCCAAAGGCTTTTGCCCATTGTTCTCTTATGTCATCTAATTGTTCTATCGTATAGGGCATATGTACATCTAATAGCTTTTCCCTTGTATTGAAGTCACTAGTTTTAAACACATGTAAAGATAATAACATATATATATGTGTGTGTGTATATATATAATAAGTTTGATATTTTCATATTATCTAATGAGACTATATATACTTATGATGATTAATACTAAATATTACATGTTGTATGCTTTCGATGTCTTGAGCAGCATATCTGACAATCATGTCCATATACTGCATCATTTAGTACGCACATTCCCAGCCGCTGTTTTGTACATCACACTATAAATTTCAACATACAAAATGTTAATAAATAAAAATAAGCACAGTTCACATAAATAAAATATGCACTGAAGTCAGGAAAATACATCCACATTCCTCCAAACTATCACTTTCTTTTTCTTATCCATGTTTCCTCTAGCATTTTTGAAATCTATTAAAGCCATATACATTAATGTAACACATTGAATTGCATTAGTAAATAGTCATGTAATAATAGATGTGAACAGATATAAATATAAAAAATTCTCACGGGTATAATGGCCTTTTCAAATTGTGTCCCGAACGGTCTAACTTGTTCCCCCTAGAATCTAGGGACAACAACCAGTAACTCCCAATGCTTACCTCTAGTGATAAGAAAGTAAAAAATATATAACTCAAAATTCACAATGAAATGTAATTTTCTTAAGTAACAACGTAAGCAAAGTAAACTTATCGAACATTATATGGAGCTATTATCACACTCTTTTTCTTTTCACCAAAATATTTAAAAGAGATAGAGTAGTATGAGGTAATTGATGTAGGGTCTTTGTTTACAAGACCGGTCAAGGATGGAACTAGAAGTCCCCCATGAGTCATTGAAATTTTTTCACAGAACCTATGTAAGTGGATGCAAGACATATATTACATATGCATTAATATATTAGAAAATAGATCACCATATATAAAATAAGGTATATAGATATATAAATAAGATCTCACCATATCCATAGTTCTATCATAGATGAATTCAGCCAAGCATAACGAAACGACTCCAAAATATCTTGTAGAAATATATTATTATTGTGTGATTGGTCTATAGCATCCTCCTCCATAGAAACAACAATAGGTGAAGTTTCAAAATGTTCACCTATCCATATTGCCATACCCTTGCATTGAGGAACTATAAAGTCGTATAGGTCCTTTAGAAGACAACTAGGTACTTGAGGAAGATGTGGAAGTGGAGGAGGAGGAGTTGTAGTGGGTTTCTTCCCTTTGTTCTGCATATATAATTTCATATTAATTGTCATGTATATACATATACCAATTAACGTAATGTAAATGTACCATACATGATCAGTACAGATGACTCCCGCTTCAGGCCACAAGACCACTCTGCCTTCTGCTTCACTAAGTGTGTCAACATATGGGTGGGCATATGGCAATGGATGTTCCCTCTAAATGGGGAAGACAAGCCTCGGGCTCACACAAACCGCACCATCGGGTATTTGAGTGCCATGAATCGTGTGCCCTAGAAGACATGGATAAGCCTCGCCCTCTGCAATGATGAATTCTTTCAATTTTAGATGACATGGCCTCAACCCCTACAAATTTACATAGAGTATGTTATATATATATACTTACTTACTTACATACATACATAAACATATCATCTTCAAAAGACTAGGTACTATGTCATAAAAATACTTACAGCAGACGTGCTAGGTGGTGGGTCTACAAGATTACTCTCAACCACCTCTACAGGATCACTCCCAACCACCTCTGTCGTAGGGGAAGAGCGGCATGCCATAGGTACTATCTCAGTGGCAGCCTGAGATGCCTATCACTTGCTCATTGCTTCTTGGACTCTCTTATCAATTAACTCATCTACCTATACATGGCCAAAAGAAATGCTTTTTGATTCTTCAATTTCCTTTGCAATAACATTCTAAAAAAGGAATAGGTTACCTCAGCTTTTGAAAATCCTCTTTTCTGGACATGTTTGTGTTGTGATGGCCCAAAGAATGCTATTAAGCCCACACCAGCACCTGCAACCCTAACACGTTCAGGATACTCTGGTTACTGAGAGCAACTATCAATTCATCTCTTGTGCCCTCTAGAATAAAGGATCCTTGCTTCCTCTGCTCGTGAAGCTCCCTCTAATCATCATCAATAGAAATTAGTAAGTAAACATAACAATCATCAATATTAATTATCATGAGAGTTGAATTTTACCATTTTTGCAGTCACCTCAGAAGATGTGGGGTTGGTTATATCTCCTTTTTTGTTTTGCCTATCAGCTATCCACACATCATGGCAATGCAGAGGTGTGGGAGTAGTAGAGGACTCAGCAGCCTCAGCAGTAGGAGCAATAGGTTGCTTAATGGAATACATCTGTAGTTTTTGTTGAAGGGATACATATACACCTGGATTGATGGTTTGGTCATGCACATTCAGTGCACACCTTGCTCTTTGAGCATCGCTAATAGCCTTGTTAGTAAGCACATTGAATTGGTTAGTAACAATCAAGGTCAATCATAAATAGGTGAATTCATAAGAATGTATATTAATTAAATTGGGAGAGATGCCTAATACCTTGAATTCATCGGTATTTCTCTTGGCAACAAACTCCTCCCACTCAGTCGGGTCCAGGTAGTTTCATTGCTCAAGGGTTGACTTCTTCCTCTTATCTGCCTCTCGTATGTATTGTCGGTTGAGAGTTGTCCTATGGTTCCCATTTATTAAGCAAAACAATGAAGACGCTTGAAGGGTGACCCCACTATTTCAGACGATGCTCTTATCATCTTGACTCTTTGTGTAATATGAGAACCCAATTATAGAAAACCCTTCATAAGACATAACATTCATTTTTGGTTTAAATGTGAGGCATTTGATATTATCAACAATATTGTTTGGTGTTTGAGATGGTTGATGTAAGAAAATATCTTCAAACCACTTAATAAATGTCTTGTTATTCTCTCTAGAAAGCCACATTGAATTAGCTCAAGGATATTGTTTCTTGATGAAATTGGTATGTTCAGTGATATAAACACTCACTTCATCGATGTTGTGTAAAATATAAAAGTGAGCTTGTTCCCACAGCTCACGGTTGATTATTTTCTTTCGTGCTTCTAAAGTCCCTTTTCCGGAATAGTCCTCAAGATTCTTGTCATTTACAGGAGCGTCGTTACCAATTAGAAAGTCATTGAAAAAATTCATAACTTCTCTAGCCATATAACCCTCAATAATACTCCCTTCAGGTCGATAATGGTTTCAAACATCACCTTCAAAAATGCTCATGTATCGTTTAAAATGATACATCCAATGCAAGAAAACTGGTCCCAATATTTTCACATTGCTAGTAAAGTGTACAACAAGATGTACCATGATATCAAAGAATGAAGGAGGAAATTACATCTCAAGCTAGCATAGGGTAACAACCACTTCTCTTTGTAACTTATCGAGATTCTTAGGATCAATAACTTTGATGCATAGACTGTTGAAGAAGAAACAAAGTCTGGTGATTAGATCGAATTGCCACAGGAAATATTTGTTGCATTAGAGTGTGACAATCATGAGACTTAAGACCTATCAGCTTCAATCTTTCATTGATACCAAACTATGGATGTTGGAAGAGTAACCCTATGGTACCTTAACATTAACCAAGCACTCACCAAAAAGCTTTCTTCTCCTTTCTGGACAACATGTAACAAGAAGGAGGTAAATATGTTCTCCAATCACTACTAACTACTTATGTTAATTTTTTCCTTTTCCATTTCACATAGGTCCATTCTGGATTTGATGCTATCTTTAGTCTTACCAGGTATATTCAACAGAGTACTAATGACGCTATCACATACATTTTTTCAACATGCATGACATCGATACAATGCCTAACTACCAAAGAAATCCAACAAGGAAGATCCTAAAATATTAACTATTTCTTGAATAAATATTTTTCATTTTGTGTGGTAATGATACATTGTGATCTCTTACCAAATTTATTGATAAAGTCTTTTACATTTCCATAAACAACCTCCCCTGGTATAGGTTTAGGGGATCTTCGTTCCTCATTCCATCTATTGAATGTTTTGTGCAACCTTCGATATGGATGGAATTTTATAAGAAACCTTCGATGACCAAGATATACAATCTTGTCATCATGTTTTAGTCGTATTGAATCAGTGTTCTCTTCACATACAAGGCATGCTTTGGATCCTTTTACATTGTATTCAGATAAATTTCCATATGTTGGAAAGTCATTAATAGTGTAAAATAACATACCATGCAAACTAAATGTCTCTCTACATGAATCATCATAGGTCATCACACCTTCACCCCAGAGTTTCTTTAAGTCATCAATCAGAGGTTCAACATAAACATCAATATCATTTCTATGTTGTTTAGGGCCCGATATCAACAACGACAGCATAATGTACTTATTTTCATACACAACCAGGGAGGAAGATTGTATATAATAAGCGTAATAGGCCAAGTACTATAATTGGTTGCTCAATGTGTCGTACATATTCATCCCATTGGTACAAAACCCAAAGTCTTAGATTCCTAACTTTTTCACCAAATTTAGGGTACAATAAATCAATCTTCTTCCACTATGGGGAATCAGACGCATGTTGTAGGATCCAATCATTATTTTTCTTAACCTCTGCATACCACCTTAAATTATCCACATCTATCAGATTGGAAAACAAGCATTGAAACCATGATATTATAGGTAGATACCACATCACCTTGGCAGGAGAGCCAATTTTGGACTTCCCCAAAGTCATCATTTTATACCCCAACTTAATGTCCATTACAAATCATTGACCTCCTCGAATCTTCCACCCTATCTCGACATTGGAATAAATATCAACCTCTCTACAATTTACTTCCCTCTTTGTGTCAACTACAATCATCTGCCATAGACAACTTCCTTGCCACGTCCCCTACAAACACATGGTCCTTCAACCAAATAGACTTGACCTCCCCATATCGGCTTGGAGTCTACTGATGATGGTATATGATAATGTGAACAAATCCAACCTCACCACTGTCTGGTTTACTTCCTCCTTTGATAACTTCTAGTGGCACCTCGGCGGTTCCTATCTAACTACTCCAGGTCTTGTGTTTGCCAACTCTTGTAGCCATTGTCTTGAGATTGAAAATAGGTGCCTTATCATCTATGTTGCTTACTTTTTATTAGTTTGTTAATCACATAATAAACTATCTAAAAGTAATAGGTTAATGCAGAAAAAAAACATAAATATAGAAAATGGAATGTATATGATCCAAATAAGTTCTTTTCTTTATAATGCAACCAACATGTAAATAATGCACATGACTTTGGACTATTAACCTAGAAAATTCAATAAATGCTTAGAAACTAGAGGAAAATATAAAAAACTTCAAATAAACTAAAAATATTGTGTTACCCTATACTCAACTTGTTTTGGATAATATTGTATAAAGTTAACCATTTTCATATATAATATGGTAAATGCCTAATTTGTAACTAAATGGATTATGAATATATAGGAAAACAAAAAAATAAAAGAAGAAGAAAAAAATCTAAGATATTTATACATAAATTAATTCTACCATATCGAATAATTAGTATAAAATTTTAATTATGTTCCCATCTAAATGGTAATTGACTAGTATTAATGTTAATGGACAACACATATAGAAAATGAAAGGAGTTTATTCTAAATGACAAATAATCAAGAAAATTCTCTAATAATTAGATCTTGTTTAGAATGATATTTTTCCTAGTTTGATCATAAATGACTATCTCTACCATACGAATTTATATTTTTAAATAAGTAGTAAGTGATAATTGGCCAAATAATGTTTTGAGTTGTAGAATTTTGAAAAAAAATAGAATGATGTATACTTTTCTAATGGATATGTCGAATGTTATCTAACATTTATGTGTGGACATATAAAGACTAATATATTTGGGCTTTCAACTCATTAATTAGATACAATCACATTAGTTAATAAGTATACTTAAATATATAGGCATGCATATGATATAAATATTTATGTCGAATAATGAATATTTAAGATGTGATCATGAAAATACCAATAATATGAATCCAGTGGATCTTAATGATAAGTCATAACAACCAAAGACACATATATTGTTGGTAGACACATATGTAGTTGAAGACACATATTAGATTCGTTATGCATGAAGAAAAATGCTAATTTAACATAATAGAAATCTAACAACCTAAATAGCTCAAAATGAATAAAGAAAGCTACATTGGAACCCAACGTATATATACATATTATTGATATATGCTCATTAAAGCCATTACAAACCTACATTTATAGATAATACGATGAAATTATCAGTAAATTCATGCGGTGGCTATATATATGATAAGATAATAACATACATGTACAAGTGACGTTAATTATGTACACACATATTGGAGTTTTGACTTTATTTGATCTTTGGCCCTTTTTTGGACTTTGGTCCTTTGGGTTTTGGTCCCTAGCATTTTTTCACACTTGAGGCTGTGTAAAGTTCCACCACCCTACGTAGTGGTCTATAGTTGATTAGTTGACTTACAATGTATTGGTTAATATAGAAATTAGGTGACATTATTGTTATCTAGTAGATTGTGAGGACACTAAGACACCTAGTCCTAGAAAAACATATGACATTACAATGCTCAATTTTGATATTCAAAATGATATTATTATTGTGAACATATTGGACTTTTTGGACCCATTTGAATAATGTACATCTTGAAGAAAATATTGAATCTTGAACCACCTTGAAAATTTTCTATCTGGATAATATTGTGAGCTTGATAAATTCAAACTCAAATCTTGGAAATGTTACTTCTTATCTTGATAACCTATTCACCGGATAGTTCTTACCTCACTTGTAAATTCATTGGATATTCTATTTTTGCATAATTTCAAATAGCTCAATAATAAGGACATTGCTCCAGGTATTCTTGACCTATTTTACTCTGTGGTCCACATCATGGCTGAATTTATCCCTTTGGGATATACATGGACATGCAATCGAATGACGATAAAGAGGAGACGTGTAGGAGATGTCCTCTATTAAAGAATAGATAGGACTCAGTATCTTTTATATTGTAGTCATTATGTATAGGCTTTTTCAAATTCTGATGAAAATCATGAATATACAAAGATTTATACATATTCTAATTTACACCATGTTGAAGGGACAAAATTTTGGTCCAAAAGACCGAGTTTTTATGACACAGTAATTGAGCTAGAAATAGTCAATGCTCATGCATGTCTCATGGAAATTAGGGTTAATTAGCATATAGAAAAATAATACCTAGAACTTAGGAATATAGTTGACAACTACTTCTAGTATGTCTAGCAAAATTATTAACATATATCTAAACCTCAAATAGGAACACTAGAATCATAGGTATGTACCTTAATCTAGAAATACAAGTAATATATCTACCTCATATACTATATTTTAGACTCCTTTTTAAGCATGGATTTACTTGAGTTATGGTTGATGGAGAAGTGATTGGACTATATGTATGTACTTTTGCATTGAGGACAAGTATAACACCACTTTCACCCCTAGATGTACAAATGGGTAGGGAAAATTATCTCTCTAGTTTGGGACACTAAATTTTTTTGTAAATTTGGAAATAAAAAAATAAATAGTAGAAGCCATAGAATAATTGAATTCATGAAAGTATTGTTATGCTTGATAAGTTCCAATTTGAATATTGAAAGCAAATTTCGAACATTATTAAGCTTAGAAAAAAATAGTTTTATAGAACACCCAATGAATGAAATAATGGGGAATAACCATCACCATGTAAGTGGAATGAGTTGAGGTGGTGGTGGGTTTTCCTCACTTTACATACTGACCTAGTGGAGACAATTTCTAACTCTTGAAAAAAATATAAATCTTGAACAAATTCATAATCCCAAGTCACTTTGTGAAAAGAATTGTGACATATAGGGACAGTCATACTCTAAAAAAACTAGTTCCAAAAATATGGCACACCACTTATCGACTACAATTCTACTTAGAAAATTGTCCCTCATAAGAATCTTGACAAAAATAACCAATAGAAATAATTAATTAGCAATCCAAATGATGAATATTGTGTTCTCCTTATAAATATGCAATTACCACATTGGAACAACTTATTAAATAGAAATTAAATGTCACTTGATATAAATTCAACATTAAGTCTATAAAAATAAAAAAAAATTGAGGGTCAAAACAATAAAAATGAGGTTTAATTGGGTTCAAATATAACTAATAATAGGTTGAATTAGGATAGATATTATGAACTTGAGATTTTATTCAAACTTATAACTTTCATATACATATAAAACTTTAGAGAATTAATATGACCCAGGCATCATTGAAATAAATCCCTACCTAACTAGAAAATAGACAAAAAATAGGAATGAAGCATATTGAAACTATTGACCCAAACAAAAATATCACAAAAAAATTAGTGAAAATAACATTGAGAAAACAATTGATGAAGTTTAAGCTTGACGTTGACAACTACAGTTTGTTCAATAATTTTGTTGTGTAACCAAAAAAAATTGATGATGAGGTGTTAAGACTCATAATTTGAATCATCAACCTTCAAACATGAATATGACACTAGGAGTCTTATATGTATAAAAATCATTAAGTTTTGGATATATATGGCATTTCAAACTTAACCTAAATCAATTTAGTAGCTCCATGAGAGTAGCAGGAGAATTATTTGATCACCATGACTAGAACATATGTTAGTGGTAGAAGTATTAGCATTGTACATTGAATATATTTTACTTAAGTAAAAAAGAGTTGCAAGGACAAAAGAATTTGAATCAAACCCTAGTAGAAATATGGTTGTTAAGGATTGGATTCAGGGACAAAATCCATTTGAAGGATGGAAGAATTGTAAAAAATACCAAAATTTTAGAGACAAAATCACTTTGAAGGGTGGAAGAGTTTTAAAATATAAAATTTTGGACTGCAAACATATTTTGAGTTATTATTTACTTTTATCATCACATGAAAATCTCAATCGCTTTCATTTGAAATTGTATTCCAACATATTGGGAATATCCTTGAATGTTGTGCAAATATTTCAATACATGATGCTCTGGTTCAATCCAATTACATGAGGAAGCACTCTAGACTGGATTGACCCTTTGTCTTTGTAATGAAATTGAAAGATTGTTTCAATAATAGGTATTATTAATTGAGTGATAATTGCACCTGAGTTGGTAACACAGAAAAGTATTGATTACATATTGTGACGTACATGTAAAGATATGTGCAAATGTTAAAATGATTCAATGTATACTAATGAAAGACATCATTCATGCTTGAACTTTCTAGTTAGAAAGTATATGGGTACATACTAACAACTATGAGTAACTATTTCCAATCATCCCATGCATCTACCCTCTTCTTTATATCCATGTATTAATTATTGAGTTACCCACTTCACCACTTCAAATGTCTATTCCTACTTTGTTTTTTTCATATTCTCACCTAATCCAACCTTTCTTCATCCTTTATATCAATAACACATTTGATATCTAGTCAATGGAAGATAAAAATCAGTGATTTCCTCCGGCGGACACTTGGTCATATCAATATTTCATTGCCTTGAAATTACTCCATTCATACCCCTTTCTTGTCCCTTTTATTTCTATTGTTAATCCAAAGTATCAACTAGTTGGTATAAATAGTATCATATAGAAGTTGTAAATCCATTGAATCGTCTTCCAATATGTGAGGCAATTTATTAAAGTACATTGTTCATGTCTCATCATTAACAGAGGACACCAAAACATACGAATATGTTTCAACTCTTATTAATCGACTAAAATAGTTGTCATTTTCGTCTCCCTCTTTCCAATAAATTTATATTTGTTATGAGATTTATATTAACACCAACACTAATATCTATTAGGAATTCTATAGGAACTCTTTATCTACCCATCCTAATCACAAACAACAATGAAGACTCATAGTACCTCCACCCTACTAGATTTTAAGGAGTTCTTAGAATTATGATGTTGCCTACTTCATATATATATATATATATATATATATATATATATATATATATATATAAGATCCTACATATCCCAACCAAGAAGCAACAACCTCCCTCACAATGGCTGACATGAGCCTCATGTCCTCCACAAATCCCTGACATCCTCAAAACTTCCACATTGTCCCAACACTAAAAGAAACATCACCAACCATTACCTTGAGTTTATGATGTTGCATATCCTCCTTTGACAATCATCAACACCTCCCTAATGTTTCATGTCTGAGTCCTTTAGATCCACTATTGGCCAACTCTGCCAGCCATTATCTTGGGCCTATGAATAAGTGCCTTCCCCCTCCTCCTTGTTGGTTATTTTTTTAATAGTTTGATAATCACATAATAAAGTATCTAAAATAATAGGTTAATGAAGAATAAAAAGAAACCATAATAGAAATATCATGTGATGTATAAAATGGAATACATATGGTTCAAATTTGTTCTTTTACTAATAATGTGACCATTAATTTCATTAAAATATTCATGTAAATAATGTACATGACTTTGGACTAATAACCTAGAAATTGCAATAAATGCTTATAAATTAGATTGAAAATCTAAAAAAACTACCAAACAACTAAAAATATTGTTTTTGTCTATATTTGACTTAGTTTGTACGGTAAATGCCTAATCTTAACATATAGGAAAAAATAAATGATTATAAGTAGAAGAAAATTTGGCAAAGGTTTTCAAATGTATAAATTATTTATACACAAATCAATTTTACCCTATTGACTAATTAGTGTATAAGTATTGACTGATATGGATGTTAAAGGAAAACAATTATAGAAAATGAAAAGAATTGACTATAAATAGACTAATAATCAAGTAAAATACTAAATAGTTAGATATGTTATTTAAAATAATATTTAGCCTAGTTTGACCTAAAATAACCTCTCTACAATACTAATCTATATTTTGACCTTAGTAAGAAGTAATATGATAATTGGTCAAATAATGTTTTGGATGCTAAAATTGATAGAGAGAAAATAGAATGATGTATAATTTCTTAAATGGACATATTTAATGTTATATGCCCTTAATGGGTGGACGTAAATGGTTGATATATTTGAGTATCACTCACTAAATGGATATATCCACATTAGGTTAGTAAGTTTATGCAAATATATATACATTCATGTGGCATAAATATTTAGTAGAATAATAAACATTTAAGATGTGATCATGAATATATCAATACAATATGAATCTAGTTGATCTTATTGAGGAATTTTAACAATTAAAGAGATGTATGGGTGTTGACACACATATTATATTTATTTATGCATAAGGACAAAATCATAGTTTTATATAATAGAAATTGGATGACCTAAATAGTTCAAAATGAATAAATAATGCTATGTTGGAACCCAATGAACATATATATACCATGGACATGATCTCACTTAATGACATTAGAAACCTACAAAGAGAGAATATGATAAATTATTAGTAACTTGATGTGGCAGTTATCCAAATGATAAGAGACTAACATACATGAATAAGTGATATTAGTTATGTAGACACATATGTACAATACAACTACAAATTACTAGAGAGAAATATAATGGCAATGTATGGAATCTAAAAACCCTAAATGGGGAAGAAAAATGATAAATAGAAAACATTGAAGAGTATTTAATGCCAATCCAAGTAATAACTACATTATGTTATAGTTTGTATATTCCTCTCTTTTGATCCTTTTTGTGATTGTATAAATTATGTAGCCTTGAAATTTTGAGGTATTGAATTGTTTGTTCCATTGTTGAACTATTTACTTTCCTCTTGAAATGACATGCATGGTATCTCATTAGTGTTGAACTCAAATTTTTTATTAGTCGTATTTTTCCTCTTGAAGGTCGCTACATATAGATATTGTACATCTCAAATATTGTTGGATATTAAGATAGCACTAGAATTGTTCTATTTGAGTTTTGACTCCATTTTGGCTTTTTCCCTTCTTACATTAGGTCCCTTGGATTTTGTTCCCTAAAGCTTTGGCTCACTTGAGGTTGGGTAATGTCCAACCACCCTGCACAATGGACCGTAATGTATTAGTTGCCCCCAGTGTAGTGGTTAAAATAGAAATTAGGCAACAATGATGTTCTCTCATAGATTATGAGGACACGAAGGCACCTAGAAGGAAAAAGACATGATACTTCAATGCAAAATTTTGATATTTGAAATTGATCTTATTGTTGTGAACAAGTTGATATTTTGGACAATTTTGAATACTTAATATCTTGAAGATAATTTGAGCCTTAAACCACCTCAAAGTTTTTCTATTTAGATAATCTTGTGAACTCGATATATTCAAACTCAAATCTTGGCAATGTTACTTCTTATCTTGATAAACTAGTTCAACAAATAGTCATTACCTAGATTGTAAGTGCACCGAATCATCTCTTGTTACATAATTTTGAATAGCTCAACAATAAGGATCATGTACCAATAGTTTTTTGGCCTATTTTACTCTTTGTTCCATGTCTTGGATAAGTTCATCCCTTTGGGATATACATGATACATCAATCAAAGGAAGATAAAGAATAGACATGCATGATATGAGCTTTGTTGAAGAGTATATGGAACTCGTATATGTTTGTAGTTGTAATCCTTATGTATAGGATTTTGTGAACTCTGATGTAAATCATGGATGTACAAAGACTTCTTATATATTCTAATTTAAATCATGTTGAATAAAAAATGGTCCAAAAGATAGAGTTTTCACAGTCTCATGATGTATATCACATATTTGTTTATCATTGTAATGAAATATAAAATATCAAGAATGACTTCACTTTAGTAGCTAGATGTATTTTATGATCCAATAAATATTTTGATCACCTACTTTGTTGAATGATATCTAAACAAAAAATGAAATATTTCAATTTGAAAAATTGGTTTTTTGGGACACAATTTTTGGGATTAAGCTAAATATTTCTAAAAACATATGTTCTCTTCTTCTCTATTCAATTGGAAAATATTTCATTATATTGAGTTCCTTTTAAGTTTTAGGTCGCAAATATGTTGTGTGGATATTCTAAGTTTTTTCCATCTAGTTATGTTTCCTTCTTCCCATATCATTTGGGCAAATATCCTTTTTTGTTGAATATAGAGGCTACTCTCTACTTCACATTTCCATGCTTGTATTATCTCACATACAAATATATTGGAATGATAATGTGATAGTTAGTGTATTTTGAACCTAATGGTTTTTTATGTTTAGTTTATTTTGCCTTTTGATACCCTAATATAGATTTTTTTCACTTTCATCACTCTTTTGATCTAAACATTTATCTAGGTGATTAGATGTTCATTAGTTCATTCACAGTGATATAATTCCCCTAGAGGACCTCTATGCTTATTTTTGGCACATATATCTCCTTTTAAGACTATAATTCATAAAACAATTATTGAAACAAGCATGCATGTTCTTATTTATTCATAACCTTGTACATGTATATGTATAAGGATGGAGCAAAGAATTGTATAGGAGGGGGGAAGACAAAGAAAAGAAAAGAGTTAATTGTGCATAGCATTCAATTCATTCACATAATATAACTAGATATCATCTAGGTCTTTAGAAAAATTAAAGAAGAAAAGTTTGTTATTCTTCTCATACCAAATCTAATAAATCAATAGAGCAAAACAACACTTGATTTTATTCTAGAGCATGACTAAATCACCAAACTAATTCAAGATGCATCAAAAATAATACTTGAATTAGGCCACATATTATTATAAAATAAACATGAAAAGAAAAGATGGTCTCTTATTTCTTCCTCGCAATAGAAAGATTACATCTAGACGCTTAATGGAAGCGATATTTTTCATAATATCAATACTAGGCACTTTATCAAGAAAACACCTCCACAAACTCAGTAAGCACGAGTCCCCTTAGACCAAATATAGATCCATCAATTAATTAAAGTTGATTTAGTCATGCTTAAATCCCACATGCCATGAATCTTAACAACCTTATTCCCATTTAAGTTAATGTGTTCTTCATCCTTAGTCGATGGAAAATGGTTCTTAAAAAAGTAAACAACAACACTAGATCATCAAATAGGAGAAAAGAACTAAGAACCATTGCCAATATAAGCATTTATTTTATAATCAATGCCTTTACCAAGTCTATGAACAAGTGAATTGTGCAAAATTTGGATAAGAGATGTTCTCCCTAGAATATAGGGGTATGACAAATCATAATAATTCATATTAAACATGAGTTTATGATCAACTCTATGATGTTACAGAGTCTCTCTCAATTATACACTCCCTTCATCCAAAATCCTAGTTAGGACCTTGGGGTGACATGGAAGTCATTATATCTCCACCCTCTACTTATAATTATGGAGTTCCATAACCTTGTGCAATTCAACTCATGTGCTCAATTACTTAATGTCATATTGGTACTTTTTATTTACTTGTTTGTACGTTATGGATGTGTTAGCCTTATATGATATTTCTACCATATTAATTATGTATTAGGTTTGTATTCATAACTTGACCCACCTTTTGGTCGTAAATTAGGTTGAGACCCTGAGACATGTTAGACTTCACTTTTTCATCATTTTATGATGTTATATTGTTGAAATATTTATGTTGTTTTTCTAAATATATGTTCCTTTTGAACTAGTTAATATGAATGTTCATAAAAACTTCACTTGATGAATTACAGTGCCTCTTGTTGACTCTATTTTGACATCAAAATGTGTATATCTAACATGATATGTGAGTATTGATTAATTCGGATGAAAGTATTGATCAATGGGAAATATACTCAATGAAGATAGAGAATCATTTTCATGACATTCATTACACATTTGGTGCATAAAGATTGGGTCTCAGGTGTTATGACCGCATCTGAGCTTAATTGGTAAAGTAGGGTTTACATGAATGATTATATTCTTAGTTAGATTGATCATTAATTAAATAAGATTAGTGATAGTATATCATTTATGATACTATAAATATAATAAAAAACTCTAAGCATGTTTATAATTTGAAGAATTGAGTTTGAGAAATGTAAACCCTATTTGAAACAAATTAGGGTTTTGATAGTATATGAATTGGGAATTTGATCGGGATATCCATGTAGTAAATGATTTTTCATATTTTTGATATAACTCTAATTTATCTAAAATTTGGATAACTCCAACATAAGTTATATTGTAAAATATCAAAAAAATTGGATGTGTGATGGACCTATTGATCAGTTGAGCTTCCTCAGGACAAACTCAGCTGACCAAATATTCAAACTCTAATATAACATTGTAGTATTTAATTTTGAGTTATTTATTTGTATCTCTAAATGAATTGAAATTTTTATTGGAGGTATTAAATTCAATATTATACGACATTCTAAATTTTCATAATTTTTGGAAGATTTTTTACCTATTCAGTAAACAAATTATAGTAACATTTTTATGATAGAAAATTATGTTGAAATAAAAGAAAGTGTAAGTAGGGTCAATTTGCAATTGACCTAAGCACCTTAATTTCTCTATATGATCAACCTGATATGCTAGGAGCTCTCGTAATTTGTGATTTATTCTAGAGAAAACAAATTATAGAGAGAGAGAAGGGGGGAGTTAGGGTTTGAGAGGAGAAAGTGGTGGAATTGTTGATCTAGGGTTTCACCATCTGAGAAATGATGAAATCCAGTAAGTTTATCTTCTTTGCATAGTCTTCATGGTGAATCTTCTCTCACATGTAAATATTTCATCCCTCCACAGATTTGATTCAAAATGATATCAAATCTCTCCCTTTCTTCACTCTTTCTCCATAATTATCCATTCCTAGGGTTTCCCACTTGAAAGGATGAAGAAAGTGGTGATTTGCTAGGGTTTTGGATACGAGTTCAAGAATTTCATATGTGGGCTACATTTTTAAGGTATTTAACACCTTAGGGTGAGAGGGTACTTTCTCTTTTGTTTGATAAAGTACTTCATTCATAGATAAAATGTTTACAAATAGACAACGCTTGTAAACATGGAAATACATGATGTTCAATTTAGGACAAGCATCATGAAGATGTCACCACATTTTAGAGAAGCATGATGATAAAGGAAACTAGAATGCAAAGTTCTGGAGGAGGCACCCCTATACAATGAGCCTCAAGATGCATAAAACTAGTGCTGGAAAGAAATCCTATTCTAGTCTGAAGTGTCAAATTGCAATCAAAATCCTAAGTCATCTACCATGATTTCCTCTAAGGTGTAGCAACATTCGCCATTGTGATTCCCAAAGACAGTCACCTAGTTCCCTTCATCTTCCATTACTTGTGTTGATATGGTGTCCCAATTAACCAAATGCATCTTATTTTTTCCATTTTTTTGTTAAAATGGTTTTGTAGAAATTTCGTTCTAATGGAGTCAACTAGTTTCAAGGACTTAAGTGGTAAAGGGATGCAGTTGAGGTGGTGTGTGGTGATGGGCATGATGACATTGTTTAGGAGGATGAGTCATCCAGCAATGTTGAGGAAATTTTTGGTCTAGGAATTGAGTTTGAGTTTGATTTTTTCAATGATGGGGACTCATATAATGTGTTGTGTGGGTGTGGGGATATAGGCAATCCAAGATAAAAGACCGAAAAGTTTTCAATTTTGCATTTGAGAAGAGATTTAAACTGTTGATTACTTCTATGGGAGTATTGATGCCTATGATGGAATATTTTGTGAGGTTAGTTCTGAGACTCGAGATATATGAGAAGAGACCAATGATTTGAATAGTGCTAATGATAGTGTCATATTCTGGTTATACAAGAACCATGGTGTCATCAGCAAATTGAATGATGTTCTTGAAACATTCAATAGGTGATGCAATCAGACCATGAGTGGTACCTAGTTTTATCATGTTGGTAAGGATAGATGTGATCAGGATAAAGACATATGGGGAAAGTGTGTGTCCTTGCATGAGACCATTTGTGTTGTAGAAGTGTCCAAAAGGTGTACCATTAATTGTGGTGGAGAAGTTGTTGGTGGAGATACAAGCATGTACCCAATTATACCATTTATGTGGGAATTCCATAACCTGCCATAGTATGTAGCACTACTATAGAAAACATTTTTTACAACCGTTCATTTTTTCATTTTAGAACATGTGTTAACTATTATATTAGATTGCGTGGTCTTATGGGGGTGTTATGTACAACATGTGATGTGCATGTCATAATACATATATTTCATACAACAGTTGAAACATGTGGTCTTTCAATGAATGGCCTGTTGTAATATGGGTATTTTATACAACATGTGGTACACCCATTGTAATATATATTATGCAATAGTTGAACCATGTTGTCTTTCACTAAACATACCCGTTATAATAGGGTTGTTTTTACAACATCTATTGTAGTATATATTATACAACATTTGAAGCATGTTCTCTTTCACTAAACACACCCGTTGTAATAGGGGTGTTTTTACAACATACAGTGTGACTGTTGTAATATATATGTTTATACAACAGTTGAAGCATGTTATCTTTCAATAAATACCTCCATTGTAGTAGGGGTGTTTATACAACATGTGGTGTTCCTATTGTAATATATGCATTTTATACAGCATGGGGTTCATGTTGTAGTTCACTAGGTACACATGTTGTAATAGGGGTCCGTTTTCCAAACACATCCATTGTAATAGGTGTGGATAATAAAACATGTGTTGTTCATTGTAGTATCACACCTTTTACAACATATCATTAACTATTGTATTTGATTAGAGTTTTACTAATCATATTGAACTAATTTTATCGATCAAATTAACTACATTTAAAAAAAATAATAAATATGAGTTTTTTTTATTTCACAAACAAGCACATAATTGAACAAATTTTCCATCAAACTTGAAAGAAATTTGTACTAAATTTAATAAATAGTTAATCATCCATACAAAGATTCAATAATACAAAGTACTAAGTATGCACTCTAGAACCAAATTGAAATTAACTACAAATGTTTCACACATTGGCCAATGCTAAAGAATTGATGTGTTCCCCTCATGTCACATACTCTGATGTGTGCTCAAGAACATATGTCACCCACTTGTTTCGTACCTCTTCCATCTCTTCTTGGTTGAAGTAACGACCAATATACTTCAAAAATATTGCAATCACATGTCAAATATATCAACATATTGTCATTTATTCAATGTATTTAAAATTTGAACAGACTAAAAGAATATAATGATAGGTAGCTTACACATTCATGAATATTTTATATGAGTAGAGAATATTACACAAGTTTAAGACAACATAACTTATAATACCTATGAATCTTTCCTTGTAAATATATAAATATATAATTTCTTCATTCTTTTTTTTTTGAAATAGGTAAATATTAATTTCTTCATTCTTCTCATCAATGCATGTAATGAACTAGAAGTTTTGTCACATGAGATGTTGGCACATACACCGACCTTCAGGGACGGAGCCAGAAACATGAAGTTGGTGGGGACATGGTCAAGTAATTGAGCTTTAAAAAAATGTATGCATAAGAACTATTATTCTGAAAACATTCATACAACTAATTGTTTGAATTCTGCTTTATGATTCTTCGTAGCATAAAACTCACAATAATAATATTATCTGACTAACTTGTTCTAAAGGATACAACATAAGTGTGACTTAACAAATAAATAATATATCTACAACATTATATGTCCTAATGAGATATAGCTATTTAAAAAAGTAATATACAAAATATATGAAGACAGATTGTACCTTTTTCACTATTTAGAAAATTCAAGCAACTTGTTGTCGATATATATTTCTTACAACTTATCCACACAAAAGTATGGATGTAGTTGTTCCTATTTTATCTTTGCCGATGAATGATACTATTTGAGAACAAGACAGCGATGTCGTATAACAAGCTCTGCTTCTATTCATTTTAGATCTTGTGCATACAATCTTGAACTAGTGGTGGTTTTTATACCAGTCTTTCAAAATCAAGGTCAATTTTTTATACAGATTAGAAACATATTAGGAAAGTAGAATGTAATGAACAGATATTTTTTATTCAAAGCAAAAGTTTGTAAATACCATATCTGTGCATGGAATAATTAAGGAGATGACGACCCATGGACCGTGTGCAACTAAGACCCTTTTACTTTTAAATTCTTTTATGTGCGAGTAAAAGTTTGTATATATTGTGCTAACAACTCAAAGACTTGTACATACCATATAAATATATTTTAACTTCCACACAAAACTCAAAAAACACTTGTACTCTTATGATCATGTTTCTCACTCTTGTGTATGATTCCATGTTCCATGCCATATAAACTTTCTTATCACCCTTTTACTTTTATCTAGTTGAAATTCTAAATTGATATTCTCCCTACTAGCTTCATCTTAGGCATTATACAATACATGTCCTTCATTTCGAATCAAATGGCTCATGCAGGGGTTAACCATAGTTTCCTTTACAATCAAGCCTTTATATTCTAAATACAATTTACCTTTATATGAGTTTTTCATTTATTTAGCTGCACCTTTATTCTTCTTTTAAGAACTCGTTCCATTTCATCATTAGGAACCTATTGAACACAGTTGATATCAACTAGGTTGCTACTAAATAGAGACTTTGAATCAAAAGATAGTAAGGATGAATACTTTAAACTTTATGATAAAAGTACACATTCCATGTTCCTCCTTATATCATGTAACCCTTCTTTCTAAATCAAAATCGTCATTTCCATCACTTCTTTTTTTTGTTTCATCTTAGTTTCTTATCCTAGTCTTATGATTTACTTGTTTATTTAGTTCTCTTCACTTTCATTCTTATGAACTTCACTTCTATGTATTTATTACATACTTAAGTCTTTTCTCCTATTTTCCTTTTGTTGTAGAGTACATAAGTATATTTTACTCGACTATATGATCCATTCATTCTAATTCATTCTTTCTATCTTGCCTTTCCATGTAGTTTTCTATTATCTTTCCTTGATTTCATATTGGATAAAGTGACACAATTAGTTATATAGTTCAGTTCTCTTTATCCATACTTTCTCAAACAACTCAAACAACTCCTATCATCTCAAACATGTGGAAAGAATATCCACTTAGGGCAAACTCGTTTAAACATAAATTCTGGTCTACTTGATACAAAGAATAACATAATCAAATTCATGATACACAACAGTCTAAAAGAACCATACATATACTACAAACTGATAATTTGAATTCACATATAAGAGCATATATATTGATCTCCAATCAAATAAGAAATATAAAGCAAGATTTGCATCACATTGTATCTTTAAGCTCTTACTCCTTCATTACTTTCTAGTCTCCTAACCCTAATATTTCTAGGGTTCTCTCTAGCCCATCCTCCCACTCCATGCCTGGCTAGGACATTCAGAGAACAATAGATAGAGTAGCTTGATACTGGTCAACCTAGGTATCCAGATACTGGGCCAGGGTATCCAAATACCCAAACTTACTAGAGATATTCACACATCACCTCTTAACTGCCACACTTATAACTCTGACTTTCTATCCTAATGGTCCCTAGCAACTCAACCTAAACTCTGATACCAATTTGTTACACCCACATCCCACAATTACCATTAATCATGAGATTAGGGCATAATTTTGAGGATCATACTTAATACGAAGATCACTTCCAACTATTTATTAAATTTCAAACTCTTTGTTTTCTCACATTCAAACATATAAACAAACTCCACAAGGGAATTAAACCTTGATTAGTCTAATTTGATCTCAACATTAAAGATACATATCTAGACTTTCATTATGTTTCTCACATTTCCATATACCTATGACATGATAATCAGATACATACTCTATTATTAAGGAATCAAAGTTACACAACATCATTAACAACTCTCTCACTACTCTACAAGGACCTAGAGTGATAGGGACCGACTAAACTGAACTGATTATGATACTTAGCTCTTGTGGAAGATCTACTCTGGCATTGTCATTCTTCAATCCATGAGGTTTCCCTAAAAAATGTGATTAGAGGGGTGAGCCTACTCGCTCAGTGAATGAGTACTTCAAAGAAATAGTCTAAAGCACTAATATAATTTCAGATATGTTGTTGAGCAACTAATATCAATTAAAACAGTAGTAAGATTTAAAGAGACTAATCATTTTCAAACATAAATATGTCAAGATAGTATAGATGTCTAAATGAGTGAATCAATATATGAACATGCTTGATTAATATCAAAGAGAACTAATAACTTAGAAACATACAAAGGATAATTCAATAACTGCACACACTTGTTTAACCTCTCGTTCTTCTTATTATGCCCTAAACCCACATGAGGTGTACCACAATATGTGAAAGCAACTGCAGCAAGCTACGATCTCACTATACAAGGCTTAGAAGCATGCCCAGGTTCCTAAATCTATCTCTCGAGTAAGACTCCATCTACATAGGGCCTCGACACATCTGCCTCTAAAAGGCTAATGGGAGCAATCAGATATCTCATACTTAACCTCTCAACTTGGGTACTCAAGCGGTGATTCAAAGCCCTCAGGCTTATTCTGCATCAGTGGACCTGCTGACCACTTGTAAGGCCCCTAAACTTGCTTAATGAGTTGAATAAGCTTGATTATCATAATTGAATTATTAAAACCCTAATATAACATTGTGATATTCTTTTAAATCATAAGATAAGCTTAAGTTTCAAATTTGGTCCAATTTGGACACTATTTGAGCAAGTTATGCACATTTTGGACTTTTCTGCAATTGACCCAATTGAGAGGCTTTCTTTGCAATTTATCACTTGAATTATGTTCCTTGTATATTCTCTCATAATTCTTGATCTTTTTTAGCAATGGGGCGCCCATTTAATCCTTGGGTTGAAGGTGTTTTCTCTAAGGGTATTTTAGGGTTTACCCCTTCTTGGATGAGCTACCTTTAGTAGCTATCAGCTAATGAGTTATTTGTTATGCTTGGAAATTCAAGAAACGAGGGATAAGCATGTCTCTATGGATGTTTGGGGATATGATTGTGTGTTTTCTTGTATATTCTTAATAGTTTAAGGCCATGGACACTTGGAAAGATAATAGAACTTCAACTTTTTCTTTTTCTTTATCTTAAAGTTTCATATACTTATCCCTAAGCACCAAAATGAGCCATTTGCTCTCCACCACTTCCCTCCTTCTACAAACCTCGTCCTCCCTCTGTTATTCAGCGAATTTCCTATCCAAGGAAGAAGAAAGTGGGGACCTTCTTGGAAAAAGAATCTAGGGTTGCAATTGACTTCCTTTTTGGGTTTAAAAAGCTTCTTTCTACTGATCTTGACCTAAAAGAGTAAGAATCCCCTTCTTTCCTCCATTTATTTCTTTTTTATCCTTCCTCCTACCTTTCTCTAGGTCGTAACCTTTCTGTTCCATGGTAGAAATTTCTCTAAATCTCTAAAACCCTACCTTTCTTGCTCCTTATGCTTAGGGTTTGCTCATTTGATGAAGAAAGGTGCTAAATGGACAAGTTCATAGCTTATGCTTGGATTTTCTACCCTACCTGCTCAATTTTTCTTCTGTTTGGGGTTTCTTCTTCTCATTAGAGGCAAGTTAATTGCTTCACGTTTATTGCTTACCATAAGCTTTCTAGCTCATGTTCTTGCTTGAAAATGATGATCCATGCACTAAAAAGATATACTTGACTTGGATTTCAATTTTTATAATGTTCCCTGTTTTGATTTCAGTTCTAGATGAACCTGTGATCATGTGTACATTATTCCTAAGGTATAATATGACTTGGATCAGGTTGTTTTGACAACCTATGGTGCTAAGAACCTATCAACCAATGGTCAATTCTAGGGTTTTAAGTTGATTTCTTCTATAAACACATGACTCATTGGTGGTACCATTGCAACAAACGATGGTGTTGTCTTCATGACAACTGATTATGGTGACCAAGGGTGTCAACTGACGTTCACACCTTAGTTCAGGTTTTGGATCAATTAGAAGTTTAATGATCAACCATTAAGTACCCTACTGATGTTATCAATCAATGATGACATTAGCTTAATATTTGATGCTGATTAATGAATATAGTGTTGATTTAATAACGTATGGTGACTTAATGGTCATTAATGATGGTGGATCATGTATCTACAACCTATGGTGATTTAATCATTGTATTTGTAGCATCAACTAAGCCTTAGACCAATGGTTTCTTGGGTCACTTGATGCAATGGTCGGACCTATGCTGTAATTGATGGTTTTACCATATGAACTTGACCCAATGGTCAAGATCTAATGTTTATTCCTCCAATAAAGTGGAATGATGGCTAATGTAATATGTTGGTCCTAATAATTTGATTTATATGGTTTACTTTGTATTATCAACTTAAGGAGCTTACTTGTTGACAATGGATGGCTTGTTTTAAATAAACAGTCGATTGTGGGTTTACCCTACTCTCAATGGAACTTTTAGGGTTAGACGGTGACTCTTTTTTAAAATAGTAGATTGTGGGTTTTACCCTACTCTCAATGGAATTTTTAGGGTTAGATGATGACTCTTTCTAGAGCACAAATCAAGGACTTCATTGGTGGTTTATCCAAGGTGTTTACTTATGTAAACAATCAATGGTCTTACCTTTTAAACATCCAATGGTTTTGGGTGACATTGTGGTATGGTGATATGGTTTGAATGATGATGGAACAAATGGAGGGTTACCCTTAATAAGGTAGTCTTACCTATTCACTCATATGAATAGAAGGGATGATAATCATAGTGTGTCGATATGTAACCCTAATGAGGTATAGATTGTTATACCTAGCTTTCATATAACCAAATGATGGTAATTGGGTATGAATAGTCCTTGAAGGACTAATACAATCATGGAGTACTCTGTTACTATTGTTGAAACCCTAGTATGCTATAACTCGATGGTTACACCTTGATTTATGTGTGGGTTCATACTTCAGAATAGTATGGAATGTGATGGTGATGCTTCACCCTATGCATCCATAATCCAATAGGGATGTTGTGGGTTAGGGTTTGGGTATGAATGTTGATTAGTAACATTAATATACTTTATCTTGATGAACCTAACTCTAGTGAAAATAGATAAATATGAGTATCCATGTTTAACCTTATTATATGATGGCATGATGGTGAAATAACCTCCTTAATATGATCATAACCTTAATATGTTAATGGGTGGTTATCATAGACACATCGTTGATACTTTTTTTTGGAAAATTGGGTACGTATATTCCAAAAAAACCCTGGGAAGGGGACAAAGTTACAAGACACACCCACACATGTGACTACACGCTTCTAAGAATTGGTTACAACATATCCCAATTCCTAGCAATAATAGGAGAAATATCAAGCATGATTTAAAAGTAAAATACATTCCCTTGATCTCAAGAGCTAGATGGTTGAAGATGACAACAAAGTTTGAAGCACCACCATTATGCAACCATTTATTGTGTTCCTCCCAAATGAAGTGGACAACACTAGTAATGGCCCAAAGTTCAATGATTCTGGATTGTTTTGACCTCTTACCAAGGTCAGTAAGGCAGCCATATAGAGAATAAGAGGACATGATGTTGAATTTAAGTTGAGCTCGACCTCAAATATATTTCCAGTATTTGCAGCCCTCAAACAAATGGGCTATCAATGCATTTTGTTGGCCACACAATAAGCATGTAGGGACAGGAGCCCCCGACTAGGAGCTAATCTTTTCCAAATTAGGAAGGACATTAGTGAGAGCTCTAAAGGTAGTGAGAAGGGATAATAACGTAGTCTTACCTATTTATTCATATGAATAGAAGGGATAATAATCATATTGTGTTGATATGGAACCCTAATGAGGTATAGCTTGTTATACCTAGTTTTAATATAACTAAATGATGGTAATTGGGTATGAATAGTCCTTTAAGGACTAATACAATCATGGAGTACTCTGTTACATTGTTAAAACCCTAGTATGCTATAACCTGATGGTTACACCTTGATTTATGTGTGGGCTCATACTTGAGAATAGTATGGAATGTGATGGTGATGCTTCACCCTATGCATCCATAATCCAATAGGGATGTTGTGGGTTAGGGTTTGGGTATGAGTGTTGACTAGTAACATTAATATACTTTATCTTCTTGTACCTAACTCTAGTGCAAATAGATAAAGATGAGTATCCATGTTTAACCTTCTTATATGATGGCATGATGGTGAAATAACCTCCTTAATATGATCATAACCTTAATATGTTAATTGGTGGTTATCATAGCCACATGGTTGATACTTTCTTATGCTAAACATGTGCATTATGAATATGATGAGGGTTAATCATATCTAGATTCCTTGCAAGTTGATGTAATAAAGGAATGTTCTTAATGTTAATATAACCCTACTATGATGTTTATGAATATCTCCTAGCTCATTAATGCAATATTATGTTGATCTGGTGTATTATATGTAAGTGATGTTGTTGAGCCTTGTTATACGGCATGCAAAGATAATGATGATCTTATAGGGAATAGTATGATGGTCTTAATGACGTTTGGGCATGGTTGAGCCCTAAATGAGGTGTAATCCTCTTGTGTTGATAAGGGTTGATACCCTATGATATTGTGAAAGGATTTATATCATGTGATAGTATGACGGTCTTAATGACCATTGGGCATGGTTGATCCCTTAATGAGGTGTAATCCTCTTGTGTTGATAAGGGTTGATACCCTGTGATATTGTGAAAAGGACTTATATCTTATGATAGTATGATGACTAGTGTGGTCTCATGAATGGCAAGTAAATAGTACCATGTGATGATAAGATAAGAAATTATGTACCACACATTTAATATCTTTTAGAAGTTGTGATATTTATATGCTTTCTAGAAGTGAATTAGGGTTTGTATGTCCACTTGTTTGATGCAGCCTTAATTCACCCAATTGGCATAATTAATCATGTGTAACTCTAATCATGTAGTGCCATGTGCCACAGATCCATCTCAGTGTTAGAACTTGTTGGATGGTGAAACGAGTATTCCTAAGGGAAACTTGGAGTGCATACTGATGAGTATGCGGGGTGCTTGTCATCCTAAATTCAAGTGTTTAGGGAGGATGACTACGGTCATACTTAACCCTCAATTTCAGAATGGTTTTGGTTGTGTCTCAGTGATTATATATGTGATGATATTAGAGGACAACTGCAATTATACCTCGGATGGTAGGGTACGTGTACCTGCCTCTTTTCACTAGTGGCGTGACATGTACCAAGGATGGACTAGTCTGTAGCAGCTTGACCTTATGTGTCACTATGGTGGACTCGTACTTACTGGGGGTAGAGAAGATCTTAGGAGTCTGGCTCTTCCTAGATCTTATATGGCACTGATTTTGAGTTAGTAGTGGTTAGTTGGATTTTGAGTGGTATCCTCAATTTCCTCAGGGCATAATAAAACATGTAAGATAGCCATGTATCATATTTGTTTAGGGTTATACACAACACTTCATATTGGATGATAACCCTTGTTTGCTTTATTTTTACTGAGATCATGTATAGTACAATAACAGATAATAGATATACTTATGTTGCAGTTATGCTCATGTTGTAAACATGCTTATGTTGTCAAATATACTGACATTGGTTGTTAAGATGTTGCTGCTAGCTATGTTTAATATTTCTAGCCATGCCTATGTAATTAGAAATGCTTAAACTGCTAATCATGCCTATGTACTTCATTGTGTTATGATGTTAGTTATACTTATGATATAGATATGTTCCCTTTAATTGAGATGCCAATAGTGATAGCCATGTTATGTTACTAGACATATTCATGATGTCAGGGATGCTTATGCTTAAATATTTCTTATGTTGTTATCAAGGAATATGATGATAGTCAAATTAATGATAATGATTGTTATTAGATGCAATTTGATGATATTTTAGTGGATATCTATCCAAAGAAATGGATTTATTTGTTTTCTATATATGCATTGATGATTATACTTGTTGCTAAGATTATTTGCTTAATCTATTTAGCATACTTAAACTGTTCAATCTATTAAATACTCCAACTACTCAGTTATCTACTATTTAAAATGTTATAATCAATAAGCGTTATTGGAGGTTATATCTCTTACTGGGACATGGGTCTCACCCTTGTGGTTCGTCACATCTTTTTTTCAGTAATCGGAAGTGATGAAAACAAACATGTGGCAGCAAAGAGGAGCTATAGTAATGAATCTTTGAGAAAGTTGATTAGATGTCTAGTGTGTCCTAGAGTCATCCATGTACTCTCAGGTCTGGGCAGGAAAAGTTTGCATATGGTGTTTCAAACGAATTGAACTTTTGTTAGCATATTAATGCTTGTTTGTGTGGCATATACAAATATTTTTATCCTATGCATATATGTTGCGGCTAAGGCGATAGAACAATTTGTATCAAATTCTTAGCATAGTATGGATAAAAGAAAGATGTTGGGATCTTATGCAAATGTTTCTTAGTAGGTGCTGACAATATTGAAATCGGTTTTAATTTACCCATATTTTTGGGTATATGATTAAATAGTGATCAATTGTGCTTTATGTTTTGAGTAATCTCGTTTACTCTAACGGGTTCTCACACCACTGATCACTACAACATGTAACACAGGTACCACCAGCATCCCTAGTTGATTTTGGGTACCACACAACTGTAAGGAGTCTTCCCTATTGGTCAAGACCCCCACACCCTACTGGTGCGCTCTGGCTTACCTCGATTTGGACTACCTCTAGTTGAGAAATTGTTTCCTCGCCACAACATAGGCCTCATCTTGTGATAATTCTACAGTTATTAGGGCATCTAAATGTCTAATTCACTCTTTAAGTTCACAATTCAATCATCACATCAACATATCTTAGTATAGCTTTATAAATCGTTCATTTAATAGATCATCTAATAATATTTACCACAAACCAAACTATTAATCATCACCACATCTCATACTGAGAAACATTGATATCACAATACTTGATTCATTTAACATCATGTCCTTAGGGCTTCATTTACCTCGTTCACTCCTCACATGACTTGCATAAGGATTTAATGTGTCATAAACATTCACTAAATAAATATTTCTATCAATAATTCTTACACAATAAACATATGTATGAAACCATGTAACTGATGAGTTTGGGTTTCCATGCCATTTATTGAGATATCATGAATTTTGAATAACATTGAATAAATAAAGTCTATGATGTCAAGAAAAGCACTTCAAATGGATTTCACAATTTCTATTCACAAATTTTCAACTTTACACTCATCTAGGGTTTCACCCTCTTTACTGAGATATCAAACAAACACTATGCACATCACAAGAAATCCAAGATAGTATTTGACACATATGTATTACGCATTCAGATACATAATCTTTCATAATCAATGAGATTCGTATGGACACATGGCTCTATTTAATTATACAACAATTTTAGTCATAGCCAAAAACCCTAAATTTCAATTTACTCTTAACCTCTGCAGATACTTAGGGAATTCACATTAAGATGGATTGTATTCATTTCTAATATACTTTTATCATCTGAAATTCATCAAAATAGAGGAAGAATCCATTTCATATCAATTTGAAAAAAATTGATCAAAAAGACAATTTAGGGTTTGTACTCACATACTAAGCAATTGAAGATTATTGATGACTTAACTCATTTTTGTGCAATATACTATTCAAAGGAAGCACCCACTCACCCTAAGGTATGAAAACACCCAAAAACGCATCCCATATCTAAAAATCTCAAATCCATATCAAAACCCTAGCAAGTCACTGATTTCTTCTTCCTTTCAACTTGGAAACCCTAGAAATGAGGGATTATGAAGAAAGGGTGAGAAAAGGGGAAGATTTGACACCATTTTGAGTCAAATCAGAGGAGGGACACAATCTTGACATGTGAGAGAAGATTTTCCATGAAAGGCTATACAAAGAAGATAAACTTACTTGATTTCATCATATCTCAGATAGAAAATCCCTAGGTCAGCATCTCCACCACTTTCTCCTCTCAAAACCCTAGCTCTCCTTTCACTCTAGAATTTCATTTCTCTTGAATGGATCACGAAATATGAGAGCTACTTGGGTTCTAGATTTCTCATATAGAGAAATTTAGGTTCTTGGGTAATTTACATATTAGCCCCTCACTATACTATTTCTTATTTCAGCATATTTATCTGTTATAAAAAAGTTACTGTAATTCATTTATTTCAGAGGTCAAACATCCACCAAAATTATGGAAATTTAGAAGGATGTCTAAAATGTAATTTTAGTGCTCTAGTATAAATTTCAAATCATTCAAAGCTACCAATAAATAAATAAAAATCAAATACTATTGAATAGCACTCTGTCAACATGGTTGGTCGAAGTATAGTTTGACTGAGAACCACATTCAAAGAACATCCAAATATTATGTAAGTTTTCTCTAACATGCATGATTGAGTTATCCATATCATATCCAAAATTCAATTAAATTCAAAATACTTAGAAAATATGAAAAATCATTTACCATACTGCTATCCTGATCAAATTCCATATTCATGTTCTATCAAAACCCTAATTTTTACCGAGTAGGGTTTACATTTCTCAAACCCTAATTCTTCAAACTAAATTCATAATTACAGTTTCTTCTTAGGTTTGAAACAACACAATTGAGTTACTATGATTAATCAATTCTAAATGATGTTCAATCTAATCAAGCATGTAATCATTTAGGTAAACCCTAGTTTACCAATTAATCACAACTGCGGTCATAACAATTCTCACCCCCTTAAAAAGTTTCGTCCCGGAAACACAAATACGCAAACAAAGTATATTCAAATTTTCTTTTGAACTTTTTAAATCTTATGTGTCACTATACTCTTGTATTTCATATTAGAATGTTATTTTCAACATTGAGTCATTTGTTTCTCTTCTAATCATTAATAGGAAAGAGATAGATAAACAACTATTTTTTTAACCATACCATAAGTTGTTGAGATTTTACCTTGGTTCTAGTAATCTGATCCCACTATCTTAATTCATGCACTTCAATCCGTACTTATTTTTTTGCATCACATCAGAGTTATTAAAGACAATTCACCTTTCTATTTTGAATTCCACTATTTTTTCACTCTAATAGAAAAGCACTCATAAACCGTAAGACTAGAAGTAATAATAATTGTATAAAACTAAGTCAGACTACTGATATAAATGATTGAAACCATAAAACTCATTCCAATTTAGTATATTGCTCACACATGTACAATAGAAGTCATATGAAAAACAAATTTTCATCCCTTGAAAATCCTTCAACAAACTATACTTCTTTAAAACAAATTCACATATTGTTGAAAGCCATTTGTTTTCTTTGATTTCACTTCTTATGCATTACAACTTAGTCTTACTTATCCTTCTCATTCTGATCATGTAGAATAAAGATCCCTAACATTGAAACATTCAAGGTAAGAATAGATTATTCATTATTCTTTCTATCACTGCAAGAATTTATTTTAGATTACACTTCGCTCATGTTGCAATTCTCCTTTTGTTCAAAACACACTTATTACATTTCAAATTTATTTATTACCCTTTGCTCCTAATCATTTCCATATGGTTTATCTACCTTTAAGATTTGTTATCTTTAAACCTTAGATTACAATCAGTGCTAGTTTACTTCTCATAGTGTTAATCTCATGATATTGTTTTATAGAGATGCTAATATTCAAGGTCAAATCACTAGTGACATCCCTTGAACTAATACAACTCTAAACATTCTAGGGTTTGGTCCTTATCGGTAACATGACGTTATTGTGATGTGACTTTATTCCCTTAATTTGAAATTCAAACTTTGGATCTCACAAGTTTCACTAAAGTCTTCCTTATCTTATCACTTGAACTTCCTTTCTCTTACTTGGCCATTCATATATATTACTTTGTTAATTTACCCTACTAGGGTTTCATCATCATATTATGTGTCATTAGTATATTCTATAGATGTGTCTCTCATGTCAGTTGTGTATTGCTTATGATTTATTTCCTTTTCACTTCATCACATGTTACACTCACTAAGGAGGATACAGAAGAGAAGATGATTTTGAGACATAGAATTATAATCTTCAAGTATTCACTTAACACAATGATTGTATTAGTAATCATCAAGGAGACTTGACTACTTCACATTTCCTCACATCTCACAATCTCTCTCTTTTATCATCTATAATACTCCCTCATGTTTCAGCCCCTTCTTTATTTTCTATCATCGGCTACCTGTTTGATACTCTTCCCTATGTCATTATTTACTTGTACTTATCTCTTATGATCATGTTTCTCACTCTTGTGTATGATTCCATGTTCCATGCCATATACACTTTCTTATCATCCATTTACTTTTATCTAGTTGAAATTCTAAATCGATGGTTTCCCTACTAGCTTCATCTTATGCATAACAAATACATGTCCTTCATTTTAATCAAACGGCTCATGCAGGGGTTAACCATAGTTTCCTTTTCAATCAATCCTTTATATTCTAACTCAATTTACCTTTATGTGGTTTTTTCATTTATTTAGTTGCACCTTTGTTCTTCTTTTAAGAACTAGTTCCATTTCATCATTAGCAACCTATTAAACACACTTGATGTCAACTAGGTTGCAACTAAATAGAGACTTTGAATCAAAAGCTAGTAAGGATGAATACTTAAAACTTTATCATAAAAGTACACATTCCATGCTCCTTGTTATATCATGTAATCCTTCTTTCTAAATCAAACTCATCATTTCCATCACTTCTTTTTTGTTTCATCTTAGTTTCTTATCCTAGTCTTATAATGTACATATTTATCTAGTTATCTTCACTTTCATTTTTTTGAACTTCACTTCTATGTATTTATTGCATACTTAACTCTTTTCTCCTATTTTCCTTTTGTTGTAGAGTACATAAGTACATTTTACTTGACTATATGATCCATTCATTCTAATTCATTCTTTTTATCTTGGCTTTCCATGTAGTTTTCTCTTATCTTTCCTTGATTTCATATTGGATAAAGTGTCACAATTAGTTATACAGTTCAGTTCTCTTTATCCATCCTTTCTTATTTATTTTGTATGTTACATACTAATGTATGTCTTGTATCTATATCCCTATTCCTTCATTCCCAATTTAGGGTATCTTATCTGAGGCCCCAAAGTTGTATCTCAGATATCAGTTCCAATTGATTCTTAGCTATTCTAATCTTTTCCTTATAGTTCAACATCTTAGTGTATGTACATTCTCACTATAATTTGGGTCTACTAATTTATCCAGAGTCTACCCTTATTATATTGTTAAAAGGAGTCATTAGATCCCATTAATGCACACTGCCAGCCGGACCAGGCCCTACCTGTAGTCCTGAAGCCAAGAGGTACTCAAGATTAACCAACTCTTATTCATCTCAAACATGTGGAAAGAATATCCACTTAGGGAAAACTCATTTAAACATAACTTGTGGTCTACTTTACACAAAGAATAATTGAATCAACTTCATGATACACAACAATCTAAAAGAACCATACATATTCTACAAAATGATAATCTGAATTCATATATAAGAGAATTTCTATTGATCTCCAATCAAAGAAGCAATATAAAGAAAAAGTTGTATCACATTTTATCTTTAAGCTCTTACTCCTTCATTACTTTCTGGTCTCCTAACCCTAATATTTCTAGGGTTTCTCTCTAGCCCATCCTCCCATTTCATGCCTGGCCAGGGCACTCAGAGAAGAATAGACAGAGTAGCTAGATATTGGTCAACCTAGGCATCAAAATACCAACCCAGTGTATCCAAATACCCAGACTTCCTAGAGCTATTCACACATCACCTCTTAACTGCCACACTTATAACTCTGACTTTCTAACCTAATGCTCCTGACAACTCAACCTAAGCTCTGATACCAAGTTGTTACACCCACATCCCATGATTACCACTAATCGTGAGATTAGGGCGTAAGTTTGAGGATTATACTTAATACGAAGATCACTTAAAACTTTTTTTGAATTTTAAAATCTTTGATTTCTCACATTCAAACATATAAATAAACATCACAAGAGAATTTAACCTTTATTACTCTAATATGGTCTCAACATTAAGATACATATCTAAAATTTGTTATGTTTCTCACATTTCCAGATACATATGACATGATTATCAAATACATACTCCATTATTAAGGAATCAAAGTTATACAACATCATTAACAACTCTCTCACTACTCTACAAGGACCTAGAGTGATAGGGACCAACTAAACTCAACTGATTCTGATACTTAGCTCTTGTGGTAGATCTACTCTAGCATTTTCATTCTTCAATCCATGAGGTTTCCCTAAATATTGTGAGTAGAGGGATGAGCCTACTCACTCAGTGAATGAGTACTTCAAAGAAATAGTCTAAAGCGCTAATATAATTAAAGATATATTGTTAAGCAACTGATATCAATTATAAATGTGGTAAGCTTTAAAGAGACTAATCATTCACAAACATAAATATGTCAAGATAGTATAGATACCTACAAGAGTGAATCAATATATGAACATGCTTGATTAATCTCAAAGAGAACTAATAACTCAGAAACATACAAAGGATAATTCAATAACTGCACACACTTGGTTAACCTCTCATTCATATTATTATGCCCTAAACCCACATGAGGTGTACCACAACATGTGAAAGAATCACAACAAGCTATGATCTCACTCTACAAGGCTTAGAATCATGTCCAGGTTCCTAAGCCTATCTCTCGAGTAAGACCCGTCTGCAGCGGGCCTCGACACGTGTGCCTCTTGGAAGCTAATGTGAGTGGTCAGATATCTCAGACTCCACCTCTCAACTGGGGTGCTCAGGCAGTGAGTCAAAGCCCTCATGCTTATAGTGCATTAGTGGACCTACTTACCACTGATCACTACAACACGTAACATAGGTACCACCGGCATCCCCGGTTGGTGTTGGGTACCACATAACTGTAAGGAGTATGCCCTACTGGTCAAGATCCCCGCACCCTACTGGTACGCTCCGCCTTACCTCAATCTGGACTACCCACAGTCAGGAAACTATTTCCTCTCCATTGTGCAGGCCTCATCCTATGAGGATTCTAAAGTGTTCAAGGCATTTAAATGTCTAGTTTTCTCTTTAAGTTCACAATTCAATCTTCACATCAGCATATCTTAGTTTAGCTTTATAAACCATTCATTTCATAGATAATCTTTACGATAAACCAAACTGTTAATCATCACCACATCTTATACTGAGAAACATTGATATCACAATATTTGATTCACTGAACACCCTATCTGTAGGGCTTAATTTACCTCATTCTTTCCTCACATGACTCACATAAGAATTTAATGCGGCATAAACATTCACAAAATAAATATTGCTATCATGAATTCTTATACAATCAACATATGTATGAAACCCTGGAATTGAGTTGAGTTTGGGTTTCCATGCCATTCATTGAGATATCATGAATCAAAAATAACATTGAATAAATAAAGTCTATGATATCAAGAAAAGCACTTCAAATGGATTTCACAATATCTATTCACAAATTTTCAACATTCCACTCATCTAGGGTTTCACCCTCTTTACTGAGATATCAAGTAAACACTATGTGCATCACACAAAATCCAAGATAGTATCTGACATATATGTACTACACATTCAGATAAACAATCATTCATAATCAATGAGATTCATATAGACACCCTTATCTATTTAATTATACAGCAATTTTAGTCATAGTTGAAAACCCTAAATTTCAGTTTACTCTTATAACATCTGTAAATACTTAAGGAATACTCATTAAGATGGATTGTGTCCATTTCTAATATACTTTCATCATCTTAAATTCATCAGTAGAAGAAGAATCCATTTCATATCATTTTGCAAAAACTTGATCAAAAAGACAATGTAGGGTTTGTACTCACATACTAAGCAATTGAATATTATTGATGACTTAACTCATTTTCATGCAATCTACTAATTAAAGGAAGTAACCACTCACCCTAAGGTGTGAAAACACCTTAAAGTGCAGACCATCTCTAAAAATCTCAAATCCATAACAAAACCCTAGAAAACCACTGATTTCTTCTTCCTTTCAACCCGGAAACCTTAGAAATGAGGGATTATGAAGAAAGAGTGAGAAAAGGGGAATATTTGACACCATTTCAAATCAAATCAGAGGAGTGATGGAATCTTGACATGTGAGAGAAGATTCACCATGAAAGGCTATGCAAAGAAGCTAAACTTACTTGATTTCATCATATCTCAGATAAAGAAACCCTATGTTAGCATCTCCACCACATTCTCCTCTCAAAACCCTAGCTCTCCTCTCTCTCTAGAATTTTGTTTCTCTTAAATGGATCACGAAATATGATAGCTAATTGGGTGCCATCTTGCAAATATAGAGCAATTTAGGTGCTTGGGTAATTTACACAATAACCCCTCACTATACTTTTTTTATTTTAAAAGTTTTTTCTATTATAAAAAAGTTACTATAATTCGTTTATTTCATAGGTCAAACATCCACCAAAAATTATGGAAATTTAGAAGGATGTCTAAAATGTAATATCAAAGATCCAATATAAATTTCATATCATTCAGAGCTACCAATGAATAAATAAAAAACAAATACTACACTACTAAACAGCACTCTGTCAGTAGGGTTGGTTGAAGTATAGTTTGATCAAGAACCACATTCAAAAAAATCCAAATATTCTAAACGTTTTCTCTAGCATGCATGATTTAGTTATCCATATCTATCCAAAATTCAATTAAATTCAATATACATAGAAAATATGAAAAATATTTACCACACTGCTATCCTGATCAAATTTCATATTCATGCACTATCAAAACCATAATTTTTACCGATTAGGGTTTACGTTTCTCAAACCCTAATTCTTAAAACTAAAATCATAATTAGAGTTTCTTCCTAGGTTTGAAATATCACAATTGAGATTCCAACATTAATCAAGTCTAAACAATGTTCTAACCGCCTGATCGTGCCGGTTGAGACGGTTACCAGGGGTGAAACCTCTTTGTAGGGAGGCGTTGTGGAGGTGGTCGACTCTATTCCTGAGAGGGATAGTGAAAGAGCAGAGGAAGTTATCATCAACGTCACGACGGAAGTGACGGATGGAGTACGATGGGAGCCAAATCTCACAGGAGTGTCCTGTGGTCATGTCCTTGCGGGGGTGGATGCATCCACGAACCCGTTTTAAACCTTAGCGAGTCTGGGCGAGGACGAGATGATAGAGGTAGAGGCCAACGTCAGAAGCAGGAGCCCCAGGGCTGCACACACCACAAACAAGAAGAAGAAGAACAGGAGTGGCTCCGGGGAAGGGAGCGGCTCCAAGAAAAGTTAAAGATGGCAGTGCTCGCATGGAATGTGCGAGGAGCCTTGCTTGCCGAGAAGCAAAGGAAGCTGAGGAATGTCGTGGTAAAGGAACAAGTGACATTGGTCTTCTACTACGAAATGAGAATAAGAAGAGCAGTGGCAAACCACATCGGATCCCTCTTCCCCGCGGGGTGGGATTCCATATCAAATCTGGAACACAGGGATGGTGTGTGCATCGCGGTGGGGTGGAACCCGTAGGTCTGGCATGTTGATCCTATCAACATATCTGACCAGGTGGTCACGCTTAGCTGTTGCAACCACGGAGGGATGGATTTCATAGCATCGGGGGTGTATGGAGAAAACTTGGAGGCAGACAGGAACAGGTTGTGGGACAACCTCAGAGCTACGGCGCAAGAGGAAGTGCCATGGATTGTTTGGGGTGATTTCAACAATATTAGAAGATCAAACGAGAAGTATGGAGGTCGTCCTGTTCACGATCGGGTGATGGAGGCTTTCAATAGTACCATGGATGAAGCTGGCTTGGTGGAGATGATCACAGTCAGAGGAAGCACATCATGGTCGAATAAGCAGGAGGGGCTATGGTGCATATCATGTGTTCTTAACAGAGGCCTCATCAACATGGCTTGGTTGAAGGTATGGCCTAATACCTTCATCAAGTATGATGATGACTCCCTCAGTGACCATTGTTGGATGAAAATGGACCTCGTGAACATGCCATCTATTATTAAACCCTTCCATTTTTGCAATTGGTGGTGTGAGTGGAAGGGATTCAAAAGTGTAGCCAAGGAAGCCTGGGCTGAGCACATTGAAGGCAACCCTCTTTTCGTGGTTATGAAGAAGACGCATAATGCCAAGAAGAAATTGAAGCAGTGGTCCATGGAGGTCATCAATCTAAAAAATAGAACGGCTGCTGCTAAGGATAAGTTCGAAAAAGTTGCGATGGAAGCAAGAGAGGAACCAGATAACGAGGACAAAGCGAAGGAGTGGAATCAAGCCAAAATCAATCTAAAAAGGCTTCTCAAGGCCGAGGAAGTGCTGTTGTGGCAACGGAGTAGGATGCAATGGATAAGTGATGGAGATATTAATACTAAACTGTATCATTCTGTTGTCCGCAAGAAGGAGATGAAGGAAACTATACATCAACTCATTAATGACAAAGGAGAAGTGGTTGAGAATAGAGAAGACATATCAGCTCATATCATAAACGTCCTGGAGAAGTTATACAACCAAGAGACAAACAATTGCCATAGCATTGATGATTCCATCTACCCGGATGCGGTAATTACCACAAAAATGAATGAAGACATGTGCAAGGAGGTGACGATGGAGGAGGTGAAGCAGGCCTTGTTCTCCATCAGCCTAGACAAGGCGCCAGGTCCTGACGGTATGAATAGCAAGTTTTACCAGTCAATGTGGGATCATGTTAAAGAAGATATTGTGAAGGCGATGAGGTGGTTACAGCAGGGCGATAACATGGTCAGGGCTACAAATCACACATTCATAAAACTGATTCCGAATATGGAGGGACCAAGGACAATCAACGATTATAGACCCATATCTTGTTGCACCACGGTGTACAAGATATGGTCTAAAGTTCTGGCTGGCAGACTCAAGAAGTGGATGTCAAACATAGTGTCTGAAGAATAGTGTGCCTTCATTCAAGGGCACAAGATTGCAGATTGCTCCCTGCTCGTAGCTGAGTTTCTCACTGACTTCAACAAGAAAAATTCTAATGCCAAAGCGTGTATAAAAATCGACCTCACAAAGCCGTACGACCATATAAGGTGGGACACCATGTGGAAGATCATGATGGCTTTGGGGTTTAGTGGCAGATGGGTGGACTTGATCAAGCAGTGCATCACGATGACTTCTTTCTCCATTTTGCAGAACGGGGGACCAGTGGGCTTGTTTAGAGACTCCAATGGTCTTAGGCAGGGAGATCCCCTCTCTCCCCTCATCTTCACCCTGGCCATGGAAGGCTTAACTACCATGATCAAGGCAGCCGAGGAAAGACAAATTATTAGACCCTATAAGACCAGGGGGACAAAAGTAAAAACCCACCTCATATTCACAGATGGTGTGATGTTGTTCTTCACAAGACATGTGAAAAGGCTAAAAGAATACAAAAAGCTTCTTCAAAGGTTTGGGCGGTCCACAGGGCTTTACATAAGTGACATTAAGTCACGTATATACCTCTCGAGATCTTGTGATCCAAGAAGGGGCAGACTGAAGGCATCTATAGGGCTGCAAGATGGCCAACTGCCTACCAAGTACTTAGGCGTTCCTATAGCTGGAAGCAGAGCCTACTCAAATGACTTCCATCTATGTCTTGATAAAGTTAGACAGAAGATTGCAGGCTGGACGGGGATACGCATGTCGATGGCGGGGAGGCTTTTGCTCACGAGGTTAGTGATCCAAGCCATGGTTAGATTCTAGATTGATATGTGCATCTTACCAAATCCAACTATCAGTTTCATATGGAGTGGGAAAGCAAGGGGTATCGCATGGGACACCATGACTAGAGCCTATAATAAGGGCGGCTTGAATTTGTTGAAGGTGGAAGACCTCGCTACTCAGGGGAACCAACGCAGACTCTACAGATTCCTCACAGACCGTGAAGGGGTCTGGATGAGATGGATGCCAGAAAAGATATGGGGATGTGTCAGTTTTCCAACCCCACTCTTCTAGGGTATGGGATGCCATGGTCAGGATGTGGAATCAGTCTGGGCACCTTTACAGGGTGGATAGCGATGGTTGTTACTCACTGGTCAGCCATCAAAAACTGTGGGCCCACACAGATACGGGGGCTCATGTACCCTGGTTCAACCTTTTGTGGGGCAGAGGCCATGTTCCTAAATGGAGTGTGGCATGTTATAAGGCTATTATTGGGAAGCACCTTACTAAGGACAGACTAGTAAGGTGGGGGATTCCTATTAATCCTAAATGTGCCTTCTATGATGAGGAGGAGACAAGTTAGCATCTTTTCTTCGATTGCTCCAAGGCTAAGCATATCTGGGCGCTTATGTGGATGAAGAATGGTTGGAGCCAGCTGGTCTCTGCCAACTTAAATGACGTTATGGAACAGATGAGGAGCAAAGCTAGGAATAGGCATGAGGAAAGATTTTTTGGTCTTTGTTGTACTAACATATTCTTTAACATTTGGAAAGTACGCAACTTAGTGGTCCATGGGCGGGCTATTACTAGTGATATTTTCCACTTTGTTAAAATAGATTTGGACATGGCTGTCAAAGCCAAGAGAGGCTTGTGTGAGGGACTAAGTCCCACAACCAGGTTATACTGGGGTTTTTTGTAGAGTATTCCCAGTATATACTCACCTTTTGTAAGATGTACAGTGTAGCTTAGCTACCAACTTTTTGGCAATATACTTACCAATTTCCAAAAAAAATGTACAATCTAATCAAGCATGTAATCATTTAGGTAAACCCTAGTTTACCAATTAATCACAAATGCGGTCATAAAAATTCTCACCCCCCTATAAAGTTTCTTCCCACTATCTTAATTCATGCACTTCAATCTGTACTTATTTTTTTGCATCACATCAGAGTTATTAAAGACAGTTCACCTTTCTATTTTGAATTTCACTATTTGGCCACTCTAATATAAAAGTACTCATAAACTATAAGACTAGAAGTAATAATAATTGCATAAAACTGAGTCATACTGATGATATGAATGATTGAAACCATAAAACTCATTCCAATTTAGTATATTGCTCGCACATGTACAATTGAAGTCAAATGCAAAACAAATTTTCATCCCTTGAAAAGCCTACAAAAAACTATACTTCTTTAAAACAAATTCACATATTGTTGAAAGCCATTGCTTTCTCTAATTTCTCTTCTTATGCATTACAATCTATTCTTACTTATCCTTCTCATTCTAATCATGTAGAATAAATAGCCCTAACATTGAAACATTCATGTTAAGAATAGATTATTCATCATTCTTACTATCATTGCAAGAATTTATTTTAGATTACACTTTGCTCATGTTGCAATTCTCCTTTTATTCAAAACACACTTGTTACATTTCAAATTTATTTCTTACCCTTTGCTCTGAATCATTTCCATATGGTTTATCTACCTTTTAGATTTGTTACCTTTAAACCTTGGATTACTATTAGTTCTAGTTTACTTCTCATAGGGATAATCTCATGATCTTGTTTTATAGAGATGCTAGTATTCAAGGTCAAATCACTAATGACATCCTTTGAACTACTACAACTCAAAACATTATAGGGTTTGATCCTTGTTAGTAACATGACGTTACTGTGATGCGACTTTACTCCCTTAATATGAAATTCAAACTTTGGATCTCACAAGTTTCATTAAATTATTCCTTATCTTATGACTTTAATTTCCTTTCTCTTACTTGGCCATTCATATATATTACTTTGTTAATTTACCCTACTAAGGTTTCATCATCATACTATGTGTCATTAGTATATTCAGTAGATGTGTCTCTCATGTTGGATGTGTATCGTTTATGATTTATTTCCTTATCACTTCATCCCATGTTAGACTCACTAAGGAGGATGTAGAAGAGAAGATGGTTTTGAGACAAAGAATTATAATCTTCAAGTATTCACTTAACACAATTATCATATTAATCATCATCAAAGAGACAAGACTATTTCACATTTCCTCACATCTCATGATCTTTCTCTTTTATCATCTATATTACTCCCTCATGTTTCATCTCTTTCTTTATGTTCTATCATTGGCTACCTATTTGCTACTCTTCCCTATGTCATTGTTTACTTTTACTTATCTCTTATGATCATGTTTCTCACTCTTGTGTATGATTCCATGTTCAATGTCATATAAATTTTTTATCATCCTTTTACTTTTATCTAGTTGAAATTCTAAATTGATATTCTCCCTACTAGCTTCATGTTATGCATAATACAATACATGTCCTCCATTTCGATTCAAATGGCTCATGGAGGGGTTAACATAGTTTCCTTTTCAATCAAGCCTTTATATTCTGAATATAGTTTACCTTTATATGATTTGTTCATTTATTTAGCTACACCTTTGTTCTTCTTTTAAGCACTAGTTCCATTTCATCATTAGGAACCTATTGAACACACTTGATGTCAACTAGGTTGCTACTAAATAGAGACTTTGAATCAAAAGCTAGTAAGGATGAATAATTTAAACTTTATGATAAAAGTACGCATTCAATACTCCTCGTTATGTCATGTAACCCTTCTTTCTAACTCAAACTCATCATTTCCATCACTTCTTTTTTTGTTTCATCTTAGGTTCTTATCCTTTTCTTGTAATTTACATATGTATCTAGTTCTCTTCACTTTCATTCTTTTAAACTTCACTTCTATGTATTTATTGCATACTTAACTCTTTTCTCTTATTTTCCTTTTGTTTTAGAGTACATAAGTACATTTTACTTGACTATATGATTCATTCATTCTAATTGATTCTTTCTATCTTGCCTTCCATGTAGTTGTCTCTTATCTTTCCTTGATTTCATTTTGGATAAAGTGCCACAACAAGTTATATAGTTCAGTTCTCTTTATCCATCCTTTCGTATTCATTTTGTATGTTCCATACTAATGTATGTCTTGTATCTATGTCCCTCTTCCTTCATTCCCAATTTAGGGTGTCTTATCTGAGGCCCCAAAGTTGGATCTCAGATATCAGTTCCAATTGATTCTTAGATATTCTAATCTTTTCCTTATATTTCAACATCTTAGCGTATGTACATTCTCACTATGATTTAGGTCTACTAATTTATCTAGATCTACTCTTATTATATTGTTAATAGGAGTCATTAGATCCCAATAATGCACCCTTCCATCTGGACGAGGCCGAACCTATAGTCCTGAAGCAAAGAGCTACTCAAGATTAACGAACTCTTATTAATCTAAAACATGTGGAAATAATATCCACTTACGGCAAACTCATTTAAACATAACTTCTTGTCTACTTGATATAAAGAATAACTGAATCAAACTTCATGATACACAACAATTCAAAAGAACCATACATATTCTACAAATTGATAATCTAAATTCATATATAAGATCATTTCTATTGATCTCCAATCAAAGAAGTAATATAAAGCAAGAGTTGTATCACATTCTATCTTTAAGCTCTTACTCCTTCATTACTTTCTAATCTCCTAACCCTAATATTTCTAGGGTTTCTCTCTAGCCCATCCTCCCAGTGCATGCCTGGACAGGACATTCAGAGAAGAATGGATAGAGATACTTGATATTGGTCAACCTAGGTATCCAGATACCGGGCCAAGGTATCCAAATACCCAGACTTCCTAGTGCTATTCACACATCACCTCTTAACTTCCACACTTATAACTCTGACTTTCTATCCTAATGGTCCTTGACAACTTAACCTAAGTTCTAATACCAAACTATTACACCCACATCCCATGATTATCACTAATCATGAGATTAGGGTATAAGTTTGAGGATTATACTTAATACGAAGGTCACTTCCAACTTTTTTAAATTTCAAACTCTTTGTTTTCTCACATTCAAACATATAAACAAACTTCACAAGGGAATTAAACCTTGATTACTCTAATCTGGTCTCAACATTAAAGATACATATCTAAACTTTCATTATGTTTCCCACATTTCCATATACGTATGACATGATAATCAGATACATACTCCATTATTAAGAAATTGAAGTTACACAACATCATTAACAAATCTCTCCCTACTCTACAAGGACCTAGAGTGACAGGGACCAATGAAACTCAACTAATTTTGATACTTAGCTCTTATAGCAGATCTACTCTGGCATTATCATTCTTCAATCCATGAAGTTTCCCTAAAAATTGTGAGTAGAGGGGTGAGCCTACTCGCTCAGTGAATGAGTACTTCAAAGAAATAGTCTAAAGCACTAATATAATTACAAATATACTATTGAGCAACTGATATCAATTATAACAACAATAAGCTTTAAAGACACTAATCATTTGCAAAAATAAAAATGTCAATATAGTATAAATATCTACAAGAGTGAATCAATATATGAACATGCTTGATTAATCTCAAAGAGAACTAATAACTCAAAAATATACAAAGGATAATTCAATAACTGCACACACTTGGTTAACCTCTCATTCATCTTATTATGCCCAGAACCCACATGAGGCGTACCACAACATGTGAAAGAATCACAGCAAGCTACGATCTCACTATACAAGGTTTAAAAGCACACCCAAGTTCTTAAGCCTATCTCTCAAGTAAGACCCCGTCTGGAGTGGGACTCAGCATGTATGCCTCTCGGTGGCTAATGGGAGCGGTTGGATATCTCAGACTCCACCTCTCAACCTGGGTACTCAGGTAGTGAGTCAATGCCCTCAGGCTTATTATGCATTAGTGGACCTATTTACCACTGATCACTACAACATGTAACACAGGTACCATCATCATCCCCGGTTGGTGTTGGGTACCACACAACTGTAAAGAGTCTTCCCTACTGGTCAAGACCCCCGCACCCTACTGGTGTGCTCTGGCTTACCTCGATCTGGACTACCTCTAGTCGGGAAACTGTTTCCTCCCCACAGTACAGGCCTCATCATGTGAGGATTCTACACTCTTCAGGGCATCTAAATGTATAATTCACTCTTTAAGTTCACAATTCAATTATCACAACAACATATCTTATTTTAGCTTTATAAACCGTTCATTTTGTAGATCATATGATAATATTTACCACAAACCAAAATCGTAATCATCACCACATCTCATACTGAGAAACATTAAAATCACAATACTTGATTCATTGAACACCCTATCCTTAGGGATTCATTTACCTCATTCACTCCTCACATGACTCACATAAGGATTTAGTTGTCTTAAACATTCACTAAATAAAGATTGCTATCAACAATTCTTATACAATCAACATATGTCTGAAACCCTGGAATTGAGCTGAGTTTGGGTTTCCATGCCATTCATTGAGATATCATGAATCAAAAATAACATTGAATAAATAAAGTCTATGGTTTCAAGAAAAACACTTCAAATGGATTTCACAATATCTATTTGTAAATTTTCAACTTTCCACTCATCTAGGGTTTCACCCTCTTTACTGAGATATCAAGCAAACACTATGCACATCATATGAAATGCAAGATAGTGTCTGACATATATGTACTATGCATTTCGATAAACAATCATTCATAATCAATGAGATTCAAATAGACACATTTCTCTATTTAATTATACAACAATTTTAGTCATAGTTGAAAACCCTAAATTTTAGTTTACTCTTATGACCTATGCAAATACTTAAGAAATTCTCATTAAGATGGATTGTGTCCATGTATAATGTACTTTTATCATCTGAAGTTCATCAAAATAGAGGAAGAATCCATTTCATATCATTTTGCAAAAATTGATCAAAAAGACATTTTAGGGTTTGTACTCGCATACTAAGCAATTGAAGATTATTGATGACTTAACTCATTTTCATGCAATCTACATTAGGGAGTTCTAGTCATACCCTGATGGTAGAAAAAATGTCGCCGAGAGGTGGAAGTGGTGGGCGTGGTCGCGGGAGGGGGGAAACCCTAGGGGCAGCACCATAATGGGGCATGGACTCCATCCCCAGAGCCAGCTTTGGCTCCTCCTGGTAGCTCAAGTGTGGCTGAGGGAGCGAAGAGGATCCAGTCGACCCAGCTTGGAGGCCACTCAGAGGCATCATCCTCCTCAACGAAACCTGATGATCGACCTACCTCCTCCACTCAGCCTCCTGATGAAAATGGGGAATCCTTTGCAGGCAACAAGGTGACCGACTGGCTTTCGGCCAGTAGGTCAGGCCTACCTTGCGAGGTTATCACCTCCGTCAATTTCATTGATCTGGTCATCGTTGATGGGGAGAAGTGTTTCTCCATCTCAAGTGGGGACGAACCCCTTCCATCATGGTTGGAGTATGTCTCGATTAGGTTCACGGGGAGGAAGCACTTCCAAAGTCAGCTTCACGATTGGATTCATTGTTAGTGGAGGCCAAGTGATTCCTTCGACATCATCGTAGAAGAAATTGAGGGGTTTATCATGAAGCTTCCCACGGCAAAGGAAAGGGGGAGGATCTTGAGTGAGGTACCAAGGATGATGGATGGTTCGTTAGTCATTGTCCAGACATGGGAACCTAGTGTCTCCCTCCAGCCTCTCTCCTTCCCGAAACTCCCTGTGTGGGTCAAACTCGAGAATCCAGGGGTACACTGGACATCAAGAAGCATTAGTGGTGTTTCTAGCATCATTGGGAAGCCCCTCGACATTGAAGACTCAAGTCTCTCCATTCACTACCTGAGTGAAGCCACAGTGTGTGTGGATCTCTCTACTAGCTCTGGCTTCCCGAGGTCAGTAAAGGTCATCATTGATGGGAAACCTAGGAGTTTAAAGGTCGACTACTTGGCAAGACCTCAAGTCTATTCGGGCTACTCTCAATTCGGACACCGCCTTCCCTCCTACCCCAAGGCCAAAGGAAGCAAGCCAATGCAGAGTCAGCTACAGTTAAGAGCTGGGAAGAATAGACAGCGTGAAGGTGCTCGACACTTTGTTGAGGAAAAAGTACCCTTTCGTTATGAAGCTTCTGGAGAAAATCTAGAAGAAGAGCAAAGGGCAGATGTTTCTTATAGAGTCTTGTCGGAACCTGAAATGAGGAGTTTCTCCCCAACAGTGGTTGTAGGTACTCTGAACCTGGAGTGGGAGATTTCCTCCTCCAAACCAGTTGCTACCCTCCCTGTTTGAAGCAACTCATACAGGATACTTGTATTTCTTTGGAATACCATCAAAGGCTCTCATATAACTCTGATGATGGGTCCTCGGTTAGCTCTCTTGATTTTGATCAGGGGTTAATGGATGATTTCAGTGTGAACAAAGAGCCAAGGTCAAAGAAGAAGAAGAAAAAACATAAGAGGACTAGTACCGAAGAGGTTCCCATGCTAGGCCTTTCGGTGTCTATCTAGAAGCTCTTCCTGGTTCAGTTCTTTGTGTTTTTCTTGAGTAGGATGCTAAGCAGAGGACCGTTTCTTTGTTTAACTGAGTTGATCTTGTTTTCCGGTGCTCTTAGATCTATGTGGCTGGTTGTTGTTCTATCCTGGAACACACATTGTGGGTGCTTTATTTGTAAGTGTTCATGTTAGGATGATGATTGGGTGTAGAGTTTAGGTGTGCCTACTTGGTCTTCTCTATCTGAAGGTGTTATCTGGTCTGCTTCCTTTGATGGATCTAAGCTTGGATGTGGCAGATCGTGCTTGCTCCAGGGAGAGTGCTTTGATGTGGCAGATTGTGCACTTCTCTTCTGTTTCCTGTGTGTTCCCTTTTATCTACTGCATCATGTAGCAGACCCAAATACTAATAAGGTGTATGGTCTGTAGTAGAAAATGGGGTGGGTCTCACTGATATATTTGTGGGTGGGTTCAATGATTTAGTGTGCCTCCTCTTTTTATCTTACTTAGATTGTCTTCTTTGTTAGTTTTTTTGTTCTGCTTTTAGGTTCGGATACCTAGGGTTTCCTCTTGTTCTGATCGGATAGGTTCTCCCTATGTGGAGACACATAGATCTAGTTTCTTCTTGAGGCACATTTGTACCTAAAGTTTTGGTTTTATAGTAACACATTTTTTGCCGACCAAAAAAAAGGAAGTACCCACTCACCAAAAGGTGTGAAAACACCTTAAAACATAGCCCATCTCTAAAAATCTCAAATTCATATCAAAACCCTAGCAAATCACCAATTTCTTCTTCCTTTCAACCCAAAAACCCTCAAAATGAGTGATTATGAAGAAAGAGTGAGAAAAGGGGAAGATTTGACACCATTTCAGATCAAATTAAAGGAGGGACGGAATCTTGACATGTGAGAGAAGATTCACCATGAAAGGTTGTGCAAATAAGCTAAACTTACTTGACTTAATCATATCTCGGATAGAGAAACCCTAGGTCAGCATCTCCACCACTTCTCCTCTCAAAACCCTAGCTCTCCTCTCTCTCTAGAATTTCATTTCTTTAGAATGGATCACAAAATATGAGAGATACTTGGGTTCTAGCTTGCTCATATAAAGCAATTTAGGTGCTTAGGTAATTTACACATTAACCCCTCAATATGCTTTTTCTTATTTCAGCATATTTTTCTATCATAAAAAGGTTACTGTAATTCGTTTATTTTAGAGGTCAAACATCCACCAAAAATTATGGAAATTTAGTATGTTGTCTGTAATGTAATTTCAAAGCTCTAGTATAATTTCAGATCATTCATAGCTACCAATAAATAAATAAAAATCAAATACTACACTATTGAACATCACTCTGTCAATGTGGTCAGTCGAAATATAGTTCGACCGAGAACCACATTGAAAGAACCTCTAAATATTCTAAAAGTTTTCTATAACATGCATGATTGAGTTATCCAGGTCATATCTAAAATTTAAGTAAATTCAAGATTCTTAGAAAATATGAAAAATTATTTACCACACTGCTATCCTGATAAAATTTCATATTCATGTACTTTCAAAACCCTAATTTTTACCGATTAGGGTTTACATGTCTCAAACCCTAATTCTTCAAACAAAAAGCATAATTAGAGTTTCTTCTTAGGTTTGAAACATCACAATTGATCTACTATCATTAATCAAGTCTAAACAATGTTCAATATAATCAAGCATGTAATCATTTGGGTAAACCCTAGTTTACCAATTAATCACAAATATTGTCATAACAGTATATATACTATATAATAGGTCACAGTCTGTTGTGTGATCATGGTCTAGAACAATGGGTTTTAATATGTTGTGTTATTGTGGTCTATTACAACATGTACCTATAACAACAAGTGAATCTTGTTGTGTGATTATGAAATATTACAATAAGTTAGTCTACGTTGTGTAATTATTGTGTATTACAACGTGTTATCATGTGTGACTATTACAACTGGTCACAATATGTTGTGTAATTAAGCTTTTGACAATAGGTTTAAGTATGGTGTGATACTAAGTCTACTACATCATTTTAGTACATGTTGTAATATCATGTATACTACAACGGGTTTTCCTGTTGTAAATAATTTGTGTTGTATAAAATATACAATATACAACACACAAAAAGGCTTGTTGCAATAAGTATGCTAACTTCAAAACAACTAGCAGATTGTTATGTTTTTTCTATTGTAAAAAGAATTTTTTTTCTAATGTAGAAGGCAGTTCCAGTTAATGAAATCAAAAGTTTTTTTGGAATCCAGTTTCATCGCAATAACTGGAGTTTTGTTTTTGTAACAAAGGTAAAGGGTTTCATTAACCATGATGAAGGCATCGTGGATGCAATGATGCTTGAGGAAGGCATTTTGGTTATATGCAATCAATTCTTCTACCTATGATTCGATGTGGTTGATGAGAATATTTGCAATGATTTTATAGGATGTGTTGATGAGACTAATGGGTCTAAATGATGTTATCAAATCAGGGTGGTTCACTTTTTTATGAGGGCTATGTTGGTATCATTGAGGGTTTTGATGTGTTTGTGAACATTAGTGTTCTCTTGGAACGATCGGAGAAGTAACATGAAGTCCACTTTGATATGGTGCCAGTTGGCTAGGTAGAATTCCATGTTAAGACCATCAAGCCCTGGTGATTTACTCCTACATAGGGAGGAGATGGCATCATTCAGTTCCTCTATGGCAAAGTCTCTTATGGTGTTGTCGGGGGAAGGGATGATTTTGCTACAGATGTGTTTTTAGTTGATGGAGTCGAGAAAGATAGGTGTGTGTCCCTTGTTTAATATGTGCTCAAAGTGTTGTACAATATGTTGGATGATCAGATGCCTATTTGAGGTGATGATGCCATTAATGTTCAGTCTAGGAATAATGTTCTTTCGAGCATTGTTATTGCATTTTTTTGGAAATAATTTGTGTTTGTATCCCCTTCTAAAGCCTATCTAATTTTAGCATGTTGTTTCCAAATAGTATCAATACAAATTTGTATGTATTCTATTTTTGCTTTTATGGTGAGCGTGAGGGTTGGGTCTGTTGAAGGGTCACTCTCTACAAAAAAGTGTTGTTGTTCCAGATCGTCCAGTTTGTGTTTGATGTTACCAAACTTCTATTTATGTAGGACTTTAGAGCGGCTCTAATACTCTTGGTATTATTATGTATGTGGAAACATGGTTCTAATGTGGAAGAATGAGAGTAAGACCATGTATGTTTGCATAGTTCCAGGCAGTTAGGGTCAGTTAGCCAGTAGTTTTCAAAATGGAATGTTTCGTGGCCCCATTTGATAGATTTAGTGTCAATGATGATGGGGAACATGTCGGATATTGGTCTGTATGTGGTGGAAACAAAGGATGGGGGTACAGATATTCCCAAGATGACGTGCAAATGAAGTGATCAGTCCTGGTCCAAGTGTTGTTATGATTCAAGTGTAATTTACATTAGAGGGGGATATCAATCAAGTTGTGTTGGATTAGGAGTTGACTAAAATGATGTCATAAGAATGCATCGAGACATCCTAGTTATTGAGGTTGAATCTATCAGTAGGTTTGGTTATGAGATTAAATTCACCACCTAGCACCCATGGTTTGCTAGCATATTTACTCATGATGTGTTTAATTTCATCAATGAATATGGTTTTGTTAGAGATGTGTTCCCCATAAACCGTGTGAAGAACCACTCAAGTGCATCAATTGTGTTAGTTATATGGAGTGTGATGGAGTATTTATGTCACACCCGAATCCCACGATTACCACTAATCATGAGATTAGGGCATAAGTTTGATGATTATACTTAATACAAAGTTCACTCCCTTACTTTTTTTTCTTCCTTTATTTCATTTCAAACTCTTTGTTTTCTCGCATCCAATCACATAAACAAACTTTACAAGAGAATTAAACTTTGATCACTCTAATATGATCTCAACATTAATGATACACATCCATACACTCATTTTGTTTCTCACACTTCCATGTACATACGACATGATAATCATGTGCATTCTCTCTTATTAAGGAAACAAAGATACAAAACATCATTTAAAACTCTCTCACATCTATACAATGACCTAGAGTGACAGGGACCGACTGAACTTAACTAACCTCATACTTAACTCATGTGGTAGATCTACTCTGATGCATTAACCTTCTTCAAGTCCTCGTGGTTTCCCTAAAAATAATGAGTAGAGGGGTGAGCCTACTCGCTCAGTGAATGAGCACTTCAAAGAAACAGTCTAAAGCACTGATATAGTTACATATATACTTTTGAGAAACAGATATCAATTATAATAGCAATAAGCTTTAAAGAGACTAATCATTCACAATAATAAATGTGGGAGGATACTATAGATATCTACAAGAGTGAATCAATATGTGAACATGCTTGATTGATCATAAAGAGGACTAATAATTAAGAAACATACAAAGAATAATTGGATAACTGCACACACTTGTTTAACCTCTCATTCATCTTATTATGCCCTGAACCCACATGCGGTGTACCACAACATGTGAAAGAACTGCAGCAAGCTACGATCTCACTATACAAGGCTTAGAAGCATGTCTGGGTTCCTAAGCCTATCTCTTGAGTAAGACCTCATCAGCAGCAGGCTCAACACGTCTACCTCTCGACGGCTAATAGGAGTGGTCGGATATCTCAGACTCCACCTCTCAACCTTGGTACTCAGGCGGTGAGTCAAAGCCCTCAGGCTTATTGTGCATCAGTGGACCTACTGACCACTGATCACTCAACATGTAACACAGGTACGGCATCCCCTGTTGGTGTTGGGTACCATACAATTGTATGGAGTCTACCCTACTGGTCAAGACCCCCCGCATCCTACTAGTGTGCTCCAGCTTACCTTGATCTGGACTACCTCTGTAACACCCCTGACCTGGGTTATGACCTAACCCTGGAAGTTTTGCCTAAATATGTAATTAATATACTTGTGAACACTCCCTGGCATGTAATTAAGTTCCTCAGGAACATTTACTTTCAATTTTGCTCCTTTTTGTATAAAGTAGTAGCATTGTGTTGTATGCAGGGACCTATGTGCAAATTACCCAGTTTAAGGGTTGAACTTGCAAAATTCACAAGATAAGATGTTCCTTTGATGTTGAAACATCATGTGAATGGTTATGGTAAAGTTTGAGGGATTTCCCAAGCTTGAGCACCAAGGTGCAGCTGTGGAAGCAATTCCCATGCTTAGAAACCCTAATTTGGGGTAAAGTGCAATTTACCCAAATTGAGGGGTCCAACTTGTAATTTTCACCATCTAGAACATCTTTTATGAATCTTGTCATCATTTAGAGTAAAAATGATGAAAGGGATACATCATTTAATAATTAAATGAGAAAAATGATCTTTGTGATAGAAATCACCTAAAATGGGTACAAAACCCTTTCCTGTATGTACCCTAGTTGAAGGTTGGATTCCTTTACCCTTAGATCTTGAGTTTTCTTGAGATTTGCATAAGATTAGATGGGCTTGGACGTGCCCTTGAACAAGGAGGGACCTAGATGTGAATTTTGAATTTGAAAGGTCCTTGTAGTAGGAAATAGGCTTAAGCTATAAAAAGGCTTTTCCTTTGCAAATGAGCAAACGATCTTTCCCTGTTCCATTCATTTCCTTTCTTTCCCAAACGGCCAAGCCTTGCTCTGGAGCTCAGGAGAAACGACCAAGGGTGCAAGGTAGGTTTGGATTCCCCTTCTTGCCCAAATTCCATGGTTAGAATTCGGATTCAAGGACAAATTCATGGCTAGCTTACTTAATTCTATCTTTTTAGCCATCTTTTCTCAACCTTCCTTGGAGGATTAACCTTGGCCGACCTGTGGAGCTTCTAGGACGCCATTAAAGGCTTGGAGCCCGAAAGCTTGGAGCTCAAGGAGCAAGCTTTAGGCGGGTTTTATAACTCTAAACTTGATGCTTCGATTATACATCTTTTCTATGCATATAGTTGATAGATCTTCTTCTTCCCTATCTTCCCTTGCATCCTTGCAAGCAAAATCGTGAAGAACTGCTACTGTTCTTAAGGTGGAAGATAAGGGCGTTAATTACTATGCTTATCCACAGATTTTCACTTTATCAAACGACCTCCACCTATTGCTCAAAACGGTTTCAAACCGTTTGGTGGGCAAACGGTTTCAGGGTCGTTTGAGGGCAAACGGTCTCAAGACCGTTTGGTCCCGTTGACCAAGCGAAGACCGTTTGGGAATCTTGTTCATAATTATGTAGGTTAATCACCCACGAAATTTGAGAGGTTAACTCCAAAGGAATCGTGAGATATGAGCAAATCAATTAGCAAAACGAATTGAATTAATTTCTGATTTGCAATCTGTTTAATTTGCCCTTTTTGGGCAAACGGTCTCAAGACCGTTTAAGATGGTTGACTAAACGTTGACCGTTTGGGATTACTGTTCATAATGATGTTAATTAACGACTCACCAAATTTTATGGATTAATTCCAAACGAGTCATGAGTTGAAGGATGATTAATAGGGCAAACCCTAATTGAAATTAGTGCTGAATCTCCTATGAGTTAAGTTGAGATTTTGGGTTGCTTAGCCCAAACGGTTTCAAGACCGTTTGGGAATCACCCAAACGGTCTCAAGACCGTTTGGGGGTCACCCCAAGACCGTTTGGAGGTCTGGGGTCAAGTATAGTTGATCAATTGAAGGTCCAAAGGCACCAAATCATATTGCAATTAAGTATTGATGTGATGATCAACTCAATAGATCAAACCTTGATGAATTTTCGCTAAAGTCCAAAGGATGGATGGGCAAACGGTCTCAAGACCGTTTGAAACTCATCCAAACGGTCTCAAGACCGTTTGGTGTCAACCCAAGACCGTTTGAAGGTCTAGGGTTGAATTAATCTAATGGTTTGAGGGTCCAATTGTAGGAAATTGATGCATTGTTGAAAATTGCTGATTTTGACCTAATTGGACTTCAACCTTAGTCAAAACGACTTGGTTTTTGGTCAAACTTTGGGCAAACGGTCTCAAGACCGTTTGGATGATGTCCAAACGACCTCAAGACCGTTTGGGCCAAGTTTGAGCCCAATTGGAGGTCAATTGATAGGTTCAACCTTGAATTGTTTCACATTGTTGAACATTGATGACCAATCAACTTGAAACCCTAATTGAGAACGATTGAACCCTAATTGGTTTACAATTGAGGGTCAATTTGATGTCTAAGTGGTTAAGGCTAACCCTAATTGGCTCAATGTATAAGTGGTTAGCATACCTTTAGCCAATTGAGGGCTTCAACATACATATCCTTGAACTTTGGTGACCTTTGAACCCTTTTGGAGGTCCAAACGGTTTGAGCCCATTTGGACCAAACGGTCTCAAGACCGTTTGGGTCCAAACGGTCTCAAGACCGTTTGAGACCAAAACGGTCTCAAGACCGTTTGGGGCCAAACGGTCTCAAGACCGTTTGGGCTCAAACGACCTCAAGACCGTTTGAGCTCAAACGACCTCAAGGTCGATTGGTCCAAACGACCTCAAACCGATTGAAGCTCCAAACGGTTTGGAAGTCAACCCTTCCAAACGGTCTTCACCTCCAAACGGTCTCAAGACCGTTTGGATCCAAACGGTCTCAAGACCGTTTGAGGGCCAAACGGTCTCAAGACCGTTTAGGTGGTTGAAACCGTTTGAAGGTTGAAACCGTTTGGAGATTGGTGATGGTTTGTACTTAACCATTTGATGATGTAATCAGTTCAATGGTGATTCAATCTAAACCCTAATGGTAACCTAGGTCATTAAGGGACTATGTGATTAGTGGGTTAACCCATGATGGTGATCATGTGGCAAATTACCAAAATACCCTTGAAGGGTCTAAAGGGGTAAAACCCTAATCTAATCAAACCCTAATCACATAATGTTGATGCTTTGGCTCACATCAGTCAATAGAGACTTGTCTCAACCTAATCTAGAGTGGTGTTGCCACCATCTACTAGAGAGAGGAAAGAGAAAGTGTTTCTAGAGAGAGAAAGTATCCTAGAGAGAGAAAGTGCCCTTTTTAGGAGGAATCTCTAGTAAGATACTTCTTTTACACATAAAGGTGCATAATTAGGGAATGACCCACCTATGTGAGGTCATGGAAACCCTAATGATGATATCTAATGGATCTTAATGATAATTAAGAGTCTTAATGATGATGTTTCTCTTACATGATGATGTAATGAGTACAATTCACCATGGAGTGAATAGTAAACCCTAATTTTTGGGCGATGACATGAAAGATGAATAGTAAACCCTGATTGTAAGGGTTATTAAGTGGAACCCTATTTGAAGGTAATTCCATGTGGAACCCTAGTTGTGGGTGATCCCATGTGGAACCCTATTTTAGGGTGATTCCATGTGAAACACTAGTTGAGGGTGAATCCAAGTGAAACCCTAATTGGGGATGTATTCCTATTTACTGAAGTGTTTACTATTATCTGTTGAATTAACCATGCAGGTTGTTGTGAGATGATGGTCACACCCAGGTATGGAATACCATGTTATATTCATTGAAGGTATGTCTTATGCTTTATGAATAGTGAACCATCTTGATGCACTGCTAAGTGACATCCTTTGTGATTTATGGGATGTAAGAGCCATAAATGTTATTAAGGTCATGCTTGACAGATGACTTGAGATGAATATCTGATAATTGTGATAAGTTAGGCCTGTTACATTTTGTATTCTCATATATAGCTGTGTTACTGTATGATGATTGGAATACTGAATGTACCTAACTAATCAAGTGAAATGTAGAGCCCTGATCATAGATCCATCATTGTCAGTTGTCTAAATGATGGTGAAACAGGTTTTCCTAAGGGAACTCCTGGAGCACATACTGTTGAGTATGTGGGGTACATGGATGTGTAGAACCTGACATCCTAGTGTAGGTAATTGATGTAGATTCTCGTAGTCCGTCATACCTTCACTATAACAGAAAGGGTGAGTGGATGATGTAGATTCTAGTAGTCCATCAGACCCCACCCCAAAGTTTTAAAGGTGAGCTGTATCTCTACACTCCCTTAAAGACATAAACCCCGTATCGGTGAAAGATAAACAAGAAATCTTCCGATAGCGAAGAGAGTACAGAATGCCACTGTAACTCTAAAAATAGCGAAGGACCAGAGTACCCTGGTGAGCTATTACATAGACATCCCGCCAGATGTCAAACAATCAATCCTCTAACTGACTGAGGAAGATGAGGTCATAAGAATCCGGCTCTCTTAATGACCTATGTATGATACTGATGTGACTTCTTAGCGATCAGTTGGAGTATGAGTGGTATGCCTCATCTCCACAGGGCATAATAATAATAATAATGTTTGGAAAAACATAAACAACAGCGTAGTATATCTGTTAGAGTTAATTATGAGTTATTTGATTGATGTTACCTTGAATAGCATAGATGTTCTCATATTTTAATATTGATTGAACTCTTGCTTATCATCAGAACTGCCAGTGAATATCTTGAAGGCTCTTATTGCTTTAGTTATTCCTTGCTTTGCTTATAAAGCCTAGTGGAGAGTTATAACTCTCGCTGGGGCAATTATGTATAATTGTCTCACCCCGTAGACTTCTACTTTTTAGGTGGTCGTCGAAGACGAAGGAACAAGAACTCAGGTGAACAATCCCAGCAACAGCAGCATCAGGAGCAGTAAATATCTCAGGTGGAGATCTAGCCTGCTTCATGGTGTAGTTAGAGTTAAGTCCTATGTGTCCTCTGTACTCTCAGGTCCTGGAGTGTTTTGGAGTATGAATTCTTGAGAGTTTTGGTATCATGTTGTATGTAATTACTCAAGAAGTAATTGTCAGTGATGTAAACAGTTAAATCCTTTTTCTATGGAAAAGGTTTGTGGTTTCAGGCTCTTGTCTCGAAAAGTTTTAATTTCCCGTGATTTTTGTCTTCCGCTGTTTACCGATTGCTTCCGCACATGATTAAATCGGGATTAATTCGTGGTTTGGAGATCGGAGCCCACAACCTCTAGTCGGGAAACTGTTTCCTCCTCACAGCACAAGCATCATCCTATGAGGATTCTACAGTGTTCAGGGCATCTACATGTCTAATTCACTCTTTAAATTCACAATTCAATCATCATATCAACATATCTTTGTTCAGCTTTGTAAACTGTTCATTTCATAAACCATCTAATAACATTTACTACAACTGAATCGTTATCTCAAACTGAGAAACATTGATATCACAATACTTGTTTCACTGAAAACCCTATCATTAGGGTTCCATTTACCTCATTCACTTATCACACAACTCGCATAAGGATTGAACACATCATACATCAAGAATAACATTGAATCAAGATGTCTAATTGCAAACCTCCAACTTTCCATTCATTTAGGGTTTCACCCTTCTTACTGATATATCAAACAAACATTGATATCATTGAATGAAATCCAAGATGTTATCTGACATATATGTAATACACATACAAATAAAACAATCATTCGTAACAAAGGAGATTCAACTAGGCAAACTTCTTTATTCAATTATACAAAAAATTCAGTCATAGTTGAAAATCTTAGATTTTAGTATAATCACGTAACCTCTACAATTAATTTAAGAATTCTCATTTATATGGATTGTGATCATTTTTAATTTGTGATTTCATAATCTGAAATTCATCACAACATAGGAATAATCTATATCATATCATCCTGCAAAAGCTAGATCACAAAGGCAACTTATGATTTGTACTCGCATACTAAAAAATTGAAGATTATTGACAATTTAACTCATTTTCATGCAATCTACTATATAAAGGAAGTACCCACTCACCCTGAGGTGTGAAAACACCTTAAAAATGCAGCCCATCTCTAAAATTCTTGAATCCATATCAAAACCCTAGTAAAATCCACAATTTCTTCTTCCTTTCAACCGTAAACGAGGTCTGCTGTAGGTAGAAGATGAAGATCAGAGGTTAACCCAAACCTCAAATTCGTTGGACCAGAGATTCCGAGCAAGGGGAAATGAGGAGGAGGAAGAATGGACGGCTAAAACTACTTACCATGTCAAATCTATAGAAACCCTTTTGGATTTTCGTCGTTCTTCACATTCTTCCCCCAAACATTGCCCTAGAAATTGCCTTCCAGGTCATCCTCTCATTGAGAAAGATGTCTAGGATGATAGAGGATTGAATCCCAGTTCCAACACACTTCATTTCGTTGAGAACGGATAAGTATAGCTCGATATAAGATTGTTTTACAATTTGCTAACCTGGGCGGCGGCGGTCGCGGTCGCGGTGTCGACGCAGCGTCATGGGTCACGCTGTCGATGTTGCGTCACAAGTCATGGTTTCGACACAGCATCGTGGGTCGTGGTGTAGACCATGGTCATGGTGTTGATGTAGCATCACGGGTCGCGGTGTAGACCGCGGTTCATGGTGTCGACGCAGAGTCAGTCGCAGTGTTCTGTACATGTTTACTAAAAAGGGCATAACTCTCTCATTTTAACTCTAATTTGGTTAGGTTGCACTAAGAGCTAAGAGAATCAAAACAAACATCAAGTTCAGTAGAGGCAAGTGGAATCGACTAGGGTAGCGCCGCTCTCTAGAAATTGCAGAGACGACCGAATCTGACCTCACCGGAGAGGGGAGTCCCTCCCCTCTCTACGACTATCATGAACACGACGGAGACCCCCACTGTCTCCCAGTCTAGGCCCATCGTCAAGAAGGCATGGAACTAGATTCTTGACGGTGGCACTGGTTCCTTTGAAGTGAAGACCTTTGATCCATCGGAGAAGATTGATGGAAAATGGTTCGTTACCATCGACGATCCAACGTTCGAGGCCATGGAGAAGTGTTGGGAGCATACTGTGAATCTGTATGTTATGGGGAAATGCCCATACTATTTCCATCTCCTTGCTTGGATCTGTAGGGTTTGGAAACCTAAGGGTGGGTTTGACCTCTACTCTAAGCCCAAAAAGTTCTTCCTACTTAGGTTCAATTCGGCTTATGATAAAAATAATGTCATCAACAGTGGACCGCGATGGTTTGATAACAGGCTCGTTGTTGTCAAGGATTACAAAACGAGCGACGACCTTCACAAGGATTTCTTCAGTTCTATTCCTCTATGGATCAATATTCCTAGTATGGGCAGGAATTGGTCACCGAGGGCGGTCAGGATTGTGGCCAGCGGTGTGGACAAGCTCTTGAGAATAGACTATAAATCGATCGGCTTGTAGTCCCTCGAAGAGGCGTGGGCGCTGGTGGAGGTTGAAGCCGATGAAGCTCCTCCTGAGGAAATCTGGGTTAATATGTCACGACGTGAACCAGTTGATGTCAAGATTCACTATGAATACATACCTAAACGATGTACGGAGTGCAGGGTCTTTGGGCACGATGATAAAGATTGTCCGATCAATCCTAAGGTAGTTGACGACGCTCCAGTTCCCAAGACATCCCAGGTTTGGCAGGTCATGGGATGGAAGGGGAAAGTAGTGGTGGTGGAAGCAGCAGTTTCGGGTGACGAGGTTCATATGCACTCCGTCTCCGGTGGTGATGCTTCCTCATCGGGTGGTGGTGTAACGGGTGGTGATGTATCTACTGATCAGTGCGGCGATTCCGGGGTGACTGCTACAGGTGGGGAAGCTTTTGCTGCTGGTGACTCAAGCGGGGGCGGTGCTACATCTCCTCCATGCAGTGAAGCTGTGCCCAGGGAGGTGGTTGTCAGCACAGGTAATGGTGATGTTGCTTGTGTTGTTGGTGATTCAAGTGGGGGTGGGGTTACATCTACTCCAGGCGGTGATGTTGCGCCCAGGGCGGTGGTTGCCGGCACGGGTAATGGTGGTGTTGTTGGGGGTCGTCTGGGTGCGATGGTGTTACTGGTGATGGTGCATCTGGTGATGGTGACGGGGGTTCTTCAGGTGACAGTGCATCTGGGGATATTGCTACTGGAGATGGTGGTTCTTCTGGAGGGGCATCTAGTGACGGCCCGTCTGTTGATGGTGTTTTTGACAGGGCACATGGAGATGGTGTTAGTACCAATGCTGAGTGCATACCTAATGGAGGTGGATTGAAGACCCCATCTAAATCTCATCCATCTACATCCTCATCTGGTGTCGGTGTTGCTATCTCCTAGTCCAAAAATCCTAAGATGTCCAAGGGTGATGGGTCACGTAAGACTCGATCTACCTCCAAAGGTCTTTAATGACCTTTCTCATGACCAATGTTCATGGCTCGGGGAAGCCACATAAAAAGAAGGAAGTAAGGAGAAAAATCCTTGAAAACAAAGCTACCATGGCCATTCTTGTTGAATCTAATGTTAAGGTGCATATGATGCACACTTCTGATCGCATGTTTCCTAAAGGATGGTTATGGGTATCTAATCACTTGCATGATCCAAATGGTCGTATTTACATTGGTTGGAACCCTAGATGCTGGGACACTATAATGACTGAGATGGATGATCAACAGGTAACTATGAAATGCATTAATAAGGGTGGCCTCACTATCTATATTACGGCTATCTACGCTAGGAACCTGGTGGCTGATCGTTCTGTTCTGTGGAATTCCTTGGAGAGAATTGTTGCTTATATTGATGAAGCATGGCTCATCACCGGTGATTTTAATAATATCAGGAAGCAAGAGGAGAAGGCGGGGGTCGGGAGGTTCCCTCTACCATCCTTAGCTCGTTCAATATTGCCCTGGATAATGTTGGTCTTACTGAATTACCTATCATCGGTAAAGAGGTTTACACCTGGCATAACAAACAAGGAGTTGCTAAAAGAGTTTCTTGTAAACTCGACAGATCCTTTGTCAACGATACTTGGCTATCCAAGTTTCCTGGTTCTAAAACTAAGTTCATCACTTGCAACTATTCTGACCATTGTGCCCTAAACATCAACATGAAGCCTATTTCTTTCAAGAAGAAACCCTTTAGGTTTCTCAACTTCTGGTTGGATTGGGAAGGTTGTCGAGACATCATTAAAGAAGCTTGGGATACTTAAGTGGTTGGAAATCCTCTTTTCCAATTCTGTCATAAACTCAAACTTGTAAAGGACAAGCTGAAGACATGGTCCAAGCATTACGTTAACCTCAAGAATCTTATTGCTAGAGAAAGAATGGAGCTTGATGACATCTCAGCTGTGATTCGTAGATGCCCCCTTGACCCCGATCTCATTCATGCTGAAAAACAAATGCTTGAGAGGTTGGATGTGCTTCTAAAGGAAGAGGAGGTCTATTATTGGCAACACAGTAGGATGGAGTGGCTTTCCAATGGAGATAGAAATACTAAAGTTTATCATACCATTATTAAGCGAAGGGATGCAATTAACTCTATTACCGAGCTCTTTGATTCTCATGGTAATCTTTTACAGGATAATGATGCCATTACAGAGGCCACTGTACAGTTTTTTAAACAGCTTTACAACCAACCCCAGGTTGCATCAAGTTCTTGTATCCCTGATTGGACCCCTCTTATTTCTGGAATTGACAATGACATGCTTTGTTCTTCTCCGAGTTTGAACGAGGTCCGTGAAGCTGTTTGGAGCATTGGGCCTCACAAAAGCACGGGACCTGATGGCTTCAATGGTTATTTCTATAGGGAGAATTGGAATATAATTATTTGTGAAAATCTTCTAAAGGTCACCATATGGATTTTTGAGGGTGGTAACATGGTGCGACAAGTTAATCCTTTGTTCCTTGCTCTTATTCCCAAGAAGGATATTGTCTCGTCTCCAGCTGATTTTAGGCCTATTTCTTGCTGCTCTATGCTCTATAAAATCATTTCCAAAGTCATTTCAACGAGACTAGCCACTTTATTACCAAATATTATCTCCCCTTATCAAGGTGCTTTTGTTAAAGGCAGAAGTATTGAGAATTGCTCTCTCCTTGCGGATGAGATCACCCTTAAATTCAAATGGAAGATTAGCCCTCCTACTGCTAGCATCAAGTTGGATATCACCAAGGCCTTTGATTCGGTCCATTGGTCCTACCTTTGGGATTGTCTAGCTGGTCTTGGATTCAATGAGAATTTTTTCTCCATACTTAAACAATGTGTGGAAACTCCATCCTTTTCTCTTTTATTGAATGGCTCTTCGGTTGGATTCTTTAAAAGTTCCAATGGACTAAGGCAAGGTGATCCTTTATCACCCTTGTTATTCGTTCTGGTTATGGAAGGATTCAGTAAGTGTCTTGAGGCGGCCTATGCTAGCAAACTCATTAGAAGTTATCTGATTAACAGGACCAAAGCTCTTAGCCACCTTATTTTTGCAGATGATGTTCTTATTTTCTCTGAGGGGCGCATGCGTAGTCTTACCAATCTCAAGAAGATCCTTCATGAGTTTGGTAATATTTCTGGTATGAAATGCAATCCTAACAAAACCCACATATACCTCTCTTCTTCTTGTCGCAAAAAGGCTGCCTTGATCAATTGCATGGGTATTCAACAAGGTACTTGGCCCACTAAGTATCTTGGTTTTCCAATGGCTGGTGGAAATCTTCAGCGGCGTCACTTCCATGAGTGCTTAGATAAGTTGAGAGATATGATACAGCATTGGCTGGGCTCTAAAATCTCTATGGTTGGTCGTCTTGTTCTCATTAAGAATTATTTAATGGATCTGATTAGCTACTGGATGTGAATGGGTGAAATTCCTCCAGCTGTGTTACGAAGGATGGAGTTGATACTTTCTGATTTCTTATGGGGCAGTTCTGTGCATCCCTCTTACTGGGCACAACTAGCCTACCCTTTATTTGAAAATGGACTCGGCCTTAAATGACTTGATGAGCTTGCTGATTATCATACTTTACGTCGTACTAAGAGGTTCACCCAAGCTCAAAGCATATGGAGCTCATGGTCGTCTATTAGGTACGGTGATTCCTTGGCTACCTATACCAGGAATGGTTCTACTTGCTTTAGGTGTATGGTATCTCTTTGGCCTTCCTTATCCATGTGGGCGGATAGGGATCTTTGGGAAAATGTCAGACAAAAGCGTCCAACTGATAAGGCCTATGTTAATCTTTGGTCATCCAAGTGCTATCCTAGGTGGAGCCTCACTTGCTTCAGAGCTCTCAACAATGTACTTCCTACACTGGAAAGGATTAGCTCCTGGTCCGGCGTTCCTGTACCTTCTTGCTTATTGTGTGGTCAACACAATGATTCAGTTGTTCATTTATTCGATAGCTGCAAATTTTGGAGATATATTTGGGGTCGAGCTCAGCTTATGCTCAACATCAGGTCTTCCTACTCTCTATACGTTTGTCTAGTTGACCTTGGTAAGAGGTCTAAACAGGCCAAAACCATTGAGCTTTGGGCTATTACTGGTGTTGTCCATCTTGTTTGGGAAGAACGCAATAAACAGTTGCATAATGGTGGCGCTTCTGACTATGTAGTCATCTTCAATCATCTTGCTATTGAGATCAAGAGAATGTACTTTTCTTTTAAACTGTGCCTTAGTATTCCTCCTATGATTGCTAGGAATTGGGATCTGTTGTAACCAATCCCTAGAAGCTTGTAGTCACATGTGAGGTTGTGGCTTGTACTTTGTCCCCTGCCCGGGGGTTTTTTGGAATATACTTACCCAATTTTCCAAAAAAAACTTTGATTTGGTTCATTCTTTTTTTTATTCATAATTAAATTATATACAATCATATAATATTATTTTGATAATATTCTCAAATTAAAAATCATTTATTAATTATTTCCTCCAATGTCATTAACTATCTTCTAGCATACATGTATGGGTTAATGATATGTTACTCTGACTTGGATCTTTATTGTAGGCTTAAGTCATGATAATGAATTTCCCAAACAAGTATTTAAGGTTACCAAAGTTAATATAAATAACAACATAGAATATTACTAACATTAGTATGCCAAGAATTAAGATTATCTTAAAATTCTAGGATTACCAGCAAAGCTAGGAACGGGTTGTAACAATTCTCCCCCTCTAATAAAAATTTCATCTCAAAATTTCTAAAAGAGGAAAAGATACTTGTTAAACATCTCCGATTCTACTTTCCAAGTAACTTCTTCTATACATGATTCCTCCAAAAAACCTTTACTAGGGGTATCTCTCTCCTTTATGTTGACTCAAGGTCAATTAGGTCAATGTTGACTCACGTCTAAATGGACTAAACCTGTGTTTTGATGATGACTAACCATTCCACATATTGGTGTCTAATGTCACTACTTGAGTGATTTTAGATTAGGTATAGACACACTCCAAATGCCCTATCTTGTGCATCAAATTGGAGAAAAGACAAGTCAAAGTCATACAAGTGCACATTTTTGTAATATGATGTAAATCTATTAGAATCATGTTGTAAATCACTTGTAGTGATTGTATGACTTGTAATTAAGCATAGAAAAAATTAGGAGCACTTAGATCGAATGTTTAAGCACTCAAAAGCCATTTTCCAAAATTCATACCAGGTTGTTCATCGGTTGAGTTCTGTGAGGTGCAAACTCGACCGATCCTGATTGGATTTTGCAATTAACTTTTGATCAGTCGAGTTGTGGTTACACAGGACTCGATCGATGGAGTACCAGACCAATTCGATTTTCATTGGTTGGTCAAATTTTCCTAGGACAAACTCGACTGATGGTCTGAATATCAGCTTTGTCTTTTACTCTATCGGTCGAGTTACCCTTATAGAAACTCGACCGATTACACTGTACAGAAAAGTGCTTCTAGCCGTTGTGGAGTTGCAACAAGTGAAAATATATCTGTTGTAAGCCACAAAATGGCTAGTTTTCATTCTCAAGTGTTCCCAAAGGCTAAGAGGCATCCCCAGCTATAAATAGGACCCCTTGGGCTTCATTCCAAGGTTGAGAATTCATTGCAAAACTCTATGTGAGGTTCCTATTCTATAGCTGAGTGCTTCCTACAGCCTCCTCTTTCTCTCAGCTTAATCACTTGCTACATCCATTAGAGTGAGTAGGAAATATGTAAGAGAGCTAGTCCTACATGTATATCTTGTGAGGCTCTCACTTCCACCACCTCCCTTTCTCTCATTTCAATCATGAAGATGAAGGTTCTCTCTCTTAGCTAAGAGAGGTGAAGAAGAACAAGGGAAGGCGTCCCTTGGTGAAGATCAAGGCTGAAGACTTGGAGCAATAGTGGGTAAGCCCTTGGTGAAGGAAGAAGACTCCTTGCTCAAGTGGGTAAGTCCTTGGTGGAAGCTTCTCAAAGTGAAGGTGGAAGTCAAAGGCGAAAGATCTAAGAAGAGTGGGTAATTCCAAAAAGGCTGAAGACTTGTGCAAGAGTAGGTAAGTCCTTGGAAGAAGGCAGAAGACTCCTTGTAAAGTGGGTAAGTCCTTGGTAAGGTTGAAGACTCTTTGTATTGGATAGGTAAGTCCTTTGTTTAGTCATGTATTGTAAGTCTTATGGATAAATATAAGAATGCAATGGTTAGGAAATCCTAGAGGTTGACCTCTCTAGGTAAATGGACTGACATACTTCTAGTTTGAAGTGTGGAACCACTCTAAATAGTGTATCTACTTGTATTTGCTCAATCTCTCTCATTCTTGCTATGCATGTTTTAGTTGAACTCAAATTACCTATTTAGCAACCTTATCTTGTGATATATGTTGAAGGTCTAATGAATTTTGTTTAAGTGCATTCAGCTCTATTCACCCCCCCCCCCGTCTAGAGCATCTAATCACCCATCTAGGATCCAAAAATTGGTATCAGAGCGGGTATTCTCCAAGCATACTTCAACAAGTAGGAGAAGATGGGTGACTACCAAGGACGGAGATACTTGATCAGCCTACCAAACTTTGATGGGAGAAATTTCCTCTATTGGAAAAGAAGGATTCAATTCTACATCCAAGGATCAAGTATTGAGATGTGGCAAATGGTGAACAGCCCATACATGCTACCAAAGACAAAGATTGAAGAATGGGATGAAACTACCTTGAAGAAACCAACCTTGAATGCTAGAGCCATGCACATCCTCTATGCCTCCATGACCCCCACCGAGTTCAACCGGATTTCTTCATGTGAAACAGCCTATGAGGTATGGAGAAATCTTTGCATCACTTATGAAGAGACAGATCAAGTGAAGGAAAGCAAAGTCTACATGCTCAAAGGGCTGCTTGAGAACTTCAAGATGGGAAAGGAGGAGAGTATATCCAACATGTACTCAAGGCTCAACACCATTGTGAATGGTCTTGATGTTCTAGTCCATCCTATGTCTAGTGGAGAGATCAACTCAAAGATCCTTAGAACTCTTCCCAAGAGGTGGGAACCCAAGGTGACTTCCATTGAAGAAGCAAGGTCTCTTAAGGATATTCCTATTGAAGAGCTCATTGGAAATCTACAAGAAAATGAAGTCACACTTGACAAAAGAGAAGAAGTTGAAAGATAAGAGAAGAAAGAGCTAAAGAGAATGAAGAAGGCTGAAATGAAGGCTCAAATTGAAGCTATCATGGAACAAGTCTCTCCATCCTCCCAAGTTGAAGAAAATGCCATGTACTCCAAGGATAAATTCTACAAAGGAAAGTCCTCCTCCATCTGGTGCTTCACATGTGGTAAGAAGGGTAACTACAAGGAAGATTTCCCACAAAGCAAAAAGACCCATCTTCATAAGAAGAAGGAGAAATGGCACTCAAGCTCAAGTGGTTCCTCCAACTCGAGCTCAAGTGAAGATTCAAGTGAAGGATCAAGCTCAAGCTCTAGTGATGAATGAGAATGACATTTTGCTCTTATAGCATCAACAAGTAAGGATTCAAGTGAGGTAAATCTAAACTCCTTAGATAAATAATCTTTGATTGATATTATTCATGATACTTGTGCCTCTCTTAAGTCTTATAAAAGGAAAAAGAAAAAGCTTGCTAGAATTTTTGATAATTTGCATGTAGAAGTAAATGATCTTGAACATGCCAATTCTTGCTTGCTTGATGACAAAAATGCTTGTCTTAGCCAAGTAGACTCTCTTAAACTTGAAAATGCTAGTTTGCATGATAAGATTAGATTTTTAGAAGCTCAACCTCTTATGCCTAGTTCTAATGAAGAGCATACTTTAATTGTTGATTCTCTCATGCATGATATTGATGTTCTTAAATCTGAAAACAAGGACAAAGATTTTGTTTTGCAAGAATTAGAAACAGAAAATGCCTCCTTGCTTGCTAAAATCAATGTGCATGAATCTTGTTCTAGTTCTACTAGTAGAGAGAATGATGTTTCTGCTCTTCATATTGATAGAGATTCTCATTTAACTAAAGTTATTTGTTTAGAAAATGATCTTTTGCATGCTAGAGATAATATCAATAATTTGTCTTCTACTATTGCTTCTCTTAAGCATGATAATGACAGTTTGAGATCCTCTTTGCAAATATTCTTAGTTGGTAAAAAGAATCTTAATGACATCATACACCATACTACTAAAAAAATTGGTAGATATGGTCTAGGGTATGATAGTAGTCAAGGGAACAACAAAGATAAAGGACCTCCAATATTCCATGGAGAATCCTCTAGTTCCAAAACTATGGGTACATGCAACTATTGCAATGAAATTGGTCATTATTCTACTTGTTGCCCTTTTAGGAAAGCACCCAAGAGAAATAGGACTTGGGTTACTAAACTAACCCCTCCAGACCCAAAAATATGATTGGGGACCATTTCATCTTTCTTCTTGTAGGTACTTGCAAATGGATTGACTTGAGCTATTGAATTGAAAATTGACTTCTCAATCCACATGAAAGAAGAAAGGTGAGATGAGTACAGGGTGACAACAAGTGGAAAAAGGAATGGTAAGCACAAAGGTAATGTTTTTTCTTGCTTATAACCAATCCTAACTTGTTTTTGTCAAGTTAGTGTGCACTATACATATGGTTTTTGAGTCAAAAGTGGTATTTTGTGTTTCTCTTCACACTCTTGTTCAAAAACTATTTCTAATGCTTCTATAGTGCATTACTAACATGCTTAGACATGTTTGGATATGGTTTGTATATTTAGCATGCCTTTAAATATGTTTTTATGATATATATGTTCTTTTTGACAGTTGCTCTGTCGGTCAAGTTTGCCCTGTTTGAAACTCGACCGATAGGCACCAATGGGTGTTGCCAACAGTTGTCATCGGTCGAGTTGTCAATACACAGAACTCGACCGATAACACTGTGCACAGAATATACATTTGGCTTATTGAATGAGAATTTCCCTCTCAACTAGATTTTCTCAACCAATAGCCTTATTCTTTGGCACTCCTTTGGTACCTTTATATATGCATATTGCAATGTTCTAAATTGCCTATCTTGCTTACAACTCTATCTCTCTAATTTCTCTAAAACCTATATCTTGCAATTACTTGCTTTGAGTTGTTTTGCAGGTTTTGATGATGACCTCTTTGGATCTCTTGGTTGTGTCTTAAATTGCTTCTGTTGTGCTCTAACTTGCTACATCTATATAGGTGTATATCTTGTGTTGATACCGACTTGAGGTTCTTAGGGGTTATCATCTTATGGTAAGGATGCATATCTAGTGAGTTATATCCTTTCATGCGTCTAAAATTGCATATCTCATGGTTTGGATATATCTCTTCATGTACTCATATCTTGCTCTATCGTGTGTATCTTTTGGTATCTCTTGCTATGATCTAGATCCTAGTAGTAGTCCTAACTTGTGATAACATCTACTAGTAGTTCACATACATGTAGTTCTAACCTTGTTTATATTTGACATCTTTGCTCATCTATATGCTATGCTTGTATCTTGTCTCATACATGCTCAAGCTTGTTCCTTGAATTGCATATCTACTATCTTGAGTTTCTTGCATAACATTGTGATGCGGGGTACATAGATCTACATTATATGTAGAAATTGGAGTATTTTTTGTCTTTATGCAGACTTTGCTCTAGTTTCAGTTTTTGGTGCAAGACTAGTGTTTTTCATGCAGAAATGACCTTCTGAGCAAGGCTCATCGCTTTGCCATGAGCCCTGGTACTTTTTCGGAAAATTTTGTCATCTCGAGGGTCAAAATTGTGTTTTATTGTTTTTCTACAGCACTTTATCTTGCTTTTTGGGTTGTTCAAGTATATGTGTTAACTTGTTTTTCTTTCTATGCTTGGACAAGCCCCTATCTGTGCTCTTCTACTCTCCTTATATAACTTTGTGTTATCACATTTCTCTTTAACAAGTGATGTTTCTTATTTCTTCATAACCCCACTTTTTTAAATGACAAAGGGGGAGAAAGGTATGTCTTCTTTTAAAAGAGGAAGAAGGCACGTCTTACATGAAGAGGAGAAGTACGTCCATGTAATGGGGAGAAGGTAAATGGGAGAAGACATATATGTGTAGAACATATATGAGTAGAAGACATAGTATTCTATAAATGTTATGAAAGCTAACCATGCAGGAGAAATAGCATCAATTGAGGGGGAGTATGAGAACTCCATGCGCATCAATTGAGGGGGAGCATATGAGCTCAATCCTATTGAAACCCCTAGGTTTATCCAAAGGTGTGATTTTACTTAAAAGCTTTCAATACATTTATGGAATGGTTTGTCATCTTCAAAAAGGGGGAGAATGTTGACTCAAGGTCAATTAGGTCAATGTTGACTCACGTCTAAATTGACTAAACTCGTGTTTTGATGGTGACTAACCATTCCACATATTGGTGTCTAATGTCTCTACTTGAGTGATTTCAGAATAGGGATTGACACACTCCAAATGATGTATCTTGTGCATATCAAATTGGAGAAAAGATAAGTCAAAGTCATACAAGTGCACGTTTTTGTAATACGGTGTAAATCTATTAGAATCATGTTGTAAATCACTTGTAATGATTGTATGACTTGTAATTAAGTTTAGAAAAAATCAGGAGCACTTAGATCGAATGTTTAATCACTCAAAAGCCATTTTCCAAAATTCATATCAGGTTGTTCATCGGTCGAGTTATGTGAGGTGCAAACTCAACCGATCCTTTTTATATCTTGAAAATGACTTTTGATCGGTCGAGTTGTGGTTACACAAAACTCAACCGAGGGAGTACCATACCAATTCGATTTTCATTGGTCGTTCGAGTTTCCCCAAGACAAACTCGACTGATGGTCTGAATATCGGCTGTCTTTTACTCTATCGGTCGAGTTACCCTTATAGAAACTCGACCGATTGCACTGTACAGAAAAGTGCAGAAAAGTGCTTCTAGCCGTTGTGGAGTTGCAACAAGTGAAAATATATCTGTTACAAGCCACAAAATGGCCAGTTTTCATTCTCAAGTGTTCCCAAAGTCTAAGAGGCATCCCCATCTATAAATAGGACCCCTTGGGCTTCATTCCAAGGTTGGGCATTCATTGCAAAACTCTATGTGAGGTTCCTATTCTATAGTTGAGTGCTTCCTACAGCCTCCTCTCTCTCTCTAAGCTTAATCACTTGCTACATCTAATAGAGTGAGTAGGAAATCTGTAAGAGAGCTAGTCCTACATGTATATCTTGTGAGGCTCTCACTTCAACCACCTCCCTTTCTCTCATTTCAATCATGAATATGAAGGTTCTCTCTCTTAGCTAAGAGAGGTGAATAGGAACAAGGGAAGGTGTCCCTCGGTGAAGATCAAGGCTGAAGACTTGGAGCAAGAGTGGGTAAGCCCTTGGTGAAGGCAAAAGACTCCTTGCTCAAGTGGGTAAGTCCTTGGTGGAAGCTTCTCAAAGTGAAGGTGAAGTCAAAGGCGGAAGATCCAAGAAGAGTGGGTAATTCCTACAAGGCTGAAGACTTGTGCAAGAATAGGTAAGTCCTTGGAAGAAGGCAGAAGACTCCTTGCAAAGTGGGTAAGTCCTTGGTAAGGTTGAAGACTCTTTGTATTGGATAGGTAAGTCCTTTGTTTGGTCATGTATTGTAAGTCTTATGAATGAATATAAGAATGCAATGGTTAGGAAATCCTAGAGGTTGACCTCTCTAGGTAAGTGGACTGACATACTTCTAGTTTGAAGTGTGGAACCACTCTAAATAGCTTGTCTACTTGTGTTTGCTCAATCTCTCCCATCCTTGCTATGCATGTTTTAGTTGCACTCAAATTACCTATTTAGAAACCTTATCTTGTGATATATGTTGAAGGTCTAATGAATTTTGTTTAAGTGCATTCAGCTCTATTCACCCTCCCCTCTAGAGCATCTAATCACCCATCTAGGATCCAACAATTTGTATCAGAGCGGGTCTTCTCCAAGCATACTTCAACAAGTAGGAGAATATGGGTGACTACCAAGGAGGGAGATACTTGATCATCCTACCAATCTTTGATGGTAGCAATTTTCTCTATTGGAAAAGAAGGCTTCAATTCTACATCCAAGGACCAAGTATTGAGATGTGGCAAATGGTGAACAGCCCATACATGATACCAAAGACAAAGATTGAAGAATGGGATGAAGCTACCTTGAAGAAAGCAACCTTGAATGCTAGAGCCATGCACATCCTCTATGCCTCCATGACCCCCTCCGAGTTCAACCGGATTTCTTCATGTGAAACAGCCTATGAGGTATGGAGAAAGTTTTGCATCACTTATGAAGGGACAGATCAAGTGAAGGAAAGCAAAGTCTACATGCTCAAAGGGCTGCTTGAGAACTTCAAGATGGGAAAGGAGGAGAGTATATCCAACATGTACTCAAGGCTCAACACCATTGTGAATGGTCTTGCTATTCTAGGCCATCCTATGTCTAGTGGAGAGATCAACTCAAAGATCCTTAGAACTCTTCCCAAGAGGTGGGAACCCAAGGTGAATTCCATTGAAGAAGCAAGGTCTCTTAAGGATATTCCTATTGAAGAGCTCATTGGAAATCTACAAGCACATGAAGTCAAACTTGACAAAAGAGAAGAAGTTGAAAGACAAGAGAAGAAAGAGCTAAAGAGAATGAAGAAGGCTGAAATGAAGGCTCAAATTGAAGCTATCATGGAACAAGTCTCTCCATCCTCTCAAGTTGAAGAAAATGCCATGTACTCCAAGGATAAATTCTACAAAGGCAAGTACTCCTCCATCTAGTGCTTCACATGTGGTAAGAAGGGTCACTACAAGGAAGATTGCCCATAAGGCAAAAAGACCCATCTTCACAAGAAGAAGGAGAAATGACACTCGAGCTCAAGTGTCTCCTCCAACTCAAGCTCAAGTGAAGATTCAAGCGAAGGATCAAGCTCAAGCTCTAGTGATGAAGGAGAATGCCATTTTGCTCTTAAGCGTCAACAAGTAAGAATTCAAGTGAGGTAAATCTAAACTCCTTAGATAAAGAAACTTTCATTGATATTATTCATGATACTTGTGCCTCTATTAATTCTTATAAAAGGAAAAATAAAAAGCTTGCTAGAATTGTTGATAATTTGCATGTAGAAGTAAATGATCTTGAACATGCCAATTCTTGCTTGTTTGATGATAAAAATGCTTGTCTTAGCCAAGTAGACTCTCTTAAACTTGAAAATGCTAGTTTTCTTGATAAGATTATATTTTTAGAAGCTCAACCTCTTATGCCTAGTTCTAATGAAGAGCATACTTTAATTGTTGATTCTCTCATGCATGATTTTGAAGTTCTTAAATCTGAAAACAAGGGCAAAGATTTTGTTTTGCAAGAATTAGAAACAGAAAATGCCTCCCTCCTTGCTAAAATCAATTTGCATGAATCTTGTTCTAGTTCTACTAGTAGAGATAATGATGTTGCTTCTCTTCATATTGATAGAGATTCTCTTTGCTTAGAAAATGATCTTTTGCATGCTAGAGATAATATCAATAATTTGTCTTCTACTATTGCTTATCTTAAGCATGATAATGACAGTTTGAGATCCTCTTTGCAAAGATTCTTAGTTGGTAAAAAGAATCTTAATGACATCATACACCATACTACTAAAAAAATTGGTAGACATGGTCTAGGGTATGATAGTAGTCAAGGGAACAAAAAAGATAAAGGACCTCCAATATTCCATGGAGAATCCTATAGTTCCAAAACTATGGGCACATGCAACTATTGCAATGAAATTGGTCATTATTCTACTTGTTGTACTTTTAGGAAAGCACCCAAGAGCAATAGGACTTGGGTTGCTAAACTAACCCCTCCGGACCCAAAAATATGATTGGGGACCATTTCATCTTTCTTCTTGTAGGTACTTGCAAATGGATTGACTTGCACTATTGAATTGAAAATTGAGTTCTCAATCCACATGAAAGAAGAAAGGTGAGATGTGTAGAGGGTGACAACAAGTGGAAAAAGGAATGGTAAGCACAAAGGTAATGTGTTTTCTTACTTATAACCAATCCTAACTTGTTTTTGTCAAGTTAGTGTGCACTATACATATGATTTTTGAGTCAAAAGTGGTATTTTGTGTTTCTCTTCACACTCTTGCTCAAAAACTATTTCTAATGCTTCTATAGTGCATTACTAACATGCTTAGACATGTTTGGATATGGTTTGTATATTTAGCATGCCTTTAAATATGTTTTTATGATATATATGTGCTTTTTGACAGCTGATCTGTCGGTTGAGTTTGCCCTGTTTGAAACTCGACCGATAGGTACCAATGGGTGTTTCCAACAGATGTCATCAGTTGAGTTGTCAATACACAGAACTCGACCGATAACACTGTGCACAGAATATACATTTGGCTTATTGAATGAGAATTTCCCTCTCAACTAGATTTTCTCAACCAATAGCCTTATTCTTTGGCACTCCTTTGGTACCTTTATATATGCATATTGCCATGTTCTACATTGCCTATCTTGCTTACAACTCTATCTCTCTAATTGCTCTAAAACCTAAATCTTGCAATTACTTGCTTTGAGTTGTTTTGCAGGTTTTGATGATGACCTCTTTGGATCTCTTGGTTGTGTCTTAAATTGCTTCTGTTGTGCTCTAACTTGCTACATCTATATAGGTGTATATCTTGTGTTGATACCGACTTGAGGTTCTTAGGGGTTATCATCTTATGGTAAGGATGCATATCTAGTGAGTTATATCCTTTCATGCGTCTAAAATTGCATATCTCATTGTTTGGATATATCTCTTCATGTACTCATATCTTGCTCTATCGTGTGTATCTTTTGGTATCTCTTGCTATGATCTAGATCCTAGTAGTAGTCCTAACTTGTGATAACATCTACTAGTAGTTCACATACATGTAGTTCTAACCTTGTTTATATTTGACATCTTTGCTCATCTATATGCTATGCTTGTATCTTGTCTCATACATGCTCAAGCTTGTTCCTTGAATTGCATATCTACTATCTTGAGTTTCTTGCATAACATTGTGATGCGGGGTACATAGATCTACATTATATGTAGAAATTGGAGTATTTTTTGCCTTTATGCAGACTTTGCTCTAGTTTCAGTTTTTGGTGCAAGACTAGTGTTTTTCATGCAGAAATGACCTTCTGAGCAAGGCTCATCGCTTTGCCATGAGCCCTGGTACTTTTTGGGAAAATTTTGTCATCTCGAGGGTCAAAATTGTGTTTTATTGTTTTTCTACAGCACTTTATCTTGCTTTTTGGGTTGTTCAAGTATATGTGTTAACTTGTTTTTCTTTCTATGCTTGGACAAGCCCCTATCTGTGCTCTTCTACTCTCCTTATATAACTTTGTGTTATCACATTTCTCTTTAACAAATGATGTTTCTTATTTCTTCATAACCCCACTTTTTTAAATGACAAAGGGGGAGAAAGGTATGTCTTCTTTTAAAAGAGGAAGAAGGCATGTCTTACATGAAGAGGAGAAGTATGTCCATGTAATGGGGAGAAGGTAAATGGGAGAAGACATATATGTGTAGAACATATATGAGTAGAAGACATAGTATTCTATAAATGTTATGAAAGCTAACCATGCAGGAGAAATAGCATCAATTGAGGGGGAGTATGAGAACTCCATGCGCATCAATTGAGGGGGAGCATATGAGCTCAATCCTATTGAAACCCCTAGGTTTATCCAAAGGTGTGATTTTACTTAAAAGCTTTCAATACATTTATGGAATGGTTTGTCATCTTCAAAAAGGGGGAGAATGTTGACTCAAGGTCAATTAGGTCAATGTTGACTCACGTCTAAATTGACTAAACCCATGTTTTGATGATGACTAACCATTCCACATATTGGTGTCTAATGTCTCTACTTGAGTGATTTCAGATTAGGTATTGACACACTCCAAATGTCGTATCTTGAGAATATCAAATTGGAGAAAAGACAAGCCAAAGTCATACAAGTGCATGTCTTTGTAATATGATGTAAATCTATTAGAATCATGTTGTAAATCAGAGTAATGACTGTATGACTTGTAATTAAGTTTAGAAAAAATCAGGAGCACTTAGATCGAATGTTTAAGCACTCAAAAGCCATTTTCCAAAATTCATATCAGACTGTTCATCGGTCGATTTATGTGAGGTGCAAACTCGACCAATCCTGATTGGATCTTGAAAATGAATTTTGATCGGTCGAGTTGTGGTTACACAGAACTCGACCGATGGAGTACCAGACCAATTCGATTTTCATTGGTCGATCGAGTTTCCCCAAGACAAACTCAACTGATGGTCTGAATATCGCCTTTGTCTTTTACTCCATCGATCGAGTTACCCTTATAGAAACTCGACCGATTGCACTGTACGGAAAAGTGCAGAAAAGTGCTTCTAGCCATTGTGGAGTTGCAACAAGTGAAAATATATATGTTGCAAACCACAAAATGGCTAGTTTTCATTCTCAAGTGTTCCTAAAGGCTAAGAGGCATCCCCAGCTATAAATAAGACCCCTTGGGCTTTATTCCAAGGTTGAGAATTCATTATAAAACTCTATGTGAGGTTCCTATTCTATAGTTGATTGCTTCCTACAGCCTCCTCTCTCTCTCTAAGCTTAATCACTTGATACATCCATTAGAGTGAGTAGGAAATCTATAAGAGAGATAGTCCTACATGTATATCTTGTGAGGCTCTCACTTCTACCACCTCCCTTTCTCTCATTTCAATCATGAAGATTAAGGTTCTCTCTCTTAGCTAAGAGAGGTGAATAAGAACAAGGGAAGGCATCCCTTGGTGAAGATCAAGGCTGAATACTTGGAGCAAGAATGGGTAAGCCCTTGGTGAAGGCAGAAGACTCCTTGATCAAGTGGGTAAGTCCTTGGTGGAAGCTTCTCAAAGTGAAGGTGAAGTCAAAGGCGGAAGATCCAAGAAGAGTGGGTAATTCCTACAAGGCTGAAGACTTGTGCAAGAGCAGGTAAGTACTTGGAAGAAGGCAGAAGACTCCTTCCAAAGTGGGTAAGTCCTTGGTAAGGTTGAAGACTCTTTGTATTGGATAGGTAAGTCCTTTGTTTGGTCATGTATTGTAAGTCTAATGAATGAACATAAGAATGCAATGGTTAGGAAATCCTAGAGGTTGACCTCTCTAGGTAAGTGGACTGACATACTTCTAGTTTGAAGTGTGGAACCACTCTAAATAGCTTGTCTACTTGTGTTTGCTCAATCTCTCTCATCCTTTGCTATGCATGTTTTAGTTGCACTCAAATTACCTATTTAGCAACCTTATCTTGTGATATATCTTGAAGGTCTAATGAATTTTGTTTAAGTGCATTCAGTTCTATTCACCCCCCTCTAGAGCATCTAATCACCCATATAGGATTCAACACTTTAAGCTTTCGAATACTACGGTCTAGAATTTTATTTTTCAACATTGAGTCATTTGTTCCTCTTCAAATCGCAACTTTTAAAAGATATAAAATGTGTGAAACATAATTTCTCATCTCATCATCACATGGTACTATTCACTTGCCATTCATGAGACCACACTAGTCATCATACTATCACAAGATTTAAATCCTTTTCATAATATCAAAGGGTATCAATCCTTATCAACACAAGTGGATTACACCTCATCCAGGGCTCAATCATGCCCAAAGGTCATTAAGACCATCATACTATTCCCTACAAGATTATTGTTATCTTTCTATGTCTTATAACAAGGTTGAACGACATCACTTATATATAATACACCGTATCAACACAATATTGCATTAATTAGCTAGCATATATTCATAAACAATCATAGCAGGGTTATATTAATATTAAGAACCTTCCTTTATCACATCAACATGCAGGGAATTTAGATATGATTAACCCTCAACATATTCATAATGCACAGGTTTAGTATAAGAAAGTATCAACCATGTGGCTATGATAACCACCAATTAACATATCAAGGTTATGATCATATTAAGGAGGTTATTCCATCATTATTCCATCATATAAGAATGTTAAATACAAATATTGATCTTTAACTATTTATATTAGAGTTAGGTTCAACAAGATAAATTATATTAATGTTACTAATCAGCACTCATACCCGAACCCTAACTCACGGAATTCCCATTGGATCATGGATGCATAAGGTGAAGCATCACCATCACATTCCATACTATTCTCAAGTATGAATCCAGACATAAATCAAGGTGTAACCATCGGGTTATAGAATACTAGGGTTTCAACAACAATAAGAGAGTGCTCCATGATTGTATTAATCATTCAAGGACTATTCATACCCAATTACCATCACTTAGTTATATTAAAACTATGTATAACAAGCTATACCTCATTGGGGTTACATATCAATACAATATGCTTATCATCCCTTCTATTCATATGAGTGAATAGGTAAGACTACCTTATTTAGGGTAACCCTCCATTTGTTGCATCATCATTCAACCCATATCACCATACCACAATTGTACAATACTAAGATGGATTATGGTATGAATGACTACAACTATTAAACACCTTTAATTAACATATTGCTTGCACATATACAATTGAAATCATACATAAAACAAATTTACATTCCTTAATATACCTTCAACAAATTATACTTCTTTAAAACAAATTCACATATTGCTGAAAGCCATTTGTTTTCTTTGATTTCTCTTCTTGGGCATTATGACTTCTTCTTACTTATCCTTCTCACTCTGATCATCTAGAATAAACACTCCTAACATTGAAACATACAAGGTAAGAATAGATTATTCATCATTCTTGATATCACTACAAGAATTTGTTTAGATTACACTTTGCTCATCTTGCACTTCTCCTTTTGTTCAAATTACACCTCTTATATATCAAATTGATTTCTTACCCTTTGCTCCTAATCATTTCCGTATTATTTATCTACCTTTCATATTAGCTACCTTTAAACCCTGGATTACTATCAGTGCTAGTTTACTTCTCATAGTGCTAATCTCATGATCTTGTTTTATAGAGATGCTAGTATTCAAGGTCAAATCACTGGTGACATCCCTTGAACTGCTACAACTCTAAACATTTTAGGGTTTGGTCCTTATTAGTAGCATGATGTTATTGTGATGTGCTTTTCTCCCTTAATTTGAAATTCAAACTTTAGATCTCACAAGTTTTACTAAAGTCTTCCTTATATTATCAATTTAATTTCCTTTCTCTTACTTGGCCATTCAGATATATTACATTCTCAATTTACCCTACTAGGGTTTCATCATCATATTGTGTGTCATTATTACATTCACTAGGTGTCACTACCATGGCGGTTATGCATGATATATGATTCATTTTCTTATCACTTCATTCCCACCTTGCTCTCATTAAGGAAGATATGAAAGAGAAGATGATTCTGAGACTTCGAATTCTTATCTTCAAACATTCCCTTAATACATTTCTCGTATGTAGGTTTAGTTTGTTATCAATAAGGATACTTGACTAATTAGCACTTGCTTGAATCTCCTAACCTCTTTCTTTTATAATCTATATTAATCCATCATGTTTCAAACCCTTCCTTACTTTCCATATCCTCTTACCATATACTGCTCTTCCACCTGTCATCTTTAACTTCTAATTTTCTCTTATGATCGTGTTGCTTATTCATGTGTATGATTATGTATACCATGTAGCATATATTTCTTTTTATCCTTTCTCTTACTAGTTTCACCTCATGTTTAATACATTACATATCCTTCATTTTAAATCAAATGGCTCATGCATGAGTCAAACTTACCTTCTCTTTCAATCAAGTTTTTCCTTCCTGAATATAGTCTACCTTTGTATGACTTATTCATTTGTTAAGATACACTTTTGTTCTTCTTTTAGAAACTAGTTTGTTGTTCTATAGAGACTTGGAATCCAAAGGTAGTAAGGACGAATGTATGAACTTCATAATAAAGATATACATTCCATGCTTTCAATTATGTCATGTAACCCTCATTCCTTAATCAAGCTCATCATTTCCAACATTTCTCTTTATTTCAACTAAGTTTCTTATCCTAGTTTTACGATTTACATGTTCATCTAATTCTCTTTACTTTAACTCTTCTGAAGACTCTTCAATTCTATGTAATTATTGTACACTTAACTCTTTTCTTCTATTTTCCCTTTGCTTTGGAGTACATAAAAGCATTTTACTCGATTATATGATCCATTCCTCATGATTGATTCTTACTATTTTGTCCCTTACATACTTTTCTCATATATTTTCCACATTTCATATTTAGAGTTCATATAATACTAATCATTAAACTTAATCTAAACCTTATGTCATGTTCTTTTATTTCCAATTAAGGGTTTCTCATATGAGGCCCCAAAGTTGGATCTCAAATATCAGTTCCAACTGATTCTTAGCTACTCTAATCTTTCCCATATGTTTCAACATCTTAGTGTATGTACATTCTCACTCTTATGTGGGTCCAATTTATCTAGGGTCTACTCTTATTATATTGTTAATAGGAGTCATTAGATCCCAATAACACATCATGCCAGCTGAACCAGGCCAAACCTATAGTCCCGAAGACAAGAGCTACTCAAGATTAACCAACTCATATTAATCTCAAACATGTAAAAAGAATATCCACTTAGGGAAAATTCATTTAAGCATAACTTCTGGTCTACTAGATACAAAGAATATAAACAATAACTGAATCACTTCATGATACACAATAATATAAAAGAACCATATATATTCTACAAATTGATAATCTGAATTAATACATATAAGAGCATTTCTATTGATCTCCAATCAAAGAAGCAATATAAAAGTGAGAATTGTATCACATTATATGTTTAATATCTTACTCCTTCATTACTTTCCGGTCTCCTAACCCTAAGATTTCTAGGGTTTTCTCTAGCCCATCCTTCCTCTACATACCTGGCTAGGGCATCCAAAGAAGAATAGATAGAGTAGCTTGATACTGGTCAATCTAAGTATTCAGATACCGGGCTAGGGTATCTAAATACTCAGACCTCCCATAACTAAAGACACATCACCTACTATCTTCCACACTTATAACTCTGACTTTCTATCATAATGGTCCCTGACAACTTATCCTAATCTCTGATACCAAACTAATGTCATTCCCAAATCCCACGATTACCACTAATCATGAGATTAGGGCATAAGTTTGATGATTATACTTAATACAAAGTTCACTCCCTTAATTTATTTTTCTTCCTTTATTTCATTTCAAACTCTTTGTGTTCTCGCATCCAATCACATAAATAAACTTTACAAGAGACTTAAACTTTGATCACTCTAATATGATTTCAACATTAATGATACACATCCATACACTCATTCTATTTCTCACACTTCCATGTACATATGACATGATAATCATATGCATTCTCTCTTATTAAGGAAACAAAGATACAAAACATCATTTCCAACTCTCTCATATATATACAAGGACCTAGAGTGACAGGGACTGACTTAACTTAACTAATCTCATACTTAACTAATGTGGTAGATCTACTCTGATGCATTGACCTTCTTCAAGTCCATGTGGTTTCCCTAAAAATTGTGAGTAGAGGGGTGAGCCTACTCGCTCAGTGAATGAGTACTTCAAAGAAATAGTCTAAAGCACTGATATAATTACAGATATACTTTTTAGAAATTAATATCAATTATAATAGTAATAATATTTAAAGAGATTAATCATTCCCAATAATAAATATGGCAGGATACTCTAGATATCTATAAGAGTGAATCAATATATGAACATGCTTGATTGATCATAAAGAGGACTAATAATTCAGAAACATACAAAGAATAATTAAATAACTGCACACACTTGTTTAACCTCTCATTCATCTTATTATGCCCTGAACCCACATGAGGTGTACCACAACATGTGAAAGAATCGCAACAAGCTATGATCTCACTATACAAGGATTAGAAGCATGATCGGGTTCCTAAGCCTATCTCTTGAGTAAGACCATGTTTGCAGTAGGCCTCGGCACGTCTGCCTCTCGGTGGCTAATAGGAGCGGTCGGATATCTCAGACTCCACCTCTCAACCTGGGTACTCAGGTGGTGAGTCAAAGCCCTCAGGCTTATTGTGCATCAGTGGACCTACGGACCACTGATCACTCAACCTGTAACACGGGTACCACCAGCATCCCCAGTTGGTGTTGGGTACCACACAATTGTATGGAGTCTACCCTACTAGTCAAGACCCCCGCACCCTACGGGTGCGCTCCGACTTACCTCGATTTGGACTACCTCTAGTTGGGAAACTGTTTCCTCCTCACAGCGCAGGCCTCATCCTGTGAGGATTCTATAGTGTTTAGGGCATCTACATGTCTAATTCACTCTTTAAATTCACAATTCAATCATCACATCAACTTATCTTTGCTTAGGTTTGTAAACCGTTCATTTCATAAACCATCTGATAACATTTACCACAACTGAACTGTTATCTCAAACTAAGAAACATTGATATCACAATACTTGTTTCACTAAGCACCCTATCATTAGGGTTTTTTTTACCTCGTTCACTTATCACACAACTTGCATAAGGATTGAACACATCATACATCAAGAATAACATTGAATCAAGATGTCTAATTGCAAACCTCCAACTTTCCATTCATTTAGGGTTTCACCCTCATTACTGATATATCAAACAAACATTGATATCATCTAATGAAATCCAAGATGTTATCTGACATATATGTAATATGCATACAAATAAAATAATCATTTGTAACAAAGGAGATTCAACTAAAAGGATTATGACAATCTTTACAGGCTGCCCCCGCATCCTTTGCCCAGCCATAGCCCAGATAGCTGGTGGGTGGTAAATACAATGCTTAACAGGGGGCTTGAACCTGAGATCCCCCCGGAGGGGGACACCGTGCCTACCACTTGAGCTACGTTGCTCGGGTAAAGGAGATTCAACTAGGCAAACTTCTTTATTCAATTATACAACAATTTTAGTCATAGCCGAAAATCTTATATTTCAGTATAATCATGTAATCTCTACAATTAATTTAAGAATTCTCATTTAGATGGATTGCGATCATTTCTAATTTGTGATTTCATAATCTGAAATTCATCACAACAGAGGAATAATCCATATCATATCATCTTGTAAAAGCTAGATCAAAAAGGCAACTTAGGGTTTGTACTCACATACTAAAGAATTAAATATTATTGATAATTTAACTCATTTTTGTGCAATCTACTGTTTAAAGGAAGTACCCACTCACCTTAAGGTGTGAAAACACCTTAAAAATGCAGCTCATCTCTAAAAATCTTGAATCCATGTCAAGATCCTAGTAAAATTTGCAATTTCTTCTTCCTTTCAACCATAAATGAGGTCTGTTGTAGGTAGAAGATGAGGATCGGAGGTTAACCCAAACCTCAAATTCATTGGACCAGGGATTCTGAGCAAGGGGAAATGAGGAGGAAGAATCGACGGCTAAAACTACTTACCAAGTTGAATCTATAGCAATCCTTTTGGATTTCCACCGTTCCTCACATTATTTCCCAAAAATCACCCCATAAATCACCTTCCAGATCACCCTCTCATTGATAAAGATGTCTGGAATGATAGAGGATTGAATCTCAATTCCAACACACTTTGTAGCATTGAAAATGGATAAGTATAGCTCGACATAAAATCATTTTACGATGTGCTATCTTGGGCGGCAGCAGTTGTGGTCACGGTGTTGACGCAGCGTCATGGGTCGTGTTGTATACCACGGTCGCGGTGTTGACGCAGCGTCAGTCATGGTGTCGACGTAAAATCGTGGGTCGCGGTGTAGACCGTTGTTCGCAGTGTCAATGCAGCGTCAGTTGCGGCGTAGACACGGTCGTGGTGTTGACACAGCATCAGTCGCGGTGTCGACGTAGAATCACAGGTCGTGGTGTAGACTGTGGTTCATGGTGTCGACGCAGTGTCGGTCGCGGTGCTTTGTACATGTTTACTAAAAAGGGCATAACTCTCTCATTGTAACTCTGATTTAGTTCATTCTTTTTTTTGGATTTATAATTAAATTCTCTATGATCCTACAATATTATTTTGATAATATTATCAAATGAAAAATCATTTATTATTTTTTTGCTCCAATGTCATTAACTCTCTTCTAGCATACATGTATGGGTTAATGATATGTTACTCCAACTCGGATTTTTATAGTAGGCTTAAGTCATGATTATGAATTAACCAAACAAGTATTTAAGGTTACCAAAATTAATATAAAGCACAACATAGAATATTACTAACAAAAGTATGCCAAGCATTCAGATTATCTTAAAATTCTAAGATTACCAACAAAGCTAGGAATGGGTTGTAACAATTTAGGAGTCTCAGGGTGTGTGATTGTGAACATATTTTTATTTAAGCCTATCACTATACCTCCTTTGAAGCCTACATGTGAGATTATATATATATATATATTTAATTATTTATATATATGTATATAGGTATATAAATATGTATATATATGTATATATATAACCCTGTCATTTTTAAGGAAAAAGGAGTAAGTGATGTTTTAGTTTCTTGAATCCTAACAATGTTAATTTTGTTTTTATAATTGTTTTCTGATATGTTTCCTCCTATTCGATCTTTCGATGCACTACAGACGTTCCAGGATAAGATTTTCATTTGTGTGGGTGTGTTCAAAGTTGTTGATTTTAGAATCTAATGATCAATTGATATGAAGGTTTTCTAAAGTAGTGTAGGTTGTATGGACTGTCTATGATTTCTCCAGTGCATGAATTTCTTTATATCATCTAAAGTGTTATGAGCTACTATCTCATTATCAAATGTAATGCCTAACTTTTTAGAAAAACTTTTGAAGGATTATATGTCTGGCCAAGAAGCAATATCTTCTATATTATCAATATGGTTTTCACATTTTGATGTAGTAGTTGATTCAAATAATGACTTTAAAGTATTATGTAAAGTGTTGTTTTGTCTACCAGAGGGTGTACCTTGTTCTTCAGTGGAAAATTAGTTCTTCTTGGTTAAGGCCTCTTGTGTTGTTAAAAGAGAGTTGATGGCTAAGATTGTGACATGCACCATCCCCTTTCTCTTCTTCTTTGGACTCTGTGAGGATCGAATTTCTCCAATGATAGTAGTTTTTCAATTTCTAAATAGTATTAGAATCAATGTTGGTAGTTTTTCTATGTTGTTGCTGTGAAATGGGAAGGGTTTGAAAGTGTCAAGGAAAGCATGGTTGTTGTTGTCTACAAAAGGTGAGGATGTTTTGGGTTGTTTGTTTTGGGTATTTTGGTTAGTGTCTGATTGTGAAAGGTTTTTAGAGTTTTTCCTCTCCCAGACCATGTTCCTCTCATTCGACTTTTGTGTAACAGCAAAGCTTTTTTTGGAATTACTTAGGAAGAACCATGATGGGGATGATTGTCAATGTTAGTGAATGTGGTGGAAACCATTGTGGGGTTCTCCGTAGTGAGTTTGATTTTGTAGATCTTTTCTCCAAGCCTAATTTTGATAGAAGCAGGTAAGGTGATGGATTGTTTGATGGAGAAGATGCAGAATGCATTGATGTATTGAGTAGGATGGAGAGTGTCATGGTTGATAAATTGGATTGTGGCTCTAATGGAATGTGTTATAGCTCTGAAAACCTCCACTTCCCATAGATAAGGTGGAAAATCGGAAATGGAAACCCATCCAGATCCACTAGATCCAGTGAGGGATGGTCCTTGTTTAGGGTTCCACTTGGTAATATTAGCTTACACGAAGCTAGTATGACAAGGGATGGTCATGACTTGCCTGAATAGATGGTCAAGTTTCGTTCCTTCTCGTATAGAGTAGAGAAGTTGTGATGGTGAAAGGATCATAGGTTTAAGGACAGTGTGTCTAGGGAGGAGGAGAGATATCGGTTGAGTAACATCAAGGATATTTATAGTGTTATTCTAAATTTTGTTGATGATGTCAACTAGAATGCTACGGTCAGTGAATACTTTTAGGAGTTGCATGGAATTTGTAGGTAGGCCAATGGGGAATTCTTGTTCGAGATGAATAGCAGGATCCATAGAGAAGGGTGATTTGTTGTTGGGAGTGTTGGTGTGTGTGGTTTGATGTGAAGTTGTGGCAAGTGTGAATGCGGGATAAATAGATGATGAAATGTGATGTTTAGGAAGGTCTGAGTTCAGCTGATACAAGGATTCATGTGTGGGAGGAGGAGATGATATGTCTTGTTTGGGGATGTAGAGATAGGAGAACAGGTTAGGATCGACATTTGAGAGTTTATTAGGTTTTAGATGCTTATCAGATTTGAAAATACCAGTAGAGAGATGAGATCTATAGGTACTCACATGTTTTGCATGTAAAAGGTATTTTTTCGTGTAAAGAGGCATGTGGAATTCTTGGGAAGGACATATATTTTGAGGGAATCTATAGGAAAGGTGTCTGAATTGGTTGAAGATGAAGCAGTGAGGGGGTTATTTGCATTGGGACTTAGAATGTCCTCTACAATTGCATCTAATGCAATGCAGTGCCTAAAAATGTGGTTTTCTTTTGTAGATGATGAGGGTCCATGTAGTGGGATTTTGATCCTTTTCAATTGATGTTAAAGAAAGATACGTAGCTGAGACCTTATGAAGTGGAGGAAAGTTTATAATGTAGCCTATAGATGTGTCTAGATTGTGTATAAGATGATATTGAGAAGTTTTGGCTCTAGCACCCTGGTGTGATGGTATCAAAAAAGGAGTTTTTGAGTCTGTATGAACATACCTTCCTGCTATAGAGTTGTATCATAGCTCCGTTGTAGCAGTATCCTCCTCTTTTGTAGATGATAGTGATGTTGGTGTTGAGGAGATCTCTATCGAATTTTCTCTCATGCCTTGTTTTGGTTGATGTTTCTCTGGGATGAAGAGTTGGTCTGTAGAGTCTGTATCCATGGAATCTGAGTTTCCAAGCATCTTGAATAGTGATTTGACATCTGCCTGAGTTTCCTTGTATAAATTAGTAATCCATGCCATCAGGGTTCGATCAGCTATGGGACTTAGGAAGACCATCCATGCACTTTTGAGTTTGAGTGTTGTGATCATCTCCACCCACCCTTCTACAATGTGTATGTTGGATTTGTTGTCATAGTTGATGATGATCCTAAACTCCATATTCCCCATCTTCACCTTGTTTTTTCCTAGAGGTAAGTCGAACTGGTGGTACTTCTTTACTCTAGGAAGTTAAATTGTGATGAGGTTGTCCGCTTCGTAGTTCAAAAAGGGGAATTTGGTGGTCATGTTTAGGTTTTTGGAAATTGGGCTGGTGTATTTATGTTGATGTTTATTGCAAGTGGCGATCTTGTTCTTACAGGCCCCGTCAGATGTGCAAGGGAGTGTTAACTTTGGGTGATGACCTTTTTCTCAAGGTCACATTGATATGACCTCCTGTTCTCATGGTGGGCGATAGTATGCCAGCAAGGGGGGATTTGTGGATGTGGATGTGGCACTGCCCAGATGTTAATATCTTGTAACCAGTAGGTGGTTATAGGGTGAGCCCATAGTAAATGTTGGGTTGTGTATTTTCTCATGCAGATAGTGAATGCAGGTGTGTAGTGGTAGATGTTGTTGTTGTATCCAGGGATAGGAATGACGTTGTTGTTGTTGTTGGAAGAGATGTTATGGTGGTTCATGTGCTAAGGTTGGAGGGATGATGCAGTACAGCGAGAAGAGGTGTGTTCTCTGATGTAGTTGGAAATGAAAAGTGTAGCTAGGGTTCGCCGATGATGTTGCATAATAGAGGTGGTGTTAGAGAGAAGTTGGAGCTTTCTCTCACTAAGATCCACCTTGCTCATTCATATGTAGTGGGTACTTTCTCTAAATAGTATATTGCACGAAATTGAATGTATGCAGTTACAAACCCTAAATCCATCTATTAGTTTAAGCTAATGAAAGATGATCTAGAAATTAAAAAATTTCCTATTGGGATGAATTTCAGATGATAAATCAATACAAATCATCTGAACTAAAATTCTTAAAGTTATTGTAGAAGTTATAAGAATATACCAAAATCTAGGGTTTTTAGTTATGTCTAAAATTAATGTCTAGTTGAATAAAGAACTTTGCCTACTTGAAAATCCTTCTTTATGAATGATTCTTTCATCTAAATTCTTACTACATATATGTCAAATTCTATCTTGGATTTCATGTGGTGTATTAGTGTTTTCTTGATATCTAAGTAAAGAGGGTAGAACCCTAAATGAATGGAAAGTTAGAAGTTTATGAATAGACCTCATGAAATTCAACTGAGGTGATTCTTTTATCTTTGTATATTCATTTATTCAAGGTTACTCTTAATACATGATATTTCAGTGCATGGTGTGGAAACCCTAGTTTGGTTCATACCATGGTTTCATATATATGTTAGTTGTATGTGACTTGTCAAAAGTAGTCTTTTATCAATGATAGATTATGATGCATAAAGTCATTATGTGAGTTGTGTGATATGTCAATGAGGTGATTGAAACCCTAAGAATAGGGTACTCGGTGAATCAAGTGTTTTCAATTTAGTATTCTTTAATATGATAAGTAATATTGTGCAGTTGCTCAGTTTATGGTATAAATTGTTGATAGATTATGAAAATGACTTTTTATAAGGTTAAATTACATAACATTTATTTGTTGATTGAACTATGAATTAAACAGTGAATTAGACATTTAGATGCCCTGAACACTGTACAATCCTCACAGGAGGCCTACTCTATGAGGAAGAAATGTGCTTCCTGACTATAGGTCTCACGTAGGGTGAGGTAAGCCATAGCACACCAATGGGTTGAGGGGGTCTAGGCCAGTGAGGGTGGACTCCTAAAATAATTAGTATCCAACACCAACCAAGAATGTTGATGATACCTGAGTTATGAGTTGTGGAGATTAGTGGACATCTTCGGTAGGTCCACTGGTGCACAATAAGCCTAAGGGCTTTTGTTACAACCTCAATTTTGCATATGTTTTCATAATTGAATTGTAAAGATTTTTGTGAATATGGACTTAATTGAAAAGGTTGTATGCTTTGCTTCAAAAGATGGATTTCTTTGCAAATCTCACTTTTGATAGGAATTTCATAATTTCTATTATTAGATTCATCCAATAATGGATATAAAAGAGAAGAAAAGAAGAAAAGTCCAAATAAAAGGAAAAAATACAAGATAATGGATATTAAGAAAAGTAATTATGAGAAATACATAGAAATCTCTAGAAAGTGGAATTAATGGCCGCAATTAAGTAAATTTCGTTTCTATGTGATTTCTAATAAAAGAAATATGAAAAGAGGAAAAAGGAGATGAAAGATAATGAGAAATCCTTGAAAAGAAATCTTTTGATAAAGAAATAAGTAAGATAATGGAGAAAAGAAAGATGTAGAAACATCTAGATAGAAGGCAGAGGAATATCCTCTAAAGGTGGATTTCATTCCTTTTGGGTTCCTTGGGTTCCAAGGAGTCCAAATTGCAAAGATAATGCAACAAGAAAGAGAAAGGATTAATTAAATATTGCTTTATTTAGAAGAAATGTGAGATAATGATAATATTATAGGAAATATGTGGAAATATGGATAATGAATCCATCTTGGATGAGATTTCGTGTCCACATAGTTTCTAATGGAAAAAGGAATCAAAATCAGAGAAAATAAAAGATTAAGAGAGAGAAAATATGCATAAAATATGCATCATTAAGAGATAACATGCATATAAAGAAAAGTATCTCATACTTTCGATTTTGAATCCCAAATTTGGTACACACATGGAATAAGTCGTTATGGACTTTCCCTTAAAATTTGGGATCAATTTGATACACGGTTTAAGAGATATGGTTTTTGGAATATTTCCTAATGTAAAGAGGTTTGGTTTAAATGTCACGATTAATTGAGAATTTTTCTGGATTTATTTGAGCGTGCACGACATGAGGACCATTGGATCTAAGATCCAACGGTGGTTGTACCTTCATTTATTACAGTGGAACAAGGAAAGGAGGAATAGGGGGAATGAGTTTTAGGATCGATTTTCTTGTTGTTTGATGTGTGAGCATCTATGGGAACTCTCCCATTGTGTTTAGAACTCCTCTCCGAGCTAATAGATCCAAAATTTAGGCGGTTTTGAAGCATGAATATGTGTTTCCCCAATCCACTGGGGAGGTCCACGATGAGCCGGTTACCAGGCTATAAAAGGGGGACATAATACCCTATTTCAAGGGCACGAAGTCGATATTGAGGTGCCATAGGGCCCTTGGTAGTTTTCCCTAGCGCCAGATCGTTGAATAAAACAAAGATGGCGGGAGTTGTTCCTTCTCCCCTACCAACAATGGTGGCTCCATGGTTGTCCCTGATCCACACCATTGGATAGAGGATGAAGGCCACTAGTGAGTCCGCTCGGGCCTGGCGACGGTGATGGAATCTTCGCCTTAGCCTTCGGCGCTCTAGAGCCCAAGGTCAACTATCGAGTTGACATGTTCCAGAACCCGACTCGTGAGTGGGAGCCGAGCGTAGGGAGGAAGACGATCAGGCTAAAAGACAATTTTGTCCAATTCACGTGGGGCCAGAAGTTGGGGATCTTAATGGTAAAAAGGTAATTTGGTTCTCTTTTTTTTAGCCGGCCCTCCGATAAACGAGTATATGCTATAAGCTGACGTGTCAAGCTATGATTGGTCGGTATATTTTTATCTTGCAAAAACTGTAGAATCTGGTAGGAAGCTCTGATGAGAACAGTTTATACATGAAAGTTTCTTAGAAAAATATGAGGAACACACTAAAATTGGTTTGAGAACCTTATTTCGTACCTATTTGCAAGAGTATGCTAAGTTAATGAAAAGTTCTTTGAAATTATGTTAGAAACCCTAATTAAAATTAATGGTTAAGTTCATGATGCTTAATTGGTGAAATTAAGTAATAGTAACATGTTGAAACGTTAATGATGAACTTGAACCTGATCTAGATGAATTATTGCATGGTTTAGGGTTTTACACCAATTATGAATGATAAAGCATTTAGAAACTTTAATTTAGGGTCAAAGAGGAAAAGATCATATTTAATTCAAAATATGTTAAAATATGTTGTTAAAAGGTAACATTAATACCTTTCATGAGGAATAGATGAGATAATTAGGGTTTGTGAGTAATTTTATATTATCAGGGTTTAAGAAAGTAAAAATGAAGTGAAACCCTAAAAGTGGACTAGAAACCCTAGGAACTGAGCTAGGTTTAATAGACCTTGATGGCCTGATCAATGATAGGAAAATTGAATGTATATTTTAGTATCATCTTGTGTGCTTGCTTGTTTACTATATTTCTTGCTTAGTTGGATTATTTCTGCACTCAAGTCAGCTTGATAGGTATGTGGTTAATTATGGTTAATCGCATTAGTTTCTCAAAGATTTTTCAGATAATTCATCACATTGAATGCAACCTATCAGTTTGGATGTTCATACTTGCAAATCATAAAGTCACTATGATTATCACAATAATAATATAAGTGTGTATTCTCGCACCTACATGCCACCCTGATGGATGATGCCAAAAGGTCAAGCCCAGGAGGGAAGACCCATGGGCACCATGAGTGGTGACCCCAGACACCAAGCTCGGGATTGAGAAGGTGGTCTTTATAGAATGACTAATATGCACTATGAGAGGTGACCCCAGGCACCAAGCTCAAGATTGAGAAGGTGGTCTTTAGTCATTGGCAAAAGAGAACTCCTAAGGTGGGTATGCCAGGGTTAGGGAAAAAGTGGTGGAGAATGTCACACTGAAAGTGTAATTTGGCTTGTTAATTAACTTGATTGTGATATTTAGATTGTTAGCCATATCTGCAAAATTTTAGTTGTCCCCACATATCGGCATATTCCTATATGCTGACCGAAGTTTTGTTTGTCGGCGTTTTAGGTACAACTCTAAAAAGAACAAAAAGTAAAGTGACACATTGTGAAGATAAGAAATAAAGAGCAAGGAGGATTATATAGAATAGATTCAAGCGGTGGATAGAATTAGATTTCCTAAGTTTTTAAAAGGTATGCAAAGTTTTATTTTATACCAGATTTCCATTTAGTTGGTAGAATTTCATAATTATTACTGATTATTTGTCGAACCTTTGATCCTGTTAATTGGGATAACGACTCTGACCTTCGGGTCTCCCTTAATTGGGGGTTACCGGGAGGCGGGGTCATTACATTTGGTATCAGAGCACTAGTTCCTCATTTAATCTTTAGTAATTATTAAATTTTACAAACTCTATAGAACCCAAGGGAGTTATTAGAGGATTTTCCGAAAGATAAAGGTGTCTAGAAAAGGATCACGTCTGGGGGCTGGCAATACTTTCCTCCACACCGCTAGTCGGAATACGAGGACTCCCAGATCTATGTGACTATTTGGCCAATGTCTTAGGATCTAACTCGAAATAAGATACCTTTAGGACTCTATCATCTATTTTCATCCCTTCTCAACCCTAATTCTGTTAGGATTATAAGGTTTAGGGTTTTCTCTCTCTTCCTCACCCTCTTGAGGATAGGGTATGCATGATAAGGTTAAGGAATCCTCCACTAAAATTAATAAAAAGTATGTAAATAAGATGTCATGGACATAAGCTTAATAGTTTAAAGTGTAAACTAAAGAATAGTTGCATGCTTAGGTCGTATGACATGTGTTGTCATGAGAGACTTGAGGTTAGACCCTCTAGTCATGAGGAGAGATAGAGAGTTGGTTTTGGGAGGCAGAGATCTCCATTAAAGGTAGAGACCTAGTACATCCTCTAAGGATGATGCTAACCCTAACCCTAAATGGTGGTTAGAGAGGGATGACACGATGAGTTAGATGTCATGGTAGACCTTGTGTGTGGGTGGACATGCTTTTAGTTTGGATACCCATGATGATATGAGCCATGTGAGGTTGGTTGACCTAGTACTTTTGGCGACCCAACCCTGAGAAGGGTCGTGCATGTTAGGGTGAAGGATATCTCCTTCATTGATGAGGTTAGTGATGACCATATAGAAACCCTATGAGCTTATATAAGCATGGAAAAGTTTCACCCAAAGTACGTCAGTAGGGCTGACAGTAGGCTAAAACCCTGGCCAGGAGAGTATGTTGGATAGCTTATGAGATAAGCATGGAGAGTTCTGGATAATCTGGAGCAAACATAGGTTTCTCTCATGTAGGTGTACGCTTGTGAGCTTGATCCACCTTAGAGAGAGGATGTCTAGTAGTAAGGTTGTTGTAGGGTTAAGCTCCAGAGTGAGGGAGTAGGACCTAGGCAAGAAGGTTGGAAGTTTAGACTCTGGGTTAGGAGAAACCTTGAGAATTTGAGGATGATGCGACCTAAGAGGATGGTTGTGGTTGTCTCATGCATGATCCCTAGAGGTTGATGGTATCTTGGTTGCCTTTAGAGGAACCAAACCCTAGAGAGAGGATGAGACTGTTGGTACCTATGTGCCTATGGTATAGGTGTTTACCTTCTAGGGTTAGGAAGAAGAGTTCCTTAGACCCTGAAAAGGTTTAGTAACAAGTTGTGAGGCCTTATACTTAGTTGGTTGTCCTTGGGGATGACTCCACTCTGAGGTGTTATTCAAGTGGAATGATAATGGGAATTGCATGTCGTACCTTGTACATGCTTGGTACATGGTTACAGGGTTGAGCATGTAGTTGGACATCAGAAAGGTGAACCTAGGGTTCCGAGACCTAAGAGGGGAAGTAGTAGTGTTGGTGTATCTGATGCTCATGACGAGATTTGAGTTTCCATAGATTTGAGCATGGCACCCCTCATGTTTGGAGGAAAAAGGAAACCCCTTACGTCTAAGGTATGTTTGATGAACCCCTCACAGCTAAGTTGGTGACATGGGAAGGTATGATCTTGATCCAATGTTGAGGAATGAGAACAAATATGACCTAGAATGGTTTAGTAGGGGGTCTTCTTGTGCCTTAGTAGCATGCTAGGGTTAAGCATGCTCAGGTGGATGTAAACCCTAGACATAGGGATGCTTGTGACCTTTGTTTCTATTAAGAGATAGTTTCCTCCCATCCTGGGAGAGGGACCCTTTTGTCAGGTGTATACCAGATTTGTTGGTTTTGAGGTAACCTGAAGAGGTCTCATAGGAACTTGAGAAGCTAAGTGAAAAGTACATAGAATGAGAATGAACTTGTAGACCCATAGATAACCATCTCTAAGTGCATGTGGATGTGTTACCATGGAGGTAAGCAGTATGGGGCCTGACCAAGGTAGGCAGGTTGCCATGACCCCTATGAAAGGTGAAAGTCAGCCCAGGAATGTAGAGAGAGATGATGAAGGCTTGGGTAAGGTTCTAAGTTGGACATGTACTATGTTAAAATCCTAAGTCTATCCTAGGGTCAGGTAGGGATAAGACCGATGGAAGTAAGAGTTTCCTTATTCCCTAGTACACATGACCATAGGGTCGGGAGTTAACAGCTATCATTGTATGAGGGCCATGGGTTAGGAGATTGATCACCTTCATGAACTCATGGGACCCAAAGGGCAGATGAAGAGGGCACTCTCCGATGCATAAGGGAAGAGGGATGACCCTAAAAGTGTCAGCACCCTACAGACCTAGAGGATATGACCAAGGATGGTGTGTGGACCCAAGTGGGTTCAAGACCAGTTTTTCATGGAAGTAACCTGGATATTGAGATGTTCATGATGTAGATGCATATGAGGCACGTTTCAGTTTAGATTTGTAGGTGTACTGGAAATGTGGGATGTACCATCTCTACTCTTAGAATGGGAAGAACTTTATATTTAGACTGTAGCCAAATGCTTATTTCCTCTTGTTATGGGAGTGAGAGATAAAACAGTATGCATGTCATACACCAAGGATAAAGATAATGTGAGTGGAAACGTTGCTATGATGCATGAGGATGGAGATAATAACATACCCTTGTGGAGTGTAAGATGTGTGGATGTTGTACAAACACTAAGAGAATTAAGGTAGTCATCTTATGAGGATGTTTTTATCATGAGCTATGTGGAATTTGCGAGCTATATAAGGTTGAGTTTGAAAACTAATAGGATGAGCTCTGAGTTCCCTTGATGAAGGTAGACTTAGAGTCTGAGATGAGGTAATAAGTGGAATACAGGGAGGTGTATGTCTTCACTGTTACCTTACACATAAGGATCTGAGGTGGTGATGGATGCTCTGGTTGAGATGCAACTGCCTAGTTTAGCTATAGGCTAGAAGAGGTTGTTAGGTTAGCCCTTAGTTTGAAAAAGGGGATATGTTTGGCTAACACTAATATGTAAACGAGATCTGTTGATCAAGTTAGTGGTTGTTTGGTTAACCAGTCTAGGATTTGATGCGATAAAAGGATGGTTGTGGAACCTCAGATGCACTTCTATGGAAAAGAAGGTGATGAAACCCGACAAGAGTGGATTAGGGTTTCTGAGGAATCAATCTTGAGGAATCATGACATACAGAAGATCATGATTTTAAGATCATCATACACCATGGTACTACTAAGATAGTAAGTGACAGTAGTACTTTGGATGCTTAAGATGAAGTTCCATGTGGCTTGTCGCCATGCATGCCAGGAGGTGAAGGACGAACACAAGTAACCTAGTGAGTTGATATAGAGGCTAAAGAGTCCCCGAGAGGGAATGGGAGTTTGTCACTATGGATGTTGTGGTAAGTCTCCCATGAACCAAGGAAGGTCAAGATGCAATATGGGTTATGGCAGATTGCCTTACTTAGATGACATAATCTAAGAGAAAGAGGGAGTATTTTCAAGAGACAGATTAGGTTGAACTACAAGTAAGAGAGATGGTTCAACTACACCAGGATGCAAGTTCAAAAGTTCTTGAATATGACCTAAAGATTCACTTCTATAAGGTGGGAGTAGAAGAACTCGATGTGAGTACAGCTTATCACCCCTAATTAATGGTTAGTATGATCCAGACAAGAAGGTATGATGAGAGCATGTGTGCTCATTCAGGGTGATACATGGGGGGGGCAGTTCTTGCCCTATGAGAGATGTGATGATAATTACCATAGCCAATATCGGGATGTAAAGAAGCTTTGTATGGGAGGTTTTGTCGATCATCACTTCATTAAGATAATGTTGGTGAAGGGACCTCACGAAGGTCAGAAAAGGACCACACTGTGTGCAGATGAAATCTCTTTGATCATGTGATGGCTGAGGAAGCCCAGGGGTGACATGAGTCGTGAGCTGATGTAAAGCAGACTGACATGCAGTTCATTGTGGGAGAATATGTGATATGAAAATCCAACCCCTCTAACCTATAGCTGAGAAAGCCGAGTCCCCGATATATGGGTCCTTTTGAGATGGATTGGTGGAGATGGTTATGTTCAATCTTACCCCTCAGGATAAAGTGATGTGTTCTACGAGTCCGATCTAGAGCACTATGTGAGGTGCCCAAGCCATGTGCTGAGCCATGAACCCAGTTAGCTTTGAGAAAAGCTTAAATGTCCTGAGTCACCTATGAGGGTACAAGGTACCAAGGTGAGAAAGAACTCAGATGCAAGAATATGAGATGATGAAGGTTCTTGAGAGGCACCATGGAGAGGGTAAAACCACATGGGAGCCATGATGGACATGAGGAAGTCTTATCATGTTTGTTTGTATGATTGAGGGAATTGTGAGGGCAAAATTCCTATAAGAAGGGAAGGATGTTACAACCTCAAATTTGTATATGTTTTTGTAATTGAATTGTAAATATTTTTGTAAATATGGACTTAATTGAAAAGGTTGTATGCTTTGCTTCAAAAGATGGATTTCTTTTCAAATATCCCTTTTGATAGGGATTTCGTGATTTCTATTATTAGATTCATCCAATAATGGATATAAAAGAGAAGAAAAGAAGAAAAGTCCAAATAAAAGGAAAAAATACAAGATAATGGATATTAAGAAAAGTAATTATGAGAAATACATAGAAATCTCTAGAAAGTGGAATTAATGGCCACAATTAAGTAAATTTCGTTTCTATGTGATTTCTAATAAAATAAATATGAAAAGAGGAAAAAGGAGATGAAAGATAATGAGAAATCCTTGAAAATAAATCTTTTGATAAATAAATAAGTAAGATAATGGAGAAAAGAAAGATGTAGAAACCTCTAGAAGGCAGAGGAGTATCCTCCAAAGGTGGATTTTGTGCCTTTTGGTTTCCTTGGGTTCCAAGGAGTCCAAATTGCAAAGATAATGCAACAAGAAAGAGAAAGGATTAATTAAATATTGCTTTATTTAGAAGAAATGTGAGATAATGATAATATTATAGGAAATATGTGGAAATATGGATAATGAATCCATCTTAGATGAGATTTCGTGTCGATATAGTTTCTAATGGAAAAAGGAATCAAAATCAGAGAAAATAAAAGATTAAGAGAGAGAAAATATGCATAAAATATGCCTCATTAAGAGATAACTTGCATATAAATAAAGGTATCCCATACTTTCGATTTTGAGTCCCAAATTTGGTACACACATGGATTAAGTCGTTATGGACTTTCCCTTAAAATTTGGGATCAATTGGATACACGGTTTAAGAGATATGATTTTTGGAATATTTCCTAATGTAAAGAGGTTTGGTTCAAATGTCACGATTAATTGAGAATTTTTCTGGATTTATTTGAGCGTGCGCGGCATGAGGGCCTTTGGATCTAAGATCCAACGGTAGATGTACCTTCATTCATTATAGTAGAACAAGGAAAGGAGGAACAAGGGGGACGATTTTTAGGATCATGTGACGTCCCCGGATTTTTGATTTCTCCAAACCCTATTGGGAATGAGAGGTCAGAATCCGAAAACATCATCCAATCATATCAGAAAGTGATGCGGAAGCATAATACGCATATATGAACATACAACCATAACATTCTCAACATTCAACATGTAAATTTATACAACATGAATTTATTACACAATGGTTTACAATTACATATTAAATGAAAGTTTCTACAATCTAAGAACATGTATGCTAAACTAGGATCTACACAATAGGTACAACTTGGACAACTTCTCACTTCCCGTCTTTTATCCCAAGCTAGCTCTGAACCTAAAACATACGTGAAACAATGAATCAACACACAAGGTGTTGTGCACGTGGGTAGAAAGATACATACTAATATGCTTGCATAATTGAAATAATCTTGAGAAAGAAAGAGTAAAAGAAAACATTATTTAAAGCGATAATCAGGTAAACACATTTTTAGATGCCTTTTGATGCATTTGTACTACTAAGTGGTGTCACACTTCATTTTTTCCCGCCCCTTGGGCTATGGGGACCGAGTGTCGACCTTATATTCAGAGGGGAGAGAGAGAGATGTCGCACTTCATTTTTCCCCGCCCCTTGGGCTATGGGGACCGAGTGCTGACCTTATATTTAGAGGAAGAGAGAGAGAGAGCATATATCCACTCAATAGCTACAAACCATCTATATTCTTTTATGTTGTGTAATATTTTTGCAGAGCATATACTACTTATTCACATCCAAGAATTTATATGCAAACACAAGCATCCAAAGTACATCATATCATTATGCATTCATGAAAACTAGTCTTATACTTAATAAATCCCACGTACCTAAGTTCAGAGATTCCTATTTACATTCTGGATCATCTACATATCTGGTCATCACCTGAGTAAGACAAGATCATATACTATCATCAGGTTCTCAACAACATTAACCCTATTTATATCCATTTTAGGGTTTGCCTATCTCATTATGATATCCTCATGATTACTTTTATTCTTGCCTTATATTTATCTTACTGATGTCATGTTCTAGATTATGGTTCATTATCTGAACATTAGGTTCCATACCCTTTTGTGCACATATTAACCCTAGTTTATATACATTATTCAATTTAGGGTTACAACCCATGTATTAAGGGCCATCTTCATATAACATGAATTCTATGCATATAACTGATCTCATATTTATATATTATATTCCAGTTACAGATATGAGGGTTTTCTGTAAATCTCATCATTTATTGAGCATGTATGCATTAACTGTATTTTATTAGGGTTATTAGCCTTAATTAGACATATTAAGAAAATTATATAATTTCGTGCATCAACATGATCATCACTGACATCAGGTGCACTATAAGCATTATTATAGACTTATTGGCATTTTCCCATAATTTTAGAATATCATTTGACATGTATTATCCATCAATTAAGCATTTCACTATTAATAAGATATCACTAATATTTAAGCTTCAAAAGCAGGATATTATGCATCCACTTTGTTCTACACATTTTTTTGAGAAAAGCGGTACCTTGTTTGTATTTTTCTGACATTCGTACTAATTTCTACGGATTATTGAAGATTGGACAATAATATGAGATTTTACCTTTTTCGGCCACTTGTGTCTCGCCACGTGGCTGCGCAACTCTTTGTTGCAGAGCAGGGTGGAGACCCGCTTGGTTCAGACATGAGTCGGCTGGTCTGGCCGGATGAACCGGACTGACTTTCTTGTTCCTCTGTGATCATCTACGAGCGTGCAAGACCAGACGTCCGACCTGTGCAAGCGTCGCCACCGGAGGATCTCCAACGAGGGAAAACAACAGAGCCCCTTCTTCTCCAGGTCTTCCTTCTACCCGATGCCACTGGAGGATCCATGCCCGCTGCCATGAGCTTATCATGCTTGTGTGTGTTTTGTTCTCTGGATCACGCCGCCACCGCCGTGAGGATGATTGTGCTGGTGAGCAACAAACCTTGCTCGAAGCCTCCTTCATTACCTCAGGGTAGACGAGATATGCTTCTCGGCTCCACCTGAAGCTCTGGTCGGATACCTCTGCTCCTCCGGCCTCTCTGGATAGCCATCGCAGTCTTCTCCTGCTGGCTCAGAGATCTAGCCACCGGCGTGCCCTGCCAAAGTCTCCTCACAGACTTCACATCTGTAAACACGACAGAAAAGGTTGTCACTGCTAGGCTCCGCCACAACGAGGGCTTGGGAGGACCCTGCTCCTCAACGCTCTTCCTCCGTGAGCAATATGTCTCATCCTTGCAGATCACCTCAACCTCCAAGCTCCTTCACAGTGACGTCATAGAGGCTTTGCTCTCCTCCTCTGGCACTAGGTCTCTTCTCCAGTCGCCTCCGTGTTCCTTCTCCAACGTCCTGGAGTCCGTCCATCACCCTAATTTGAGCATGACGACTGTGAGCGTCCCTCCGCTAACCTTGCGCCTCCTCCAGAATCAGCTTTGGTTGTTGCTCCTCCTTCCAGGTGTGAGGGGTGAGCTGGGTGGATTCCTGGAGTGGAGAGGGTCCTGGTGTGGTGGCTGATGGAGATGACGGAGGGGAGGAAGGCAAAAGATCATGGTCATGCCACTTTCATTGGACCTATATGATCTGTTCCCTGTGGAGGTGGAGGATGAGGTCAGGTTATGTAGAAACCATCTAACAACCATACTATATCTTCTCAATTCGACTAACATATTTCTATGGTCGTATGTGTGGCCTAGCTAGTAGCTAATAATATGTTCCTAAGAAAAGGAAACATGACGGCTGGTTCATAATGGGCCAAACATTAAACAAAATTGAAGCCTACTATTTAAGGTAAACCTTAATTTGAATTGGATATCTCTCTAGCTATGACCTCAAATCACTTAAAATTTAAAACATAGATTCCCTTTATATATCATTAACCAATTATCATATGAGATCAAAACAAATATTTGTTCGCCCTTCGATTAAGATACTCCAAATTTGTACACATATTAAGATATTGAAGTCAAGTAGATATAATAATCACTCATTGCATCTATGATCTCCCTTTTTAAGTGAAATAGTCCAAAATCGAATGGTTAACCCCTCAATTTGGCACTAAACATCTACATAACATTCATGGTCTTCACTTTCTATATGGGGTATCTAAACCCAAAAATATGGGTTATCACAGATCAATTTTTTCGTTGTTTGATGCATGAGCATCTATGGGAACTCTCCCATTGTGTTTAGAACTCCTCTCCGAGCTAATAGAGCCCAAATTTAGGCATTTTTGAAGCATGAATCTGTATTTCCCCAATCCGCTGGGGAGGTCTGCGATGAGCTGGTTACCAAGCTATAAAAGGGGGGCATAATATCCTACTGCAAGGGCATGGAGTCGATCTTGAGGTGTCGCAGAGCCCTTGGTAGTTTTCCCTAGCGCCAGATCATTGAATAAAACAAGGATGGCGGGAGTTGTTCCTTCTCCCCTACCAACAATGGCAGCTCCATGGTTGTCCCTGATCCACACCATCGGATAGAGGATGAAGGCCACCGGTGAGTCTGCTCAGGCCTGGCGACGGTGATGGAACCTTCGCCTTAGCCTTCGGTGCTCCAGAGCCCAAGGTCAATTATCGAGTTGACCTCTTCGAGAACCGGACTCGCGAGCGGGAGTCGAGCGTAGGGAGGAAGACGATCAGGCTAAAAGATAGTTTTGTCCAGTTCACGTGGGGCCATAAGTTGGGGTCATAAGGGTAAAAAGGATATTTGGTTATCTTTTTTTTAACTGGCCCGCCGATAAACGAGTATATGCTATAAGCTCACGTGTCAAGCTATGATTGGTTGGTGTATGTTTATCTTGCAAAAACTATAGAATCTGTTAGGAAGCTCTGATGAGAAAAGTTTATACATGAAAGTTGCTTAGAAAAATATGAGGAATACATCAAAATTGGTTTGAGAACCTAATTTCATACCTATTAGCAAAAGTATGCTAAGTTAATGAAAAGTTCTTTGAAATTATGTTAGAAACCCTAATTGAAATTAATGGTTAAGTTCATGATGCTTAATTGGTGAAATTAAGTAATAGTAACCTATTGAAACGTTAATGATGACCTTGAACCTGATCTAGATGAATTATTGCATGGTTTAGGGTTTTACACCAATTATGAATGATAAAGCATTTAGAAACCTTAATTTAGGGTCAAAGAGGAAAAGATCATATTTAATTCGAAATATGTGAAAATATGTTGTTAAAAGGTAACCTTAATATCTTTCATGAGGAATAGATGAGATAATTAGGATTTGTGAGTAATTCATAAAATTAGGGTTTAAGAAAGTAAAAATGAAGTGAAACCCTAATTGTAATCGAAACCCTAAAAGTGGACTAGAAACCCTAAGAACCGAGCTAGGTTTAATAGACCTTAATGGCCTGATCAATGATAGGAAAATTGGATGTATATTTTAGGCTCATCTTGTGTGCTTGCTTGTTTACTAGATTTCTTGCTTAGTTGGATTATTTCTGCACTCAAGTCAACCTGATAGGTATGTGGTTAATTATGGTTAATCGCATTAGTTTCCCGAAGATTTTTCAGATGATTCATCGCATTGAATGCAACCTATCAATTTGGATGTTCATACTTGTAAATCATAAAGTCACTATGATTATCACAATAATAATATAAGTGTGTATTCTCACACCTACATGCCACCCTGATGGATGATGCCAAAAGGTCAAGCCCAGGAGGGAAGACCCATGGGCACCATGAGTGGTGACCCCAGACACCAAGCTCGGGATTGAGAAGGTGGTCTTTATAGAATGACTAATGGGCACTATGAGAGGTGACCCAGGCACCAAGGTCGGGATTGAGAAGGTGGCCTTCGGTCATTGGCAAAAGAGAAACCCTAAGGTGGGTATGCCAGGGTTAGGGCAAAAGCGGTGGAGAATGTCACACTGAAAGCATAATTTGGCTTGTTAATTAACTTGATTGTGATATTTAGATTGTTATCCATATCTGTGAAATTTTGGTTGTCCCCACATACTGGCATATTACTATATGATGACTGACATTTTGTTTGTCGACATTTTAGGTACAACTCTGAAAAGAACAAAAAGTAAAGCGACCCATTGTGAAGATAAGAAATAAAGTGCAAGGAGGATTAGATAGAATAGATTCAAGCAGTGGATAGAAGTAGATTTCCTATGTTTTTAAAAGGTATGCAAAGATTTATTTTTTACCAGAATTTTGTTTAGTTGGTAGAATTTCATAATTATTACTGATTATTTGTCAAACCTTTGATCTTGTTAATTGGGATAACGTCTCTGACCTTCAGGTCTCCCTTAATTGGGGGTTATTGGGAGGCGGGGTCATTATAGCTTTTGACTCCCCGCCTGAGTACCCAGGTTGAGAGGAGGATTCTGATATACTTGGTCGCTCCCATTAGCCGATGAGAGCCAGACGTGGCGATGTTAGTTGCAGACGTGGTATTGTGATTACAGACTTAGGATCTCGAGCATGCTTCTAAGTCTTGTACAGTGAGATCGTAGCTTACTGTAATGATTTCACATATTGTCATACACCTTACGTGGGTTCAGGGCATAATAAGATGAATGAGAGACTAATCAAATGTGTACAGTTATTCAATTATTCATTGTATGTTTCTAAGTTACTAGTTTACTTTGTGGTAGTTTAAGAATACTCAGATTCGATTTACTCCTTGTAGTCATTTAGAGTAACCCATCATACATATTTTTGTGAGTGATTAGTCCCTTTATAGATTTCTTCTGTTCTACTGATATCTGTATCTCAATAATAGATCTTTGATGGTTAAAATGCTCTATATTATTCTTTGAAGTATTCATTCATCGAGCGAGTAGGCTCACCCCTCTACTCACAATTTTTTAGGGAAACCATATGGATTCAAAGAATGTCAATGCCATAGTAGATATTCCACAAGAGCTATGTATCAGATTAATTAACACTAGTATAGATAACACCTTTAGCGTCAGTTAAATAAGCCTTTTGACGTCGGTTTCGAAGTCACACCCAAGTGGGTGACACTAAAAGTAGACTCCTTTAGTGTCAGTTACATAACTGACAACACAAAGCCTTCCCCAATTCCAACCCAAATCAAAAGAGCTAATAGGCGTTGGTTATTAGCTCCAAAACTAATGCCACTTTCCAGCCCAAACAAAAAAATGGCCCCAGGTTAGACCATAGGTGTCAGCTTTCTAAAAATAACCGACTCTATTGATCACAAATTGTTGTCGGTGTTTTATATTTAACCGACGACTATGTTTTGGTTTTTTTCTTATCAGCTTGCAGGCATGTTATCTAGATGGTCAGTAGGATGCAGAACCTGCAGTTCAGTTCTGAACTGTAGGTTTACAGCATCAGAAATGAACTGTAGGTTTACAACATCCTTTGATTTCAGCCAACAACAGGCCACAAACCTACAATATTAACAAGATATACAATATTATATATGGATCATGTGATTCACACACATGTATAAGCACATTTAATTCATATGATTCATCACACACATGTAGAAACATGTAGTTCCATCATCGTCATCATATGAGACTATATAATATCTATAGTATGGTATCGATTTTCAGTGCAACATACCTATTTTTTGCAAACTGATTTCAATTCAAATATGTTTGGTTACACAATAGAAATTAACTTCAATATTATAAAATTTAGGCTTACTTAAGTCGTGATTAGTTTGTTTTCATAATACAAATGCAAAATGAAAATGACACAGTTATAAACATGCAGTGGTGTTATTGTCTTAAACAGTAACTAAGCAAGGGGGTTGTTGTACCCCTAAACATGTGCATAAGTAAAATAACTGGGAAGAGAGAGACACAACTAGACTAGATACACAACTTAAACAACAGCAACATGGTCCGGAATCAGAAATTGTGAGGGCCTTTTCATTGTGGTGGTCTTCCCCTGTAGTTTTAACAACAAAAAATAGCTTTGAAGTTTGATTTTAAGACAAAAAGTGGAAACACAAAAAAAGATAGGAAAGTAAATTTGTTGCTTGGACCTACCTTAGTTTTTTTGTTGATGTTGAGGCAACGCGGAGCTCGTCATTATCTTTAGATGAATCTGAACTGATGGTGATAGGGAAATCGACAGTGCCAAAAGGAATAAAAGGGAAATTGGTTGTGTTCTCATCATCATCATCATCATCGTTATCCTCTATTGATTACTCAAATCGTTTGAGATGATCGGGTGTCTCTTCGTTGATGTTGCTTATCCAACCTTGATGGTATTATGGTCAACTGGATGAAGAAAAATCATGTCACTACGTCTCAATAGCATCTTCCTAACCCACTTGCACCAATTGGATGTGGATACAAGATTTTTGACATCATCGTACTTAACCTCGATAACATATGTTGAATTTTCAAAATTTAGGTACACTTCACCAGTCTTGTAGCGTCTTCTGTTTAGATAATGCCAATGTTTAGGTATAGTGAGTTGTGCTAAGGAACAATCATCTAGGATGATGTCCAACTGTTCTTCATCAGGGAATAGTAACATTGGGGTAGAGGCCCAAGCCATGGTGACTATTGAAGATCTAGATGTTATGCCTACAACAATGTAAAATGATGTTGAGAAAAAGTAATATAAATGTAAGTACTAATAATAGAAAACAACATGGGTTATTTCATATTCATGACGGAGAAATAATTGTCTCATACAAATGCATAACAAATTTTCTACGTAGTTAACTGCAAACGAAGCAAACATAGTCAATCAAATACAAACTGGCATTCATTACACTAAGTTATTCATTGTATCTGTTAAACTAAAAAATAAATGTGTAGTCAGTAGTACGTAGTGAAATAAACATGGGGGTAGAGGCCCAGTCCATGGTGAAATAAATTGAAAAACCAATTGTACATTACATTTTTACTAAGTATCATCATCATCATCATCATCATCAATCATCATCAATGTCATCGTCATCCGGCATAAATTGATACCAGCTCCCCAAAATTTGGTAATCATCATCTCCATTAGGGGCCAACCATAATCACCATCATCATCATCATCACCACCACCACCATCACACCATCACCATCATCATTGAAATTACTTTGCATACAAATCCTTGAATCAAACATTCAATTACATGAAAATCACAGATAACTTTTTTCGTCTAATTACATATTTGGAATAAGCAACTAAAGATGTTTTCATTAGCCAACTATAGATGTAACCATTTTATATTTTGGCTTGTCAAGATTCATTATTAAGTTTGCCCTGAAATTACTTGAGCTACACCTGATCAAGTAAAAGTTGCCATATATGTCAAGCTAGGGCACCATATATGAGATAGGTGCATGAGATAGGTTAAATGCCATATATGTCAAACTAGGGCACCATACCTCATCTCAGGTGCATGAGATAGGTTAAATGCCATATATGTCAAACTAGGGCACCATGTAAGAGATACTAATGGAAGCTATCTCTATTTATCCCTTCCACATCTAGAGCACAACTTTTCACAACAATGTATCACATACAATCCATCTTATTTAATTACTTAGCAACATAGAATTTAGGTTAGCATCTCATCTTGAAATCTTTCCTAAATTCTGGTGATCTAGCCTTCAAGGCCGAGATTCACACTCTGATATTTCTTCTAATACAAGGTCTATTAGAAGAAATCTCACTTCAATTCCCCAGTATGAACTTCGGGAGAAAATCACAGTGTTCAGGGCTCCTATCTAGATAAGTTAAGTTCTAATGGATATTAAAGTGCATTTACTCACTTTAAGGAAAATATGAGGAAATTAAATGACATATATGCAATTTCATGTTCTAATCAAAGAATATGTGGCTTAGTATTTTAGAGATGCATTTCTTTCAGATCAGAATATATATACCATATATATACATTTCCATCACATAAGTCAAATGAACTAATCACCAGTCAATAATTCACATATTATGCATAGTACTCTATTTTAACCAATATGCAGAATTTGAAATCTATAAATAATAAAAATGTGAACTAAATCTACATAATTTCATATTCCTTCTAATCAAGAATACTATAACACTCATATGATTCATTTACAAGGTTCAACAGAAGAATGAAATCTAAGGTCAAACAAGGTAAGCAGTCTTGTGCAATTATTGGAGTTTCTCAATTTCCATCACATGTAGTTTAATGAGTAGAATTAAGTTTAGAGTTCAACAGGAGTTTTCAATTGAACCTACACCACTCACCTCAGGTGTGAAGCACCTAGTAGGGATTGGTTAGCTACAGAGGATTTACCAACATTAGAAAGAGAGAACCCAGAATTTTGAAATTTCAACTTCAGATTTCCCAAACCCTATAATCTCCTCTTCTCTCAAGAGTTTCGAAGCTCGAAAGTGTTGGATGGAAATGAGAGGTGCTCGGGTGACTTGACATACTCCAAATATTATGAAAATTTAGGATGTTGTGTATAATTGAGTTGACATACTCATCATCATCAATCATCATCGTCGTCGTCGTCTTCATCATCATCAATCATCATCGTCGTCGTCGTCTTCATCATCATCTTCGTCATCTCCATTAGGGGCCAACCAACACAGATCTTTCTTTTCCATCATCATCATCATCATCCATCATCGTATCATCATCATCATCATCATCGTTTCATCATTCATATCCTAGGTTTTGTGTAACATAAATTAATTCAATTCATTCTTCCATTTTGTGTTCATTCATTCATCATTAACACTAATTAATCATTATTAATCAACTACACAAGTTTGAAGAACAATTATTTAACTAAGTTAAATCAATCACTAACAAGAGAGAAGGAAAGCAATATCAATTAACTAAACTCATTCATGCATCATTAACCCTGATTAATCAATAGTAATCAACTATATGGTGGCATCACTAACCCTAAGTTCAAATCTGGTACTGATTAACCACTCATTGCACTGATGGATCGAGCAGGTTGTTGTGGCGGCGACCAGAGGTGGAAGTGGTCGGGCCTGAGGTGAAGGTAGTCGATGTTGGAGGTGAAGCAGAGGAGGTACAGGCGGTGGCCAATGGCGGCAACTGGAGAAACGGAAGGTGGCTATAGGAAGGCTCCTCACTCCGCCTAGAGTAGGTGGTGGTGGCAACGGGAGCAGGTGGTGGCATCCGACGACTGGCGGCGACTGGATAGCAGCAACAGCTCCAGCGGTGAGCAGCTTCAAGCTCCTCGTTGCGGCGACTGGCGGCGCGCGGAGGTGGTGAGCATATTCAAGCTACTCGCGGAAGCAGGCGGCCAGTGAGCAGAGAAGGGGAGGCGACGCAGAGGCAGTGGAAAAAATTGCCATACCTAGTTCAGTTTGTTCAGAGAATCAAGAATTAAATAGGGAAAGAGTTGATCTGGCTCGCACGAGTGCTATTAAGTTAACTATCGGTGTCGGTTAATAAAATAATCTAATGCCTAAAAAAATAAACGTCGGTTATAAATCTAAATTGACACCTATTTGTAATTTTTATACCAAAAATCACGGGGACAACGTGCAAACACACAACCTTGTCAGTTCTTCTACGAAAACCGACGCCAAATATGGGAATGAATTTTACCTCGCAAAGGATATTTAATCATCAATTCTTTGACCAAAAACTGATGACCAATTAGTGGATAAAAACTTTCGTGGGTCTTGGTGTGGAACATTTGTCGTCGGTGTTCTTAAAACCGACGCTGAATTGAAAATTTTGGAGGCAAATTTTTTTCCCTAAAAAATTGTACTTCGTGGGTGATTTTGGATGTTGGTTATTATGTCAAAATAACGATGTTAAAGAAAAAGTGATACCCATGTCTTTTATAAATCAGTCGGCCTTCACATATATGTATCAGTTGTAGTTTTAAGCCGACATCGTACCATATTGGCGTCAGTTTTTTCTTTCCAACTGATGACATCAAATGTGACATTATACGTCATTTTTGTACTAGTGTAAGTTCAGTCAGTCCATGACACTATAAGTCATTGGGAACAAGTGAGAGAGTTGTAGATGATGATGTGTAAATTTATTTCCTTAATAGTAGAGAATGTATCTAATTATCATTTCATATGTACAATAAAGTGTGAGAAACTGAATAAATGTTTAGATATGTATCTTTATTGTTGAAATCAGATTAGAGTAACTAGGTTTTATTTCCCTTGTAAATCTAGTTTCCATGATTAAAAGTGATGAAAGAAAGAGTTTGAAATAAAACAAAGTTAAGGGTGTTCTTTGTATTATGTTTAATCCTCAACTTATGCCATAATCTCATGATCAGTGGTAATCACGGGATGTGGGTGTAATAGCTTGGTTTTAGAGCTTAGACTGAGTTGTCAGAGACCATTAAGATAGGAAGTCAGAGTCATATGTGTGGCAGTTAGGATGTGATGTGTCAATGGATCTAGGAAGTGTGAGTATTTGGATACCCTAGCCCAGTATATGAATACTTTGGTTGACTAGTATCAAGCTACTCTGTCAATTCTTCTCTGGATGTCATGGCCTGATAGGCAGAGGGAGAATGGACTAGAGAGAAACCATAGAAATACTAGGGTTAGAAGACCAGAAAATAATGAAGGAATAAGAGCATAAAGATAGAATGATATACAAATTTTATATTATATCATTGTTATGATTGGAGATGCATATAAATTCTCTTATATATCTGAATTCATATAATCATTTTGTAGAATATATATGGTTCATTTAGATTGTTTTATATCATGAAGTTACTTCAGTTATTGTTTCCATTCTTTGCATCAAGTAGACCAGAAGTTATTTTTAAATAAGTTTGCCCAAAGTGGATATTCTTTCCACATGTTTGAGATGAATAGGAGTTGGTTAATCCTGAATAGCTCTTGGCTTCAGGACTGCAGGATCGACTTGGCACGGGTGGCAGGATGCATTACTGGGATCTAATGACTCCTATTAATAATATAATAAGAGTAGACTCTCAATAAATTAGACCACATTGTAGTGAGAATGTACATACACTAAGATGTTGAAATATAAGGGAAAGATTGGAATAGCTAAGAATCAATTGGAACTAATATCTAAGATCCAACTTTGGGGCCTCAGATAAGAAACCCTAAATTGAGAATGAAGGAAGAGGGAATATAGATACGAGATATATATTAGTATGTAGCATACAAAATGAAGAAGAGAGGATGGATAAAGAGAACTAAACCATATAACTAATTGAGGCACTTTATTCAATTTGATATCAAGAAGGGATAACAGAAAACTACATAGGAATCCAACATAGAAAGAATCAATCACGATGAATGGATTGCATAATTGAGTAAAATGCATCTATGTACTCCAAAACAAAGGGAAAATAGGAGAAAAGAGTTAAGTATATAATAAGTACATAGAAGTGAAGAGCCTTCAGAAGAATGAAAGTGAAGAGAACTAGATGAACATGTAATTTATAAGACTAGAATAAGAAACTTAGATGAAACAAAAGGGAAGTGATGGGACTGATGAGTTTTATTAAGGAAGGATAATTACATGGTATAATTAAGAGCATGGAATGTGTACTTCTATTATGAAGTTTAATGTATTCATACTTACTACCTTTTGATTTGAAGTCTCTATAGAGTAGCAACCTAACTTGCATCAAACGTATTCAAAAGTTTCCTAGTGATGAAATGGAATTAGTTCTCGAAAGAAGAACAAAGGTGCAACTAAATAAATGAACAAGTCACATAAAGATAAATAATATTCAGAATAGAAAATCTTGATTAAAAGAAAAACACAATGGTTGACCCCTACATGAGTTGTTTGATTTGAAGTGAAGTACATGTAGTGTATTATGCATAAAATGAAAATGGTAAGGATATATTGATTTAGAATTTCAACATGATAAAGGTAAAAGGATGATAAAAAAAAAGTATACATGGCATGGAATATGGAATCATACAAGAGTCTGAAACACGATCATAACATATAAGCAAAAGTTAATAATGAAATAGGAAAGAGTAGCATACAAGCAGATGATGATAGAAAATAAAGAAGGGGTTCAAACATGAGGGAGAAATATAGTTGATAAAAGAGAGAGAGATTGGGAGATATGACAAGATTCCAAATAATCTATTCTCCTTGACAATCAATAGTTAACCCTAGATACCAAAAATATGTTAAGTGGATACTTCAAGATTGGAATTCTAAATCTCAAAATCACCTTCTCTTTTGTATCCTCCCTAATGAGAGTAATGTGGGTATCAAGTGATAAGAGAATATATTCTAATGGATTCTAAAAGATACATAACCACCATGGTAGATACATTTATTAAATATAATGATGTCACAATATAGAATGATGATGAAACTCCAACAGAATAGATTAGGAAAGTAACCTGTCAGAAAGGCCAAGTAAGAGAAAGGAAATTCAAGTGATAATATAAGGAAGACTTTAGTGAACTATATGAGATATAAAGTTTGAATTTATAATTAAGGGAGTAAAATCATGTCACAACAGCATCATGTTATTGATAAGGATCAACCCTAGAATATTTAGGGTTGTAGTAGCTTGAGGGGCATCATTAGTGGTTTGACCTCAAGTAATAACATATGTATAAAATAAAATCTTGAGATCAATAATATGAGAAGAAATTAGCAGTGATAGTAATTTAGGGTTTAAAGGTAGCATATGAGAAAGATGGATGAACAGCATGTATATGACTAAGAATGGAGCATAATAAATATATTTGAAATGTAAGAAGTGTGATTTGAACAAAAGGAGAAGTGTAGCATGAGCAAATCGTAATTTAAAATAAATTCTTACAGTGATAGAAAGAATGATTAATAATCTATTCTTACCTTGAATGTTTCAGTGTTAGGGATGTTTAACATATATGATTAAAATGAGAAGGATAAGTAAGAATAAATAAGTGGTAATAAATAAGAAGAGAAATCTTGGAGAACAAATGACTTTCAGTAATATGTGAATTTGTTTTTAGAAGTATAATTTGTTGAGTGTATATCAAGGAATGTAATTTTGTTTTACATGTAATTTTAGTTGTGCATATGCGAGCAACATATTAAATTGAAATTTGTGTTATTGTTTTAGTCATTCATATCAATAATTTGGCTCAAAACTATATAATTGCTATTAAATCTAGTCTTGCAGCTTCTGAGTATTTTTCTATTTGAGTAGCACAATAATAAACTGAAAATAGCAAGATAAACACTCTGATGTGTTACAGAACAATAGTATAGATTGAATCGTATGAATTGAGATAATTGGATCAAATTATCAATGTTGAGGTAACACATCAAGAGAGAATGAAAATATTGAGAAAAATTAATTTCTCTTTCCTAGTGATTGATTGTGACATGAAAATTTCCTTTGATGTCATTAAGGAGCCTTGTTTCAAATTTGTTGTGATTAAAAAAGAAATAAGAGACTCAATGTTGAAAAACACTATTCAAATATGAAATACAAGAACTTAGTGATATATAAGATTTCAAAGTTTAAAAGAAGCCTTGAATGTATTTATATATATATATAGAGAGAGAGAGAGAGAGAGTCAGGATAGAATACACTCGAGTGTATCCGGAGCGGAATACACTCAAGTAGTTTTTCATGATGTAATATTTTTTTGAAAATCTAATCTTTTGATCTTCTTAAACATCTCGTGAACAACTCATATGCAAAATTTGAGCACATTTGGATATGTATAGCTCATGTTATGAAGACCACAAAAATTATTCATTTCAAATTAGTTTCACGCGTCGATTTTGTTGCCCTCGGATGAATGACTTACACTTATCCAAATGGGCTCAAAATTTGTATGTAGCATATTTATAGTATGACGGTGAAGAGAAATAGTTTACATTTTGCAAAAAAATAGTCTTTATATGAAAACACACTTGAGTGTATCCTTGTAATCCGTACACTCAAGTGTATTCTAGCCTGACTATATATATATATATATATATATATATATATATATATATATATATATATATATATATATATATATATATGTGTGTGTGTGTGTGTGTGTGTGTGTGTGTGTGTGTGTGTCTATATATATATATATATATATATATATATATATATATATATATATATATATATATATATATATATATATATATATATATATATATATATATGTATGTATATATATATATATGTTTCGGGGACAAAACCTTTTGAAGGGAGGAAGAATTGTTATGACCGCATCTGAACTTAATTGTTAAACTAGGGTTTACCCGGATGATTATATGCTTAGTTAGATTGATCATTGCTTGAATATGATTAGTGATAGTAGTTCATTTATGATGTCATAAATTAATAAGAAACTCTAAGCATGTTTCTAATTTGAAGAATTAGGGTTTGAGAAATGTAAACCCTAGTCGGTAAAAATTAGGGTTTTGATAGTACATGAATATAAAATTTGATCAGGATAGCAGTGTAGTAAATGATTTTTGTATTTTTATATAACTTTGATTTATCTAAGATTTGTATATAATTTGCTTAATTCTGACATAACTGATATTGTAAAATATCAGAATTTTTGGATGTGTTGTGGACATGTTGGTCGGCCAAGTTTCATTAGGACAAACTCAGCCGACCAGATATCAATATTGTAATATAGCAGTGTAGTATTTGATTTTTAATTATTTATTGGTAGCTCAGAATGATTTGAATTTTTATTGGAGATCTTAAATTCAATAGTAGACAAAATGCTAATTGTTAATAATTTTTGGAAGATTTGTTACCTATTCAGTGAACGAATTATAGTAGCATTTTTATGACAGAAAATTCTGTTGAAATAAAAGAAAACATAAGTAGGGTCAACTTGCAATTGACCCAAGCACCTCAATTTATCTATATGACAACCTAACACACTAGGATATCTAATAATTCGTGATTCATTCTAGAGAAATGAAATCCTAGAGAGAGAGGGAGAGTTAGAATTCGGGCGGAGAAAGTGGTGGAATTGTTGATATAGGGTTTCACCATCTGAGAAATGATGAAATCAAGTAAGTTTAGCTTCTTTACATAGTCTTTCATGGTGAATATTCTCTCACATTTCAAGATTATGTCCATACTTTGGTTTGATTTGATATGATATCAAATCTCTCTATTTTCTCACTCTTTCCCATATTTCTGTATTCTTAGGATTTCTAAGTTGAAAGGAATAAGAAAGTGGTGGTTTGCTAGGGTTTTGGATATGAATTTGAGAATATCATATGTGGCTATTTTTATGGTGTTTTCACACCTTATAGTGATTGGATACTTCCTTTAAATAGTATATTGTACGAAATTTTATTAAATCCTCAATAATCTTCAGTTCATTAGTATGTGACTGCAAACCCTAAATCTATCTATCAGTTTAATCTTATGAAAGATGAACTAGAAATGGATTTTTTTCCTATTGTGATGAATTTATAATGATAAAATTATATATAAATGGATAAAAATCATCTAAAATATAATTCCTAAAGTTATTGATCAGAAGTTAGAAGAATATACCAAAATCTAGAGTTTTTGGTGATATCTGAAATCGTTGTCTAATTGAATAAAGAACTTTTCCTATTTGAAACTTCTTGTTTATGAATGATTCATTCATCTAAATTATTAGTACATATATGTCATATATTATCTTGTATTTGATGTGATATTATCAGTGTTTGCTTGATATCTAAGTAAAGAGGGTGAAACCCTAAATGAATGGACAGTTGGAAGTTTACAAATAGACATCATGAAATTCAATTGAGGTGGTTCTTTTATCATTATATATTCATTTATTCAAGGTTACTCTTGATACATGATATTTCAGTGAATGGTGTGAAAACCCTAGTTCAATTCATACCATGGTTTCACATATTGTTGGTTGTATATGAATTGTTAAAAGCAATCTTTTATCAGTGATATATTATGATGCATAAAGTCCTTATGTGAGTTGTGTGATATGTGAATGAGGTGAAGGAAATCTTAAGAATAGGGTATTTATTGAATCAAGTGTTTTCAATTTAGTATTCTTCAGTATGATAAGTAATATCGCATAATCGTTCAGATTACGATATAGATTGTTGATAATTCATGAAAAGGATTGTTTATAAGGTTAAATTAAAGAATGTTGATTTTATGATTGAATTATGAATTTAAGAGTGAATTAGACATTTAGACGCCCTGAACATTCTAGAATCCTCACATGAGGCATGCGCTGTGAGGAGGAAACACGCTTCCCAACTAGAGGTCTCACGTAGGTCGAGGTAATCCAGAGTGCACCAATGGGGTGTCGGGGTCTAGGCCAATGAAGTTGACTCCTTATTGGTATCCAACACCAACCCAGGAATGTCGGTGGTACCTGAGTTATGAGTTTTGCCAATCAGTGGACATCTTCAGTAGGTTCACTGGTGCACAACAAACATGAGGGCTTTTGACTCCCCGTCTAAGTACCTAGGTTGAGAGGAGTCTGAGATATCTGGTCGCTCCCATTAGCCGTTGAGAGCCTGATGTGGTGATGCGAACTGCAGATGTGGTATTGCGATTACAGACTTAGGATCCACGACATGCTTCTAAGTATCTTATAGTGAGATTGTAGCTTGCTAAGATGCTTTCACAGGTTGTGGTTCACCTCATGTTGGTTTAGGGCATAATAAGATGAATGAGAGATTAATAAAGTGTGTGCAGTTATTCAATTATTCTTTGTATGTTTTTGAATTGCTAGTTTACTTTGTGATTGTTTAAGAATACTCAGTGATTGATTTACTCCTTGTAGTCATCTATGATAACCTTCCATACATATATTTGTGAATGATTAGTCCCTTTATAGTTTGCTTCTGTTCTACTTGACATTAGTTGCTCAATAATATATCATTGATTGTCAAAGTGCTTTATATTGTTTCTTTAAAGTATTCATTCACTGGGCGAGTAGGCTCACCCCTCAACTCACAATTTGTTTAGGGAAACCATGTGGATTTGAAGAATGTCAATGCCAGATTAGATGTGCCACAAGAGATATGTATCAGATTAGTTAACTGTCGTCAACCCCCGTCACTCTAGGTCCTTGAGTAGAAGTGAGAGAGTTGTAGATGATGATGTGTAACTTTGTTTCCTTAATAGTAGAGAATGTATATGATTATCATTTTGTATGTACATGGAAGTGTGAGAAACAAAAAATATGTTAGATATGTATCTTTATTGTTGAAATCATATTAGAGTAATCAGGTTTTATTTCCCTTGTAAATCTAGTTTACATTATTGAAAGTGATGAAAGAAAGAGTTTGAAATTAAAAAAAAAAGTTAAGAGTGTTTTTTGCATTATGTTTAATCCTTAACTTATGCCTTAATCTCATGATTAGTGGTAATTATGTGATGGGGGTGTAACACCAAGTCTCACTATACATTTTCTAAAGAGTCTTTGGATATCCGACCAGTCAATACACAATTGGTAGAAAGATTAGTTGCATGATGTTTACTCCAAATTGAGTAGAGATGTATTGAACTATATAGGTTGAAAATAGAGGTATTAGACCATATACCAATTGCTATTGATTGAGTAGAGACGTGTTGGACTACCTACTGGCCAAAAAGAGGTATATGATTCATGTTGATTATTATAAGTTCATTATACTTTGTTAAAGAGGTAATAGACTGTGTACCATTTCCAAGAGGTATTGGACTTCATTATATTAACAAAAAGGTCATGGACCTCTTGTCACACATTATGATATTGCACTTTCTATTTGACCTTCCATATTAATGGTGATGATATTGTTTTTTGTAGTATGAGATTTAATTACATAGAATATTTTATTAAGTAAATATCATTGTAATGCATATACTTTAATATGCTATTCTTTCTTGTATCTCCTTCTATGCCTTATACTCACATGCTTGTATAATAATATCCTTGAAAATCTTACGTATGTATTGCAATGCCTATACATAGTACATCGACGTTTTGTTATCCTATTATTTTTCCTATTGGGAGTGCTTATGACACCCAATGTGGGGTGACCTGAGGAGTGGACTCTTATATTGGACTTATTTGACTTTTTCCTTTAGACTTGGAATGTATGACTAGAATATTCCCTCTAAGGGTTAGTATCTAAACCTTGATCCTATAGTTTTTATTTGATACTATTTTGTTGTATGGTGATATAAAGTACTACATTCATTGTTCATGATATCCTTTCGGCGTGCTTATTTCTCATAGTCCCTTTCGCATTTAATATGAGCATGGTCAAGCTAATTAAGTAAACAAATTAATGGATTCATTGCAATAAAAGTAAAACAAGTGTCCCCAAAATCTTCTAAAAATATCTAGTTCATTGCACAAGGAAACTATTTAGTGACACAAATCTCAAATAAAAGAAGTGTTGTACTTAGTACATACACCATACATTAATTGATCGATTTTTTTAAAGTATTTATAAAACCTCTAGACTATGATAAATAAGAGAATTTTGATATTATATTAGTTGAGAGCCTCATATCAAGTCTATTCATCAAAATTTTCAAACCACAAATTGGAACCACCACTTCCATGGTTTATTAATTTTAGGGTTTCAACCCATATCAAATTGAGTTCTATTATTTACTTAGATACTTATCCACAAATCATTTTATTTGTCCGCATAATGTTGGGATTTAAATCTTTTACTCACTGCAATCTCTTCATGCATGCATTTCACTTAGTGTAACAACTAGATAGTAAAATGGCATGTTGTTTCACATGCCACTTTAAACATAAAAATTAACATTGTCTTTCATCTTCTACTTGCCCCCCTCCCTTTCATATGACTATTGAAGCATTGAGACACCACCATCATGAATGTCATTTCTCTCTTAGATGCCACGATATTTCCCCTCCTTTTGCCTCATCCCTTCCTCATTCATGATCCCTCCTCAAGTATAGATAATATTGCTTCTACATACAACAAGTAGTGTCCAATGAGGATGGATAAGAGAAGGTAGAGAAAAACGGAGGATGATAATGTATGATTTTTTCCTCTATAATATCATAAAACCACTAAAAGAAGCAACGCCACTAAGAACATTATTGGTGGCTACTTAAAACCCTCCATCCTCACTTCTTTCTCCATTCTCTTATGCATTTTCCATTATCCCCATGCCTCTTCCCTCCTCATTTTCTAGATATATCGCTTAGAAGCTAGTGAGAGGAAAAAGAGGGCAAACAATTGTGTTTGTTGTTGGTGGGTGTGTATGGGGTGGGGCGGGGCGGGGGATCAAACTCCGGTAACATTACTTGTAAAATAGCTGTTCTAACAATAAAGAGTGGTGGGATAGGTTCAAAGGGTCAAAACTAGTGAATCATAGAGGAATTCCGGTTATGGTAGAGGACAATGTAGATGTAGAATATTTTGGTTTAACAAAGTTAAATAAAAATCATTATTGGCACCTTATCGGAATCACAGATTCTACAAGCCCTTAATGACGGTTTATAATGTATCTCAAGGGAATCCAATTTCCTAACAGGACTTGCCCCTGGTTTCTTTTTCCTTTGCATTTATGACTGTCAGGTGGCAATAGCTTAAAAAATTGCAATCTGAATACCCTCTCTTCCTCCCCTCTTTTCTCCTTCTAATTTGGATTTTGATTTGGGTTGCTAGATCTTTATAATTTCAAAATCCAATGACTTAATCTCACTTTTCAATCGAAGAAGTTCTGGAATTTGATTTGTTGGTTGATCATTCAACCAACTATTATAATATGTCCGTGCCACCAAGAGAGGGTTTAATATTTTCAGGCAGGATACCTTTGTTTTGCGTAGTGGGGTCTTATCGAAGCAGCATGACTGTGCCCCTTACTAGCGGATTTGGGAGACTTCAAAATGGAGGGAGGTATAGTACCAAAATGCAACTTACTCTTAGCAGTATTCGATGTGCATACTTTCACTTTTTTGTTAATATTCTGTGCTGGTGTTAGACCCAAGTGCCCACTACAGGTTGACTAATAACGTTAAAAGGTAGGGAAGACAGTGAGATAATATATTGCACAGAGGCATTTGAAATAGAACATGCGGCTATTTAAAAATATAATTAACAACGAATAATGTGTTTTAGAATATTCAAGTAGCTATACAACCTAGAAACGACATGATCTGAAAAAAAATCTCATGATTATGGACGAAGAGGAAATGCGGAAGAATCACTATTTTGTGAACATATCTATCTATAGCTATAGGGGTGTCTTTCTCCTAACCCTACAATGATCATAGAGATTACCACTCTAATCCTTACCTCAGATAGCAAGTTGAATGTAACCTGGGCGCAAGAGCAAGACAAAGAAGAGGTACAAGAAAATCGGAGCTTGTAAATTGGGTCAGAGGAACTAAACTAGAAGCTTCGTTCTACTAGAACCTAAGCTATAGAAAAATGAATGAGGTGTAGAGGGAGGCTTGTAAAGGTAGCATTAGTTCTCGATCTGTTTGTGGCATGTATCACTTCACTTTCTACACTTTGTTTAAAGCTTAAATAGTATAATGCTTCAAGAAGATAAGAAATGCATTGCACAACATAGAATACTCACAAAGTCATATAGAGTTCACCTCGAAGAAGCTGTTCATGGTCCGTGTTCAGATGTCACGGCCTTGCATTGACCAAGAACATCGTTTCCCAATAGCTCATTGACCTCGTCCCAAAGGTCATCCCCACCACCCCTCCAGGGGTGCATTTTTCATGGACCTCCTCTTAAGGTCTCCACCTAAGCTGACTACAGTTGTAAAATTATCCTTCCTACCACCCGCTCCATACAATTACTATCTAATCCTGGTTAACATAGAGTGCTGTCTCCACAGGTGGCGGAAAACAGAAGAACCAAGTTGTGGACAAACCAACCCAAACCGAATGTAGAAAGTTGCTAGAAGACAAAGCAAGTAAGGATTTGTTAGGTTTCTACATATATTCTGCTTTTCAGGAATCTGGACCTAGAAACCAATTTCCAATTGTGCTTAACTTTAAGTTTTCTAGAATGCCCTTTTCTAAAATCCGAATTTATAATAAGTTGGATTTTTACATGGTATTTTGCAGATTTGCTATAGAACCCAGGATATTTTAAACCAAGTTAATAAAATTATTCTAAAATTAATATAATCCAGAAACATAGAATATGAAAAGGAAACTGAATCTCTACATAACCAAATTATAAGGTTTGGAAATAATCTCATGAAGTCTAAATTTCTAAAATTAGAGCCTGTCTATGAGTCAACAGCACGGGTCCCAAGTAGAAGGTTTTGTTATCCACTAAACCCTTTGTGAGGCCCGACAAACCTGAGACCTAGTTATCAATGTTGTCACGGTTCAATAAATATTGCACCAAACACTCATGACCCAGTAGTCTATATTTCTAAGTATTACATATAATTCGAGGCTCCGGTTGCAGGAATGGATATTTGCCGTAGATCAATAAAGCAGGGCATCGCTTGGATGAACGATGTGGTTCAATTAAAATGTAAAAAACTTATTATCAAAGTTATTAAGGCATGCATCTAACCTTAAGAACTATCAAAGTAATCAGCCCATTTTCAGCATCATCCCAAAACAAGGCAACAAATTTCCATATATTATTATATCTAAATAAACTAGAAACCCTATGGATTCTCTAGAATCAGCAATCCCCCACCCCCACCCCGATACTTACCTATAACAATGCACATAAGAATATTCGCAGATTTCCCCACATATGGACCAAGTGGTGTTATACAAGTGGAGCTAGAATGATATATGAAGCAATAAGCAAGAAAACGCATTCTGGTTGACTAACATTAAGTATTACATGACAAGAGAAGGGTGCTCACGTGCCCTCTCAACAATTGCACATTTACAATAATGATGCTACTCTAGGTCAGCTCAATAGTCAAAATTTGAAAGAAAATAATGGACACAAGCATGACATCATAAATCACTTGTTTGACTCAATGAATTCTCTGTACTCCTTTTTCATTTTGACACCAGAAACCGTCCTGCATAATAAAACCAATAAACATAATGATAACATTATTGAAGAATATAATCCTTACACAAAAATCAAAGTTAATGAGATTAAGAGAGATATTGTATGGGTGAAGATGGTTATTACAGGAAATAATAACTTATAGTTACTTTATTGGTAACGAGTTTTGAATCTCTCTTTTATTGTCAAAGATATTACTTCATGGTATTGTCAAATAAAGCTGAATGTCTACTTATTTTCCAAAAACCGATTAGTTTCCTATACATTTTTTTGCTTTTTTACATAAACTCAAAGAATTTAAGAAGACCCTTGATGCCCCTTGCCTCAAAAGTAAAGAATTTAATGATAGCTCTTGCTATTATAATCCTTCTACAGAATTTCTCCTGTTCTTAAATTATTCTGCTATTTTTTTTTCATAAGATTAGTCTTCAAGGACCTGATTTTCCACTGCATCAAATTTCTTATTTTAGTGGGCCTTTTTATTTCAACACAGGAAAACAACCCAGTGTTTGGGTGTGCGGTAGACTTGGCTGTTGGTTTGCAGAAATATATTCCACCGATTCCGTCAGGGCAAGTAGTAGTGATTTGCTGTTTGTGAAATAAAGATAAAAGACAAAATGTTGATTGTATCGTTTTCCATTTTTCCTATTCCCAGGACATTGGACATGTTATGCATCAGGTAGAAATAAATGATTTAACATTTTTCCCCATAAATTTAAACCATTACATCCGATTCCATTCATAGATATCAAAACATGTACAGTGTACCCTTTGACATCATAAACAACACAGGATGACTCCTAGTAGATTAGCATTTCCAACGGTTAGGCAGACAGTTATGCCCTTATCAGGTCCCATGGGGTCTGTAGAAGATTCCAAAGCCTAACTACTCAGTGAACACCAGCGGGTGGCTGCCTAAGCGTCAAGGCATGCTTGCAGTTTCACTTACTTGCCACCATGGGTGCTTTTTGTTGGTCTGCAAGGCTATTGATTGTTACTAATGCTTTTTTATGCTCCTAACGTTTAAAGTGAAAGCTTTTTTCCATATTAGGTAACAAAATAGGATTACTATTAGAGTTTGTTCCTGTAAACCCACCCGTGTTTTGATGATATTCCAGAAAACCCCCTTACTTTTAACTAATCCTAGAAAAAACCATATGCCGTGACCCGCAGGCAAGCAAGTAACAGCTCTCCTGTTCAATGATTTAGTTTCTTTTCTTCTTTTTACGGTTTTTTTATTTCCATTTATTTGTTGATTTGTTTTTCTCTACATTTATATTTTTTATATTTTTCTTTCAATGCTGTGAAAATTTTAAGTTTGGTCGGTTCTCGTTCAAAAAAACTGACTTAATTTTTAAGACATATCCAGAGCCGACTCAGACCCGAATTTCAGACGTGCTAAGTTTTTAGAATTTGAAATCTGGTATTAAATTTCCGATATTGACCTTCTTCATAGAACATCAAATACGATTAACGATTTTAGACTTCTTATATTGACTTCTTTCATTTTTATGTATCTCAAATTTTTAAACTATAAATTTCTATATATTCACATATATATTTACATAATGACCTATAACAGAGCTGATTGGAAAAGAAGGATCCATGTAGCCGGCCCCAACATGGTTGGGATTGAGGCTTAGATGATGATGATGATATCTGCATAATGATATTTTTTCGGATATATTCAGTCGACATCTAGTGGATGTGATCTTATTTTAAATAACAAACCTCAGATAAAAAATATAAATCTGATATGGGAATCCGGTAACTATATGAATATATCATTAATAGTTAATTGTTGACATACAAATTCAAATATAAATTTTATTGTATGACATTCAATATAATAATTGTATATAATATATGCTTATTAACAATAAGTGTATTAGTTTTCAATTTGGATCACAAAATTATCCAAATGTAGATAGCAGGTCAAACAATCATATTTTGATGTGAAATTGCAATAACTTTTAATTTTAAAATGGGTTCTAGGAAGCACGGACACTTCCCGGAGGTTGCGTGTCTGTGTCCGTGTCCGTGTCCGTGTCCAACACGTGTCCAACATGGACACACCTTGGACATATGGCGGACACGCCTACGGCAGGTCTGACAAGCCTTAAACGTGGGTCCAAGAATGGAATCATGTCTAGGTTATCGGACTTTAGAAATTTAACCTGAATGTTCAAGACATCATGCAACTAGCACAGGGTCGAAATAGTTCGGGGTCGAACACAGGGATAGGAAGAACGGCGCTTCAGAACTCAAGTTTTACTTGTCTAAGCACGTCAAAAAAGGTCGAAAGATAAGGTTTTGATATAATGAGAAAAAATTATAAAGAATCAAACAAAAGGTCTATCTCCAAGGGGAGTTACCAGAAGAATTAATGTTTTAAGGTTTAGCAATTTTTATAGAGGTTTTGTATATTGAAAATCGAGGAGATAAAACTATCGTCGGAGTAAAGCACAAAGGAGGAAAACTTAAGCATAACAAGCGGCAGCGGAAAACATCCTACACCCTCTTCTCTCAAAGAGGATGCCTCTGACTATGCACCAATTCTCTCTCTCAAGAGTATTGGACATAGACTAGAGCGGAGAGATATGTCGGGGCAACCCTGATCCTGGGTACTCTCATACACCCGAATCAGACCAAACTCTAGAGTTTACGACATCCTTCTCTCAAAGAAGTCAAAACGAGAAACACGATTCGATAGCTAGTCAAAAGCGTGATCCAAACAGAAGAGACTAGAGTTCAGATGCTATAAAGAAATCATCCAATAAAAAGGAACCATACACAGAACAAATATGAGATAAACTCCACAGATTCCATAAAGCATAAAGAGATAAAAGGGTTTAGTTACAATGCAAGAGTATTTGAAAGTAAAGTGCTGAAAAAAGGGAAGATAGGTATCGGCCTCCTTGATGTAGGAGGTCAATATACATAGCAGCGGACTCCTAAGGTAACGCTAACCCGGTACCGGGCAGGAGCCCTATCGGGATACGACTGTGTCGGGTTCTTGACCGTGTCGGGTCGCGAACCGCGAGGGGTAAAGGGCGTATCAGGATAGGACTCCCTACCCGATATGGTCGTATCGGGCTGCAGCCGTGACGGGTAGGCCATATCGGGTTAGGTATCGCGTCGTGTTAGGACGTGTATCGGGTTAGCCTTCCCTTAGGTTCTCGGGTTCCTCGTGTCGGGTATAGATGGGCGAGCCGTCTCGGGTTGAAGCCCAACTAGAGACCTGGCATGTTTGAAGTAGCCTTGAAGGTCGTGTCGCGCTACTACTGCTATCGGGTCGAGTTCTATGTGAACTCCTCCTGTCCCTCTCGGGTTGGGGTGTTTTCACCTAGTATCGCCCGGCAGGCCTGGGAACTCGATGCACTAGCTCGATTTGCTCTCAGAGTTAGCTCTCGTAGGGTTCCGACCCGTCCCATCAGAGTCCTGTAGCTGCTATTTATAGGCAGCGGATGGTGGGAGTTGCGGCCGTGTCGCGCGATCAACTCCGTCGGCCGACGGGTCGTGGCGGGCAAGGCTCCTTGTTGGGTAATAACGTGCAGTCCGTCAGGGCTCCCGCGCGACACACCCGCGTCGGGTTGTTGCCATATCGGGCAACGGCCGTGACGGGTAAGGAGCGTGTCACTTTGTCGCTTGATGGGCCGGGGCGGTTAACTTGTTGTGGATGGGCTGGGACGGGCCCATTAGCATTCTTTTGATGGGAAAATAAGAGAAACCCTGCAAAAGATAGGAAATGTTCTCAGGAGCATAGTGGGTATTATTTCTATTCAATAGATAAGATAAAACAGAGAGGAAGTAAGGTTTGGAGGCAGTTTTGATAGTAAAATATAAGTTCTAGCAGCCATAAAATTGGCGTTATCAACTCCCCCAAACTTAGCATTTTGATTGCCCTCAATCAATCTGTACTTATTTTAAAACGCCGTTTGCGGTACTTTTCAAAATCAGACGGTCTTCGGTAGGGGTTAAGAGAATTTTTGAGATGTTCTGAGGAAAATTATGTCTGACTACGAGCAATGGACTTTATTTTTCCTGCCTTATTTAAGCAAAAAAAATCTCTTCAGCTTCGGCGAGACTTTTGGTGCATGATTTCGAAGTTAGCTTTCACACCAAACATCTTGGGAGTAGAAGGTGGGGTTTTTTGGAAGGCTTAATGCTTTTTGGGTTTTTCTTGCTTCCCATTGGTCCATCCAGGTACGGATTCGTTAACAGGCAAGTGGTCCCTGTTGTCTAAGCTAGTTGGCTTTAGAGCAGTGATTTCACATCCTACGTACCACTGCTCCGGATCTACCATGCCTAAAGATGGGTACTTTTGGGGAGACAAGTGTGTTTTTTTTGTAGGCACAACTCTCACGTTTTTATTCACTCTCGTAAGGTTTTCCTCTCTTTTTGGGATTTTGATGGGTAGGTAAAAGGGAGTTTGTTGTTTGGACAGCTTTTTCCTTCACATGCACATCTTAGCTGTTGCGAGATTATTTTTCAAAGCTGGCGTAGAAAATTTATAGCCTTTGTCATTTGAGACTGCGTTTTCAAAAGAGCAAAACAGAAATATGCACCGCCTTGGATACGGAGAGAACAAACTGGAAGTTGTACCAAATTTTTATTATAAAGTGTTTTGTACAATTTTTGAGAGACAAGCAGATGTGTATGTTTTGCTTTCTATCAATCATATATACATACACAGAGTATGGTAAGAAAAGGAAAAAGGCAAAAAGGGTAAAAAAGGAAAAAAAATTGAGTACCTCCCTCACTGATACTATGGAGTACCCCCCCAAACTTACCCCACACTCTGTCCCAGAGTTGTGAGATAAGTAAGAAAGGATAGGCATAGACCAGTGAGGGTTCAGGAGATGCGCGCGCCCTCGGCAGATAAGAGCTCTGTCACGTATTCTCTGCGTTGGCTATGGTAGCCAAGGTTGTGGAGCTTATCCGGCGTTTGTTTGAGGGCTACCGTGCAATAGATCCAGTGCAGCACGTAGACACCGTAGTGATAAGGAAACTTGTTGTGGACTGCGGTGGCAGTATTGGAGTTCGTGCCACTTGGCTGTCGGGTCTTCAAGATACGGCTGGATCAAAGACACCACCTCGATATAATATTTCTTTGCTAAGCACTCGAGGGATGTTGCTGGCGTGGATGTACACTTCGTCAGATGGTCGTTGTTGGCGTCGGAGCTGTTGTAGAAGAAATTGGCGCGTGGACGGGTGTACATCATCAGGAGCGTCCAGTGGTTGTCGTGCAGCATAGGTAGGAAGATGACGCGCGGTAGACATTTCTTCACTTGGAGCTGAAACAGCTGGCACGCTCCTGTTTCGTCAGCAAGGCACAGGTCGTTGAACAGCATCGGATGGGCGATGTAGGCATGATCAATCTTCTTCTGTAGGATGGGGATGTAAGTTGACGCCACCGTCATTGCTAGACACCCTCCTGCCTTGACTAAGTCCCGCAGATCGTCGAGGGGGACTACTGCGTTGTCTTTTTCATATATGACGTCTACGGTGTTGGAATCAGCGAGTCTTAGAATAATTTCATTAACTTGTTCCTGAGATAGAGAAGTGCACGTGAAACAGTCGAAATTGCTTATTAGAGATTCGGAGACGGCAGGCGAAGCAGACTCGCCTTCAATAGTGTCGCCTTCAGTAGCGAGTGCGGTTCGCAGATTTTCTATCTGCTTGCATGTCCCGTAGACGTCTGCGCTCTCGACTTCTTCCCTTGTAGGGCTACTTGGTTGAGAAGATTCGGATTCAGGATCTGTCTCCAGCAACTCTTCTGGAAGCTCTGCGTCTCGAAAATAGCACTTGTCCTTGATCAGCAACATCGCGTATATGCTTCTCAATCGATAGAAGTCTTGGTCCTAGAGCTGCCTTACGTATCGGAATATGTTCAGCAGCTCCATGGCACGCAGGACGTTGAAGGCGCTATTTCTGCTTCCCGACACTTCTTGGACTGGGAAGTCTCGGATGGCGTAGAAGTTCCAGACGCCGCTGTGGCGTTGGATTCCTTGCTTGATTACGCGGTAAAGACGCATAGGAAGAAGTCTGAGGTGCTTGTCTTCGGGGCGTACGAAGATGTGCCCTCTGTGTGGGACCTCTGCGGTGCAGCAGTTGAGAAGTGTGACGTCATGGTTGCGGAGGTCTGTCACGCAGAGGAACCAATGCTTTCTAAGCTTGTAAGGGCCAGCACCAGGCCTAGATTGTGCTCTTTGATATGCTGCAGCATGTCGGCCACCTACTTTAAATCGTACGCCCCTGATAGTAGTCTTCTTGCCAAGGCCGAGGTGGCATTGTAGAATGGCTGTCGGCCTGTCCTAATGGCGACATTCTTGAGCATTACGCCCTCCAGGACCCTACGACGGCTTCTAAGCGGAACATGCCTTGAAGTGCTCTGCGTCGTACTGAGAAGTATTCGTCGCTCCAGACGACGGCTTCTTCTGCCTACGGCCTCAAGACCATGTTCAGCAGTTGTTGGTCCCAGATCGACAGATAGCCGATGGCGCGCATATCAAAGTCATCAATCTCGAAGACAGGGATCTCCGACGGCACAGAAAACACATCTGTCGTTGAAGTCCTCGTCCTAAGGGGTTACTCAGCAATTGAGCTATACAGATCCCCCTCTTCTCCCTCAGATTCTTCAGATGAACCCTCCGCTCGGCCTATAGATATTTCTACTTCGTTTTCAGCTGGGTCTAGCAGGGGTGAGGGAGCAGATGTGTCGACACCGCGGGCACGCTCTTGTCCTTCGAGAGTTCCGTCGGCGGTTTTGTTCGTCGTCTCTTCCTCGGGCGTTGTGGAGGGCCCACAGGAGGTGGATAATGACGACGAACCAGAGGAGGATGATGACGATGATGATGAAGAGCCAGAGGCTGGCGGTGATGGCGATCTCCTAGGACGCCTTGAGCGGTGGTGGTCGTCCCTTTTGTCCAGCCTTTGCTCGATGGCGTCGAGCCATTGGAGCGTCGTCTGCATCGTGTTATTCAACGCCTCTAGTTGGTCGGAGAGACCAACTAGAGTCAGTAGTTGACGCTCCTGCTCATTCAGCCTCCTCTGGAAGACCTGAAACTTGTGGGTTAGGGAAGCAAATGTAGTTGTGTGGTTGCTTGTTACGTCCCGCAAGTTGTCGAACTCGAAGCCGAAGGCCTGCCTCAATGAGGGGACTGCCACTGATCGGCTTCGACTTCGCAACGCGCTCCTCGCGTTGGCGGCGCGGCCCGATGAATAAGCATCATCTATCGGTGTCGAGTCCACCTGAACAGTCCGTGAGGGCGTAGCCTCCGGACGGGGCGTTGGCACCCTTGTGGTTGCCTCCGCCTCTTCAGCTTGGGGTCGTGGAGAAGGTTGCGGAGTAGGCGGATGTTGATCGACCATCCGGCTCTCGGCGTCCTCATCCATAGCGATCACCGGCGTAGATGGCGGCGGTTTCGGCGTCAGTTGTACGGCCCTGAGCTCCGCCTCCAAGAGCTCAGCGAACGTCTCGTCGCTGTTGCGGGAGGCGTCCGACTGTACCAATGCCTCTGTCGTTTCTGGCAGGGCTGAAGCTTCAGGCGTTGCGGCTATTTCATCTGCCGCAGCGGCCTCCGGGGCGATGACCGTTGTAGCAGCCTCGGTGGTGTCGACGACCTCCCCGATGGTCGACACTTCTTCTGTAGCCGCGGCGGGTGTTGTTGTGATTGTCGCGACTGGTTCGATGACGGCAGTAGCGACCATCAGAGTGGCGGCTGTTGGCTGTGTGACGATGGCGGTCGGCTCGGCGGTGGTAGCGAAATGCAAGTCTTCAATGATGACTGTCGATGATTTGTCCCGCCGAGCGTCGAGGGTGCGGGCCTCCCTGTAGTGGCTATCCTTTCTTGGATGGTCATGGTGGCGGCGTAAGCGGCTTCAACAATCACATCTTCGATCTCTGCTGCTGTGAAGACCAGCTTCTCTGCGTCGTAATTGATGCAGAGTGGGAGGGGCAGGAGGGTGTCTATCCTCGCGAACTTGTAGAAGAAGCGATGGCCCTCCTTCTTGATGATGTTCGCCCTCGTGAGGAACTTGATGTCGATCTTGTCGTCGCCCGAGTGCACGACAGGCTGAGCGGCTCCTTTAGGTACCCTAGCCCTGCCGCGATCAGGTTGTCGACCCCTCCCATGTTGTACTCCTTGGTGGCGTCCTTTATCGGGTGCAGCCGGTTTAGCAGGAAATGTCCCAAGTTGATCATCTTGCCCTCCATCATGTACTAGATAAGATGGAGCTATTCAGTATATAAGTTGTTGGTTTCGTATTTACTGAAGAGGAGGCTCGCCACGATCTTGTGTATGATCTTTCAAAAGCACGAGCGAACAACCGCCACCTTGCTCTCCGGCTTGAAGGATGATTCGCCAGTCAGCTTCTTCCAGAGCGCGATTGGGTCGAAGCCGTCCTTAGGTGATCCGGGCACCGTTATTCAGCAGCTCTCTCTCAGCCTCGCTGGAAGAGAATATCTCATTGAGCAGCCTCTCCGAGATGTCGTGATCGGCGTTGTAGAGGCGCCCTTGTAGTCTGTCCGCTCCGCCGAACCTTTTGGTCTCTTTAGGGGTATTTGGGACTCGGCGGAGGGAGGAGATGAACTCCTTGGTGAGCTCGGTGTAGGAGGCGGAGTAGTTGAAGCAAATCTTCCAGAACCGGGTTGGCCGGTAGACTTTTGTCGCCAACTCCGTGTAACGTCGTTGGTGCTCCTCGTCTCTAGGCACGAACCAGCCTGGCGAGTGTGCCAGGACTTTCGGTTCGGCTGTCGTTGTTGGGGCCGGTGTTGTTTCCATTATGGGTCGCTTCTCAACCTCAGAGGGCCTAGCCGTCTCAGGGTTTGGGCATTTCTGCCCGGTGGTGGCTTCATCTGTGGCCTCGGGGTTTATCCTCCGGCCTTGGTCGTCAACCAGGACGACAGTTTGTTTGGTGCGGGCCATTTTCTGCAATGATTAAACAAAGGGATTAACTAAAAAGAAGTTGTTCGATCAAACTGCATTTGCCCGATATCGGGCAGAAGGCGAAAGTGAGTGTGTCGCCCGATACGGGTTGGGCGATACATTTGAAAGCGGTATCGGGTTGGGCACTTATAGAAAACATGGCGTGCAATACGTAGGTGCCTGATACGTTTTTCACACGGCACTCGGCACAAGCCGATATCAGGCAGGAGGCACAGGCGAGGTCGGGTGACTCCTCAAAACTGATCCTGCGCGGTATAGATGTTTGATGGGGTGTCGCGCGATATGGGTGATGCGCGGCAAAGGTCTGTTCATTTGTGCACTCACTCATCAAGACATGGATCCCACCCTAACCTCTAAACATATAGATTTATTATACAATCTAGTGTGTTTATGTCTAGACTTTGTGTTTGCAGAATTTCAAAGCTTAATTCCTTCATTTTGCCATCGAAATTCTGTCAAAATTGTTCAGCTTCCTTCACTTACAAATGTGGGAGACCCCCCCCCATATCCAATATGAAATATTATTGCATATTTGAGTAGATCTTGGCGTTTAGATCATCCTGGTAAATTTTCATGATTTAATTCACTTATTTGGTCGTCGAAATCGTTAGGGCCGTAAATATCGAAATTTAGTGCAGAATTTCGAAAAATTTCTGTTTTTGGGCCATCGGACACGGCATCGAAATCAGACATTTAATTCTATGCAAGCCGATACGGCCTGGGCGATACGGCAGCCCGGGCCGCCTATCGCGTCGTACATCTCTTGCTCGGCACGCCTCTGCAAAAATCGTGCAAAACTAAAATCAAGGGTTCGCCCGATACTCATCAAGGTGGGTTGGGCGACACGGGTATCAAAAAACCTGTCGCGCTGAGCAAAAGTAAAGAAAAAGGATCATGCATGCCCGATATGCCAACAAAGGGCTTAAAGGAAAAATAAAAACAAGGATAGAAAAACTAAAGATCATAAGGCACTTGATGGGCAAAACATCATTGGCCTAAGGGTAAACTTCGGCCTCAGATAGTATTACTCATCAAGGCAATAAAACTTTACTCTTCTAAAAGATGTGAAGAGATACTATGAAAAATAACAAAGTTCTAAGTGTTGCTGCTACATGTTAGGTATTTTGGCGATTCTCTTTCGAAAATCACATGAACTACAAACAAACTTGAGGATCTATGAAATAATAGTATTAAGTATGCAATTCTACCAAAAATTTGTTATTATTACACATATTTATACATAAAATGACTTTAAAATAATGCATTTTCTTTGATTTATGTATACATGACCCATGTAACCTAACTAAATTTTAACACTAGACTTATATAAGTTGTAACATATAAGTTTGTAACTTGCAACTGTAAGTTTTAAGGTCTAAGTGGTAAATTGTGGGTTTGTAAGTTGTTTACAGTCTAACGGAATGAAACAGAGTCTGCGCTCGTGGCGCGGGCACAGACTCGGGCCTTATTACAATGAGATTGTTCATAATGTTCTTTACAGGAAAAGAAAATAGCATCATATTCTAGGAAAGTAAAAGCTCGGGCTGCCTCCCGAGGAGCGTTGTGGTTTCCGTCGTCAGCTCGACATCTTCGAACCCTTCTATGCTTCTTTGGTAAGTGCAGCTTCGGCATCATCCAAGGGCATCTCGGATCTCCTCACAAAGGCTTCGTCTTCATAGAACCTCTTCACTCGTTGTCCGTTGACTGGAAAAACTCACTGGATAATCTTTATGATATAGCTCCATCATCCCAGACGGATATATCTTCGTTACTATGAACGGTCCGGACCACCTAGTCTGCAATTTTCCTGGAAAAAGTCGAATGGAAGATTTAAACAATAAAACTTTATCACCTTCCTTGACATCCCTTGCTCGCAGATGGGAATCATACCAGACTTTAGTTCTTAGCTTGTAGATCCTTGCATTTTCGTAGGCGTGAAGCCTAAGCTATTTAAGTTCTTATAGCTGAAGAAACCTCTTCTTTCCAGCTAGCGTTGGGTCCATGTTAAGGCGTTTGATGGCCCAGAACGCTTTATGCTCCAACTCGAAGGGTAGGTGGCAAGCTTTCCCATATATCAGGTGATATCGTATAGTGCCGAGCGGCGTCTTGTAGGCAGTCCTGTATGCCCAGAGAGCATCATCTAACTTGGTTGACCAGTCCTTGCGAGACTTGTCGACCATTTTCTCTAAGATCTGCTTGATCTACCTGTTAGAAACTTCGACTTGTCCGGACGTCTGCGGGTGGTATGGCGTAGCGACTTTGTGACGAACACCATATCTGCGCAAAAGCAATTCAAACTGCCTTTCTGCAAAGTGAGATCCACCATCACTGATGACGGTTCTCGGCACTCCAAATCTTGGAAAGATTATCTTAGTAAAGAGCTTCATCACTGCTTTGGCATCACAAGTGGTGGTGGGTATAGCCTCTACCCATTTGGAGACGTAATCAACTGCAACAAGGATATATTTGAAACCATAGAACGAGGGGAAGAGTCACATATAGTTTATCCCCCACACATTGAAGACTTCTACTTCAATCCATTCTGACAACAGCATCTCATTTCGACGGGAAATATCCTCGGTTCTCTGACATTCATTGCAAGTTTTGACATAGGCGTGTGCGTCTTTGAAGAGAGAGGGCCAATAAAAGCCTGACTGGAGTACTTTGGTTGCGGTCCTTTCACCTCCTAGGTGCCCTCCATAGGGGGAGGAATGACACTCAAACAGAATCTTCGGGGCTTCATCCTCAGGTATACACCTTCTATACAAGCCATCGGCACAACGCCTAAACAACAGAGGGTCATCCCAGTAATAGTTCTTCAGATCGGAGAAAAAAAATTCTTCTGATTGTAGGACATTTTTGGGAGTAGTTATTTGCATGCCAGGTAATTACAGAAGTCTGCATACCATGGCCCCTCAGGGTTGGCCAACTGGGCAACATAAATAGATTCATCGACATAACTTTCGTTGATTGGCAGTGGGTGGTCGTCCTCCACCCGGATCCTTGAAAGGTGGTCGGAAACCACGTTTTCAGAACATTTCTTATCTATTATTTCATGATCGAACTCTTGTAACAACAACGCCCAACGCAACAGCCTAGGCTTCGCGTCTTTTTTCTGCATTAAATACTTGATGGCCCCATGGTCGGTGTGAACTATCACCTTAGAGCCCACGAAGTAGGATCGAAACTTATCAAAAACATATACAATCGCTAGCATCTCTTTCTCAGTAGTAGTATAATTCAGCTGTGCCTCATCCAGGGTCTTACTTGCATAAAAGATCACGTTGTGCTTTTTATCTTTTTTCTGGCCAAGGATTGCGCCTATGGCAAAGTCACTGGCGTTGCACATGAGCTCGAAAGGAAGATTCCAGTCGGGGGACTGGAGAATGGGTGCGGATACCAAAGCATCCTTCAGAGTGGAGAACGCTTTCATGCACTCAACTGTGAAATCAAATTTCACATCTTTCATCAACAGGTTGGACAAGGGCTTTGTTATCTTTGAAAAGTCTTTAATGAACCGTCGATAGTAACCGGCATGACCTAAGAAACTTCGGATACCTGTAATAGATGTGGGAGGAGGAAGTTTGGCTATCGCCTCCACCTTGGATCGATTGACTTCGATACCTTTGTTGGATACCTTGTGTCCTAGAACTATTCCTTCTTGCACCATGAAGTGGCACTTTTCCCAATTAAGAGTAAGACTTTGCTCTTCACATCTCTTCATCACTAGAGATAGGTTATTAAGGCAATCATTGAAGGAGTTGTCGTAAACACTGAAGTCGTCTATAAAGACTTTCACTTTATTCTCTAAAAAATCAGCGAAGATAGCATTCATACACCGCTAAAAGGTGGCAGGTGCATTGCAAAGCCCAAAGGGCATTCTCCTGAAAGCAAAAGTTCCGTAGATGCATGTAAAGGTGGTCTTTTCCTGGTCGTCAGGGTGAATAGGGATCTGATAGAACCCTGAATACCCATCCAACTAGCAAAAGGAGTGATGGGCTAGGTGCTCCAGCATCTGATCGATAAACGGGAGGGGGAAATGGTCCTTGAGGGTGGCGGTGTTGAGCTTTCGATAATCGATGTACATCCGCCAGCCGGTGGCCGTCTTGGTAGCTACCTCGACTCCATTATCTCCTTTAACCAACGTTATACCTCCTTTCTTTGGAACCACTTGGATGGGACTTACCCATGTGCTATCGTTGATGGCGTAGATTATTCCTGCGTCTCGGAGTTTCACGACCTCTTTACTAACCACTTCTCGGAGCTTCTCATTCAACTTCCTCTGCGGCTAGGCATACGGCTTGGAGTCCTCTTTCAGATGGATCATGTGCATACACACAGAAGGACTGATCTCCCTCAGGTCTCTAATTGAGTAACCTAGGGCCTTTCTCCGTAGCCTCAACTCCTCAAGCAACTGATCTTTTTGGCTATCAGTCAACTCTGAGTTGATGATCACCGGATTCATCTTCTCCTCGTCTAGAAAACGGTATTCCAAGCCTCTCGGCAAAACTTTCAACTCGGGTTGGGTATCCTTCTCTTGTCCATCGGCGGGGTCTTTACGGAGGGCAACGTACATAATTGTCACCACAGGGTCTTCTTCGGGCAAACCTTCAACTTCTAGAAAAGCCAGCAGTTCCTTGACCTCTGGATCCTCGACCTCTTGTGCCTCGCCAGATAAGGCGTGCATCAGCGGGTCTACCATGGCATTTTCTTCCCTTACTTCATTGCATAGTTGTTGATAGCTTTCAACGAAATAAGAGGACTCAAAGAACGAAGGAGTTATCATACAATCTCTGATGTTGAAGTCAATGTGATCTCCTCCAACCCTGATTGTAATCATACTCGCCTCTACGTCAATGAGGGCTTGGCCGGTTGCTAGGAAAGGTCGCCCAAAGATAATAGGGCAGCTGGGATCTTTTACGGTATCAATCAAAACTATATCACATGGTATAAAGAATCGCCCAACTTGAATGGACACATCCTCAACTACTCCGACTGGCCTGGTAAAGGTGTGATCGGCCAGCTGAATCCTCATGTTGGTGCTTACCATATCAGTGAGTCCAATCCTCTTAGCAAAGGACAAGGGCATCAGGTTGATGCTTGCCCCCAGGTCTGCCAGACCTTTACGGGTTATGTTATCCCCAACTTGGAAGGGATGACAGAGGCCCCATGATCTTTCTTCTTTGACGGCATACTTGCTTTGATGAAGGAGTTGGATATCTGTGCTAGCTTTACGGTCTCCACATCTTCACCTCTCTTTTTCCCCAGGATCCTTCAGAAACTTGGCGTAAGTAGACATCTCCTCAATGGCATCCAGAAACGGGATGTCAAGGTGCAATTTCTTTATCGCGGCCATAAACTTCTCGTATCTCTTTTTCAATTGAGCTTTCACCAACTTATGCGGAAAGGGTACGCGGGGTGCGTACCTGTCGGACGCTCTTCAGAAGAAACGTCGTTGACTCTTTCTTTGGTCACTTTCCTTAACTTTGCGGGGACGACTTCTTCAACTTCCTCGGGGCTATCGTCTTTACCTGGTGTTGTCGTTGTTGTTACTTCCTTTTCAACCGATGATCGTACAACTGTACCTTACCTTAAGACGGTCAATTTTGCGGTCTCATGCCCACGTGGATTTGCTTCGGTGTTGGAGGGGAAGCACCCCACTTGATGATTGATGCTCTGGGCAAGGCTCGCCAACTGTTGGTCGATCTGTTTATTGTGTTGCTGGAGCTCCCCTATCTGGGCAGAAAATCCTCCCATCTGCTACTGCATCAACTTAAGCAGGGTCGTGCTATCCACAGAGCTTTTATGCATCTTCTCGTTAAGGTCATTCTGCTTTTTGGCAAAGGACATCAGCTCCGTCATCATAGACGGTCGTTGCGGCTGGTTTTACTGGAAAGTCCGCTGTTGTTGGAACCTTGTTTGACGTTGCTGATTCGACGGTCCTCCCGAGGGATTTCTGCCCACCAGCTGATGAGAGTTCTCAGCTGCTTTGGTGTTTTCGTAGGAAAAACCAGGGTGATCAAGGCGTCGGTACTGGACATAACTACGTTTTCCGTACTGTCCTCATCAAGATCTCCTTGAACGGCTGTGTGCGGGCAGAAGTCAGACAAGTGGTCTGGCTCTCCACAGGTGACGCAGCTTCTCACCACTTCCTGTCGGACTTTTCGTTTATACCCCTGCTCCTTTAGGGTTTAGACATTGGTTACAATTTTGTCCAACTTAGCCGCAAGGGCTTCCATCGCTTTGGATTCTCCCAGAGTGGTATGGCCCATAGACTCTCGGTCGTACTCGCTATCCTGCGGATTCGTTGTCATGTTGTCGATAATTTCTCTGGCCCTCTAGCATTGAGTCCTAAGAAATCGTTGCCAGCTGCAGCGTTCATGGATTTCCTCTCTGCGGCACACACCCCATTATAGAATGTGGTGATCAACTTAGGTTCGGAAAACCATGATGTGGGCACTCCCACTAGCAACTTTGAAACCTCTCCCAGGTCTCATGCAGGTTCTCCGAGGGTTTCTGTGAGTACCTTGTTATCTTGTTCTGACACTTGATTGTTCTTTCAATGGGGAAGAATTTGGCGATAAATATGTTGGCTAGGTGTTCCCAATCGGGAAGGCTCCCATCTTGCAGACTTGTGTACCACTCCAATGCCTTGTCTCTCAGAGAGAAAGGGAAGCATTTGATGTAGATGTTTAGCAATTTTTGTAGAGGCTTTGTATATTGGAAACCGAGGAGATAAAACTATCGTCGGAGTAAAGCACGAAGGAGGAAAACTTAAACATAACAAGCAGCAGCGGAAAACATCTTGCACCCTCTTCTCTCAAAGAGGATGCCTCTGACTATGCACCAATTCTCTCTCTCAAGAGCACTGGACATAGACTAGAGCGGAGAGATATGTCGGGGCAACCCTGATCCTGGGTACTCTCATACACCTAAATCAGACCAAACTCTAGAGTTTACGACATCCTTCTCTCAAAGGAGTCAAAACGAGAAACACAATTCGCTAGCTAGTCAAAAGTGTGATCCAAACAGAAGAGACTAGAGTTCAGATGCTATAAAGAAATCATCCAACAAAAAGGAACCATACACAGAACAATATGAGATAAACTCCACAGATTCCATAAGCATAAAGAGATAAAAGGGCTTAATTACAATGCAAGAGTATTTGAAAGTAAAGTGCTGAAAAAAGGGAAGATAGGTATCGGTCTCCTTGATGTAGGAGGTCGATATACATAGCAGCGGACCCCTAAGGTAACGCTAACCCGGTACCGAGTAGGAGCCCTATCGGGATACGACCGTATCGGGTTCTTGACCGTGTCGGGTCGCGAACCGCGACGGGTAAAGGGCGTATCGGGATAGGACTCCCTACCCGATATGGTCGTGTCGGGCGGCAGGCCCTTTCAGGCTGCAACCCTGATGGGTAGGCCATATCGGGTTGGGTATCGCGTCGTGTTAGGACGTGTATCAGGTTAGCCTTCCCTTAGGTTCTCGGGTTCCTCGTGTCGGGTATAGATGGGCGAGCCGTCTCGGGTTGAAGCCTAACTAAAGATCTGACATGTTTGAAGTAGCCTTGAAGGTCGTGTCACGCTGCTGCTGCTGCTGCTACCGGGTCGAGTTCTAAGTGAACTCCTCCCGTCCCTCTCGGGTTGGGGGTGTGCTCACCTAGTATCGCCCGACAGGCCTGGGAACTCGACGCACTAGCTCCTTTTGCTCTCAGAGTTAGCTCTCATAGGGTTCCAACCCGTCCCACCCACAGGCAGAGGCTCTCCCTCTTTGTTGTTCTCTCTAGGAGAGAGGCGTGACGGCTAGGGCTGCGTGTGCGGAAGGGAGAGCGAAGCGGTGGTGGCGGCTAGGATTCTCTTTCTCTCTATTGCTCTGATACCATGTCAAAAATAATATTGTTGTATATTGAATTGATATGAAAAAATGTACACTCATGTCCTATATATAGAGGGGGAAACCTGGAAGAGTTGGGATGCAAGTAAACTAGATGGGCCGAGACACTAAAGCCCATTAACTAATTAAGCTATTAACTAAATAGGATAATATACTTTCTAACAGTTTTCTTGAATTATATAGCGTTAAATTTATATGAAATACTACTATGATATGACAATTGTTCAAAAGTTTATGAGTACTTTCAAACAATATTATTACACGAGTGTTATTTGGTTAAACAAATTAACCAACTTAACTAACCATTACCCGAGTAAACGTAACCGAATTAACCAACTCCAATATAGTTAGGTCAATGGTTAAAATTTGAAACTACAAATTAATTGATCAACTGAACTGAATTAACCATTAATCGAAAGCTCACCGCAAAAAAGGGGAAACATCTATCTCATTGTATAACTCTCCTTTTCTCCAACTAACAACATACCTCCCTCTTCTTTCTTTGTTTGTCCATGTACCACTATGTATTTATTGTCCAAAATTCAATATTTTTGTTGTGAGTTCATGTGGTAGTTAACTCATATTCATTTTTTAATAAATTGTCTATAAGGTTGATTATTAATGCGATTAGTATGTGGGTTTGTTTAATAGTATGTCTTTGATGGCTTGATTTCATGATGTATGCAATGTGTGTTTGAATTTTAGGCATGAACTGGAATATAATGTGGATGAGATGATCTTTGTGTCTGAATGTGCTTGTACTTTTTTGTGTTTATACATAAATATAGCATACATGTATATGTACGTTCTTGTCATGTCTGACATTGTGTTTGTGTCCTATAATTATAAAATCGTTGTGTTTGTGTCTGTGTTGGTATTTGTGTCTATGTCCATGCTTTCTAGGGTATCGGGGACGAGTGACATGGGAGGGGCGGGGTTGACGGGATTAGGAGTTGTCAGGGTCAGAGGGAGGGGCGGTGCTAGTTGGATGGTGGAGGGCTATGGCTAGGACACGTGAGAGGGGTGGCTTGGGCAAGCGATGGTTGTAAACAGGGAGATCAGCTGGGGGACAATCAAAACAGGACTAGGTGCAACCGGAAGAAATGCAAATGGGAGCGAGGGGAACATCGGATGGGATCACGTTTAGAGGTCGGGGAGAGGAAAACGGACACACGCAGTCATGACAAGGTGTCAACCCGTTAGGGAATTGGGGTGTCAAGGGTTGTCGAGGGTTTTGGGGGTGGGGTTACGAGCAGTGTGTGGGATGCGATGGGTGGCCAATGGTCCAAAAGAGAAGAGGGACGACATGCTCCAGGGTGTTGGATTCTGTGCGGTTGTCACTGGTTGCACAGGTCATGTGTGCTTGGAGCAACGAGATGCATCAGTCTATTGGCCATTACAGGAGCAAATATCACAATGTTGTGGGAGAAAATTCCTATTGCATAAGGCGTGGAGGAGAGAAAAACAGAACGTGACGTCGAGGGAAGGGGAAGAAATAATGTGGGGAGAAGAAAGGGAAGGAGGAAAAAGAGACTGTTTAGGATTCGACTCTGATACCACTTGATGTGAAATTGCATCGAAAAAAATGCCCATTCATATACAACTCCTTAGGACAAGCCCCCAAGGTTGGTACTTATAATGAGCAGCACAAAACCCTGACGTGAAACAATTGTGTAATTACCAATTTATATATAAATCAAGCAAAAGTTTCAGGACTTAGAACTAAGTGCAACAATTAGTTAAATTGCACTTAGGCCCCTAACTATAAATGTAAAGAGAAAATGAAAGAACATGCACACTTGGTTTAACATACTCCTATGTCGGGCCTCCACAGGTTAATGAGGGATTGGGGAGAGGAAGTCTCCTTGATGACTCTTTTTTTTTTAAATGAACGAACAACATGGTGCATGTGTCATGCATCACATACTTAGGCCCATAAACATAACAAACTCAATAAGATATAGATGTAACAAACCTCGTGCCATTTCCCATATTCTCAGGATGTGTTTTTGTTTCTAGAGTTCTAACAATCGGTTGTGCTACCTCTAGTTCTATTGGAAATGGGTATAATCTAACTCTATGTCTATAGGCATTATGACTACAGCTCAAGTATTTTTTAGCATTGTTTGCATTATAGATATTTCACGCTTGTAATGTTTTTTACCTAATAGCATTTTTACAAAATGCCCTAAAATTTTTCATAATTTCCAAATTATAAACAACATTATAAGTATATTGGGGAATTGACTTGACTTGTATTATGAGGAGCAACACATTTATATAATGATGGAAAGTGATCCATAACACATTTACGTGTTGTTGGACTAAACATATATTCAAACTAACGGCGAGGAGTAGCTCCGGTGGTGTGGCTCAATAATCCTCAATGAAGGGTCCCAGGTTTGACTCCATGTAAGACCTATTTCTCGGAACTGCTGATTGTTGCATAGGCCGGCCAACTGTGCGCTTTACATGGTTCTCGGTAGATGGAACACTCGAGGGCCTGAGAGTTTACGTTGTTGGGTTGGGTCACTAAGTGGCCCTGCATGGGATCAGTTCCCTTGCTAATTCACAAAAAAAATACAAGTTCAATTAGCTTAACTGTACTTCTGTAAAGCTTATGTTTGATAACACTTCCCCACAAGATGGTGTAAATATCATGAACCTAGCTTGTGGCATAGAAACCGGACCCAGCATCTACTTTAGTGTGGGTCGTGGTTCCGTAATCTGACTCTGCTCTAGATCTAAAAACTGTCTATTTCTTGCACTAGATCTAGAAACACCAGCTATTTCCAGCTTTCCAAAGAGACAAGATTGTCTCTACAAAGACACAATATCCGGTCATGGATCGACAGATTGTTGATGACTAATTGAACCAGCTCAATTCACATCAGAAAAACCATGCATTTCACCTGCCTATGGCTTGCATATATAATGCCTTTTCGTGGAGTTCTTTACAAATGGCGAAGAACATGCATGACTGCTTTTAAATGACATATACATGGCTTCTTCATGAAATAACTTAACAAATCGTGGGAAAAGACATTTAATCGGCTAACTGTTAGATAATTGAGTTCGTCCATGAGTCTTCTATATCTCTAAGGTCTTCAACTAACTCCTCCTAATTTTATGTAGATTGACTTTTGGATCCATGGGTGTCTCACAATCTTAACTCCCAACTGTGTGTTTTCTTAGGATATCAAGAAATAATAATAATTTCATCTTTAGATCTGGTCACTTCAATACTAAAAATTGTATTTCTGATGCCCTAAATCGTTTGCCTAGAATCTTCCCTAATTATATTGCTTTTATTGTGTAATGTCTTGCTAGTTGTCCTCGGTGATGGCAATAACAATTATCTAGACAATAAGAAGAATGGAGTCAGACGAGTACCATTGGTAGAATAGTAAATGATCTAGGTTGGTGACCTCTAAAAATCATGTCAGATTGAGACCATAGAAAGATTTGTAAGCCTGCAGACTATATGAGACTCCAATTGAGCAAGAAACCCATGTATATTTCTTCAAATAAGTCATCATGCGAGATAAAATTCTTGATCTAACCTAATGGATTTCTTCCCATTGAGCAAGAAACCCATGTATATTTCTTCACATTATTCATCTTCAAAATGAGTTCATGACATAGGGGTTTTGACTGTCCAGTTAACTATATTAGTCAAAGCATTTTAGGTGATATGGGGACCTAGGATCCTCATTTTAAAGAAACTCGGACCTAATTTGCTCCTATAGATACATATTTTCACATCATAATCAAGGCACTTAGCAAAGGATGCCACAGGCCCTAAGACACCAGAGTTGGTGCCTGGTCAACGGGTCCATGGCATAGGCACATGGGGACAAGAATAAGGGTATTGGACCCATAAACTTAGTCAGTCAAACTAACATTAAAATATAAAAGATGGCAACGACAACCAATAAGGGACCTGAGCACTCTACACCTCGATGGGTGCCTCGACTTTAGTGCTCAAGTCAACCTAAGCGTGTATGGGGTTTTACTATAGTGACATACATTGTGATTTGTGAATGTACTCATAAAAATCAAATTTTCAGATAGTTGTGTGTTCCTAGTCTAGTCAATAACAATGAATCAGCTACGGGTGTGAATTGGCATGACTACAGCAAGGGCCACTGCACGAGAATATTCCAACTCTCACTAACTATGATGGCGGAGCAACAAGAGATCACTATAGCTTTTAACGACAGGCTAAAGCAGGATACATTAGATTCATTCACGTAAAAGAAAAGGCATTAATATAACCAAAATTTTATAATCTAGATATCACAAAATTTGATTCAGCTTGCCAGCACTCTTAATAAATCTAGACACTTTGGGTGTTAAATGGTTTAAGGCATAGCAGCAGCAGGACTCGTTATGAAGTTGTCGCTAACTAAGCTACTTCTGTAAGAAAGATATGGAATATATATGAAAAAACAAGAAAACTAAACAATGCATCCAACTGTCTGCTTCATTACTTTGTGACCACGTGATATATAGCCCAAATCAGACACGATACAAATGTAGATAGAAGAAAAAAGACAATGACTTCTACAAGTGAACTTTGGCATCACCCTCAAATACCTGGTGTATCATAAGTTCACAAGATCTGTTGGTGCTTCCTGTAAAACTTCTACAGAGATCTCGTATCCCAAATATAGATTCTACATGACAATGGTCTAAACAATTTCGACATCAAAATTGGGTAGCTCTTCATGGTGTCTAAATCCCAAGCCATTTAAAAATTAGGAAATCGTGTATCTCTGTGAAACCAGAGTCCTCTGAAGATTGAAGTTCATATCTTTTTGTTTTGTCTCCCCAATTAAGATTTTCATTTTATCTAAATATTTTGTCTCCTGGGTCATATGTATAACAAACTGCTTGTCCAATCATATCTTAAGCTTACAGTAAGATATCATCAAAAAACATATGCAACAAACAGTGCAATCAGGCAGAACACAAGCCCACTACTTATTATCCCTTGAAGAAATCAGGTGCACAGATCAAAGTACAAGTAGATTCAGTCAACCAAAGCTCAGATTAGCTCTAGCCTATAAGTTTTGACTATAAAAGTTAAAAGGTACCAAGAATGCAGATTACTATAAAAGTTAAAAGGTAGTAAAAATGCAGACTCTGTAGCAAAGCCCTAGGCCGAAATATGAGGCATGTACACTGGCACAGGGCCTAACACCAGGGGCGTCACTGCAATAAACCAGAATTAACCAACCTCTTACACCTGTGGTGCATCAGTAGATTTTATATTGTAGTGTTAACATTGATCAGTTTATGGTCCAGAAGTGAGGCTAGGATTTGGGGATTCGTTTTCAACTTCATTGTTTGCTAGATACAGGCCTCTTATCATGGCTCACACTTCATTTTTGTAAATCCCAATTCTCCACTCAAATAGAGGGACGTTGCGTTCTCGTTTCGCATTTTTTAAACATTCATGTCTCCAGGCATGAGAGAAATCACCAATGTCTACAAGACAGACTACAACAAATGCAACAAGGCATCAAGACACCACATATAACTTTTGGTTTTGCAATCTGTATCTCAGGATCTATAAAAACAAAATGTGTCAAAATTTTTATAGATACAACAGAATATAATAATACCATGTATTAGTAGTCGAGCAACTCAATTGGAAGACGGAAATTGATCAAGGTTGATTATCTATTTGGTCGTCATGCATATTATGGGACAAGAACAATCCTACATATGTAAAGCTAACAAATGCCTTTTTCGCAAAAATACCTGAGCATTTCTTTATTTTTGAAAAATTGAACACATGGAGTGCCCATTATATCTGCTGCCTCAGCAATCTCAGGGTCTTCCTCAATATCAATTTCAACAAAATGTACATTCTTCTCGAACTCATCTATAACCTGTTATTTGTTGGTGAAAGAAATTTCATAGATCACTTTAGAAAAATTTCAATAGATCACTTTAGAATCAACTATAGGTTGGAACTACATGTCAATAAGCCATTGCTATCCAAATATCCAACACCAGGTTGAGTTTAATAAAGCACAATTTCACTCATCAAATCATTATCAAAATGAAGGCTAAAGTTTCAGATTTTTCATGCAAATATATTCCATTAACAGTATAAATGGTGTCATTGATAAATATATGAAGAATTAAAAGGATCGTATTAACAGATAGATTAACATCCCACACAAGCTTGATATAAATCTTTTAGCCCTATTTTCCCTTCTTATGTCCTAGTAGCAAGTGAATTCTTAAAATTATCTTTTAGGCGTTTTTGGGTGAGGTATGGAGAGGAAGGACATATCAAGATGGGGGTAAAAAGGCTCAGGAGTAAGTACAGTTTTTAAGACTTATGACTACGTCAGATATATATAGGATGGGTTAGATTCTTATATCTTAATCATACATAAGTTCAGACCTTATTCTAACTAGTGAAATTTTGAATCCCTAAGCCCTATAATAATTACATACAATCAGTATTCATGCCAGTCTAGTCGTATGTAACCCCTCATATTATATATATGTCTAAGAGTTTTTATGTGTGTAAGCTCTAAATGTGTAGACCTGGGTCTATGGTTGTATGTAGTAAATTAGAGGAGTTCCACATCAGGAAAGATGTACATTCTCTTTACAAAATATAATACATACGGAAAGACCTAGCCTAGTTTTGGGATGCCTTTTCTCTCTAACGCTGTCATGGAATCAGTGGAAGCTAGCATCCAAGATGAAAGGTGTCAAGGTAGATTTCCTTCTACATTTGCGGTCGCATGAAGATAAATAACATGATAGTAGTCATGAGAAGAAAACCGAGTGGAGTCTGTAATCTTTTTATAATGTAAAGATGAAAAGATGTCATTGTGCAAAATTTGTCACAGGTGTAAATTAATGGGGGATTGGAAGTCAGCATGACTGTTAAGTGCTCTTTGCATACACAACTATATTCAGAATATTATATCTTTACCAGCTAAGTTATTCAAAGATCCTTATTTTTTTATGAAAAATAATAAAGTTACGAGGTGATTGGGTATGAAGTGAAGAAGATAGTTGACTTACCTTGTTCAAGATAGGTTTTAGTGTCCTGCATGGACCACATGTTGGTGATGTATAAAGCACGCATATAAGTCGTGGACTTTCATGGTACAATTTTCTGAGGGCATACTGTAAATTGACTTCAATGTCAGACTATAATAGCTAACAGCAAGAAATAGCTCAGCAAAATGCTAGCAAGGAAATTAAAAAAAATGTAACCGATCAGAAAGGACAAGGTCGTGATAAGCAGTACCTGGCCCCTGTGCTTTGTAAGTGAAACGTCAAAGCCCATTTGGACATCCCTGTCTGAGATTTCCTTCTTTTCCTCTTTCTCAACAGGCTACATGCATGAAAGAAAGTAATCTTATGTACAAACTTAAGAAGAAACAAATATTCCCAAAAGGCATTATAAGGGCGACGCAGAAAAGACACAGGGTACATGGAATTACAGAAAGTTTGTAAATAGGACAATAAGTTTACTTGCCTTCTTACCTATGGTAAAGTAATTCACTTTTATTTAAGAATGAAACTGCACATTTACAGAGCCAAACTATTTGAAAACACACAATGACACAAAAGAAAACGATCAAAGCAATGAATAAAGCAGAAGACAAATCGTTTACTAGTCCCATGCTTCAAAAAAAGCATGTAAGACTCGAAGAAAATATTGTTACTCAAACTCAGCCTTGCTTCCATGCATCATATATGATCACAACATGAAACAAAATTCTGTAATAATCACCAGTTAAAGGCAAAAAAATACGACTAAGGGAATCTACCTGGTGAAATTCAATAAGGAGATTGTTTGCCACCAAATATCTCTCAACTGATAAAGCGGCAACACAGCCAGAGCCAGCAGCTGTAACGGCTTGCCTCCATTCATGATCCTACCATTAAAAATAGAAGTTGTAATATAATTAAGGAAACAATGAGATCATCCAAAAAAAAAATGGGACAATGAGACAATCTACACTAATTGTTATTCTGTGGTGAGCCTTTTCCAATGTACAGTATTCGGAAAGACTCAAACAGTCAAACTAGTGTAGGGTAGGTGGCTTCCAACTCCAGAGCATTTCCATGCAAGTAAACTAGAGGTTTGAACTTAGTTGTGTTCCATAAAAAATGTATCTCAAAAAGAAATCTCGTTTATTACTATGTTCTGGCTATCGATAAGAGTATATATATCCACTTGGCACCCATGAACAAGGAAACTTATACGTGTGCAAGTTTGAGACTTCTGAAAAGATTTACTTTTACTGCTAATGGTCCTTCAGACAAGGCTATGCTTCCAATTGAGTATAGATAGATATGACAGAAGAAATGACTTTGGAACTTAAGACTGTAAAAATAGCTCTTGAACAGTTTTACCTGGACATCTCCAGCTGCGAAGACACCTTCAACAGATGTTTTTGCAGTGCCCTCCAGAACTGACACATATCCAGCACTATCAAGTTCTACTTGGTTTTCCAACAATTGGCTGTTCGGTGAGTGGCCTATGCCATAGAATAGACCCCTTACTTCTAAAACGGATTCTTCTCCAGTATCAAGCCTTTTAAGTAAAATGCCAGACATTTGTCCTTTGCTATTGCTGACAACATCCAATGCTTGAGTGTTGAAGTGTACAGTAAGATTTGGATTGTTGAATACTCTGAAACATTCGCCATAATCAACCTGTTAAACAAACATTCAGGATTTCGATGTTGACCACATCAATAGTGTTAAATAACTATTTTACTTCAATTGAGTAGTGGTAAAATTAATGCCACAAATCTATTATCGTCTATACATATATATAAAACACCGAAATCTATTTTCAATCCATGATCAAGCAGATTTATAAAAAAAGTTTTCACCGGAAAAAAATGTTGACAGCCATAAAAATTCAGTCAAAACATTGTCAATTGCCTGTACCTATGAAATTGTGCAACATGGTAATTCACTCGTCAGAGCTTATGTAGAGTATCAAAGACATACACCTAGTTCCTAGATGATATTCATAACCATGGAAAGGTGATCAAGACATACACAGCATGTTTTCATGTATCTCCCACAGATTCCTATTATCATTTAGCATGGACATATATCAGTAACATATGGAAGTTGTCACTCACAACATCACGATACTTTATTTTTAAGAAATCAATTTTTTTTAGTGCAATCATTGACCCAAGTTGTGAAGCAGAACAGGAGAGCAGCCGGTCGCATGGGTAAAATACAACTTTATCATCAAACAGTTCACTCACTGTCACTCCCCCTCGCTCCATAACACCACTGCCTCTTGCTTTTCTCAAGATCATGAACATGGAAATCGGAGAGGAACCCCAAAGAACGACGCTTTGATCTGCATGACTAAGGTTTTAATAGAGTTCCAGAGACAAGGCATCCATTGTACTCGTTTCTAAATAAACCTGGTATCTCCTTCCACTGCCTCTCTCCCCCCTCCCCCAAAAAAAACAAAACAAAAAAAAAAGATCTTCTTGCATCTAACCCCATTCCTTCTGCTACTTCTCAATTCTTTCTCAGTCACAGCAAGACCTTCCCTTTCCTGCCTCTTCTGCCCTCCCTCTTTGATCAGAAATCACATCCTTGACCAATCAATCCAACCCTTCAAGATCTGTGAATCGCCTGCCCAGATTATATTTTAGATCTAAAGAGAGTATAACCTAAATGGTGCCAAGTGAGCTATCGTTTACTATAGGTATATACAGTGTCGAATCATACTTCAACTAGATGAACGAGATGAAAAAGTACTAGATAATTTCTTAATAAGAAAATTATTACCTATCTTGCATTGCTTTGGATGCTTTTAGTTGAGCACTTCGGACAAGTAAATGAACATGACGAGCGTATTTAGTAAGATATATAGCTTCCTCTGTTGCAGTGTCACCACCTCCAACAACTGCAAGAACTTGCCCCTTAAACAGGGGTGATGCTCCATCACAAATTGCACAAGCACTGATGCCTCTACTCCAAAATTCATCTTCCCGGGGTAAGCTGAGCCTTTTAGCTGTAGCTCCAGTAGCCAAAATTATGCTATGGCACTTCACCTGAAAGAAGCAATGAAGCCACAATATTAAGAATCTTTAGTACCATACACCTTGAGGGTATTTAAATGATGTAATTGATATCTATCGATGATATTTCATAACATATAACCATGCTTGTTATGCTATGAGCCTATGCCTTACAATCTCGTTGACCTCATATGCAAACTTTTACAGCCAATGGGATATTATTACTCACCGCTATCATTTCAAGCTAAAGGGCACTCCTAGTTCTCTACAAGTATTGTGTTTCTTGGGCATGATACTTTAAGAATGAGAAAGAGAAATGATACGGCCAACTAGTGACTTTGATACCCTACGAAAAGGATGTGAAAGAATGTCGCGGGGGGGATCAGCGAAACATCTCCCATCTCAAGCTATTTCATAACTTCAATGTCAACAAAAATTATAGCTGGAAACAAAGTAGGACAAGGGGGAAAAAAGCCTGAAATGAAAATCTAGAATTTGAACAAAGGTACTCTTCTAGTGTTTCTTCTTCTTTCAAGTTTTTCCCAAGCCTCCGAGCAGTTAAACCTTAAAACATATAACCCTCCTCCTAAATGTTAGCTTTCAGTTTTGTGTTTGCTGCAAATTTATATCAAGAATGGTTTCTATAAAAATTTCGGGTCACAGAAAATAAACATGCACCAACGTAATGTGGGGGTAAATTGGTATGTACCCATTAGAGCACCATTGAGAGTATTCCTACCTGTCCGGAAGTAAATAGAAGGCAAATCGATATTTTTCATTAGAGAAACCATGCTCCTATATATAGAAGGGGGAAGCGTACACGCTTTAGAATAAACCCTAATGGGACAAAACACTTAGGCCCATGTACAAACTAGAGAATAAATCCACATTCTAAATAACTCTCAACACTCTTCCTCAAGTTGGAGCATGGGCGAAACGCATGTCCAACTTGCCAAGACAGATTCAAAAGAAAAACATACAAGATAGCAAAACTTCATAGAAAATTTTCTCTCCCCCTAAATCTCATCATAAAAAGTCCTTGCGGTATGGATTAGGTCAAAATCAGATCCGATAAGCAATAGGCTTTGTATGTAGGGTTGAGGTAGCAGTGGGGAGTGGTGGATAGCGGTGGGCAGTAGGGTAGCAGTGTGTAGCGTAGACTGGGGCTAGGAGAACAGCGATGGGTAGCGACTGGATAGCTGTGTAGCAGGGATAGTAGTAGCATTTGGGAAAGGACAGGGGATTGGCAGCGGCTAGCAGAGGTAGTAGGTGGGGGGATACGATGGTAATGATGGTTAACAAGGATTTTGGTGGCATAATCTGGAGGTGTGGCATTATATGGCCACAGCTATGGAAACACGGAGCAGCAGCAGTGGCACAAGGCAAAAGGGTTGCAGTATCGGGAGGACAGCAGCAGGGGCGGCACATGGGCAGGGAGGGAAGGTTGGCTACGTAAATAAGGTTCACGGGGGTGGCGGGCTAGCAGCAGCAAACATGGAAGAGTAGGGATGGCAGAAGAAGCCCGGGCAGGAGAGGCTAGTGGTTGCGGGGCTTGTGCTACTTGTAGGCTGGTCGGGATAGTAGGAAGACTGCAGTGGCGGAAGGACAGTTAAGCAGCAGGGGTAGCAGTCTAGTTCGGTGGTGCGGCTAGGAGAGACAAGTAGCAGGGGGCGGCGGCAACAGTCGGTGAAGACGGCAACAAGGACAATAGATATTTGGCGGAGTTTTTGTCAATGGAGAAGAGAGAAGTAGATGACCATGAATGCAGGGAAGACGGTTGGCAGTCGACCAAGCCAGGAAGAGATGAGGGTAGCCAACAAACGGAGACGGAGGCAACTCTCTTTTTTCTCTCCTCTCTGGGTTTCCCAAGACCTTCCTGCTCTAATACCATGTAAGAAAGTAAATAGAAGGAAAAAAAATATTTTTCATTTGAGAAATCTTGTTGTTGATTCTATATATAGGAGAAGGGGGAAATGTACAGACTTTAGACTAAACCCTAATAGGTCATGACACTTAGGCCCATGTACAAACTAGAGAATAAATCCATCAACTAATGCATTACCCTGAAGGTATCTTTTTGAGAATTTAAGTAAATGCAGAGGTTTCAAGCATTCAATGAAAACAGCATACATAAAGTTTAGCAAATGATTTGTTTTTACTCTCTGTTTCACAGGGAGCTAGCAATGCACGGAGCAATCTGCATAGGAGAGGGGTGCACAACTGAGGATGATGCAGGACTAATCCCACTCCTGGGTCCTTATCCTAATAGCGCATCTAATTAAGCTAAAACAGTTTTTTATTAGCTCATCGTGTTTTAGGATTTATTGTGAAATTGCTTCAATATTAGGACCTAAGAGTAATATAGGGCTTATTTATATGTCCAAGTTTATCATTTCATTTAGTTATGAATTGGGTGTCTAGTTGCAGTTGTTATGAAAATTAGGGTTTCAGCCTTCTAGTAAAGATACCAGCCTCGGATGTGTGTGCGGGCAGATAGACTATTGATTATTGAAATTTGTTTTAGGAAATTGCTTCCCAGGAATCCCTACAATAGGAACTTCATCAATTCAAGCAAACATGACACCAAGATAACATTAAGAAGCATTGTTAATTAGAAGGCACGAAATGATCCCTCAGTCAGTTGGTGTACTGAAATAAAAGTAACACTTGAAATCCACATAGGAGCCAAAACTGGGTCAGCAAAAAACAATGAACGATTGCAAATTGCTGTGTAGTCATGTCATCTCCTGTTTATAATGTGACAGTGAGAATTTTCATTATGATAACCCATAGAGCTTGATTTAGCTGTAACTGACATTAAATTAAGTTTTCCTGCTTATGAGGAAAGGGAACCAAATGGGGTGGAAGGGCTGATTGATAATTAGGATATAAACAAATTAGTGGAGTTGTTAGATTAGCTGAGTTGTTGAATTGAATGAGATGCAACGCAGGCAAAACAAGAAGAATTGGATCTCGTGAGATGGGGTGGGTGATACTGACAAGTTCTTTAGGAACAACAAATACGATTTTGACACCAATTCACTGACCCGGAAATAAAACTCCACACACTACAGACATTTTAACAAACTCTTCTATGGTTGTTTTGACACCAAAATGGAAGAACTCATTCATAATATTTGTATGAGTACTCTTTAAGAATAGAAATATCAAAGCAAAACTTCGTGTAATTAGTCATATTCAATGACATGTAGAAAGATGGGTCGTTATGTGAAGCTCTCATGGAATTTGAAGCTATAATCATTACCCATTTAAGATAAATTACATGTTTAACTAGAAACAAAAACCACTGGAAATATGAAAAAAATACAATATGGTCTAACATGTATGATATTATGAATTTGAATCTTATTAAATCATTGCTTCCTTTTATTGGAATCATTTGATATAGGCGTGAATTATTTACCGAAGTTTTGACAAAAAATCATTAAAACTGGTCCAAAGTCTGAAGAATTGTCAAAAGTGGGGTGAGATCCATGAACTCGGTTTAAATTTTTAAGTATTTATAATACATATTAGATAATATACCCCCACAGCTATCAAAATTTCAAGGTGGAATTCAAACGTTTTGTCAAAATGTACTTCCTCATTCTCTAATTCATTCCAGGAACTAGCTACCTTTTGGGAATCGGAAAAAAACTAAAACCAACGGATTTTTTAGGGAATTGAGGAGCAATATATGGGGCGAAAGCTGCACAGTGACAACAAGTAAATGTTATCCACAACCAACCTGAAGCCTTGAAATTACAAGGGTGTGCAGTTACAGATATGAATCTATTACTACAGCTAGTGTAACTGCCGTTACCTCACTTTTCAGACGACACAGTCAAATTGCACTTTCCATTGATATCATAAGCAGACTGTTTAAACTAGAACTATCATGCACACCTATACACATATAATATATATACACACATGTATACATACATATACATGAGTGTGTGCATGTATGTATATATACGAGTCATCAAGGAGACTTCCTCTTCCTGACCCCTCATAACCTGTGGAGGCCCGACACTGGAGGAGTTTGGTAAATCAAGCATGCAATCCATTAGTCATGTCAGACTTAAATTCCAATTTTTATTCATCCCCATTTGGATTCGAACCTGAAACCTCTGCTTGTGGCCATGGTCCGATTACAAGTGAGCTACACCCTTGCAGGCATATGTATATGTGGGATTAAGAGAGGCATTCTCTCCCCCTCTCTCATGCCCGTGACGGAGGCCGAACGTCCCAGAGAGTGGTAAACCAAGGCGGCAACTGGGATGTGTATATGTATGCATGTATCGGAACTCTTGGTAAATATGTATGTATGTATGTATACATTTTACATATTTATGAATAACATGTACATATTTTGAGGTTTATGACTCACCTCTCATGTGGATCGTTATGGCACACGCACTATAAAACCTTGATTCAAAGAAGATAGATGAATAGATATGTATAGGCCTGGAAGAAATACTGCAACCCGACCCGACCCGACCCGAAAATAGGGTCTTTTGAGTTTGAAATAGGGTCCAGGTCTAAGTCGGGCAGACCCAAATCGGGTCTTTTAACTTAAGGGTCGGGCACAGCTTTGCCCAGAAAAATCTAAGGACCCGAGGGACCCGCAGCGGAAGACCTGTTATCGGCCCGAGTCGCCGCTCACCAAACTCAAAAGCCTCAAACCCTTTGTTTTGTTTCGTCTCTCTCACGAGTCTCACCCAGACTCTCTCAGATTTTCCATCTCTCACATTTGTTCACCCTAACCCTAGTCGCCGCAAACCTACAAGGCGAACACTATCGGTGATGGAAAGCCCACAAGGAGACGGATCTTCCGGGATTCTCAGCGACAGCCAGCCAGCCAGCAAGGAGAAGAAATAGGGTCAGACGTCGGTAGTTGATTCTTCTTCGGTGGTTGCGCGGAGATGAGAATCGAAACTCTGTGCTTCCTCTTCACCTCTCCGAGTTGGTCTCTCAATACCCACATGCCTCCTTGCGGCCCCCTTCTGCTCGTTTTCTTCGCCTCTCTCGATTTCTCCGTCGTGAGACTTGATCCCGGTCGGTACCGGCACCCCGAATAATGATCTTCACACCAAGACGACAGAATCGCATGTCCACGCTGTTTGTCGACGACATCCCTCCCCCTCTTGCTTGCTTCTCGTAATCTCTTATTGTGGTGCCGCTTGACAGCCGGGACTAACACCCTGTCCACACGCTGTCTAGCGTCTACACAAACATAGTTGCTCCGCTCTCCACCTCGATCCTCTGACATTGCCTTTCCATTTCTTTTTTCCCCAAGTCAAACCGATATGTTTAATATGATGTTCATTCCAATCCATCCTCCACGCTATCCTTGTGTCCAAATATATGTAAAAAAATATTTCTTTTGCTAATCTCCATGCTATCCAGGAAACCTCCTCAAATGCACCCAGATTCATGGGTTTGTGTGCTTTTTACTATATGCCTACGTGCTCTGCTCTCCTAGCCAAAGGTAGTTCTGACCTGAAGTCCAAAAATCTGTAGATTAACTTTTCTGTCGTTTCTTACTCATGATTGTTCATTGATTTGATATTATGTGTCGCTGGTTTACAACTCACGAAAGACCATTTAAAAACAACAGTTCTTCCCACCCATTACTCAAGTGGTTGCTTGTCATTCACATGATCATGAGTGCTAATAAATCTAATGTTCTTCCCCTCTCTGTTTGGTAGATTTTGTCTTTAGCCTGAATGTGATTAGTTCGTCTCTAACCGTTCTTGATGCTATTTATGACTAACTGTACACAGTGCAACCTGACATGCAGATATGGACCTTTGGCAAAGGAGGAGGTGGTAGCTAATGGTGGGATGGGCTGGAATGAGAATGGGTGATAGATTTACTAGCTATTTCCTATTTGGGTGTACAAGTGTATGAAGATGTTCCTACTGGAGCTGTTCATCTGTTGCACCTTTTCTGTGATGCAAATGTCAAGCAAATTGAGGATGTATATGCATTTGTTTCAGAATTTCTGGGAGAAATGCATCAATTAGTGTCTTTGCTGTGTGAATGAACAATAGAATTTTTGAATCTGTAGTACCTTTATTTACAACAATATTCTATTTTGTATTGTGGAGGGTGTGGTTCTTCTGATGTGAAATGGATGTTTACTGTTTATTAAAATGGATGTGTATTGTTTATTATGGAAGTTATGAAAATGGATGTGAAATAAATGCTTATTGCTTATTAATGGATGTGGAAGCTTTAAATTTATACGTTGTGCTGCGGTAAAATGAGTGAAAAATAAACATCTCCTCCTATCCATTTAGCCATAGTAACAAAAGTCTCCGAATTTCACGAAAAATCGGCGATTTTTTCCGATTTTATAGGCTCCCGAATATTCAACACGATTAATACGCCAATTGCCGATTTTTCACGACTTTTCACGATTTATCCCGCTTTTTTGCGGTTTTTACGATTTTTCACGATTCTTCATGACTTTTCACGATTTTTCTTTTTTAAATTGTTTTCTTTTTTTTTACCAAACCATGTATAAAAAATCGTCATTTACACTAAACTTCCAACCCTCCACTCTCCCCACAGTCCATTGTTATTGCTCAATTATTCTTTAATTCTTTTCCTATTTTTTTCACTCAATAAGACTGTATGTCTTGTGACCTTAGTAGTTACATGTATCTGATATGTATGTATCTATATACAGACATACATATAGATATACATATATATGTATATATATATCAATATAAAACCGACTTATTCTCGATTATTTTCGAATAGTTGACCGAACTTTGACCGAAATTTATCGATCTTTTCACGAATTTTCCCGATTTTTTCCAAATTCCGATTTTTTCCCGCTAGCCGAAAAGTTGCCGAATCACGAATTTGTTACTATGCATTTAGCAAGCAGATAAAGTACCTAAACGATGTTCGGGTATTATGAATCAAGTCGGGTCCAAACTCCTGGTTCGGGTCTAAAACGGGTGTGACAGATATAGGTAAAAACAAAATTCGGGTATTACGGGTCGGGCCGGGTCTGATCTGTCGGATCGGGTAAAAATCGGGTCGGTTAATTTTCGAGTTTCGATATCCAGAAATTTTCGGGTCTGGTCGTGTCCACACCCTATGACAGTCGGGTCTGGAAAACCCTACCCATTACCAAGCCTAGATAGGTAGTTCCATAAGCAAGATATGGAACTTTTACATTCCATACTCTAAAAGAGTTATAGTAGTAAGCTTATTGTCTACTTCCTTGTAGACATAGTCACAAACCCACAATAAGTGGCCACTCCAGAAAGTCGCGTTTGAAATCCTATATATAATGTGACATATGTTACAAGCTGCATAACATAGATTTCATCAATGAGATTTGTAGCTTATGCACTTACAATGTAATACGTGAATTCCAAGATGTTCTTGTATTTCACATGTTTATGTGTGAAACATGTTTTTCTTTGTTCTTCTTTGATCAAACCCTCTTGGGGTAAGCCGTCTTTCCTTTGTCAATTTATAATCTAGAATTATGCTTGTGTATCAAAACCTCACTACCTTGAGGTGGAGCCTCAGAAATATTGAAGTGTAAGCCTCAATCTAGAGCAGCAGGCAGCCTCAAGGTGCAAATGGGAGCGCCTTGCCTTGAAGTGTAAGCCTTGAGGAGGGTTTTCCACAACCATGATTTGTAAAGAGAGGGATTCCGATAGTGGCTGTGTGGATGAACCCCATGAACATGGCGATCGATAATGCTGATTTCTTGCTTACTTGCACTGATAGATCATGTTGACTACCAGATGAAGGAGCCATCAGCCTCCTTGCAAGGGACATGTGTTTATGCAAAACAAAGGTAATGGAATAAAAATAGTAATGACACAGAAAAGCATTAAGCTTCTATAAGCCATATATGTTAATTAGATGCATTTGTCCTATATTTATTGATACATGTTTTTGGAATGTTCATGTTCTAAAAGTTGTGGTCATTAGTCCAAATCCGCTTGCTTTTTGATGTAATATATCAGTGTCATGCAAAAAGTTATAATAAAGATGAGAAGTGTGAGCTGGCTCACAACAAAACGACAGGGTTAGGGATACGCTATTATCCGAGTAAACTTTCTACTGACTACATAAGATAATATTTTGCAGTGAAATTATATCTGATCCTTTACCTCTCTTTCACTGCTCCTGACTGTAAAGGGCCTATTCTTCACATCAACATATTCTACATCTTCTTGATGTAATTCAGCACCCCATCGCTCAGCCTGTTGCCGCATCCTTATAGAGAAGAAATAAACATCATTATAAATAGGTAAAAAAGAAGATACACATGCTATCTGCTATATAGAACTTTTTCTGATAGTATATATATAGGGAATAACAGATAAACATAAATTACTATAGGCGCCAACATGGGTATGGTACTGTGGTGCACTGATGATTGGGCGATGAAGGCATGTAAGTCGGAGGTTCATACCCACCCTGGGTTTTCTAGGATTTTCCTTACGCGTCTTTATTTGCACTAGTCACCTGTACTAGCCCATAGATTACTTGCCTTCAAACACTTAGGGCCTATGTTGCACGGTTATGGAGCCCAATGCAGAGTTTCCGTCCTTGTTTTTATGTAAATCAGTACAATGGATCTTAAAGGTGTTTAATCAGCAGCCTTGTTACCTGTCCATCAGATCTGGCCCGGTGATGCCAGTTGGAAACCCAGGAAAATTCTCAACTTCTGTAGTAGTCATTAGTTGTCCTCCAGGTACACCTCCAACTTGATAACCCTCAAAAACTACGGGCTTCAAATTTGCACGTGCTGCATAAATTGCTGCCGTATATCCAGCTGGACCAGAACCTATAATCACCAGATTTTCAATTCCTCTTCCAGGACCTGCATGATATAGTGTAGTCCTAGTCAGTATAACTTCCTAAAAAGGAGGTGGGCCGAACATTGAGGTACCAACAGAATAAACAATGAAAATCAAACATAGAGTGCATTTGTGTGTGTATTTTGCTTCCTTTTATTTATTTTATTTGTGTGTGTGTGTTTCTTGTTTTTTTTTTGTGGGGGGGGTGGGGGGGCAATTTTTTTTTTATCAGTTTGGGGGGGGGGGGGGGGGGGGGGGGCAAATTTAAGAGACTGATATATGTTTAACTCCTTTTTCAAAAACCATCCTTCTAACTATTGCACCTAACCTCAAAATCCAAAGAGGAAAATATATTCTTTTTCTCGTAGTGCTCCGAACACTACCAAAAAGAAGGTGATGATGCTGCATACAAGCCACATGACTTACCCCTAAGCAAATTCTCCTCCAAAACCAATCGACAAAATTTGTGTAAAGGCTATCCTTGCTATATATATCAGGTACATTATAATTTCAAACTGTAAAACGAACAATTTGTCTTGACGAGAAACTTGATGAATTGCAATTGACAGTTTTCCTTCCTTTTTTTCCTTTTCTTTTGTGGCCAGCAGGCATCCATCTCGGATGTTATTGTGTTGAAGCTAAAAACAGTTACTTCTATGGTACCAAGTTATCAACTATAGACCAATAACTATTTCATAATATCCAGCACCTTTTCTTCCATTCAGTCTTTAGCTCTACGTTTCTTTCTATTTTAGGATGAAGTGGTGCCCATAAAGACGAAAGCTGAAGAACACGGATGGATGTACATCAGCTAAAGAGCAGTGATTACCTGACCATCAACTGAACTAAAGTTGTTTTTCTAAATCGTATCTTGGTACTGACATGATGTGATAGCTCAAGTGAAGACATTAGTATCATTTGGGTGAAACCTGGACATTAATAGCTCTGATAGGCAACGGGGATAAGGAAAAGGGTGGACGGACTTCCAAAAGTTTTACTTGGATTCATTCTACGACTGTTCCTTGAAATACTACAAAAAAAGAAAGCAACAGAACTTCTCTTCGACTACCCAATAGACCGACCTGCTGGAGGAGGAGGGGCTGAAGAAGGCTCTGTAGCCTGGTCCGCAGTAGCCGCAGACGCTGAGCAGGCGACGACTGACGAGGACCGTCCTGCCAGCCGGAGCAGCGGCGGGCCAGGGCGGAAAGCGTCGGTGAGGCGGAGTAGCTGGAGCTGCCGGTGGAGTGGACGGGCGGCAACACCAACCGCAGGTAGTCCGCAGGCGGAGGAGGCAACCGGGGCCGTGGCGGCCCTCGGAGGCGCGGGCGTCATCCTTAAGCCCGTCGCCATACGTTGGTCGGTTGGGTTTTCCGCTGCGGGTGCTGCCTCTCTCGGACCATACAAATGCCGCGGAAGGACCGCAGCTCAAGTTTTATCTGAGTTTGTCTGTACGAGCGTGTAGCACTATCTCTTTTTTCTGACTGGAGAGATCTTAGGATTGGCGGTGTTGGTGATTGGAGGAGATAGGACTAATAGGAGAGAGGTGGGGGCTTGCCTTGGACGAACCGGACGGGGAGATTTGGGCGCGACCGTGTGAGTTTTTTTAACCCCCGTTAAACATATTTTGTTCACCCGATGATTGTCAGCGCAGGGTGGAGTGGGAAACTGAGGCGCTATTCGGATCCAGGGTAGATACTTCGCCAGTACTTGTTGCGCGTATGGATAGAAGCCACAAGAAGGATTCTCTTGGCCTCTTGCAACGTGTTTCGAGAACTATATCACAGTCTCTTTTACATTGCGCCCGATATTGGTGAGTAAATCAGGTCTGGGTCGAAAGAACTAACTACAATTCTACAAACATTATATGAATATCAAGTTTGTTTCTTACTTTGAGCCAGTGCATTAACTATTTCCCATGTCCTTTCCCCCTACAACCAAATAATGTCAAGGATGTAAATGGACATTCAAAAAATGAATAAAAACCAATGGGATTATGACAAGTATAAAGCTTGATTAGTTACAAAAAGATACAAACGATAAAAGGATATTTACTCCTTTGACACATTTGCTTTTGCAAATAGAATTTCTTCAATATAGATTTCAATTGCTTTAATATAAATTAAGAACTAAAGTATACATCAAATGGATGTTAAAAGTACCATTTTCAATGAAGATATAGAAAAGAAAATTATATGGAACGACTGAAAGGTTCTATTTTACCAAAAAAAAAACATGGTACATAGACTGATCAAATCTTCGTATGGCTTGAAACAAGCCTAAACAGTCCGATCAGAGTAGCTCGGTGGTAAGAGATCGGTAAGTCACAATGAAGGACTCGGGTTCGAACCTCAGCAAAGATACTTTGCAAACGGAAATCCACGCTAATTTGGCGTGAGATGGGTGTTGCCATGTATGTCTAGAGAGGCATTCATATGATGATTGTAATGATATATCTTGTAAACGATTTGATTAATAATAAAGGCAATTCATTCTGTTTTAGTCAGTTATGAGATAATAATATAACATAATAAATGTCTATAGAATGATATTACTCGATGACGCATGTCCTCAGGTTGAGAATTTGAACAATGAGATCATACAATAGTATATACATTCTTACAATGTCTCTAGTCAGTTGTTATTGTGGAAGTTGACAGACAGCAATAACGCATAAGACTAGAGTGTGTGTTGGTTGATGACAGAATCTCATTAAGTCGTGACATGTGATTTCAAACCAAACACATAGATACTTTCTAGAGAACAGTGTATCGGACAAACCAGTCTTGAGAGTGATGTATGGAAACCAGATTAGTAGTCAAAATCATCTCTCATAGTGATGTAGTTATTGTGGTTCCTAGACCTGAAATCACTACACTCATCACATGTCGCTCAATGTACTTTGACATCGTCCACCATGACCTTAAAAGAGGGTTAACATAAAGGTGGTGTCTGGGTGCATTGTGACACATGGAGATGACTATGAGTGATGTAGATGGGATTTATCCCTCCTATAGAAGTATGATATCCCAACAACTTGATAAGCGAGACCGAGAAATGTATGGTCATGAGAGTGAGAGTGAATATGTGATATCGAGCTTACTTTTATCTCATACAGTTTGCTCTAATTCAAGGAAAATGGATTGATTGTTGAAGAGGGCGATAATTCCATGCCTCGAGTTCAATCTGGATATCAGTGACAAAGGAATTATACGATCAATCGCAGACTATGGGTTGAAGTTGTTCTCTAACTTTTCAATTACTTGGGTAGCAATGATGTCTTGCTAGATACCACTCATTGCTTGTGATGTCACAAATTAGTTATAGACATTCATTGCCAATGTAACTTAGAATAGGAGTTTATTCATGAATGATGTATCACTTGATTACTAAAGTATTTAGGTATTCAATTTAAACAACAATGGTTGGAAATCGACTAACAAGACTATGAACCAACTGGTTCAAGTGTTGAACTAATCAATTCATGTGTCACTTCACTTTGAACCAATATTGGCAATCAAAACTCAAAAATAACCAGTTCAACAAGTCAATTGATCAACTTAGATCTGTGAACTGACCGATTTAGGTTGTGAACTGACCATTTGGTTGATCAATTCGATTGGGTCATGGATTGATGCTAATGTTATGTTGTGCATAAACGGTATGTTAAATGCAGATACAATTACAAATAGGAAACATAGTGAAACGATTAGTTCAAGTGTTGAATCGATCATCTCATGTGTGAACTAACCAGTTCAAGGTTCGCATGTTCTGGAAAATTCATGGAATTATGTCTCTTCGAGTCTATGTTAAATGCATATACAATTGTGAATAGGAAACATAGTGAAACAATTAGTTCAAGTGTTGAATCGATCATCTCATGTGTGAACTGACCAGTTCAAGGTTCGCATGTTTTGGAAAATTTATGAAATTGTGTCTCTTCGAGTCCCGCTCAAAACAGAACTCTTAACCCTGACCCTCCTATAAATAGAGGGGTAGTCAAGGATTTCTAGAGAGACAACAATAATAAGCTTTGATAGATAATTGTCTTCTCACAGTTGTGGTAACATGAGAACCTGAGCAAATTCTACTTGTCAAAGGAAGGAATAATAAGGGAGAGATAATTGGGAGAATAAGTCAACGCCAGAACGTTGACTAGAAGGGACAACTCTTTGTTGTATGTTTTTCTAGAATTACAGGAGTTTGTGGTAGTCTGCATGGACTACTACAAAAGCAAGGAGGCTATTGCCACCCGTTAGGAGGGCGCACTCAACTGTCGTATGTGGTGATCAACTAGGAGGTGATGCTGACATCATCTAGGTGCAACTTGAAGAAAGGAGCATGTTGCAGCAAGGAATAGTCGTTGGAGTTGCTCCAGTATCATATATAAACCTTGAAATCCTCCTTCCTATTATATAGTTGATGATGCGATCTACTGTCTAAGGAGAACATGGCAGTAAAAAAAATTATTTCTACTGTCGTATCTGATGTCTTATTTCCCTACAGTGGTATCAGAGTCAAGTCAATTTATTCACTACTACAGAAATGGCTTATAAAGTCACTTTTCAAGGTGTCAGTTGTATACATAAACGGACACCTAAACTGTAAGGACCCTGACCTGCGTTTAGGGTTTACCATGTTTGTTTTGCTTAACCTTGATGGTTTGATGCTTGCTAATCACCTTTGAGTGGTGATTAGGGTTTGGTTGTGCTTTGTTGAGAGTTCGAGGGGCTACTTGCAAATAAACCAAGATTAGGGTTTTGGGTGCAAGTTTGCCATCTTGTGAGATGTTTTCCCCTCTTTTCTTCCTCTCGGGTTGAGAGGAAGGCTTGGGCTTGTTGTTTGAGTTCTTTGGGCCTTTGTTGAGCTTGTTTGGGCCTTGGAGTTCCTTGTTTGGGCTTGCTTGGGCCTTGTGTCGGCCTAGAGTGGAGCTTGTGTCGCCCATGGTGCTTGGTCCAACCTTGGTCATGTTTGGAGACACATGGTGCTCATCTTGGACAAGTGTCTTATAGCTTGCATGAGTGGTGGCTTGAGTTGGTGGACATGTGTCCCTTGGGTGGACGACACCTAGCAAGAGTTTACCTTGGTTTCTCCTCCTTTCTCATCTATATAGGTGGTCCCTTCCTTAGCTTGAGGTCCCTTTAGTTCCCTCCTTCTTGTGCACGACACCCTCCATCTTTCCCTTGCTTGGTGGCCGACACACCCTTGCAGAAGGAGCTAAGGTTGCTGACACACCCTTGTGTGAGGAGCTTGGAGGTCGACACACCCTTGGAGAAGGAAGGTGGTGGCCGATACACACCCTTGGAGGAGCCTTGGTGGTCGAGATACCCTTGGAGCTTGAGTGCATCTTCTTCCTTGGAGCTTAAGGCGGGTTGCATGACTCTAAACCCTAACTACTCTCCTCTCTTTGCATATATGTTTGCTTTAATCTTGCCCTTGCATGTTTGGAGTTGTTCTTTAGCTATCTTGCATGTTGGTCGATCCTTGTATTCTGGGGTTTAGGAGAGCAACACTCCTTTATCCCCTTGGTCTAGATGAGTGAGCTTGAGCTCTAATGCCATGAGCAACACCCCTCTTTCCTACCCGATTGAGGTGAGCACGTGACTTAGTGACTTGAGCAAGACTCTCCTCTCACCTTGGGCAAGATGGTGAGCTCGTTTAGATGGCTTGAACCTTAGTTGAGATGTGTGGGGAGGTGCTGCCCGATAGCCCTTGCCCTAGTTCTCTCTTGCACGGTTTGAGTGAGTCAAGTTTTCCTTCTGCTCGCCCGGAGGGCTGCTCGCCCAGTGAAGCTCAGTGCTCACTCGCCTGACACACTCTGTTTTGCTCGCTCAATAACCCTACTCACCCTGCACGCATGTCGCCCAGTAACTCTGCTCGTCAGTGTTTGTTGCTCGCCCAACTCTCCTTTGCTCGCCCAGTCTCAGTGATCATTCTCCGTGCCCGCTCGCCTGATATCTTGGTTTGCCCGACATGCTGCTCGCCCAGTAGCCTGCTCACCCGGCTCTTCTTTGGCTCACCAGCCGTGTCGCCCGACACAAGGCCTTGCTCACCCGCTGACCATGTCGCCGGACATCAACTTGCCCGCTCAGTTGAGCTATGCTCGCCCGATTGCCTTGCACGCTCAGTTGCATACCTTGCACACTTGAATGGCTCGCCCTGCACGCGTGTCGCCCGACACACACACCCCTGCTCACCCATGCTATACCCTGCTCACCCGGACAAGTCTTGCTCTGCACGCCTGCTAGGGCTGCACAACCGTTAGGGTTTAGATGAGGGTGGGCCTTGCCCGAGAAGACTTTTAGTGAGGGTTCATAGTGTCTCTTGTGAGGGCACGGCCTATCATGGAAGGGTGGCATGTCGACTATGCTTTTATGGTAGCTTATTTCTTGATGATGATATTTGTGTTCTCTTAAATGCTAAATATGATCTTGAGCATGCATTAGGGTTACTTGATAATGTGCTTACATGTGTAACATTAAGATGGGGCACAGATATGGTTATTGTTGTCCCTTTGTGCTGGCAATGTACTTAACCCTAATTATCACCTTATGATGATAATAGTAGTCTCTTGATTATTCATATGGTTATTGAATGATACTAACCATGCAGGAAATGCTTAGCCCAATGAAAGGCTATGAGAAATGGTTAATGTGAAATATTGTGATGACAGGTGTATGATGTTCCATGATGATGATGAAAGCCTTGAGAGGCTAAGGTACTATGTGATGAGGGATTGAGATCCCATGGTTGTGTGATGATCTTTGAGATGGATCTGGATGGTTGGAAAGAGGCCAAGTGATAACATGTGATGTGAGATCCTTGTGATGGATCAGTGTGACGTAAATTGTAGGAAGTGCATAATGTTGAGTTATGATGTTTACCTTTCTGTTATATCTTGCATGTTATACAACTTGGTTGAATCTTGCAATCCATCTAAAAGATACTAAGTAATCATAGTGTAATTTATAATGTAGCTTGCCCTGGCCATAGATTCATCACCAGTCAGGATAGGGTGATGATGAAACGGGTTCTCCTGCGGGTTAACCCGGAGCGCATATTTTTGAATATGCGAGGTTTCTCCTAGCCTAAAATAGAGAGGTGAAACGAGTGCAGCTGCGGTTGCAGACACGGATGTGTGACGAGCATGGTGAACATAGCCCATGGCTCCAGATATGTGATATGTTGAGCATGAATGCGTTCATGGCTCCGAGCACGGTGTTTAGACACGTGGCTCAGTTTCTAGTGTCGTAACCTGTACCGAGGCGGACTAGGCAGAGGGTAGCCTGTGGAGCTGACCCTGTGGCTTATCACCACTTCAAGCACGAGACTGCGGTCCTGCTTTGTGTTCTCATGTACTGACCATGAGGCGGAGAAGGTCTTGGATTCCGGCTCTTCCATTGACCTTGTATGGCACCGGCTATGGGCTTCGCAGCCGAAGGTTGGAATTGAACGGTACGGTTCAATTCCTCAGGGCATAATAAAATGTAATCCAGCCGTTTAGTATATATTGCTTAAGACAAACACGAAACATTGATTGAGGCCTTGTTTGTGTAGTTAACTTTAGTTATCTTGCAGTTACTGTGCATTATTCCTAAGAGTTTATCTTGTCAATCATGTGCCATTGGGAAATATAGTGGTTATATGCCCTTTTGATACCGCTGGTAAGACTCAGGATGGCTTGTTACTTATAACTGTTCTTGTTATATTCTTTATCAATAATCTGCTGATTTAAGCTCTATCTTATCTGAGGTTTTGTAGTTTTGGCGCGGAGTTATGCCTCCCGCTGGGACAATGTTCAATTGTCTCACTCCGCTGGTTTGTACCCCTTTTTTTTAGGTGGTCGAGCTTGTCGTGGTGGTGGTCGCGGAGTTGCGGCCGAGCAGCGAGAAGATCTGTAGAAGGCAAGCCTTGGAGATGTTGTTGTTTTGGATGTTTTGTAGTAGAGTCTAGAGTCATCCCTGTACTCTCAGGTCCTCGGCGGTGTTTTGATGATGTTTTACGATGTACGACCGAGATCGTTTGTATATCCTGTTTTTGGCCGGATGTGGGCCTTTATGTATATAACAGGTGATGAACTCAGGTTACGACAGGACAGCTGTTGCTCTAAGCTGTGGACATGTATCCAGGCTTGTATGGAGATGTATATAACATGTTTTCTTGCAGGATGTGGACTAGAATGTAATATGTTTCTCAGTTTATCAGTTTTCCGCAATCGGTTTTAATTAACCCGTGTTTTTGATTAATTGTGGTTATGGTGATTTCTGCACGTTTTCGCGTAACACCTCGTTATCTGTGTGATAATGGGATGTGTTGCCACATAAACTCTATAGTGTCGGTTTATAACATAAACTGACATACAATCTGTGAAGGTCGACCAGACACGGGTACTGCTTTTATTAAGTGTCGGTTAATTAATAAACAACCGACACCTAAAATCAACCGCCAAAACCAAAATTCCAGCGAAAAAATTACCTCCAAAATTTCACATATGGCGTCGGTTTATAAATGAATAACCGACGACCAAAGATTATTCGCGGGACAGGAATAGTTGTCGGTTGTCTTTTAGTTAAAAACTGACGACTATAATCTAGTATAGGCGTCGGTTGTTGGAAAAGAACCGACACTGTTGGTTTAGTTGTCGGTTATTTTGAATAACCGACGCTTATTGTCAACTTAATATCTCACCAGCACGAGCGACTCTTCCCCCTTTCCCAGTTTCATTCCCGATTTCAGTTAGGTCCGACGATTTCTTGCTCGCCCCCGCCGGTCGTTGCTCCTCCGCCGCCGCTGCCGTGCTTGTGCTCCTACCCTCGCCGCTGCTCCGTGCTCACCGGCGGCAGTGCTCCTGCTCCTGCTCCTGCCCTCTGTGCTCACCGGCGGCCGTCCGTGCTCCTGCTCTGTGCCCTCGCCGCCGTTGCTCCGTGTCCTCGTCGGCACTTCTCTTCTCTTTGCCGCCACCTCCGCCGGTGGTTGCTGTGCTCCGGCCGCTGCTCTCCTCTTCCCTCAAGGTATGCCCGCCCGCCCTGCCTTCTTCCTTCTTCCTCTGCTCCGACGGCTGCTTGGGCGGTGCCAAGGCACGCCCAAGCGGCTGTTGGGCGTTATTTTTTTTAAGTTATTTACTTATTTGTGTTTAGGGTTTAGGTATTGATTTTGTGCTTCTACTGAGTTGAATCCTCTATTGTCTATACAATACATGTAATTTTGATCAAGTGATGATATGTAAATGTGGAAATAAGTTAGTAAGGTATCAATGATAAGTCTGTTGTAATGTGATGCAAAATAGTTATTGTATCATGCATATCTTAATACTTTTTTGTTTTATAGTTGTATAGGGTGTTTTATGTGTGACAAGTCTATTGTTTTATAGTTGTGCATACCTGCGAGTTATCAGGAACACCTAAATGAATGTCTAACACCTAAATGAATATCTAGTTGTGTATTTTCCTAGTATCGTGAAAGATTCTCAATCGTTTGTATCACATGGGATTCTTATCTCAACACAATGGACTGCAATATATGCATCAAAGTAGGTAGAAACAACTTATATATATTCAGATCTTAATAATTCCATGAAGTGCACATTATCTTACTCAGGAAAAGTATGTATATAATGTAGGATTAGTTCCATATAATGGTTCTATTTTAGTAAGCACCTAGAAACCCATCCAAGATTTACTCATTAGGAGTAAATCTTGGACAGTCCCCGGTTTGGGACTGTTCTTGAACACCTAATCTCACTTAGGATGTAAGTGTATAATGTGTATTGGGTTTTCGAGAAAATTTCGGTAGCATTTCCTCGTTTGTTCTCTAAGTACATATGTAGACTTCTTTTCAAGCTATCATGTCTACCACAATAAAGTTGGTTATGACAAGCAATAAAAGGTTGACTGATGTTATACAACTTTTTCTGAAAATATATAACATCGTTATATGTACTTACACTTTGTTCATACTAATATTGTGCAGTCTCTGTCCACCCATAACAGTCACTATGAACTGGGCCTCGATGTCAATGTTAACGTTCCCTATTGAAGAACAATTAGACATCATCCTAGATGATCGTTCCTTAAACCAATTGGTCATACCCAAACATTGGCGTTTTCTAAAAGGAAGACACTACATTCCTGGTAAAGTGACCATAACTTTTGGCAATTATTCACATGTTATCGAGGTTGAGTATGATTTGGCGGGAAATCTTGTATCAAAATCCGGTTGGCGTGATTGGATTGGAGAGATGCATGTGGTCCGTTGCAACATGCTTTTTCTCCGTCCAGTTGGCCATAATTCCATCAAAGTTTGGATAACCAACAGCAATTGTGAGACCCCCGATCATCTACTGCGGTATGAGCGCACGGCGTCACATATTAGCTCGGACGAATCTGAATCTGAGGCCCCTGCCAGTTCAGATTCGTCTAAATACAGTGAGGAGCTTCGTGACACAGCTTCATCATCAAAAAGAAGTTATTGATGTGGGACCATGTTGGTGTAGTATTTAGTTGTCTATCTATCTAGACTTGTCTGTATTAATAGTTTTTTTAATTATGCGCATGTTTAGGGGTACACCAACCCCTTTGTTTAGTTATTGTTTAGGGGTACACCCTTGTGTGTGGATGTAAAAAGAGATTAAAGAATGGAACTGAAAGTTGCTACATGAATGCTTATAACTGAAGTGTGTGTTCCCATGAATGTTCCCATTTGCATGATTACACTACTATTTTCTCATATTGTATAGTCTATTTTAATATGACATACTTGCTTATATCTTGCTTAATGATGAACTGTAATGCACACATGTGACATGCTTGGAATGTAAATGATGAACTTTTCCCTAAATTGCCAATCATGCTTTTAAAGACATCAATAATCACCCTAACTTGAAGAACTAGGATTTTAGGTATAAGAATGACAACACATTATTTGTTGGCCTAGAAACCCGTCCAAGATTTACTCATTAGGAGTAAATCTTGGATAGTCCCCGGTTTGGGAATGTTCTTGAACACCTAATCTCACTTAGGATGTAAGTGTATAATGTGTATTGGGTTTTCAAGAAAATTTCGGCAGCATTTCCCCGTTTGTTCTCTAAGTACATATGTACTTGGAGAACAGCGGGGAAATGTTGCCGAAATTTTCTTGAAAACCCAATACACATTATACACTTACTAGTGATATTAGGTGTTCACGAATGGATAGGTGGTACACATTTATTATATATAATAATGACATCACATGTATTTGTTAACCCTAGACCCTAATCTTGTCCTAATATATACTTGTTTTCTCTTTGATCATAGAATGGATAGATCATGGATGTCCATTCGCAATCGCTACACCCCAGAGTTTATTTCTGGTCTTGACCAGTTCATTAGATTTGCCGAGGAACATAGGAAACAACCTGGAGATCGGTTCTACTGTCCATGTAGGCATTGCGGTAACAACTTGAAAGTCAACACTGGTGACAAAATCAAAACTCATATCATGTGCAACGGGATTATACAAGGCTATACAGAATGGCACTGGCATGGAGAGATTTCAAACCCGAAACCAGTGGATGTCGATAGCAGTGCTTGTGTAGAAGAAGAAATTGCCTACGATGACATAGATGTGAATGAACCAGTTCCAGTAGACATCGTTGATGCGATGCTGGATAGTTGTGGGGTAGAGCACACCGATCCACCTCCCATTTTTAGAAACATTGTGCATGATGCTGAGATGTCGTTATACACAGGTTGTACTAAGTTTACGAAGCTTAACACTGTGTTGAGATTGTATAAGTTGAAAGCTAACAATAGATGGAGCGACAAAAGCTTCACGTCATTGTTGTCTTTGTTGAAAGAAATGCTTCATGAAGGAAACGAGCTGCCAATTTCAACATACCAGGTAAAGAAATTGTTGTGCCCAATGGGAATGGATGCCAAGAAGATACACACATGCCCTAATGATTGTGTATTATTTCAAAAGGACTATGCAGATTTGAAAGATTGTCCAAAATGTGGTGCGTCACGGTATAAATTGACGACTTTGGGGGAGTCCAAAACTGGTTCTCCTGCCAAGGTGATGTGGTATCTACCTATAATATCACGGTTTCAACACTTGTTTGCCAATCCGATAGATGCGAAGAATTTGAGGTGGCATGCAGATGTTAAGAAAAATAATGATGAGATCCTACGACATGCGTCTGATTCCCCACAGTGGAAGAAGATTGATGTATTGTACCCTGAATTTGGTGAAGAAGTCAGGAATCTAAGACTTGGGCTTTGTACAGACGGGATGAATCCGTACGGGACATTGAGCAGCCAACATAGCACTTGGCCAGTCATGCTTGTTATATACAATCTTCCTCCCTGGCTGTGTATGAAAAATAAGTATGTAATCTGTCGTTGTTGATATCGGGCCCTAAACAACCTAGAAATGACATCGATGTTTATCTTGAACCTCTGATTGATGACTTAAAGAAACTCTGGGGTGAAGGTGTGATGACCTATGATGCTTCACAAAGAGAGACATTTCGTTTGCATGCTATGTTGTTTTGCACTATTAATGACTTTCCAGCATATGGGAATTTGTCTGGATATAGTGTCAAAGGAGCTAAAGTGTGCCCTATATGTGAAGAGAACACTGATTCAACAAGACTAAAACATGGCGGTAAGAATGTATATCTCGGTCATCGAAGGTTTCTTCCAAAATTCCATCTGTATCGTAGGAAGCGCAAAGCATTCAATGGATTGAATGAGGAACTCAGTGCACCTAAACCTATATCAGGGGAGGTTGTTTATGAAAGAATAAAAGACTTTGTCAATGAATTTGGTAAGAGATCACAATGTACTACACGGAGTGACAATTCTTCATTCAAGAAGAAGTCAATATTTTGGGATCTTCCTTATTGGAGTTCTTTGACAGTCAGACATTGTATCGATGTAATGCACGTTGAGAAAAATGTCTGTGATAGCATCATTGGTACTCTGTTAAATATACCAGGTAAGACTAAAGATGGGATAAAATTCAGACTGGACCTACGTGAAATGGGAATAAGATCAGAATTAACAGAAATACGTGAAATGGGTAATAAAAGAACATACTTACCTCCCGCTTGTTACACGTTGTCTAGAAAAGAGAAGAAAGCTTTTTGTGAATGCTTGGTAAATGTTAAGGTGCCACATGGTTACTCATCCAACATCCGTAGATTGGTATCAATGAAAGATCTGAAGTTGATAGGTCTTAAATCTCATGATTGTCACACTCTAATGCAACAAATATTGCCCGTGGAAATTCGATCTATATTGCCGAAGCATGTAAGGTTTGCAATCACCAGACTTTGTTTCTTTTTCAACAGTCTCTGCAGCAAAGTTATTGACCCTGAGACTCTCGATAATTTGCAAAGAGAAGTGGTTGTTACCCTATGTCAACTTGAGATGTATTTCCCTCCTTCGTTCTTTGATATCATGGTACATCTTGTTGTCCACTTGACTAGGGAAGTGAAAATCTTGGGACCGGTTTTCTTGTATTGGATGTATCCCTTTGAACGATACATGAGCATTTTTAAAGGTGATGTTCGAAACCGTTATCGGACTGAAGGGAGTATTATTGAAGGTTATGTGGCGAGAGAGGTTATGGATTTCTGCAATGACTTTCTCAGTGGTAATGACACTCCTGATAATGACAAGAATATTGACGAGCTATTTGGCAAAGGAATTTTGGGATCACGTGTGAAAGTAATCAGCCGTGAGCAGTTGGAACAAGGTCATTTGTATATTTTACACAACATGGACGAAGTGAACGTTTATACCGAGGAACATACCAATTTCATCAAAAGACAATATCCTCGAGCCAATACAATGTGGCTTGCTAGAGAGCATAACAAGACTTTTATTAAGTGGTTTGAAGATAAAGTCTTACATCAACTATCTCAAACACCAGATGATATTACTGAAACTATCAAATGCCTCGCCCTTTAAACCAAAGTTGACTGTTATGTCTTATGAAGGGTATGAAATTAATGGATTCACATATTACACAAAGCGCCAAGATGATAAGAGTGTCGTCCAAAATAGTGGGGTCACCCTTCAAGCATCGACTATGTTTTTTGCAAGTGCAAAGGATAAGAGTCCACGTGAAGCTAATATGTCATATTACGGTGTCATTGAAGAGATATGGGAATTTGACTACATAGATTTCAGAATTCCGCTCTTCAAATGTAATTGGGTTGATAACACCAAAGGAGTTATAGTGGATGAATTGGGTTTCACTTTAGTGAACTTTGAAAAGATTGGGCGAGAAGGCTGAACCATTCATATTGGCATCACAGGCGAAACAAGTATTTTATATCGATGATCCTGCAAATGATAAATGGTCGGTTGTTCTTCATGGTAAAAGACAGTTCATTGAAGATCCTATAGATGAAGAAGAGTACTATGATAAATATGATGACTCCAGTCCATTCTCAGTTGGGTTGCCAACTCCACAAAATATTGAATCTAATGACGACTTATATGTGCACGGAGATCACAATGAAGGATTGTTAATTGATAAAAGATCACAATTTTAGAGGCATGCATGTTTATATTTTTTTATTGAAGCTAAATGTTTACTTTTTTAATATCAAGATCATTTTCTGATTTGATGTTTCATTATCTTCTAGTTAATACAAATGCTAAACATTGTGGGAGGGTGCTAAAGAACTATAGGACCAATCTCACCCGAGATTACATACGCGATGCTGAGAATAGGTTCTTGATCGATTCCAATTCTAGACATTGATCAGTATTTCACTAACTCTACACTAATAATTTTTGTTTGTATTCTCTTTGAAAAATAAATATAGGAAGAAGGCTATGCAGGACGGCCATGAAATAGCTATGCAGGATATGCAGGATATGCAGGAAGAAGCCCCAATGAAGAGAAGTAGGATACAGATACAATACATAAAGTGCAGCACACACAAGTGCTTTAGATTCATATAACAACATGACAGACTAACACATATATAGTGCATAACAACAGCAGCGCCGAATTTACATACAACACTAGCTTAGTACATATAGTGGGACTAAGGTGACGATACCACCTGTTAAAATAGGTTACCGACTACATGTTACGACTAGGAGGTCATGATTCAGCAACCATATGCATTAGCAGGAGGACAAACATATGGTGATCTGTTTGTCCTCCTGCTAATGCATACGGTTGCTGAATCACGACCTCCCAGTCGTAACATGTAGTTGTCGGTAACCTGTTTTACCAGGTGGGATCGTCACCTTATAAGTCCCACTATATATGTACTAAGCTAGTGTTGTATGTAAATTCAACGCTGCTGTTGTTATGTACTATATATGTGTTAGTCTGTCATGTTGTATGGACATTGATTGTATTGCTCAGGTATTATATAGTCTCATTAGATAATATGAAATATATCAATCTTATTTATAGCTCATTAATTATATATATACATCATTCTCTTTACAGGTGTTTAAAGCTGACCCCACTACAGGAACGGACTTACCAGATGTACATGCTCCCTATACGTTGGGAGAATTAAATGAAGTAAGAGAAGAATGGGCAACAACCATACAAATAGTGGGGGTTTTAAAATATAATTGGGATGTTGATAGCGAATAATGACTAAAGAATTATATTTTGTAAATGAATTTCTGAATTATAATATATGTGTGAATGTTTCTACATGTCTAGATGTTTCTACATGTGTCTGAGTGAAAATGAATGAAAGTGTTGGTTGCTATATGAATGTTTCTACATGTGTGAATGTGAATGAATGGAACTACAGATTGCTAGCTACATGAATGTTTCTAAATGTGTGAAAATAAAATGGAACTGCAGGTTGTATTGCTAAATGCATGTGTGAATATTTTTATTGTTAAATTTGCAGGTTTGTGGCCTGTTGTTGGCTGATATCAATGGATGTTGTAAAACCTACAGTTAACTACAGGTTTCTCATCCTGCGACCAGCCACAGCAGGTCTACAGACTGACAGAAAAAAAAACAATAGGCGTCAGTTATTTGTATAACACCGACACACAAAGTTATAATGTCGGTTTTATATAAATAACCGACGCCTGTTTCCTGTGGCGCGAAGGTATATGGCGTCAGTTTATTATCAAATAATCGACGCTGATAGTGGCCAAGATGGCACCCTTTCTGTGGCGCGAAGGTATATGGTGTCGGTTTATTATCTAATAACCGATGCCTATACCTTCCGCCATAGGGAACATGCGCGATTTCGGTGGCGCACGAAGAGTTTGGGCGTCGGTTTTGGAACCGACGCGTAATGGGTGAGATTTTAGTGTCGCCCACATAGGTGTCTCTTAGAAACCGACACTAAAGGCATTAAATAACTGACACTAAAGGTAGGTTCTGTAGTAGTGATTATGTTTTGAGATTTAATCAATATGATTGAATTTTTGGTTTTATCATTTATTTATTACATGTGATATGAATATTTAAATAATTAAAGACCACATACAATCCATATATATATGCAATTTATATGTGTCGCCTGAAATTGGTTTTGATAGTAGATGTTAGCATGGTTATGGCCAATTATCTTAGATTTTTATACTTGGTTGGATGTTTGTTATTCTTGTTTATATCTCAGTTTGCATACTGAGTCTCTATCTTCTCTCCCATATGTAAAAGTATCAATTCTCTCCTTCATATGCTCTCCTCGAATGTAACTTGAGATTTCCTTATTACCATGTAATATGTTAAACATGATTATAATAGTTTTGATTCTTCCTATGGCAAAGAAGAAGTTATGCACCAAACGAATCGACCATTTCAGAATATGAACCGATTGGTTGGAGGATTGAGGAGGCCTGACGACAGGAGGAGCCGACCAATCAGTTGGTGGCCCAACTGATCAACTAGAGGTTTCCAGATGTCGCTTGGACCAGAGACCAAATGATCAATCTAAGAGACCAACCGACTGACCAAGAGGTGAATTGATTGATCTAAGAGTTGAATCGATCGACCCATATTGGTTTGAGCATAAATCTTTATCAACAACAGGTTGCTACATATGATGTAGACCTTAGGTGCCAAAAATTTCCTACCTTAATGATTCATTATGGACGCTGGCATTGGTCAGGTAATAATTCAATTATTTTGGGTCTTGGCTCACTAGAAGGTTGTACGCTATGATCTTCCAAATTTATATGTGTGAGCTATCAATTTGAACAAAATAGTGAGAGAAATAATTAATTAAAGGCCTAATTAAACATCATCAAATTTTATTTTAATCAAATTAAATCAAAAGTGTTTGACAAATTGCAAATTTTGTAGAAACAAATGACAAACAAATCATCATTGTTATTAGTCCTTAAGAAGGACAAACCTTCATGACTGGTTTTGGACTTTGAGAAGGGTTCACAGTGATGAGTATAAGCTCTATGTCCTAGTTACACAAGTTCCACAAGAACTTGCTCCCGATGCACCTAGGGTTGAGGCCCTAGATACACCAGTGCCAGAAGAACCTGCTCCTGATGCGTATAGGGCTGAGGTGGATGCTTATTGGAAGTATGTCAATGATTCTAAGATGTAAAAGTGATAGTACAAGATACATATACTAAATCTAAAGAATCAAATATAAGCATTATTGATGAGATACACTACATGTATGGATTAAAACCACAGTGAAACTGGTGTTCTGAATAATCTATTCATCTAACTTTTCACCAACTTTATTATCTACACTTTTACTTTCTATTTTCAGTTTCAATCAATCAATAAACTTTTTTTCATCTTAACTTAGTTGATATGTTTCAGTTCTTAGTAGTCTTTATTCGTCCCACTTCCCTAAATTTGATCTTTAGGGATCTTGTGTCCCTTTATTACATTGACACATACACTTACATTTAGCACACACATTTAAGTTGTGTCAAGTTTCTGGCACTCTTTTTGGAGAATTGAAAATGCTAACACTATGAGTGATAAAGTATATCACTCCATTCTTTATAGAATTCAATGCAACAATGTTTCTTGCCTTTGGAATATCTCCTATAATTCTCACAATACACTTTCCTTTTCAGGTACCCTTCCATTGTCCACACAAGGACTACATAGTACAGTGAATCTTCTTCACCACCACACGAGGATAATTCGGAAGAGCTAGAAATTGATCCTAAAGAGCTCGTGAAAAAATCAGATGACACATTTGACCACAGAGAGAATAATGAGAATGTGAACAACTCAGATGATGAACAAACCATCTGTGATAAGATCAAGACTTATCTATCATGGCCCAATTGGGTCCCATCAAAATACAAGCAGTGAGTGTGGGAAGTTACAAGATCGATCACAATCTTGTTTCACTAATTAAGTCACAAGATTTCCATAGACACGAGAATGGGGAACCTATGCAACAAAAAAATAGTTTTGTAGAAAGTTGTGACATGATTAAAATTGACCTCATACCTTTAACAATCATTACGTGACCCAAACCCATTAACTGGGGTTAGGGACCGTCAAGGAGGGGTTATAACTAACTGCCATTTTATCATATGATAAAAACCGCCTTAACATTTTCATCTTTCATTAGTCATAAACAAAACTCTTGGAAGCAAGGATTTATTTGAACTAGCAACATCAAATATCATTAACAATGACTATAACAACAAAGTTAGATTTTTGCATAGAAGAAAGAAGTGTTATTTAATATACAACAAGTAAAACTCAGTACAAATTGCTCTCTAATCTGACTCACCCATTCTCAGGATCCAAAAGGAAGGATAAGATATTGACTAGCTAATCTGACTACTTATCATAAGACCTCTTCCCTAGTATTTACAAAAATTGGCTTCTACCTTTTCTGGTAGAGTTGGTCCTTCACCTAAAAAATGTTTGAGCAGGTTAATGAGCTACTAGAATAGTGTGCAAAAAATCAATAATGTAATATTCAAAATTTAGGAATCAACCCGGCCGCTGTGGCTCAGTTGGTTAGGCACGGCTTGGCCCCCCCCGGGGGTCCCGGGTTCGAAACCTGCCGTTCCACAGCATATTTACAACCTCTTGGGTCATCCGGGCTCTGGCACCTATTTGGGGAGGGGGGCCTAATGGCCCTTTCATATCCAAAAAAAAAGTCAATCAAAATCTTGACAATTTTAATCCAAGAAGGCAGAATGTATATACAACTGATCAGAGTAAATCACTAATTAACTATTGGATTCTTTAATTCTATTATGCTAATGGACCCATATTGAAGTGTACCACAACATGTGAAAGCATCACAACAAGCTACAATCTCATGGTACAAGACTTAGAAGCATACCTAAGATCCTAAGTTTTTAATCTCCATACCACGTATGTACTTAGCATTGCCACATCTAGCTCTCAATAGCTAATGGAAGTGGTCAGATATATAGACTCCGCCTCTAAACATGGATACTTAGTCAGATAGTCAAATCACCCTAGCTTGTTGTGCATCAGTAGACCTACTGAAGATGTCCACTAATCAGTAACACAGGTGTAAGGCCCCTAAAGTTGCTTAAAGTTTTGAAATATCTTAATCACTATAATTTAGTTCTTAAAACCCTAATCTAACTTTGTGATATGCTTTGGAATCATTATATAAGCTTAAGTTTCAAATTTGATTCAATTTGGACATTGTTTGAGTAAGTTATGAAATTTTATGTACATTTTGGACTAATTTGCAATTTACTCAATTAAGGGGTTTTATTTGTAAAATTTTCCATAAATTATGTTACTTATATATTGTCTTATCATTCTTGATATTTTTGAGCTATGGGGCACTCAATTGTACTTTGAATTGGAGGATATTTCTTTCTATGTTGAAATCAGGACTTTAACCCCCCATGGATGAGCTACCTTTAAGACTAGCAAGTGATGGATCTACTTGCTTGGGCTTAAGCCGACATCCCAACAGTCCCCAATAATTGGTGGACTTGCTTTTGATTTATCCATGCAAGCCTTAAGTCGTGGACACATGGAGAGTCATTGGTACACCTCATGCTCTTTTCAAACTTATCCCCTAAAATTATATCTACTTATCTCTATGCCAAAAATAGAATATTTGCTCTATATTACTATTCATTTGCAAATAATCTCACTCTCTCTATCTCTCTCTCTCTACTTTTCTGAAAAGAACCTGCCAAGGAAGAAGAAGAGGGTGATCAACTTGGAAGGAGCATTTAGAGTTCTGATTTCCTATCTTTTAGGGTTTCTAAAGCTTCTTCTTGGTAGATTGGACTTGAACAAGTAAATAATTCTTTCTTTCCTCTATTTTCTTCTTTTTTATTCTTTCTCCTACCTCTCTTATGGTCAAAACTTTGTTTTTCCATGATAGAAGCTACTCTAGAACTCAAGAACCTATCTTTTCTTGCTCTTTCTTCTAGGGTTTTGCTTCCTTGAGGAGAAGGGTACCTAGTTGGATGAGTTCAGATCTGTAATATGGATTTCCTTAACTTCTTTTTTCAGTATCCTTCTTCTAGAAGTCTATTTTTATCATTAGAGCGAGATTTATAACCCTTCTCACTTATATTGCTTACTTTGAGTTGGTTTGTTTATGTTCTTGCTTAAAACGAACATCTTTGTATATAGAAATAAGTTTATGTGATTATCTCAGTGAAATTCCCACCATAATAATGGTGTTAGTTATTTCTATTCTAGACCTTGTATGTAACCATCTAGACCTTGATCTTGTGGATTATAAGCTTAGCCATGTAGTGTGTTGCTCGACACCTTAGTTTAGTCATAGTTGTAAACCATGACAGCTTATAGCCGACACCCTAACACATAAGGGGTAAACTGTGATGGTTTGCACCCTAACCATGTTGCAACCTATAATGGCTGGTGGCTAACACACAAGTAGAGTTGACATTAAATATTGGTATCATCCCGACATCATAGTCATGATTGTAACCCATGATGGTCTGAAACTGATACACTAGCTATGCATTAGTGTCAACCATGATGGTTAGTGAACGACACACCCCATATTGTGGGAAGACCAAGACACCATGTTGTTGTCAGGCCGACGCCCTAACCATATAAACAAACTGTTATGGTCTGTGGCTGACGCTCTACCATGGTTATAACCTGTGATGGTTAATGGCTGATACATTCTTGGTGATGATAGGTCGACATGCTTTTGATGGTGTAAAACTAATAATACATCATGGAGATATACCATGTTGGCATTAGGTCGAAACACCCTAATGTTAGTAAACTGGTACACCATGTTGGTGTTTAAATCGTTATAGCATGAAGGTAACATGTCATTATCCATGGAGGAAGTATAAATCGATAGCCTATGTTAGGGCTGAAATGGATGGTTGGACCCATACCTAATTAATGTTTTGAATAATAAACCTATACAATGAATGAGATTGGATGCTTCAACAATCAATGGATTAGAGTGAATCCCATAGTCTTATAAGAGGTTTCTAATAAAGAGAATTCAATGAAACAATACCATTAGCCTTACCTTTGCCCTTGTATGAATATATGGATAAATCACCATAACAAGAGATGTGTACCTTCATTGAAACCTAGTTTGATACATCAACTCTAATATAAATAAATGATGATGTTTGGTTATAATTAGATCTTTGGAAGGATTCATGTGACAATGTATTCCATTCTTCTTGGGTTGAAACCTCAATGTAGTACTAATTAAATACCATTGAGTACTACCATGTTTAACCTATGGCATAATTATGTGTTGATAATATGTTGAGTCTCGTTTAAAGGCCTAGAATGTTAATGATAACCATGTAGGGAATAACGTGATTGTCTTAATGACCTTTGGACTTGTTTGAGCCCTGATTAAGGTGAAACCTTGTTCATGCTCCAATAAGGGTTGAAACAGTGGGACTTGTGATCAGGGATGGATATCTTGAAATGATATGATGACACATGTGGATTATTATGATGCCATGAATGATAGCATGTGGTGATGTGGATAAGATTTATACCTCAAGTGTTTTGTATCTTCTAAAGTTTCAATGTTGATACTTCTGCTAGAAATGAATTAGGGTTTGTATGTCCATTTGAATGATAAAACCTTAATTTACTCAAATGACAATAACTCACCCAGCAAAACCCTCGTTATGTAGTTGCCATGTGCCATAGACCCATTCTAGTGTCAAAATTTGCTGGGTGGTGAACTGAGTAACTCCTACAGGAAACTCAGAGCCATAATGTTGAGTATGCGGGGATAGCTTGGTACCCTAATATCAAGAAATTTGAGGATGGACATGACTGTGCTTCGGATAATGTGATATTGGGATGTGTGAAAGGTAGAAGTATAACTGTGGGATGCCTCTTATTGAACGGTTGTGTGTGATATGTTCTCTAGCGTCATGACCTGTACCAAGGTGGGCTAGTTGTTTTTAGTTGACTATATGTCACTATTGGTAGTTGATTGATATGTCTCTGTGTTGTATCTCGTACTGACTGGGAGTTGTTGGTGAGATCATGGAGTTTGTCTCTTCCATAGATCTAGTATGGCATTGATTTTGACTTAATAATGATCAATTGGACTTTGAGTGGTATGACTCAAATTCCTCAGGGCATAATAAAAAATGTAATACAAGTCTTGTAGTATATTTGTTAAGGTCAAATACGCTTCACATTGGATGAATTGTCGCTTACCTTACTTTTATACTACACAATGCATATAATATGTTATCCTATAATATCTAAGTAGTTATTCTTATTGTTAAGTTTACTTGCTTAGTATGCTTAACTGTTTAATCTGCTTAGATTACTTATTCGATACCTTATATGCTTAGTTTATTTACTATTAATTAATCTATTGCAATCAATATCTGCTGGAGAGAGTTATATCTCTCGTTGGGACTGGGTCTCACCCGTGGGTCACCACATCTTTTTAGGTGGTCGCCGACAGCGTGGATGAGGTTGTGCTATGGAAGAGGACCATCCTGGTGATTAATAGATTTAGAAGGTTGTTCATATGTACATACTAGTATTAGAGTTCTAGTATCATCCATGTACTCTCAAGTCTGGGTATGGGAAGTGTTTTCTAGACAAGATAATTGTATCGACACAAGGCTTTGACAGTATGCCAGTGCATGTATATATGGCATGTGTAACGACAATAGCCAAACTGACAAACAAATCATTACCAATTAAGTGGAATTTCAACATAAACAATGGATTAACAAAAATCACTTAAAATTAAAACCATTTTTCATAGAGATCCATTTCTAGGAAAACTCTTTAAGGCAGAACCAAAACTTTATATACATCATTGTTCACATTGTTTATACACTGTACCATCTCTTCTCAGGGATAACATATAACAGTTGCTTTGTCAAAACATATATTGAAGCAACATAAAACCTCGAGGCTTACAAGCCAAAAACCTCAGATCGTTCATGAAACCATAACGAACCAACTCCAAGGACCTGAGAGTACAGAGACGACACATAGGACTTCTATCTACAAGACATGACAGACAGTACACTCAACCTGAGCTGTTACTGCTGTCCCTGCTGCTGTTGTTCTTTTTCTGCAGAAAGGTATTCACCTCCTCGTGCATGTCCACCTAAAAATTTGGATCCCATGGGGGTGAGACAATTGAAAATTGCCCCAGCGAGAGATATAACTATACACCAACAATGTTATTATCACAGTTAAATAGTATTAAACTGAGCAGAGGATAAGCAGTTTAGAAAATTCTCAACTTTTAAAGCATTGCCACTATCTATGATAGAGCAGTAAATCATCTATTCACTTTATAAGGAATATTAAGAAACATGTATATCATCTACTCATCATACTATCTCAAGCTTATCATGTGATGCTCATTATCATGGTATGTCATCCATGAATCATTCTCATTTCTATCTGTTGGCCTCAACCAATCTGCTAACCAGATATTGAATTGTACCAGTCATGTGAGTATACATCATCACATCCTATCCAAGCATTGGACTATGCCAATCATATGCAATTATTCCAGGTATTGGGTTATTACCAATCCTGTGCAATTATTCCAGGCGTTGGGTTTTTACCAATCCTGTGTTATTATTCTAGGCATTGGGATTTAACCAATCCTGTGTTATTATAGGCTTCATGCCTCTTCCAGGTATTGGGTTATTACCAATCCTATGATTATTATAGGCTTCATGCCTCTGCCAGGTATTGGGTTATTACCAATCATGTGATTATTATAGGCTTCATGCCTCTGCTAGGTATTGGGTTATTATCAATCCTGTGATTATAGGCTCCATGCCCCTGCCAGGTATTGGTTCGTAACCAGTCCTATGATTATAGGCTTCATGCCTCTGCCATGTATCGGTCTGTAACCAATCCTGTGATTATAGGCTTCATGCCTCTGCCAAGTATTGGGTTATTACCAATCCTGTGATTATAGGCTTCATGCCTCTGCCAGGTATTGGGTTATTACCAATCCTTTGATTATAGGCTTCATGCCTCTGCCATGTATTGGGTTATTACCAATCTTGATTACACATCCAGACAGTGGACTCTAACCATTCCTGATTACAGGCTTTACGCCTCTGCCAAGTATTGGTCTGTAACCAATCCTGATTACACATTCATTATGGGATATCAATCCCTTAAATTCATCATTGGTTATCACATCCTTTTACTAGGCATTATACCATGGGGCAAGCCATCATATTAATTCACATTCTTTACGTACTACAAGTGTTCCTCTTATCTCCTTTAAGCATATTCAAACCACTATAGTCCTTATTTGGCTATAAGCATAAAGCATGTATGATCAAGATTTCATTATTATTATAACCATTTATTATTATTATGAAGTTATTGGTTTCCATTTCCCTTAGTTTATTTTGCACATTACCATTCCTTACATGAGACTTTTATAAACATCTTGTCACCTCTCATTAGGCAACAATTATTCACATGGCTCACCAGGCACATTAATCATCTTGTCACCTTTCACTAGGCAATAACTATTCACATGGCTCACAAGGCCCATTAAACATCTTGTCACCTCTCACTAGGCAACAACTATCCACATGGCTCACAAGGCCATTAAACATCTTGTCACCTCTCACTAGGCAACAACTATTAGGGTTAGGGTTTCCCTTTATAGCTGAATAGGGTTTCAAGTTCATATTAACAATCCAAACCCTAATTCATTGCTCCACACATCTAGGAGCATACATTAATATCATAAGTATTCAATCATACTTATTTATTCTCATCATTTATCATTAAATGAATCATCAACACAAGGTATGAGTTCCTCTCTCCTCCTTATCATGGTATGATTACATCATACTTTATTAACTTGGCTTAAACCTTTCTCAAGGTATGATAGCCTACACCTATCAAAGTGCATTCCATCTCAATGTAACAATTGACACGACACACATCATGTGTTACTCATCCAAGTATATTGGATTTAAGGTGCATCAAGGTGTAACAACCTTAAAGTGTTGGATGTGATATTTACCATGCCTTGGTGTATCACTTCCCTCATCACTTTTAACTTACTTAAGTTCATCAACTTATCTTGTATTAGGGTATTTCCCATCCTAATACTTTATGCACTAGCCCATCACATTTATTCTGTAGTGTATTGATTATGAGTCATACATTTGAATTGTCCAACCATCATCAATTGATATGGACTCATCTCAGGTTGAGACATTGTTGATATAGGATTAACCATTGTCAACCACTTTAGGTGTTTCACCTATCAAGGTATCAGTCATATCATTACTTGGTGTTACACTCATTACTCCTAAGAGTGTCTTACTCTCACCTTTACAAGGTGTCTTGGGTTGGAGGTGTATGAACACTCACCATATCGGGTTAGGATTTGTACTTGTCTCCATATCAGGCATGAGGTATCTTATTGACCTCATATCGGGCACAAGGTGTATCTATGTGTCACCCATGATACTTATGAGGTATCCAACTATCACCATGTCAGGCTAGAAGTACATTCAATCACCCTATCAGGCTAGTCACCATTTAGGGTTAGCCATGACGGGTTAGGGTTACCATATCATCTAGGGTTGTGTATCATGCAACCCTATCATGCAACCATGTCGTGCAACAATGTCATGCAACCATGTCGTGAAACCATGTCGTGTAACCATGTCATGCAATAGCACTTGTTATACTTCACTTATATCGGGTTACCCAAATTAGGGTTTCATGTCAACTTATAAGTATTCATTCAACCTTGTATCGTGTATGGAGTCTATACTTGACTCCCTATCGTGCAAGAGGTGTATACTACACCCCCATATAGTGCAACAATGTATTCATTCATATCCATATCATTCAAGTAAAGTAGGTGCATCATCATATCGGGTTAAAGGTGCTTTCTTGTGTACTTGCACCCGATATCACTTTTATAAGGTGATATCATCATCTTTAAGCTCTAGACCTTTGTTCTAACTATTATAGTTCATGTCAACAGGTCTAATAAACTACTAGAACTCATAATTTCACCAACTATTTTAGGAAATTTCGGAATTAAAAGTATTTCACTAATTATAGCAATTTAGGTGAAAAATAATAACATGGTTGAGTTCAAGTTATATAACCCGCCTTAAGAACGACTTCAAAGCTCCAAGATCCAAAGCTCCACGTTCCTAAGGTTGAAGATGAACTTAAAAACTCCTCTATATACAAAGAATCACCATGGATAAGCAATTGGTGAAGAAGAAAAGAAAGGAAGATCAAAACCCTAAATTCATGCTTCAATCCAAGTTTGAAGATGATCTTATCCTCACCTTAGGGTTAAGTATGAGATCCTTCTTGCTCCTTAACACCTTTTCACGATACAATAGTGTCGTTGCACGATATGCCACCCCTCTTGCACGATATGGCACTCACTTGCACGATAGGACTCTCACTTGGAGTCAAAACCTCACTCTATGGCCGATATCACCCTATATGGCCAATATCACCTACTTGGGCGATATGCTCTTGCCATGGGCAATATCCCAAGGCCCATGCACGATACCACAACATCCCTTCACGATATGGGAGCTCTATGCACGATACCTTAGGGTAGGAGGGTGGTAAGGGTCATAAAATTGCACCAAAGGGTGAAACTAGGAGTATATATACTTGTTGTTCATGAAGGAAGGCAAAAATGAGGTGTCAACATTTTGAGCTAGTAGGTGCCATGTGTCATGCATGGGTGACACGTGTCCATGCATGCATCAATATTTATCTTGTCTTGAAAAACGGTTGAGGATCATCTTGAGATGCAAATTCTTCCATTACTTATCCATTTGGATAAGTCATCTAGGTTTAATCACTATTTTAAGTCAAGTCGATACACTTTTTCTAAGGAAACTTGTTGGCCGTCACACTTCACCTCCTTGAGGTTCTTTGCACGATATGGACTTTTCCAAGAGTAAAAAAAAACGATATGGGACACCTCCTTGGGCTCCATGGCTGATAGGCACTCATATATAAGCTTTTCAACTTGATACAACTCAAGTTAAGCTTTCAAATTCAACCCTTTTCTTGGTCATTTCATCACCAAGATTACCATCACTCATAAGTGATTCAAACATGGTGTCTCATTCATTCTATATCCTCTAAATGATACTATGAGGGAGTAGGGTCACTCTAGAGGTGGTAATTTTCATATCAACCCCACATTTTGGGTAAATTACAATTTGTACCAAAATTGGTGCACAATGCTCCAACATTGTTCAAACAAGTTCAAACTTGAAATTTAGGCTTTCCACAAGCCACCACTTAGCATAATTCTCTCTATTATGATGCTAAAACATATAAGGCACGTTCAACATGTGACATATTGCATTATAGCCCCTCAAATTGGGTAAATTACACTTTGGTCCAAAACAAAGGAAAATTGCTCAAACAGCATTCAATCGGGACCAAAATTGAAACATAAGTGTGTCACATGATAACAAAACACCTTAGAGGATTATATTAAAGTTATAAACAACTTTTTTAGCCAAAACAAATAGGGTTACCTCATAACCCAGGTCAGGGTCGTTACAAGTTATAAACCCCTAATAAGGATTTCGTCCCCGAAATCACAGATAAAAAGGAGACAAATATTATTCATTTGTTATATCATAAAGTCTCCACATAACATCTCATTGTTATGGAGACACCATAGAAATTTGATCAATACAAAGTTCTTTTAAAAAATCCCATGGAATCAAACACATAAGATACATGCTTCACTGTCTTTTCATTATTGACTGTGTAATTAATTTTGGGTCAGGTAACACTTTTCTCACTCAGATAGAGGTTGCTTGTTAATCTCATTTGACAAACTTTTATTGTAATATTTTTACAATTATTCCTTCAAGTAGATCATTCTCATAAATATTTATGTTTATGCAAAGCATAAACCCCTAACATATGATGTCCATACTACATTAGGTAACTGGACTGATTCCACAGTTAACCATTCCATGTAACTATCATAAGATAGTCTGATGTTTCTCAGATACCAGAATTCCTTACCTAATTGGTATCTAACACATGTGTTAATAACACATCTCATCCTCATTTTTGTTTATAAGTTGACTTATGAGTAAATCAAATTCCTTCATATATCGATTAGAATGTGGTATAAATATCCATGCCACATCTCCTTCTTCTTTAAATTATTGAGATTGTTTCAGAATGACTACTTGATCAGAGTAATAAAAAAGATAACAATCTAAATATGTCATACTTACCTTGCCTTCAATAAATGAATACCTCTCCTCTAAATGATACTAGGAGGGAGTAGGGTCACTCTAGAGGTGGTAATTTTCATATCAACCCCACATTTTGGGTAAATTACAATTTGTACCAAAATTGGTGCACAATGCTCCAACATTGTTCAAACAAGTTCAAACTTGAAATTTAGGCTTTCCACAAGCCACCACTTAGCATAATTCTCTCTATTATGATGCTAAAACATATAAGGCACGTTCAACATGTGACATATTGCATTATAGCCCCTCAAATTGGGTAAATTACACTTTGGTCCAAAACAAAGGAAAATTGCTCAAACAGCATTCAATCGGGACCAAAATTGAAACATAAGTGTGTCACATGATAACAAAACACCTTAGAGGATTATATTAAAGTTATAAACAACTTTTTTAGCCAAAACAAATAGGGTTACCTCATAACCCAGGTTAGGGTCGTTACAAGTTATAAACCCCTAATAAGTAGGAGGGAGTAGGGTCACTCTAGAGGTGGTAATTTTCATATCAACCCCACATTTTGGGTAAATTACAATTTGTACCAAAATTGGTGCACAATGCTCGAACATTGTTCAAACAAGTTCAAACTTGAAATTTAGGCTTTCCACAAGCCACCACTTAGCATAATTCTCTCTATTATGATGCTAAAACATATAAGGCACGTTCAACATGTGAAATATTGCATTATAGCCCCTCAAATTGGGTAAATTACACTTTGGTCCAAAACAAAGGAAAATTGCTCAAACAACATTCAATCGGGACCAAAATTGAAACATAAGTGTGTCACATGATAACAAAACACCTTAGAGGATTATATTAAAGTTATAAACAACTTTTTTAGCCAAAACAAATAGGGTTACCTCATAACCCAGGTCAGGGTCGTTACAAGTTATAAACCCCTAATAAGGATTTCGTCCCCGAAATCACAGATAAAAAGGAGACAAATATTATTCATTTGTTATATCATAAAGTCTCCACATAACATCTCATTGTTATGGAGACACCATAGAAATTTGATCAATACAAAGTTCTTTTAAAAAATCCCATGGAATCAAACACATAAGATACATGCTTCACTGTCTTTTCATTATTGACTGTGTAATTAATTTTGGGTCAGGTAACACTTTTCTCACTCAGATAGAGGTTGCTTGTTAATCTCATTTGACAAACTTTTATTGTAATATTTTTACAATTATTCCTTCAAGTAGATCATTCTCATAAATATTTATGTTTATACAAAGCATAAACCCCTAACATATGATGTCCATACTACATTAGGTAACTGGACTGATTCCACAGTTAACCATTCCATGTAACTATCATAAGATAGTCTGATGTTTCTCAGATACCAGAATTCCTTACCTAATTGGTATCTAACACATGTGTTAATAACACATCTCATCCTCATTTTTGTTTATAAGTTGACTTATGAGTAAATCAAATTCCTTCATATATCGATTAGAATGTGGTAGAAATATCCATGCCACATCTCCTTCTTCTTTAAATTATTGAGATTGTTTCAGAATGACTACTTGATCAGAGTAATAAAAAAGATAACAATCTAAATATGTCATACTTACCTTGCCTTCAATAAATGAATACCTCTCCTCTAAATGATACTAGGAGGGAGTAGGGTCACTCTAGAGGTGGTAATTTTCATATCAACCCCACATTTTGGGTAAATTACAATTTGTACCAAAATTGGTGCACAATGCTCCAACATTGTTCAAACAAGTTCGAACTTGAAATTTAGGCTTTCCACAAGCCACCACTTAGCATAATTCTCTCTATTATGATGCTAAAACATATAAGGCACGTTCAACATGTGACATATTGCATTATAGCCCCTCAAATTGGGTAAATTACACTTTGGTCCAAAACAAAGGAAAATTGCTCAAACAGCATTCAATCGGGACCAAAATTGAAACATAAGTGTGTCACATGATAACAAAACACCTTAGAGGATTATATTAAAGTTATAAACAACTTTTTTAGCCAAAACAAATAGGGTTACCTCATAACCCAGGTTAGGGTCGTTACAAGTTATAAACCCCTAATAAGTAGGAGGGAGTAGGGTCACTCTAGAGGTGGTAATTTTCATATCAACCCCACATTTTGGGTAAATTACAATTTGTACCAAAATTGGTGCACAATGCTCCAACATTGTTCAAACAAGTTCAAACTTGAAATTTAGGCTTTCCACAAGCCACCACTTAGCATAATTCTCTCTATTATGATGCTAAAACATATAAGGCACGTTCAACATGTGAAATATTGCATTATAGCCCCTCAAATTGGGTAAATTACACTTTGGTCCAAAACAAAGGAAAATTGCTCAAATAACATTCAATCGGGACCAAAATTGAAACATAAGTGTGTCACATGATAACAAAACACCTTAGAGGATTATATTAAAGTTATAAACAACTTTTTTAGCCAAAACAAATAGGGTTACCTCATAACCCAGGTCAGGGTCGTTACAAGTTATAAACCCCTAATAAGGATTTCGTCCCCGAAATCACAGATAAAAAGGAGACAAATATTATTCATTTGTTATATCATAAAGTCTCCACATAACATCTCATTGTTATGGAGACACCATAGAAATTTGATCAATACAAAGTTCTTTTAAAAAATCCCATGGAATCAAACACATAAGATACATGCTTCACTGTCTTTTCATTATTGACTGTGTAATTAATTTTGGGTCAGGTAACACTTTTCTCACTCAGATAGAGGTTGCTTGTTAATCTCATTTGACAAACTTTTATTGTAATATTTTTACAATTATTCCTTCAAGTAGATCATTCTCATAAATATTTATGTTTATGCAAAGCATAAACCCCTAACATATGATGTCCATACTACATTAGGTAACTGGACTGATTCCACAGTTAACCATTCCATGTAACTATCATAAGATAGTCTGATGTTTCTCAGATACCAGAATTCCTTACCTAATTGGTATCTAACACATGTGTTAATAACACATCTCATCCTCATTTTTGTTTATAAGTTGACTTATGAGTAAATCAAATTCCTTCATATATCGATTAGAATGTGGTAGAAATATCCATGCCACATCTCCTTCTTCTTTAAATTATTGAGATTGTTTCAGAATGACTACTTGATCAGAGTAATAAAAAAGATAACAATCTAAATATGTCATACTTACCTTGCTTTCAATAAATGAATACCTGGCCAGGGTATTCAAGAACTGAAATTAGGTAGTATGTATTCGTTTTATATTATGTTTCATACTTTTAACATCTCTTTAAATTTTACTACTTAGTATCTCAGATTTTCTCTGGGTGTTTCTTTTACATCTCTTCCTTTTCTACATGAAGAGAGAAATTTCAAAACATATAAGAGAATATTAATCCAAATATAGGTTCTCATCCTTCTGATCTCTTCCTCATGTCCTCATAGGACTAATTAAAGGAAGCTCAACATCAACTACCTTCTTATAATTATCAGATAAAATCTAGATAAGACATATCAGAATGAGAAAGCTCTATCTGACTGTCATCCCTCGCAGTCATCCACCACATCTGGTTGACTCAAACATAGAGTATAGTTGTTTCATGTTGTTTCTTTTGCCTTTTTACACTATTAGGTTGTAACTTTTGTAAGCCCTGTCGAGTCTACCTCAGTTGTTGGGTCATTTACACCCTTCTTTTTGAATAAAAGGGTTTAGTATGCTTAACATGTCCATGCCTTATCCTCATACCATAGTCTTATCGGTCTCATTACCGATGTATAAGCTAATCCATGGGTTCTTACAGGTGGAAAGTTAGGACTTTTATACTTACATAGTGGCTCTTTCCCTGGAACACTAGGCATTTATTGCACTGGTGGCACCAAAAACTTTGGCTTTTTAGAACAATTAAGCAAGTGTCTCTAAAATTATAGAGACCTTACCTTAATTCTCAGCTTATTGCCTCTGCTTGGGCATTACCATCACAGATGTACTATCTGTCTAAACTTATGGTAGAGTCTACTTTCTCGCCATATGTTAATCTTTCTCACATTTTCCACTGTTCCAACATGACTATGTCATCTAGGAATCCTTTCAAAGCCCAAAGTTTTTGTATTAAGGACTGGTAACCTAGGTTGTAATTCTAGTATCCAGTTTATTATATTCATCACTGTTGTCCTAACTTGCCTCACAAGAGCATAAAAAGTAGGATTCTCTATCCTAATTGGGTCAAGATGGGAATTCTTAGGCACTCGTTCTTCTCTTGCCTGGTCCCTTGCACCCTCTCTTAGTGCAACAATATTGCTCTCAGCAATGTGTTCCTCATGTTCTCCAGTCATTTATAAACTTTCCCCTTTCTTCTACATAAGTGGAAGTCACTATAGGGTATACTGGAGGACACTAACACAAACTCAACACCTTAGTCCTATGTCTATGTAGACTCAGTGAACCTTAAGCTCTGATACCAAACTTGTAACGACAGTCGCCAAACCGACAAACAAATCGTTACCAATTAAGCGGAATTTCAACATAAACAACGAATTAACAAAAATCACTTAAAATTAAAACCATTTTGCATAGAGATACATTTCTAGGAAAACTCTTTCAGGTAGAACCAAAACTTTATATACATCATTGTTCACATTGTATATACATTGTACCATCTCTTCTCATGGATAACATATAATAGTTGCTTTGTCAAAACATATACTGAAGCAACATAAAACCTCGAGGCTTACAAGCCAAAAACCTCAGATCGTTCATGAAACCATAACAAACCAACTACAAGGACCTGAGAGTACAGAGACGACACATAGGACTTCTATCTACAAGACATGACAGACAGTACACTCAACCTGAGCTGTTATTGTTGTCCCTGCTGCTGTTGTTCTTTTTCTGCAGAAAGGTCTTCACCTCCTCGTGCACGTCCACCTAAAAATTTGGATCCCACGGGGGTGAGACAATTGAAAATTTCCCCAGCGAGAGATATAACTCTGCGCCAACAATGTTATTATTACAGTTAAATAGTATTAAACTGAGCAGAGGATAAGCAGTTTAGAACATTCTCAGCTTTTAAAGCATTGCCACTATCTATGATATAGCAGTAAATCATCTATTCACTTTATAAGGAATATGAAGAAACATGTATATCATTTACTCATCATACTATCTCAAGCTTATCATGTGATGCTCATTATCATGGTATGTCATCCATGAATCATTCTCATTTCTATCTGTTGGCCTCAGCCAATCTGCTAACCAGATATTGAATTGTACCAGTCATGTGAGTATACATCATCATATCCTGTCCAAGCATTGGACTATGCCAATCATATGCAATTATTTCAGGTATTGGGTTATTACCAATCTTGTGTAATTATTCCAGGCATTGGGTTTTTACCAATCCTGTGCTATTATTCCAGGCATTGGGATTTAACCAATCCTTGGTGTGATTCTGTTAGAGGTGCAACACACTAGCCGATTTGACCTGACTAGATGCACCCCACGAGGTCGGAACACACGGTGGATTCACATTCAAAATTTATAAACCTAACTAACGAACCTTCTTCTACTAAAACAACTACACCCGCAAGCGCACTGGGTCGTATCGTAGTATAGGAAGGTGGAAAGTATAGGGTCGATCCACAGGGAAAAGAGGGGGCACTAGAGCTAGGTTAGTTTAGCTAGGTTCCTACTACGGAGACTAGGGTTAAGGGTTTAAAGGTTGATTTTATTGTTAACTAAGGATGAACAAACAAGCAATTAAAGGCAAGAATGAAACCTATGTTAACCCTAGGTTAGATTAAGACTAAGAAAGCAAGGAAAGACTAAGCTAGGTATGAAAAGGCAAGTTACACTAAGGCAAGCAAGAGAGAAGTAAAAGAGCAATTAAAGAGCTAAGCTAGCATGAACAAGGCAAGATTAAAGAAATAAGCTAACTAAGCAAGAAAAGAACTAATTAAGCTAAGCAAGCACAAAACTAGGGTTTTAAGCAGTAAAGAGATGTGTGGGTTGTTTAGAGGTATGAACTTATCACTTAAGTTGGGGGGTGACATGTGAACATTATGATTCCATTTAGATTATCCAAACCAAACAACAAGTTAGAGTCTAATGAATTAACCTAAGCTACTAACTGGCCATGGATATGTTAGGTTGTGTATAGGGGAACTAGTCCCTAACACCCCTACTACCCTTACGAGGATCAATTGGGTTAGGGATTAGGTTCAATTCAATTAGAGTCTAATCAAGTCTAGGTTTCTATATTAGGCATTCCTAGGGCAATTAGGGGTTGAGGGTAGTAATGGGGAGGTGAAATTAGGGTTTTGGACCCCAATTCCCCCACATTCCAGCCTTTAGAAGGCTACATGCTAATTGCACTAGAATTATCTAATCTAACAACTTAGATATCTCACTTAGGTTTAGGGAGATTGATTAAGATGTAGGAAGATGGGAGGCAACCTAGGGATCCAAGAATTGGACCTAGGGGCAAATCCCAAAATTCACACATATAAGCAATTTGCCTAAATTCCTAGGTGATTTCACACACAAACCATCAAGCAATCCATGGAGAAAGAGATGAAAATAGAATATAATCATTAACAAATGGAATTACAAAGTTTACATGTCATTTCCCCCAACATGGTATCAAAGTAACATATTTTCCCCCATGCAGCCCACCCAAGGGGCCTAGCTACTCATAACAAAGCAAAATACAAAAAGAGAGAAGAAAGAGGTAGAAGAAGCCATGGAGCTCGGAGTAGTGGCTGAAATCCTTCTCTCCAGCAGCTGTAGGGTCGTCCTCCTCCTTCTTCTTGGATGGAAAGGTGTATAATGGTGGTGGGAAGTGGATGGAAGGCTTAGATATGGGGGGTTAAGTGGTGGAAATGGTGAAATGGAGTGGATTTGAGGTGGAGGTGAAGTGGAATGGAGTGGAGGTGACAAGGGGGTGAAAATGGGACTCTAAGAAGCCAACCTCCGACCCTCAGCCACCACTAGGGCTTATATAGGGATCTAGGGGGTCTAGGGTTAAGTTAGGGGCAAAATGGGGAAAGTAGTGAAAGCTAGGTGGATTTTGTGAGTAGCACGGTCGTGGTGGGTAGGATAGACCACGACCGTGGTGGATGGGCACAGTCGTGGGTTTATTAGAATGTGGAGATCACAGGGAGGTGTGCATGGATGGCCACGGCCGTGGGGGGTCACCACGGTCGTGGTGGACACCTATGGCCACAGGTATGTTGATCACCACGGTCGTTTTGGCCATTTTCATCGATTTCTGGGAGTTTTACTGATTTTTTGTACTTGGGGCATGTCCACCACGGCTGTGGGGGCTCACCACGGTCGTGGTGGTGTCTCTCCCATGCATTTGAGCCTTGAACTTGATCATGCATGGAGGGTATTGCTTCAAAACTTTCTTTGACCACTTGGGGTAGGTTGGAAGTGGTTTTGGCCTCATTTTGAGCTCCTCCAAGCCTGAGGAAACCCTAGACTGGACCATCCTCTTTCTATGCCATCAAGTAGTGGACAAAGTACCTATAAAACATGTAAAAAGTCTCCATAAGTGCATTTGATATAAATAAGCATATTGGGGGAAATAACATGTAATCTAGCAAGTATAGATGTGGCTGAAATGCAAATGATACAAGATAAAGCCCTAAAATAGGGCTGAATCACCACCCCAAACTTGAAACATACTTGTGCTCAAGTATGCTCCAACTCAATCTCTCTACAAACTTTTCACATTCGAGACATGACAAATGTAATGTAAAAGGTGATTATTGCTGAATGGGCTCAAAGATGACTAAGTACATGCATTCCACCTCTCTCCACTCCTACTTTCACAAACCAATCATGAAAAGAGCACAAAGCATATGAACTTCAAATATAGTTCTTAGAATACACAAGATATCCATATTTCTTTCATGTAGTTCTGGGTAGACCGTTTCATAATGGCGTTAATCCAAGATGACTAGGAGTGTTGTTTCACCTTCATACTTTTAATCTTATGCTTCGAATCATGCCAAATGACCCACGTGGTTGTGAAAAAAGGCAAAATGAGCTAGGTTTGATGTTTCCTAGCTCGATGGGTATGAAAGTGGAAGAAAGGGTTGTGGTAAGCTTCTTGGAGTTCTTCTACACACTCATCTTTTCTTTATTTGAATGCTCTTAAACAGGAGCATCCTTTTATTTTGTTTTTGCTTTTCTTTTTCTTTTCTTTTCTTTCTTGCCCTTGGTGTAGATAGGGCATATGGTGGATAGAGTGAAGTGGGGAGGTAGAGATGTAGCCACCCCAAGCTTATGGAGGTGGCCACGGCTAATATGTTCACTTTAGAATCCTTTAATGAGGCGGAGGGGTAAGAAGATGGTGAGAGAAAATTCGAGTCAGAGGGGGGTCATAGGTATGACTCTCCACATAAGATGTCCTGCATGAAAATTAATCCAATACTTCATCCTAGATATCACACCACATGAATGAACAAGATGAAATTGATATATCAATCAAGTGATTCTACAAACACTAAGCGTTCAAAGCTTGCTCAACTTCACAATTCAACCAAATCATCCACAAACACAAGAGAGGTGATGCACATGTAAAAAGTCAAGAATTGATACCATTTAGCAACAAACAATGTTAACTCACTTGCATTTGTCAAAGATCATCATTTTTACTCAAAATAGTAGAGATTGGGTCAAAACATACTTTTAGGCAAGAAATCTCAAATTTGGGCAAAATTGACCAAAATAGTGCCAAGTTACCTTCAATCACATCTAAACTCTATATTATTGAACTTAAAGCAGTAAACAAGCAACTACTAGCTATAACATGCAAGAATTACCAAAAATCTACATGATATGCAATGCATGGAAAAAATAGCAACATTTTTGAAAATTATGCAAAAATTGTAAGAAAGTAAACTACATGACATGCAAGTATGCAAAGCAGTAAAGATGACTAAGATAGATAGCAAAAACAAGAAAACAAAAGTGGATGTGGCAGGTGAAATGTAAAGTGAAACTAGGGCATACCTGCCCTACCACCCCAAACTTTTGAATCATGATGTCCTCAACACGATCCTACAGTTTAGGATGATAGGGTAGACGATCATGGATCTCTCGAGGCTCTGGCGGTGTTCCTCCCTGTGGTGGAGGATATGCATAGTAGATGTCGCACTAATCTACCTTCAGTGGCTGAAATTGGTCTACAACACAACCGTGCTGCGTAGCACGGCCGTGGTGGCTTCAAGTTGCACGGTCGTGCTGCCTGGCACGACCGTGGTGCAGTCCTTTGGCAACTTTTCTCAATTTTGCTTTTGAATCTAGGGACTTGGTGTGTTTTTCATGCAAATGACCACGATCGTATTGATGTGCCACGGCCGTGGTGATCCCTGTAGGTGCTACTCTCAAAATGAGGAACATCAAACACTCAAAAACTTGACCCAAAGTGATTTTTCTTTGAATCCTTCTCTCAATTGTACTTAAATTTCCTTCATTTCACCTTGTTACCACCTGCACATCTTAAAACTAGACAAAAACTATTAAACACAAGTGTGTGTGTGTTTTCTTTGAAAGTGTAAAAACAAAGCAATTGTATCAAAAAGTGAAGGTTGGGTTAAAATTTCCCAAACCTATGTGGGTTGCTTCCCACAAGCGCTAAGTTTCATGCCTTCAGCCAGGCTTGTTGTTCTTTCATCATCAACCATGGTCCAAAAACAAAATGTTTGCACCCCCATCATAAGAAATCCTCTCAAATGATTTCCTTGATTGATCTTCCTCCCAAGGGTCATGCGAGCTTCGTAAGTCTTTTTCAGCAATTCTCTCTCCTTGGGGATCATCATCATATATCTTAATAAGCCTTAAGACCCTCAGAAATCTCATGCCATAGGTTTTCTCTCTCTTGAGGAACGGGTCTTCATAGGAACCAAAGAGAGGGGTCTCAATCATATCCATTTGCTCATGGGAAGTGGGGGGAGCATGTGATAGTTGTGGTGGTGGCATCGGTGTTGATGGCCCTTGGACTTTAGGTGGAGGAGGGCATTGAGGTTGGAAGGTGAATTGGTGGGAGGGTTGTGGTGATGGATGCGGTAGAATGAATTGAGGTTGGATGGTGAATTGGTGGGAGGGTTGTAGCAATGGAGGTGGTGGTGGTGTGTAAGGCTTAGGATAGCCTTGGAGGTAGGGTAGTGGAGGAGGTGGATGGGTTTGTGCATTTTGGCCTTCCATCTTGTCTTCTCCGAGTGGCTTGTCACATGCACAAGGCACAACCAAACAAAAGAAAGCAAGTTAGCAAACCAATATACACAAAGAATGCAAAGAGTAATGAATAAAGAATAGCAATGATGAGGGCAGTAGGAAAATTCAAAGCAAAACTAACTAGCTAGGCCGAGCGCCTCTAATCCCCGGCAATGACGCCAGAAAGCTTGGTGTGATTCCACTAGAGGTGCAACACACTAGCTGATTTGACCCGACTAGATGCGCCCCACGAGGTCATAACACATGGTGAATTCACTTTCAAAATTTATAAACCTAACTAACGCACCTACTTCTACTAAAACAACTACACCCGCAAGCGTACGGGGTCGTGTCGTAGTATAGGAAGGTGGCAAGTATAGGGTCGATCTATAGGGAAAAGAGGGGGTACTAGAGCTAGGTTAGTTTAGCTAGGTTCCTACTGTGGAGACTAGGGTTAAGGGTTTAAAGGTTGATTTGATTGTTAACTAAGGATGAACAAACAAGCAATTAAAGGCAAGAATGAAACCTATGTTAACCCTAGGTTAGATTAAGACTAAGCAAGCAATGAAAGACTAAGCTAGGTATGAAAAGGCAAGTTACACTAAGGCAAGCAAGAGAGAAGTAAAAGAGCAATTAAAGAGCTAAGCTAGCATGAACAAGGCAAGATCAAGGAAAGAAGCTAACTAAGCAAGAAAAGAACTAATTAAGCTAAGCAAGCACAAAACTAGGGGTTTAAGCAGTAAAGAGATGTGTGGGCTGTTTAGGGGTATGAACTTATCACTTAAGTTGGGGGTTGACATGTGAAAATTATGATTCCATTTATATTATCCAAACCAAACAACAAGTTAGAGTCTAATGAATTAACCTAAGCTACTAACTGGCCATGGATATGTTAGGTTGTGTATAGGGGAACTAGTCCCTAACACCCCCTACTACCCTTACGAGGCTCAATTGGGTTAGGGATTAGGTTCAATTCAATTAGAGTCTAATCAAGTCTAGGTTTCTATATTAGGCATTCCTAGGGCAATTAGGGGCCAAGGGTAGTAATGGAGAGGTGAAATTAGGGTTTTGGACCCCAATTCCCCCACATTCCAGCCTTGAGAAGGCTCCATGCTAATTGCACTAGAATTATCTAATCTAGCTACTTAGATCTCTCACTTAGGTTTAGGGAGATTGATTAAGATGTAGAAAGATGGAGGCAACCTAGGGATCCAAGAATTGGACCTAGGGGCAAATCCCAAAATTCACACATATAAGCAATTTGCCTAAATTCCTAGGTGATTTCACACACAAACCAACAAGCAATCCATGGAGAAAGAGATGCAAATAGAATATAATCATTAACAAATGGAATTACAAAGTTTACATATCATTTTCCCCCAACATGGTATCAAAGTAACATATTTTCCCCCAAACAGCCCACCCAAGGGGCCTAACTACTCATAACAAAGAAAAATACAAAAAGAGAGAAGAAAGAGGTAGAAGAAGCCATGGAGCTCGGAGTAGTGGCTGAAATCCTTCTCTCCAGCAACTGTAGGGTCATCCTCCTCCTTCTTCTTGGATGGAAAGGTGTATAATGGTGGTGGGAAGTGGATGGAAGGCTTAGATATGGGGGGATATGTGGTGGAAATGGTGAAATGGAGTGGATTTGAGGTGGAGGTGAAGTGGAATGGAGTGGAGGTGACAAGGGGGAGAAAATAGGACTCTAAGTAGCCAACCTCCGACCCTCAGCCGCCACTAGGGATTATATAGGGATCTAGGGGGTCTAGGGTTAAGTTAGGGGCAAAATGGGGAAAGTAGTGAAAACTAGGTGGATTTTGTGAGTAGAACGGCCGTGGTGGGTCACCACGGTCGTGGTGGGTAGGATAGACCACGGCCGTGGTGGATGGGCACGGTCGTGGGATTATTAGAATGTGGATATCATAGGGAGGTGTGCATGGATGGCCACGGCCGTGGGGGGTCACCACGGTCGTGGTGGACACCTATGGCCTCTGGCATGTTGATCACCACGGTCGTTTTGGCCATTTGCTTCGATTTCTGGGAGTTTTACTGATTTTTTGTACTTGGGGCATGTCCACCACGGCTGTGGGGGCTCACCACGGTCGTGGTGGTGTCTCTCCCATGCATTTGAGCCTTGAACTTGATCATCCATGGAGGGTATTGCTTCAAAACTTTCTTTGACCACTTGGGGTAGGTTGGAAGTGGTTTTGGCCTCATTTTGAGCTCCTCCAAGCCTGAGGAAACCCTAGACTGGACCATCCTCTTTCCATGCCATCAAGTAGTGGACAAAGTACCTATAAAACATGCAAAAAGCCTCCATAAGTGCATTTGATATAAATAAGCATATTGGGGGAAATAACATGTAATCTAACAAGTATAGATGTGGCTGAAATGCAAAATGACACAAGATAATTCTAAAAATAGGGCTGAATCAATCTTGTGTTATTATAGGCTTCATGCCTCTGCCAGGTATTGGGTTATTACCAATCATGTGATTATTATAGGCTTCATGTGTCTACTAGGTATTGGGTTATTACCAATCCTGTGATTATTATAGGCTTCATGCCTTTGCCAGGTATTGGGTTATTACCAATCCTGATTACACAACCAGGCAGTGGACTCTAACAACTCCTGATTATAGGCTTTATGCCTCTGCCAGGTATTGGTCTGTAACCAATCTTGATTACACATTCGTTATGGGATATCAATCCCTTAAATTCATCATTGGTTATCACATCCTTTTACTAGGCATTATACCCTGGGGCAAGCCATCATATCAATTCACATTCTTTATGTACTACAAGTGTTCCTCTTATCTCCTTTAAGCATATTCAAAACACTATAGCCCTTATTTGGCTATAAGCATAAAGCATGTATGATCAAGATTTCATTATTATTATAACCATTTATTATTATTATGAAGTTATTGGTTTCCATTTCCCTTAGTTTATTTTGCACATTACCATTCCTTACATGAGACTTTTATAAACATCTTGTCACCTCTCATTAGGCAACAATTATTCACATGGCTCACCAGGCCCATTAATCATTGTGTCACCTTTCACTAGGCAATAACTATTCACATGGCTCACAAGGCCCATTAAACATCTTGTCACCTCTCACTAGGCAACAACTATCCACATGGCTCACAAGGCCATTAAACATCTTGTCACCTCTCACTAGGCAGCAACTATTAGGGTTAGGGTTTCCCTTTATAGCCGAATAGGGTTTCAAGTTCATATTAAAAATCCAAACCCTAATTCATTGCTCCACACATCTAGGAGCATACATTAATATCATAAGTATTCAATCATACTTATTTATTCTCATCATTTATCATTAAATGAATCATCAACACAAGGTATGAGTTCCTCTCTCCTCCTTATCAGGGTATGATTACATCATACTTTATTAACTTCGATTAACCCTTTCTCAAGGTATGATAGCCTACACCTATCAAAGTGCATTCCATCTCAATGTAACAATTGACATGACACACATCATGTGTTACTCATCGAAGTATATTGGATTTAAGGTGCATCAAGGTGTAACAACCTTAAAGTGTTAGATGTGATATTTACCATGCCTTGGTGTATCACTTCCCTCATCACTTTTAACTTACTTAAGTTCATCAACTTATCTTGTATTAGGGTATTTCCCATCCTAATACTTTATGCACTAGCCCATCACATTTATTCTGTAGTGTATTGATTATGAGTCATACATTTGAATTATCCAACCATCATCAATTGATATAGACTCATCTCAGGTTGAGACATTGTTGATATAGGATTAACCATTGTCAACCACTTTAGGTGTTTCACCTATCAAGGTATCAGTCATATCATTACTTGGTGTTACACTCATTACTCCTAAGAGTGTCTTACTCTCACCTTTATAAGGTGTCTTGGGTTGGAGGTGTATGAAGACTCACCATATCGGGTTAGGATTTGTACTTGTCTCCATATTGGGCATGAGGTATCTTCTTGACCTCATATCGGGCACAAGGTGTATGTATGTGTCGCCCATGGTACTTATGAGGTATCCAACTATCACCATGTCGGGCTAGAAGTACATTCAATCACCCTATCGGGCTAGTCACCATCTAGGGTTAGCCATGACGGGTTAGGGTTACCATATCATCTAGGGTTGTGTATCATGCAACCATGTAGTGAAACCATGTCGTGCAACTATGTCAAGCAACCATGTCGTGCAACCATGTCGTGTAACCATGTCGTGCAATAGCACTTGTTATACTCCACTTATATCGGGTTACCCAAATTAGGGTTTCATGTCAACTTATAAGTATTCATTCAACCTTGTATCGTGTATGGAGTCTATACTTGACTCCCTATCGTGCAAGAGGTGTATACTACACCCCCATATCATGCAACAATGTACTCATTCATATCCATATCGTTCAAGTAAAGTAGGTGCATCATCATATCAGGTTAAAGGTGCTTTCTTGTGTGCTTGCACCCGATATCACTTTTATAAGGTGATATCATCATCTTTAAGCTGTAGACCTTTGTTCTAACTATTATAGTTCATGTCAAAAGGTCTAATAAACTACTAGAACTCATAATTTCACCAACTATTTTAGGAAATTTCGGAATTAAAAGTATTTCACTAATTATAGCAATTTAGGTGAAAAATAATAACATGGTTGAGTTCAAGTTATATAACCCGCCTTAAGAACGAATTCAAAGATCCAAAGATCCACGTTCCTAAGGTTGAAGATGAACTTCAAAACTCCTCTATATACAAAGAATCACCATGGATAAGCAATTGGTGAAGAAGAAAAGAAAGGAAGATCAAAACCCTAAATTCATGCTTCAATCCAAGTTTGAAGATGATCTTATCCTCACCTTAGGGTTAAGTATGAGCTCCTTCTTTCTCCTTAACACCTTTTCATGATACACTAGTGTCCTTGCACGATATGCCACCCCTCTTGCATGATATGGCACTCACTTGCACGATAGGACTCTCACTTGGAGTCAAAACTTCACTCTATGGCCGATATCACCCTATATGGCCAATATCACCTACTTGGGCGATATGCTCTTGCCATGGGCGATATCCCAAGGCCCATGCACGATACCACAGCATCTCTTCATGATATGGGATCTCTATGCACGATACCTTAGGGTAGGAGGGTGGTAAGGGTCGCAAAATTGCACCAAGGGGTGAAACTAGGGGTATATATACTTGTTATTCATTAAGGAAGGCAAAAATGAGGTGTCAACATTTTGAGCTAGTAGGTTCCACGTGTCATGCATGGGTGACACGTGTCCATGCATGCATACATATTTATCTTGTCTTGAAAAACGTTTGAGGATCATCCTGATATGCAAATTCGTCCATTACTTATCCATTTGGATAAGTCATCTAGATTTAATCACTATTTTAAGTCTAGTCGATACACTTTTTCTAAGGAAACTTGTTGGCCATCAAACTTCACCTCCTTGAGGTTCTTTGCACGATATGGACTTTTCCAAGAGTTCACAAAATGATATGGGACACCTCCTTGGGCTCTATGGCCGATAGGCACTCATATATAAGCTTTTCAACTTGATACAACTCAAGTTAAGCTTTCAAATTCAACCCTTTTCTTGGTCATTTCATCACCAAGATTACCACCACTCATAAGTGATTCAAACATGATGTCTCATTAATTCTCTCTCCTCTAAATGATACTAGGGAGTAGGGTCACTCTAGAGTGGTAATTTTCATATCAACCCCACATTTTGGGTAAATTACAATTTGTACCAAAATTGGTGCACAATGCTCCAACATTGTTCAAACAAGTTCAAACTTGAAATTTAGGCTTTACACAAGCCACCACTTAGAATCATTCTCGCTATTATGATGCTAAAACATATAAGGCACGTTCAACATGTGACATATTGCATTATAGCCCCTCAATTTGGGTAAATTACACTTTGGTCCAAAACAAAGGAAAATTGCTCAAACAACATTCAATCGGGACCAAAATTGAAACATAAGTGTGTCACATGATAAAAAAACACCTTAGAGGATTATATTAAAGTTCTAAACAACTTTTTTAGCCAAAAAAAATAGGGTTACCTCATAACCCAGGTCAGGGTCATTACAACATGAACATATAAATAATTCTTTTGCACACCGGATGAGGCTGAGGGCATTGAGCACAGATGTAATTCTTGTTATAACGTATGAGAATGGAAAAGATGGACCTTTATATAAATATTTAAAAACATTATCATAATTTGAATTTTGGTTTTAATTATTCTGCATTTTTTACTATGTGATTAATTTGGTAGTTGATTGTGTTTTATGTTTTGAGTAATCTCGTTTAGCGTGATGATGTGTCATAGTTAAGTTGGTATCAGGGCCCTAGGTTCGCTGAGTCTACAGGGACATAGGACTTAGGTTTGAGTTTGTTCTTATGTATTCGACGTATCCAATCATAGCTTATGATTATCTACAAATGTCTAGAGGACAAAAAGAACACACACAGAGTAGCTATGTGGAACTAGGAGGTCGTTCAAGGAGGCATGAATAGGATGAGAGAGTGCCAAGAGACAAGGCCAGAGCAGCCTGCAATGCCTCAGATGAACTCGACAATGATGGCCAATCCTGAGTTTCAATCTATGTTCAGACAAATGATGGCCACAATTACACATATAGAAGACAGAGCGCCAGCACCTAAAGGTATGGAAATTGTCCCTAAGTGGAATCCCAAGGTGACAGAAAGACGTTTGAAACTCTTAGACGTGTTAGGGTGATTGAATATATTGGTACTTTAAACCCAACAGATGATGACATGTGGCTTATGGAGCTGGAGAAGGCGTTCAAAATTCTAAGCATCCTTGAAGAAGACAAAGTAAAGCATGATGTCTACCTATTTAAGGGAAGTGTTGGCCACTGGTGGCCATAAAGGAAGAGAAAAGGCTAGAGTGGTGATAGGATGGGAAGAATTTCGGGGGGAGTTTGTCAATCGATAGTTTCCATAGACTTATCTAGATGAGAAAATCTCCCAGTTTGATACGATTAGATAGGGTCAATGTCTATTAATGAGCATGAGTCAAAGTTCACGGAACTTCCAAGGTTCTACCCTCACATGGAAGCCACTAACAAGGAAAGGATCTGTAAGTTCTAAAAGGGCCTAAGTACAGAGTTGACTACAATAGCATCAACCCTAGAGAATAGGAAAGGTTTTCCACCTTTGTAGAATCTGTAAGGAGGATTGAGAGGTTTGTCATATAAAAGTGTAAAACTAATGCTAATAAACAACTGGCTCAATTTCAAGGACAATCATCTGGAGGCTTTAAGAAGCCAAGTTTTACTCCACCACAATCACAGTAGAGGTCGATTTTTAGTGAACAAAGGTCTTTTACTCCATCTCAGTGGACCCTGAGTAGGGGTAAAGTCATAGTTTTCCACCTACAGGAGATTGTAGTACCTCATCAGTTTCAGTGATAGGGATGTATAATCCGTTCTATGAGAGCAAGACTTGCTTCAGGTGTGGACAGACTAGGCATACTAGGGTGTATTGTCCAGTAAGAGATGTGGAAGTGACTCAAAAACCAAGACAGAGTCAGCATGGTTCACAACAAAAACAACGATAGTTTGGTTATTGGTAGTGGCAGAGGACGTAGACATGCGTCACAGACAGGCTCCTTTGGACAAGCTAATAGAGGACATGGACAACAACATGCGACATCTAGGATCTATGCAATGAGCTAACTAGAAGCAGTGGTCAATCCATGAGTTGTGACAGGTCATATGGAGTTATTTCATTCTGATTTGTTTGCTTCTTATTTCGTATCTGTGCTAGTAGACTCAGGTTCAACACACTCCTTTATCACTAGAGAAGTGATAAGTAGTTGTTATCTTCCTGTTAGTCATAGATATGATAGCCTACAGCTAGAAACTCCTTTGGTTGATTCTGCCGAGTTGCGGGAAGTGTGCTCTTCTTGTGTTCTTTCTTTTTCTGGACACAGCATTCAAGTGGATCTCTTGCCACTTGACATGCATGGTTTTGATGTGATCTTAGGAATGGATACCTTGGAAAAATATAAGGTAGTTTTGGATTGTTGTACTAAAGTGACAACATTGCATGATGGAAATGTATAGTGGATTTTCCAAGGTGATAGGAAGATTCTTCCTACCTGTTTGATGTCAGCAATGACATCGGAGTGATTTATGAGACAAGGATGTGAAGCTTTCTTAACTCATGTTGTGGATACCAAGGCAAGAGGTCCTAGTATCCAGGAGGTACCAGTGGTACATGAGTTTGAAGATGTTTTTCCTGATGAATTTCCTAGTGTTCCCCCTCCTAGAGAAATTGACTTTGAGATCAATCTTGCTCCTGGAACACAACCCATAGCATAATCACCCTATAGAATGGCACAAGCAGAGATGTAGGAGTTAAAGAAAGAGTTGCATGAACTGTTAGAAAAAGGTTTTATCAGGCCCATCACATCCCCTTGGGGTGCTCCTATGTTGTTTGTTAAAAAGAAAGATGGTTCAATGAGGTTATGTATAGACTACAAGCAATTGAACAAAGTGACTATAAAGAAGAGATAAGGATTGATGATCTTTCTAATCAGTTGAGAGGTGCCACTATGTTATCAAAGATAGAACTCAGGTCATGTTACCATTAGTTGAGGATTAAGGCTGATGGCATACCCAAGTCAGCTTTTAGGACTAGGTATGGTCATTATGAGTTTGTGGTTATGCCGTTTGGGCTAACCAATGCACTTGCAGCCTTTATGGATCTAATGTGTAACGACCTTGACCTGGGTTATGAGGTAACCCTATTTGTTTTGGCTAATAAAGTTGCTTATAACTTTAATATAATCCTCTAAGGTGCTTTGTTATCATGTGACACACTCATGTTTCAAGTTTGGTCCCGATTGAATGTTGTTTGAGCAATTTTCCTTTGTTTTGGACCAAAGTGCAATTTACCCAAATTGAGGGGCTATAATGCAAAATGTCACATGGTGAACATTCCTATTGTGTTTTATCATCATTATAGAGAGAATTATGCAAGGTGGTGGCTTGTGGAAAGCCTAAATTCCAAGTTTGAACTTGTTTGAACAATGTTGGTACCTTGTGCACCGATTTTGGTACAAATTGTAATTTACCCAAAATGTGGGGTTGATATGAAAATTACCACCTATAGAGTGTCCCTACTTACTCTATGTATCATTTAGAGGAGAGATAATGAATGATACACCATGTTTGAATCAATTATGAATGATGATACTCTTGGTGATGAAATGACCAAGAAAAGGGTTGAATATGAAAGCTTAACTTGAGTTGTATCAAGTTGAAAAGCTTATATATGAGTGCCTATCAGCCAAGGAACCCAATGAGGTGTCTCATATAGTTTTGTGGACTCTTGGAAAAGTTCATATTGTGCAAAGAACCTCAAGGAGGTGAGGTGTGTCGGGTTACAACTTCCTTAGCAAAGTTGTGATGAGTTGTGAATAAAGTGGTGATTTTGTTGATATATCTTATTCAAAGAGATAAGTAATGGACGAATCCTTATCCCTAGATCACTCTCAACTGTTTTTCATGTCAAGATAAATGATTATGCATGCATGGACACGTGTGACCCATGCATGGACACATGGCACCTACTAGTTCAAAATGATGACACCTCATTTTCACCTTCCTTCATGAGCAACAAGTATATATACCCCTAGTTTCACCCCTTAGTGGAATATTTCGACCCTTATCACCCTCCTACCTTATGTTATCGTGCATAGAATCCTTGTATCATGTAGGAGTGTTGTGGTATCGTGCACGGGCCCTTGGGTATCACCCATGGCAAGATCATATCGCCCAAGTAGGTGATATTGGCCATATAGAGTGATATCGGCCATAGAGTGAAGAGTTGAGTGGCATATCGTGCAAGTGAGTGCCATATCGTGAAAGAGGGGTGTCATATCGTGCAAGGACACTAGTGTATCATGCAAAGGTGTTAAGGAGTAAGAAGGAGCTCAAATCTTAACTCTAAGGTGAGCCATAGTTGTCTTCAAGCTTGAATTGAAGCATGGAACTAGGGTTATGATCTACCTTTCTTTTCATCTTCACCAATTGCTTATCCATGGTGATTCCTTGTATATGAAGGAGTTGTGATCGAGACTTGGACTTTTTATAAGTCATCTTTAACCTTAGGAACGTGGATCTTTGGAGCTTGGAGCTTTGAAGTTGTTCTTAAGGCGGGTTATATAACTTGAACTCAACCATGTTATTATTCATCACCTAAATTGCTATAGTTAATGAACTACTTATAATTCCAAAATTTCCTAAAATAGTTGATGAAATTATGAGTTCTAGTAGTTTCTTAGACCTGTTTCCATGAACTATAATAGTTAGAACTAAGGTCTAGAGCTTGAAGATGATGGTATCACTTTATAAAAGTGATATCGGGTGCAAGCACATAAGCAAGCACCTCTAACCCGATATGATGATGCACCTACTTCACTAAAACGATATGGGGATGTAGTATACACCTCTTGCACTATAGGAAGTCTATTATAGACTCCATGCACGATACAAGGTCAATTGTATACTTGTAAGTTGACAAGAAACCCTAATTTGGGTAAATAGATATGAGTAAAGAATAGCAAATGCTATTGCACGATATGGTAGCCTGATACACAACCCTAGTTGATGTCTAGCCCAACATGGTGATGGCTTAATACCTCATGCACGAAATGGGTAACACATACAAACACCTCTAGCCCGATATGAATGGTGTGTATATACTTCTAGCCCGATATGGTGAGTGCTCATATACTTACAACCCGATATGGTGAACATATGCACACTTCTAACCCGAGATATCTTGTAAAGGTGAGGGCAAGACACTCTTAGGAGTGATGAGTGTAACACCAAGTAATGGTGTGGCTAATACCTTGATAGGTGACAAGATGTTTAATGGGCCTTGTGAGCCATGTGAATAGTTGTTGCCTAGTGAGAGGTGACAAGATGTTTAATGGCCTTGTGAGCCATGTGAATAGTTGTTGCCTAGTGAAAGGTGACAAGATGTTTAATGGCCTTGTGAGCCATGTGAATAGTTGTTGCCTAGTGAGAGATGACAAGATGTTTACTGGCCTTGTGAGCCATGTGATTTGTTGCCTGGAGAGAGGTGACAAGATGTTTAATGGGTCTGGTGAGTCAGGTTAGTAAGAATTAATAAGATGGTTATAAGAGTTCATGCAAGAAATAATAATGTTCCAAACAAACCAATGGAAACTCAGTTAATAATAATAAATGGATATAGTAATAACAAATCAAATCTTGATCATACATACCTTATGCTTATAGCCAAATAAGGGCTATACTGTTTTAATTGTGCATTAAAGAAGGTAAGAGGAACACTTGTATTATATAGAGAATGTGGATGTGTATGATGGCTTGGCCAAGGTAATGCCTAGTAATAGTGAAATGTAATCAGGAGTGGTTAGAGTCCACTACCTGGTTGTGCAATCAGGATTGGTTAAAGTCCAATACCTGGCAGAGGCATGAAGCCTATGATCAGGAGTGGTTAGAGTCCACTGCATGGCTGTGTAATCAGGAGTGGTTAGAGTCCACTACCTTGCTGTATAATCAGGATTGGTTAAAGTCCAATACCTAGCAGAGGCATGAAGCCTATAATCAGGAGTGATTAGAGTCCATTGTCTGGCTGTGTAATCAGGAGTGGTTAGAGTTCACTGCCTGGCTGTGTAATCAGGATTAGTTAAAGTCCAATACCTGGTAGAGGCATGAAGCCTGTAATCAGGAGTGGTTAGAGTCTATTGCCTGGCTGTGTAATCAGGAGTGGTTAGAGTCCACTACCTGGATATGTAATCAGAATTGGTTAAAGTCCAATACCTGGTAGAGGCATGAAGCCTGTAATCAGGAGTGGTTAGAGTCCACTGCCTGGCTGTGTAATCAGGAGTGGTTAGAGTCCACTTCCTGGATGTGTAATCAGGATCGGTTAAAGTCCAATACCTAGCAGAGGCATGAAGCCTGTAATCAGGAGTGGTTAGAGTCCACTGCCTAGCTGTGTAATCAGGAGTGGTTAGAGTCCACTACCTGGCTGTGTAATCAGGATTGGTTAAAGTCAAATACCTGGCAGAGGCATGAAGCATGTAATCAGGATTGGTTAGAGTCCATTGCCTGGCTGTGTAATCAGGATTGGTAGAGTCCAATGACTGGCAGTGTAATCAGGATTGGTTAAAGTCCAATACCTGACAGAGGCATAAAGCTTGTAATCAGGATTGGCATAGTCCAATGCCTAGATAGAATATGATTATGTATACTCTTATGTTTGGTATAATTCAATATCTGTTTAGCAGATATGGGTGAGGCCAACAGATAGAAATGAGAATGATTCATGGATGACATACCATGATAATGAGCATCACAGGATAAGCTTGAGATGTTGATATAGTATGATGGGTAAATGATATACATTTTCTTCATATTCCTTATAAAGAGAATATATGATTTACTGCTCTATCATAGATAGTTGCAATGCTTTAAAAGATGAGAATATTCTAAACTGCTTATCCTCTGCTCAGTTTAATACTATTTAACTGTAATAATAACATTGTTGGCGGAGAGTTATATCTCTCGCTGGGACAATTGTCTCACCCCGTGGGATCCACATTTTTTTAGGTGGACGTGCACGAGGGGGATTGAGACCGTACTGTAGAGAAAGAGAAACAGCGACATGGACATCAGTGACAACTCAGGTTGAGTGTATTGTCTATCGTGTCTTGTAGATAGAAGTCCTATGTGTCGTATCTGTAGTCTCAGGTCCTTGGATTTAGTACGTGTTGGTTTTATGAACAATCTGAGATTTTGTCTTGTATGCCTCGAGGTTTGATGTTGCTTTAAGTATATGTTTTGAGAAAGCAACTGTTATATGTTATCCTCGAGAAGAAATGGTACAATGTATGTACAATATATGATCAATGTGAATATCAAGTTTTGGTTCTTTCTTAAAGAGTTTTCCTAGAAATGGATCTCTTTGCAAAGAAAATGGTTTTAATTTTTAGTGATTTTTTTGTTAATCCGATTCTTATGATTATTCCTCATAATTAGTAATGATTTGTTTGTCAGTTTGGCGACTGACGTCACATGTTTTGGTATCAAACCAATTGTGACACCCTACCATCACACAGACAGTGAGATGACACGTAAAAATGTATGGAACCACATCTTATAAAAAACACGAGTTAATTAAAATCGATTGCGGAAAACATACTCAAGGGAACTTTTGCATCCAGATCCTACAGAGAAAGCATGTTATAAGAATATTACAAGCTTTGATATATGTCCATAGCTTATCGGAATGAGCTGTACTGTCAGTACCAGAGTTCATCACATGTTTATACATACATAATGAGCCATGTACGGCTAGTAGCAGGATATATAAAATTACAATAGCTAGACGTCGTGAAACGTCGTCAAACACCTCCTAGGACCTGAGAGTACAAGGATGACTCTAGGACGCTACTACAAAACCACCAAAACAACAACATGTCCATCTCTTCCCTTCTACTGCTCTTCTTGCTGCTCGGCCGCAACCTCACGACCACCACCACGTCTAGAGCGATCACCTAAAAAGGGTGAAAACCAGCGGGGTGAGACACACAGTCCCAGTGAGAAACATAACTCCTCACCAAAACTATAAAACCTCAGAAGGTTAAAGCAATAACAACAGATAACTGATAAAGCATATAACAAGAGCAACATACTGAGCAAGGCTATTATTACCATCAATCTTATCAAGATCTCCAGGAGGCATATAAACAAGTATTTCTTTATGGAACATGATTGACAAGATAAGCTTTATAAGAACTTATCACAGAATAAGGATCATACACATATCTGCACGGTATAACTAGATCATCTATATAAGCAAGGCCTTAATCAATGTTCCATGTTGTACTTTAAGCAAGATATACTATTCGGGTGGATTACATTTTATTATGCCCTGAGGAAGTGAGCCTTCCCTACTCAAATCCAACCATTGGTTGCGAGGCCCAATCTGGTGCCACACAAGGTCTAAGGAGATCCGGACTCCATGACCTCACCTTCTCGTGGTCAGTACATGAATCATTAAGCAAGACCGCAGTCTTATGCTTATAGGGCCTCAGCCTCTGGGCCAGCTCCGCAAGCTACCCATATATACATCCGAGCCATGAACGCATCAGGCTCATCATCACATATCCTGAGTCATGGGTCTGTTCACCATGCTCCATATATCCTGAGTCTGCAACCATCATTGCCCTCAAACCCTCCTATTTTAGGCTAGGGGAAACCTCACATATTCAACAATATGTGCTCCAGGTAATCCCGCAGGATAAACCTGTTTCACCATCACCAAATACTGACGATGATGGATCTATGGCCAGGGCAAACTACATGATATATTCATCTATAATTAATTAGTATATTTTAAGCCAATTGTTGAGGCAACCAAACTATAACACAGTCTTATAGAATTACATCATTATTGCCATCATCATACTATTCTGGGACCTCAATCCCTCATGATATCAACCACTTCCTCTCAAGGCATCATCATCATGCAACAGCATGCTGGGAACACATCCCTTATCTCATCATCAGAGGATAACACCTCAACTAGGCACTTAGCCTGATATTAGGTCCTCAGACCCATCAACTTGTTATCTCATTATCACATGGTGCTACTCAAGCACATACATCTCATAAAATACATGCATGGTTAGTATACACATCCATAGAGATAACTGAAGTCATCATGGATTAACAGGATTATCATGCTATTAAGTATAAAGCAACATCCATGAGTATATTACACATATAAGCTATAGAAAGCATAGTTTTATCATCAATCATAAGCATATATCATGCTCTATACATGTGATCATAATCATGAGCCACATCATCATGTGAAGCAACGTCATATGCTTCCAAGCTTCCTGGTTTACAACCTATCATCTTAACCCATTATCATGTATATACAGGATTCAAGGTGATTACATCATATCACTTGTATTATCATTATTAATAGAGAACTATCAACTATATACTTTCCGGGTTATCAGAACCCTCACCAAAGCTCCTGCAACCCTCACTATAGGTATGGCAAGTAGTGTCAACCCTCGCCAAAGGGTGTATCAGCTAGGGTTCCAACCCCTAGAGCACTTGTGCCAACATATCGACCAACCATGCTTCAACCTATCGTGCAACCAACTCACAAGGTGTCGGGCAAACAGATCTAAGGATGAATCGTGCATCATCAGTAGGGGTTTTCGACCAAGGGCCTATCGTGCACACGAACTAGGGTTAGGGTTAGAGTTCTATCGGTCCACTCTCTCAATAAGAGACATGTCGACCAAGAACATGGCGCCCAAAGATGCCCTATCATTCAACCATCACCCATCTCGTTCAAAGGACCCTTATGTTGGCCAAGGCACTCTATCGTCTAAGAGCATGGTAACCACTAAGGCACCATATCGGCCAACTCACATAGGGTGTGTCGAGCAAACACAAACCCCATGCTTGACACAAGGTTACCCATCTTACTCATATCGTTCAAGGAAGAGGCTAGGATGCCGCCCACTTATGACAAGAAACACCTTAATAAGACCTATCGTCCAACTAGGTCAAACACCCCATATCAGCCACCACTAAGGCACCTATCAGGGTTCCACCATGCACCCACCATATCGGGCAGCACTAGACTACTTCATATCGACCAAGAGCTATCATAAGGTGTGTCGTGCAAAGCACACATCAAGGTGTATCGCCCAAGCTCCAACTCCACAAAGGGTAATGGCCAAGCTTATCTAGGCATATGGGCCAAAGGTACAACCCAAGACAAGGCTATCGGGCAGCGCTACTCCAAGGTCATATCGTGCAAGGCACAACCCAACATGGTCATCTTCAACCTCAAGCACAGGGGCACCAAACCCTAATTGTTCAAGAAGATCATATCACCTCTCAACAACTAAGAGAGAGGGGTTTTGTACAACCTCAATCACAAATCGGGCAACCACAAGGACCAACCTCAACATAGGTCATCAAATATCTAAGAGCTCACCTCTCAAATCCATGGTGAGAGGAGGGTGTTGCCCAATCAACTAGAATGTAGACTCACCTCTCAACTAAAATAAGAGAGGGGTATTGCCTACATCACTAGAGCTCAAACTCACTTCTCTAGACCAAGGAGAGAAAGGGGTGTTGCCACCAAAGAAAACCCTAAACTATGGTTCGGACAACTAGATCTAAAGGTATATAAACCACCAACAACATCAACAACATCATGCTCACTATATCCATAAGATCAAAAACATGTACTAGAGCAAGAACACATAACATGCAATGGCCGATCATCCACATATATGAATCATACAACATAGAGAAGGTAGTATAGCTAGGGTTAGAAGTTATGTAACCCACCTTAAGCAAACTCCTCAAGCTCCAAAGCTCCAAGCTTCTAGATCCTAGCTCCAAGCACACCACTTCCGGCCACCTCAAGAAAAGGAACAAGGATCATAACCACCATGGCCAAAGGGTAGGAAAGATGGAGAAGAAGATGCTAAGGAGAGAGGGAAGATGCTTACCAAAGAACAAGACCCACCTAGGGTTTGGCCACCAAGCTAGAGGAAGAAGAAGAGATCTCCACCAAGGGGAAAGGATCGTCCACCAAGCTCTCCAAGGAAGGTGTGTTGTGCACACAAGGAGGGAATAGCAACAAAACAGCTAAAGGGTTCCCAAGGAAGAGAAAGGCAAAGCATATATAGATGAGGGTCAATGTTAAACCAAGGCAAGGTGTCACCTTACCAAGGGACACTCGTCCACACATTTTACCACCTTGAAAACCTCATGCACATGCCATGCCACCACTCAAACAAGGATCGGCCACATGTCCAAGCTAGGGTGGCACAACCAAAGCAAGAGGCTCAACAAGGTCAAAGGCTGACACACCACCACCACCTTGGCTGACACACCCATGGGCGATACCCTATGGCCAACACAAGGCATCCTTGCCCGATACAGGGCTCAACCAAGCAAGGCAAGGCCCAAACAAGGGAAAACAAGGTCCAAAAGAGCTCAAACAAGCCCAAGGCAACTCAAGGCACGAACCCAAACCTTCCTCGCAACCCTAGAGGAAGCAAAGAGAGAGAAAGACATCTCTCAAGGTGACAAACTTTCTCTCCAACCCTATCTTAGTTTATTTTTCAAGTAGCACCTTCAACTCTCCACAAAACACAAGCAAACCCTAATCACCACTAATGGTGATTAGCAAGCAACCAAACACAAGGTTTAGGCAAAATGAATAGGGTAAGCCCAAAATAGAGGTTAGGGTCCTTACAAGCCATAAACCTCTACAAAGGGATTTCGTCCCCGAAATCTGAAGAGAAAAGCGAGGGATACTTCCGCCTCATCTCTTCCTCAAACTCCCACATGGCTTCCTCAACACCACGATGATTCCAAAGAACCTTCACAAGAACCAGGTCCTTCCTCTTCAGCTCCTTTACTCTTCTATCAAGGATCACCACCGGACCCTCCTCATAGGTCACGTCTTCATCAAGCTCAACCTCAACTGGCTGTATCACTGTCCCCGTGTCTGGATGACTTTTCTATTATTTGCTACACTAACTCAGGACCCAAAAGCTGATACTCACCAGACTCATACCTGTAAAGACAACATATACAACAGAGAAGCTTGCTCAGTGTATGTAGATGAGATAGTACATCTGCACTGTGTACCAGCAATGATAGTTTCTGACAGAGGTCCTCAATTCATGAGTCGTTTCTAGGAACAGTTGCACAAAGCGTTGGGAACGCAGTTGAGGTTCAGTACTGCCTTCCACCCACAGATGGATGGATAGTCTGAAAGGACTATTCAGACTTTGAAAGATCTTCTCTGAGCTTGTGTTTTGTAGTTCCTAGGAAGTTGGGACATGCATCTCAGTTTGATAGCGTTCGCTTATAACAATAGTTATCAACGGAGCATTGTCATGGCTCCTTATGAGGCTCTATATGGAAGGAAGTGCAGATCCCCTTTATGCTGGTAATTTTTTTAAACTTCACCCTTTCTTCTACATAAGTAGAAGTCACTATAGGGGTATACTGGAGGACATGAGGGACACATTGCTAAGGGCAATGTTTTTGCACCAAGAAGAGCTGCAAGGGACCAGGCAAGAAAAGAATGAGTGCTTGAGAATTCCCATCATGACCAGATCAGGATAAAGAATCCTATGTTGATGCTCTTGTTGGGCAGGTTAGGACAACAGTGATACATATAGCAGACTGGATACTAGCATTAAAACCTAGGTTACCAGTCCTTAATGCAGAAACTTTGGGTTTTGAAAAGGGTTCCTAAATGACATAGTCATGTTGGAATAGTGGAAAATATGGTAAAGATTAACATATGGAGAGAAAGTAGACTCTGCCATAAGTATAGACAGATAGTATATTTGTGATGGTAATGCCCAAAAAGGGACAACAAGCTGAGAATTAAGGAAAGTTCTCTACAATTCTAGAGACATTTTCCTAGTTGTTCTAAAAATCCAAGGTTTTTGGTGCCACCAGTTCAATAAATGCCTAGTGTACCAGGGTAGTAGTCACTAAGCAAAGATAAAGGTCCTAACTTTTCACTTGTAAGATCCCATGATTTAGTCTCTACATCGGTAATAGTATTGATAAGACCATGGTATGAGGACAATACATGTTATAGATATGGATATGTTGAGCATACTAAACTCTTTTCTTTGAAAAGAAAGGAGGAAATGACTCAACAACTGAGGTAGACTCGGCATGGCTTATGAAAGTTACAACCCAATAACGTGAAAAGGCAAGAATAACAACATGAAATAACTATACTCTATGTGTTGAGTCAACCTAAAGCGGTAGATGACCATGAGGGGTAACAGTCAGATAGATCTTTTTCATTTCAATATGCCTTATCTTGATGCTATCTGATAATCCTGAAAAGGATGTTTGTTATGGATTTCCCTATTGATTTCCCTATGGGGACATAGGGAAGAAATGATGAGAACTAGAATTTATATATTTTTTAGTATTCTTTTAAATGCTCTATAATTGCTCTTATCTATGTGAAAGAGGATGAGATATAGAGGTGATGCCTGGAAAAAATCCAGGGATGCTAAATCCTATGTTCTTGATAACATGAAAAGTAAGGAACATGATAGTAAATAAAGTGCATACTACCTAATCTCAGTACTTATATACCCTGGCCAGGTATATAATTATTAGAGATAGGGCAAGTATGGGACTCTTATATTGTTATCTTTCTGATTACTCTGATCAAGTAATCATTCTGAGACAATCTAGTGAGTATAATGAAACTGTTAAAATGGTATGGACATCTGCATCACATACAAAGTGCATTAAATGGAACCTGAGATGATCTCAGATCAATCTGTATGTATGAGGAAATGAAAAGTATAATCCTCATGATAAGAGAATGAGAATAAGGGAGATGATCCCTGTCTAATAAAGCATGTGTGAATAGTAAAGATCTTTTCCCATGATGTAGATATGGGAAATGTGATAAAATCACAAAATGTTCATGAACATGTTAGACAATAACGAAGAAAGGAGTGATGACATATAATCATCCTTATAATTCCTATGCTGATGGCAAGGAACCTAGGATGAAACAAGAGTAAATGACTCATGAACAGTTGAAAGTTCATGCTATAATTAGAGGAGATGATAATCCCTTCTCTTTGATAAACAACCCTGGGTGATGAACGGGTGATAACAGGAATATGTTCCTTTGTGTTCTTTCCCTTCTGAGACATGGCAATCATGTGGGTCTTATGACACTTGATGTGCATAAGTTAAAAATGTTCAATTAATGGATACTTAGAAAAGTATCAGTTTGTCTTGGACTTTGGTTCCAAGATAAAGATATGTGTAACAAGTAATGTCCCAAGATGAAAGAAAGATGAGGATGTGATGTGTTTTGACACATGTGATGGATACCAAGGTAAGAAATTCTGGTATCTAAGAAATATCAGGTGGTATGGTAAAAACATAACTCCTAATCAGATGATTTATGTTGGTTACCTGGGATGGCCAACTGTGAAATCAGTCTAGTTACATAAAATAGTATGGACATCACATGTTAGGGGTTTATGCTCCGCATGAACATAACATCGATAAGGATGTACTAATTGAAGGAACAATTATAAAATCATTGTGGGAAAAGCTTATCAAGCTAAAAATAATTCCCTAGAATACCCCTACCTAGATCTGTTAAGGCAACTTATACATAACATCTAAAGATACCTCTAAGACAAGTTCTTAATTGACAAGTAACCTCCCCTTATGAAAAGAGTATGTACAACTAATGAGATAGTTGGTACAAGTAGTAAGAAAGTTTAATGTTGTGTCAGCAGATTAGATGGCACATCATATATATGATAAGACTTGTAGTCTCAAGTGGGTGAAAGAACATAACTCTGGTCTTTCCTTGAAAGTGAAATGCTAAACTGAATGAGGAATATGGAAGACTCCCCAGAATCAAGAATCATGTCACATAAAGTTATAAGTTGGGAAAGGTGACAAATCAATGAGGTTTGACACCTGAATTAAATAAGGTATGTATAATGTTTCTCTGACTAAAGAAAAGTATTACCTGACATAAAGTTGACTCTACAATCAATAATGAAACAGACAGTGGAGTATGTGTCCTGTGTGACAGGTTCTATGATAATCATGTGTGGAAGAATTTTGTAATAGTCAAAGTTCTATGGCATCTCCATAACATTAATATGTTATGTGGAGACTTGATGATATTATGAATAAATAATATCTGTCTCCCTTTACCTGGGATTTCGGGGATGAAATCCTTATTAGGGGTTTATAACTTGTAACGACCCTGACCTGGGTTATGAGGTAACCCTATTTGTTTTGGCTAATAAAGTTGCTTATAACTTTAATATAATCCTCTAAGTTTCTTTGTTATCATGTGAAACACTCATGTTTCAAGTTTGGTCACGATTGAATGTTGTTTGAGTAATTTTCCTTTGTTTTGGACCAAAGTGCAATTTACCCAAATTGAGGGGCTATAATGCAAAATGTCACATGTTGAACATTACTCATGTGTTTTAGCATCATTATATATAATTATGCAAGGTGGTGGCTTGTGGAAAGCCTAAATTCCAAGTTTGAACTTGTTTGAACAATGTTGGTACCTTGTGCACCGATTTTGGTACAAATTGTAATTTACCCAAAATGTGGGGTTGATATGCAAATTACCACCTATAGAGTGTCACTAATTCCTTTATGTATCATGTAGAGGAGAGATAATGAATGAGACACCATGTTTGAATCAATTATGAATGATGATACTCTTGGTGATGAAATGACCAAGAAAAGGGTTGAATATGAAAGCTTAACTTGAGTTGTATCAAGTTGAAAAGCTTATATATGAGTGCCTATCGGCCAAGGAACCCAAGGAGGTGTCCCATATCGTTTTGTGGACTCTCGGTAAAGTCCATATCGTGCAAAGAACCTCAAGGAGGTGAGGTGTGTCGGGTTACAACTTCCTCAGCAAAGTTGTGATGAGTTGTGAATAAAGTGGTGATTTTGTTGATATATCTTATTCAAAGAGATAAGTAATGGACGAATCCTTATCCCTAGATCACTCTCAACTGTTTTTCATGTCAAGATAAATAATTATGCATGCATGTACACGTGTCACCCATGCATGGACACGTGTAACCTACTAGTTCAAAATGATGATACCTCATTTTCACCTTCCTTCATGAGCAACAAGTATATATACCCCTAGTTTCACCCCTTAGTGGAATTTTTCGACCCTTACCACCCTCCTACCTTATGGTATCATGCATAGACTCCTTGTATCGTGCAGGAGTGCTGTGGTATCGTGCATGGGCACTTGGGTATTGCCCATGGCAAGTTCATATCGCCCAAGTAGGTGATATTGGCCATATAGAGTGATATCGGCCATAGAGTGAAGAGTTGAGTGGCATATCGTGAAAGTGAGTGAAATATCGTGAAAGAGGGGTGGATTATCATGCAAGGACACTAGTGTATCGTGCAAATGTGCTAAGTAGCAAGAAGGAGCTCAAATCTTAACTCTAAGGTGAGCCATAGTTGTCTTCAAGCTTGAATTGAAGCATGGAACTAGGGTTATGATCTACCTTTCTTTTCTTCTTCACAAATTGCTTATCCATGGTGATTCCTTGTATATGAAGGATTTGTGATCGAGACTTGGACTTTTTATAAGTCATCTTCAACCTTAGGAACGTGGATATTTGGATCTTGGAGCTTTGAAGTTGTTCTTAAGGCGGGTTATATAACTTGAACTCAGCCATGTTATTATTCATCACCTAAATTGCTATAGTTAATGAACTACTTATAATTCCGAAATTTCCTGAAATAGTTGATGAAATTATGAGTTATAGTAATTTATTAGACCTATTTCCATGAACTATAACAGTTAGAACTAAGATCTAGAGCTTGAATATGATGGTATCACTTTATAAAAGTGATATCGGGTGCAAGCACATAAGCAAGCACCTCTAACCCGATATGATGATGCACCTACTTCACTAAAACGATATGGGGATGTAGTATACACCTCTTGCACGATAGGAAGTCTATTATAGACTCCATGCATGATACAAGGACAATTGTATACTTGTAAGTTGACAAGAAACCATAATTTGGGTAACCCGATATGAGTAAAGAATAGAAAATGCTATTGCACGATATGGTAGCCTAATATACAACCCTAGTTGATGTCTAGCCCGACGTGGTGATGGCTTAATACCTCATGCATGACATGGGTAACACATACAAACACCTCTAGCCCGATATGAATGGTGTGTATATACTTCTAGCCCGATATGGTGAGTGCTCATATACTTACAACCCAATATGGTGAACATATGCACACTTCTATCCCGAGATATCTTGTAAATGTGAGGGCAAGACACTCTTAAGAGTGATGAGTGTAACACCAAGTAATGGTGTGGCTAATACCTTGATAGGTGACAAGATGTTTAATGGTCCCTGTGAGCCATGTGAATAGTTGTTGCCTAGTGAGAGGTGACAAGATGTTTAATGGCCTTGTGAGCCATGTGAATAGTTGTTGCCTAGTGAGAGGTGACAAGATGTTTAATGTCCTTGTGAGCCATGTGAATAGTTGTTGCCTAGTGAGAGGTGACAAGATGTTTAATGGGCCTTGTGAGCCATGTGATTTGTTGCCTAGTGAGAGGTGACAAGATGTTTAATGGGTCTGGTGAGTCATGTTAGTAAGAATTAACAAGATGGTTATAAGAGTTCATGCAAGAAATAATAATGTTCCAAACAAACCAATGGAAACTCAGTTAATAATAATAAATGGATATACTATTAACAAATCAAATCTTGATCATACATACCTTATGCTTATAGCCAAATAAGGGCAATGCTATTTTAATTGTGCATTAAAGAAGGTAAGAGGAACACTTGTATTATATAGAGAATGTGGATGAGTATGATGGCTTGTCCAAGGTAATGCCTAGTAATAGTGAAATGTAATCAGGAGTGGTTAGAGTCCACTTCCTGGCTGTGTAATCATGATTGATTAAAGTCCAATACCTGGAAGAGGCATGAAGCCTGTAATCAGGAGTGGTTAGAGTCCACTGCCTGGTTGTGTAATCAGGAGTGGTTAGAGTCCACTACCTGGCTGTGTAATCAGGATTGGTTAAAGTCCAATACCTAGCAGAGGCATGAAGCCTGTAATCAGGAGTGGTTAGAATCCACTGCCTGACTGTGTAATTAGGAGTGGCTAGAGTCCACTGCCTGGCTGTGTAATCAGGATTGGTTAAAGTCCAATACCTGACAGAGGCATGAATCCTGTAATCAGGAGTGGTTAGAGTTCACTACTTGGCTGTGTAATCAGGAGTGGTTAGAGTCTACTTCCTGGCTATGTAATCAGGATTAGTTAAAGTCCAATACCTGGCAGAGGCATGAAGCCTGTAATCAAGAGTGGTTAGAGTCCACTGCCTGGCTGTGTAATCAGGAGTGGTTAGAGTCCACTGCCTGGATGTGTAATCAGGATTGGTTAAAGTCCAATACCTGGAAGAGGCATGAAGCCTATAATCAGGAGTGGTTAGAGTCCACTGCCTGGGTGTGTAATCAGGAGTGGTTAGAGTCCACTGTCTGACTGTGTAATCAGGAGTGGTTAGAGTCCTCTGCCTGGCTGTGTAATCAGGATTTGTTAAAGTCCAATACCCGGCAGAGGCATGAAGCATGTAATCAGGAGTGGTTAGAGTCCACTTCCTGGCTGTGTAATCAGGAGTGGTTAGAGTCCACTACCTGGTTGTGTAATCAGGATTGGTTAAAGTCCAATACCTGGCAGAGGCATGAAGCCTATAATCAGGAGTGGTTAGAGTCCACTACCTGGCTGTGTAATCAGGAGTGGTTAGAGTCCACTACCTGGCTGTATAGTCAGGATTGGTTAAAGTCCAATACCTGGCAGAGGCATGAAGCCTGTAATCAGGATTGGTTAGAGTCCAATGCCTGGCTGTGTAATCAGGATTGGTAGAGTCCAATGCCTAGCAGTGTAATCAGGATTGGTTAAAGTTGAATACCTGGCAGAGGCATAAATCCTGTAATCAGGATTGGCATAGTCCAATGCCTAGATAGAATATGATTATGTATACTCTTATGTATGGTATAATTCAATATCTATTTAGCAGATTGGCTGAGGCCAACGGATAGAAATGAGAATGATTCATGGATGACATACCATGATAATGAACATCACAGGATAAGCTTGAGATGTTGATATAGTATGATGGGTAAATGATATACATGTTCTTCATATTCCTTATAAAGAGAATAGATGATTTACTGCTCTATCATAGATAGTTGCAATGCTTTAAAAGATGAGAATATTCTGAACTACTTATCCTCTACTTAGTTTAATACTATTTAACTGTGATAATAACATTGTTGGCAGAGAGTTATATCTCTCACTGGGACAATTGTCTCACCCCGTGGGATCCACATTTTTTAGGTGGACGTGCACGAGGGGGATTGAGACCGTACTGTAGAGAAAGAACAACAGTGATAGGGACATCAGTGATAGCTCAAGTTGAGTATACTGTCTGTCGTGTCTTGTAGATAGAAGTCCTATGTGTCATCTCTATACTCTCAGGTCCTTAGATTTAGTATGTTTTGGTTTTATAAACTATCTGAGATTTTGGCTTGTATGCCTCGAGGTTTGATGTTTCTTTAAGTATGTGTTTTGAGAAAGCAACTGTTATATGTTGTCCTCGAGAAGAAATGGTATAGTGTATGTACAATATATGATCAATGTGAATATCATGTTTTGGTTCTTTCTTAAAGAGTTTTCCTAGAAATGGATCTCTTTGCAAAGAAAATGGTTTTAATTTTTAGTGATTTTTTTTGTTAATCTGATTCTTATGATTGTTTCGCATAATTAGTAATGATTTGTTTATCAGTTTGGTGACTGACGTCACATAATGAATAGAGTGTTTATATTTTATCTTGATCAGTGTGTGGTCGTATTTATATATGACATCCTGATATATTCTAAGGATAGCCAACAACATGAGCAACACCTTCGCCAGACGTTGACCTTTTTGAGACAGCACATGCTATATGCTAAGTTTAACAACTGTGAATTCAGGCTGTCTGAAGTGTCTTTTCTGGGACATGTTATATCATCTAAAGGCATTTGTGTTGACCCTAAGAAGGTTGAATCTGTATTGGAATGGGAACAACCTAAGACACCAACAGAGATTCACATTTTCTTAGGTTTGGCAGGCTACTATAGGAGGTTCATCCAGGACTCCAGTTTCATAACATTACCTTTAACTAGGCTAACCAGGAAAGATGCTCCTTTCACTTAGAATGACAAGTGTCAACATTCCTTTTAGCTATTGAAAGAAAAGTTGAATAGTGCACCAGTGTTAGTGTTACCAAAACAAGGAAAAGGATACATTATCATTTGTGATGCTTCAATGAATGGGTTGGGATGTGTGTTGATGCAGGATAAGAATGTGATTTATTTTGCATCACGATAGCTTAAGAAACATGAGGAGGATTACCCAACACATGATTTAGAGCTTGCAGCGGTGGTCTGTGCTTTAAAAATATGGAGAAATTATCTTTATGGAGAGAAGTGTTAGATCTTAACCAAACACAAGAATCTGCAGTATATTTTCTCAAAACAGGAGTTGAATATGTGTCAAAGGAGATGGATGGAACTGATTAAGGATTATAATTGCATAGTAGATTACCATCATGGAAAGGTGAATATGGTAGTAGAAAATTGTCTTCATCATCTGCAGACTAGGCAAAGTTATGCTCCCTAGTGTGCTGTAAAGGGGATATGTTAGTGTCTCTTCGCCAGACGAATGTATAGTTAGAAGTTTCTTTACTGGAAGGTCTGTTGACACAGTTACAAGTTAAACCTACTTTCATACATCAGATTCATGATACACAATAGAATGATACTATGATACAAAATATCTGATCAAAGGTAGACAGTGAGAAGCATGATGTCTTCCATGAGAATGGGGGTGGAATAGTTTGTTTCCATAACAAGAAAGTAGTTCCCGATGTTGATGGTACTTGAGAAGGCTCACATTCAATGTATGAAATGCCTCTTGGAAGTACCAATATGTACCACAACTTGAAGGACATGTATTGGTGGCCATGATTAAATGTGGCAGAATTTGTTTCCAGATGTCTAGTTTGTCAACAAGTAAAGGCTGAGCACCAGAAGCCTATAGGGACGTTACAACCTTTACCAATACCGTAGTAGAAATGGGATCGTATTACTATGGACTTTGTGGTTGGTCTTCCTAGGACAGCCAAGGGTCATGATTCCATATGGGTGATAGTTGATAGATTGACTAAGTCAATTCACTTTTTTCCAGTCAAGACGACATTTACAACATAGAAGTTGGCACAAGTATATGTTGATGAGATAGTCCGTTTGCATGGCGTTCTAGTGACTATAGTCTTTGATAGAGGTCCACAGTTCACAAGTCATTTTTGGGAATGTCTGTATTTAGCAATGGGAAGGCAACTGAGGTTTAGTACATCTTTCCATCCACAGACAGATGGTCAGTCTGAAAGAACTATTTAGACTTTAGAAGGTCTTTTGAGGGCATGTGTATTATAATTTATTGGGAGTTGGGATATACACCTGAGTCTAATAGAATTTTCCTATAATAATAGTTATCAGAGAAGCATAGATATGGATCCTTGTGAGGCTATGTATGGGAGACTATGTTCGTCTCCTCTTTGCTGGTATAAAATGGGTGAATATCAACTTTTGGGTCATGAGCTAGTGCAGCAGACTACATAAAAGATTAAAGTAATACAATAGTAGTTGAAAGCATCCTAGGACAGACAAAAGTCTTATGCATACAACCATCAAAGACCACTAGAGTTCCAAGTGGGAGACAATCTATATCTCAAAGTCTCTCCTTGGAAATGGGTGCTAAGGTATGGGAAGAAGGGTAAGTTGTCTCCTAGGTTTATGGGACCATACCCTATCTTAGCTCATGTTGGAAAGGTGTCATACAAGTTGGAGCTACCTCCATATCTGCACAAGTTGCATAATGTTTTCATATCTCCATGCTAATGAAATGCCATCCAGACACAGAGCAGACAATTCAACCAATAGAGGTTGAGCTAGAAGAGGATATCTCTTAAGTTGAAGGTCCAGTGCTGATCCTGGATAGGAGAGTGAAGAAGCTGAAGAAGAAAGATATAGTGTTACTAAAGGTTTTATGGCATCATCATGGTTTAGAGGAAGCCACGTGGGAGCTAGAGGATGAGATGCATAGGACATACCCATCTCTCTTTGTGTAGGATTTTAGGGTGAAATCCTTGTTAGGGGTTTATAACTATAAGGCCCCTGAGTTTACTTGGAAGTGTTGAAATATCTTAATTACTATAATTTAGTTCTTATAACCCTAATATAACTTTTTGATGTGATTTGGAGTCATAATATAATCTTAAGCTTCAAATTTGATTCAATTTGGACATTGTTTGAGCAAGTTATGCAATTTTATGTACATTTTGGACATTTCTGTAATTTATTCAATTAAGGAGTTTTCTTTGTAAATTGTTACATCAATTATGTTCCTTATATATTGTTTTATCATTATTGATCTTTTTGAGTTATGGGGTTCTTAATTGTACCTTGAATTGGAGGATATTTCTTTCTATGTTGAAATTAGGACTTTAACCCCCCATGGATGAGCTACCTTTAAGACTAACAAGTGATGGATCTACTTGCTTGGGCTTACGTTGATAGCCCAGTAGTCCCCAATAGTTAGTGGAGTTGCAATTTTTTTATCCATGCAAACCTTAAGTCGTGGACACATGGAGAGTCATTTGTACACCTCATGCTCTTTTCAAACTTATCCCCTAAAACTATATATACTTATCTCTATGCCCAAAATGGAATCTTTTCCCTCTATTACTATCCATTTGCAAAGAATCTCATTTTATCTCTCTCTACTTTTCTGCAAAGAACCTTCTAAGGAATAAGAAGAGGGTGATCATCTTGGAAGGAGCATTTAGAGTTTCGGTTTGCTATCTTTTAGGGTTTCTAAAGCTTCTTCTTGGTAGATTGGACTTGAACAGGTAAATAATTCTTCCTTTCCTCCATTTTCCTCTTTTTTTTTTCCTCCTACCTCTCTCCCAATTGAAACTTTGTTGTTCCATGATAGAAGCTACTCTAGAACTCAATAACGTATCTTTTCTTGCTCTTTCTTCTAGGGTTTTGCTTCCTTGAGGAGAAGGGTGCCTACTTGGCCGAGTTCAGATCTGTAATTTGGATTTTCTTACCTTCTTTGTTCAGAATCCTTTCTGGTAGAAGTCTTTTATTATCATTAGAGGTGATATTTGTAACCCTTCTCACTTATATTACTTACTTTGAGTTGGTTTCTTTATGTTCTTGCTTAAAACAAACATCTTTGTATATAGAAACAAGTTTATGTGCTTATCTTGGTGAAATTCAAACCATAGTAATGGCGGTATTTCTTTCTATTCTAGACCTTGTCTATAACCATCTTGATCTTGATCTTGTGGATGATGAGCTTAGCCATGTAGTGTGATGCCCGACACCTTAGTTTAGTCATAGTTGTAAACCATGACGACTTATAGCCGACACCCTAACACATAAGGAGTAAACCGTGATGGTTTGCATCCTAACCATGTTGCAACCTGTGATGGCTGATGGCCGACACACAAGTAGAGTTGACATTCAATATTGGTATTAGGCTGACATCATAGCCATGGTTGTAACCCATGATGGTCTAAAATTGACACACTAGTTATGCATTAGTGACAACCATGATGGTTAGTGAACGACACACCCCATATTGTGCGAAGATCGAGACACCATGTTGTTGTCAGGATGATGCCCTAACCATAGCTACAAACCATGACAATCTATGGAGGATGCCCTACCATGGTTATAACCAGTGATAGTTAATGGTTGATACACTCTTGGTGATGATAGGCTGACATGCTTTTGATGGTGTTAAACCGATACATCATGGAGATATACGATGTTGACATTAGGTTGACACACCTTGATGTTAGTAAACCAGTACACCATGCTGGTGTTTAAACCGTTACACCATGAAGTTAACATGACGTTATCCATGGAGAAAGTATAAATCGATACCCTATGTTAGGGTTGAAATGGATGGTTGGACCCATACGTAATTAATGTTTTAAATAATGAACCCAATCCAATGAATGAGATTGGATGCTTCAATAATCAATGGATTAGAGTGAATCCCATAGTCTTATAAGAGGTTTCTAATAAAGTGAATTCAATGAAACAACACCAATAGTCTTACCTTTGCCCTCATATGAATATATGGATAAATCACCATAACAAGAGATGTGTACCTTTATTGAAACCTGGTTTGATACATCAACTCTAATAGAAATAAATGATGATGTTTGGTTATAATTAAATCTCTAGAAGGATTAATGTGACAATGTATTACATTCTTCATGGGTTGAAACCTCAATGTAGTACTAATTAAATACCATTGAGTACATTATGTGATGATGATCTGTTGAGTCTCGTTTAAAGGCCTAAAATGATAATGATAACCATGTAGGGAATAATGTGATTGTCTTAATGACCTTTGGGCATGTTTGAGCCCCGATTAAGGTGAAATAATGTTCATGTTCCAATAAGGGTTGAAACCCTGGGACTTGTGATAAGGGATGGATATCTTGAAATGATATGATGACACATGTGGATTATTATGATGCAATGAATGATAGCATGTGGTAATGTGGATAAGATTTATACCTCAAGCATTTTGTATTTTCTAAAGTTGCAATACTTATACTTATGTAAGAAATGAATTAGGGTTTGTATGTCCATTTAAATGATAAAAACCTTAATTTACTCAAATGGAAATAACTAACCAAGTGAAACCGAAACCCTAATCATGTAATTTCCATGTGCCATAGATCCATTCCAGTGTTAAAATTTGATGGGTGGTGAAATGAGTAACTCCTACAGGAAACTCTGAGCGCATAATGTTGAGTATGCGAGGACATCTTGGTACCCTAATATCAAGCAATTTGAGGATGGACATGACCGTGCCTCGGATAATGTGATATTGTGATGTGTGAAAGGCAACAGTATAACTGTGGGATGCCTCTTATTGAACGGCTATGTGTGAGTTGTTCTCTAGCATTGTGACATGTACCAAGGCAGGCTAGTTGTTTTCAGTTGACCATATGTCGTTGTTGGAAGTTGACTGATATGTCTCTGTGTTGTATCTCGTACTGACTGGGAGTTGTTGGTGAGATAATGGAGTCCATCTCTTCCATAGATCTAGTATGACACTGATTTTGACTTAATAATGATCAGTTGGACTTTGAGTGGTACAGATCAAATTCCGCAGGGCATAATAAAAAATGTAATACAAGTCATGCAATATATTTGTTAAGGTCAAATATGTTTCAAATTGGATGAATTGTCCCCTACCTTACTTTTATACTACACAATGCATATAAGATGTTATCCTATAATATCTGAGTAGTTATTCTTATTTTTTAAGTTTACTTGCTTGGTATGCTTAAACTATTTAATCTGCTTAGATTGCTTATTGAATACCTTATCTTCTCAATTTATTTATTGTTAATTAGTTTTTTATAATAAATATCTATTGGAGAGAGTTATATTACTCGTTGGGACTGGGTCTCACCCGTGGGTCACCACATCTTTTTAGGTGGTCACCGAAAATATGGATGAGGTTGTGCTATGGAAGAAGATCAGCCCGGTGATCAATAGATTTAGAAGGTTGGTCAGATGTACATACTAGTATTAGAGTCCTAGTGTCATCCATGTACTCTTAGGTCTTAGTATGGGAAGTGTTTTCTAGACAAGATAACTGTATCGACACAAGGTTTTGACAGTATGCAAGTGCATGTACATATGGCATGAACATGAACATGTAAATGCTTCTTTTGTACACGGGATGAGGCTGAGGCCATTGAGCACATATGTAATTCCTATTATAATGTATGAGAACGGAAAAGATGGACCTTTATGTAAATATTTCAAAACTCAATCATAATGTGAATTTTTGTTTCAACTATTCCACATTTTTTACTGTGATTAAATTGTTAGTTGATCGTGTTTTATGTTTTGAGTAATCTCGTTTAGCTTGACGAGGTGTCATAACAGGTAGTTCCATCATTACTAGTTGGTGTTGGGTACCACAAAACTATAAATAGGTTGTCTTCACTGGCCTAGACCCTCACACCCAACTAGTACACTCCGACTTACCTCGATCTGGACAAAATACCTCCAGTCCATAAGTACGTTTCCTCCATACAACACAAGCTTCATGTGAGGATTCTACAGTGTCTAAGGCATCTATCATCTAATGATATTTAATTTATTCTAACAATATCGTTGTAATTTCTAATAATTATCCTACTATCATCAAATAAGCATTTAACATTTAACACAAAATCCTCTGACTAATTATAAATTTTCATCATTCTTATAAATCATACATTGATCCTTTAGATCTGAATTAGGGCAACCCAGATTCTCTGATGCCTCTAAATCCATCAATTTATCACTTATCATGAATATCATCTCACATATCTATTTTTTGATATGATGTTACATCACAAAATATATTTAACAAAACATTTCTACTACTAAAAGGCACTACACATCCTTATCAAACTACTCACAGTTATCACAAAGTAATATTGAATACTAAAAAACTATTATTTTGAATTTGTATGTTATAAATCAGGGTTAGAATGTGATTTTCCATTCACTTGCGCATGTTCTAGCTTATAGATTGCATGTGTGAGCTTGATGTACTTTGGATCTTAGTTTACAAAGCTCAGATTTGAGCTTAGGACCTCAAAAACCAAGTTTGAACAGGTAGACAGTACCTAGACGAACCAAAGAGAAGCCTATTGGATGTATAAAATCAAGGAAGAAGGTCAAATGAAACCTTATGTTGATGAATCGAGGAGTTCTGAGTAAGGGAACATGAAGAGAATGAAGGATTAATGATCAAGAACTACTTACCAAGTCAAATCTATACAAAACCTTTGGTTTCCACTGTTCTTCATGTTATGCCTTGAAAATCACCCTAGAGTCTCCTTCCAAGTCATCCTTTCTGTGGTTTAAGGCTTTAATTGTGTAGAGGATTGAAAAACTAATCCAATAAAACTTTTTTGGTTACCTAGAGAACCCACCCCTGGCGAGACCGACATGGTAAACTCTCGAGGCATGAGAGGGTGTGGTCCGTTCACCCCCTCCCGCTCAAAATTAGCATGGACTGTCATTCACAAAGTGCCTTCGGTGAGGTTTGAACCCAGTTCCTTCATTGGGAGTTACCAATCTCTTACCACCTAGGTTACTATGGCCAAACAAATCCAATAAAACTTATTTCATCAAATTCCTATAAGTATAACAAACATGGCCAATTCTGTAATCGACTATTTTAGGCGCCTGTGCTGGTCAACCGTCAGTCAACCCCTCAGTTTGGACCATCAGAAGGCTGCCCATTGGAAGGCCTGCCTTCGGAAACTTGCCATCAGAAGGCCCTCCATCAGAAGTCCCACCATGGATTTGTCAACCAATGGTAAAACTGGGTGAAAACTAAAAGTGGCATAACTTCCTCATTTTAACTATGATTTGGCTCATTATTTTTGTGTTATATTCATAATTTAATTATACAAAATTATACAACAAAATTTTAATAAATTTTAATTTATTTATCAATTGATTCCTTAAATATCTATAATGGTACTCTCCATGCATGTATGAGCTATTACATATCAACTAGGGTTCAAACCTTGATGTGTTCACAAAAAATATTTTATTTAATTTATCAAAGAACACATTTAAGTTAACCAAAATACAATTCAAATAGTTAATGATGCAAAGTGTTAATAATATAAAAATAAATAGATAATTAACACCTCAATTATCTTAAATTTTCAAGTTACCAGTAAAGCACGATATGAGTTGTAACAAGTCATCTGTAGAACTATTTTAATATTCATTAACAGATAGGACCAAAACTTGGTTTTTAAGTTTGTGTTTGATCCTATAGGGTAATGGTAATATGTGATATATATTTTCCTCAAAAGATACCCCCTCAAATGAATAATAACATGGTTAGTAAAATTTGCGGGTTTCAAAAAATTGTTGATGAATCTCATTCAGAAGCCCGAGAATTTTTTTAAAATATGTTAAGGATAGTAACCCACCATTGAATTGATTTTTATAGACAATCCAAAACTTTTAATTATGGCTTGCACATAGGAAAATGAACTACACCTGGCATAGGTGCGAGATTCTTTTTGAACAATAAACCCACTAAATACCATGAAATCTTATGAAATATAGCTAGGATCCAATCATGGGGTGATGAATGTGAATGCCCCACCTCTACCAAGAGTGTCAAGGAATCACATAAAGTTCTTGATATAAAAACTCAAGTGGTCAACTTGGCAAGAAAACTTCAAAAATGGAATGCATTCTCATATAGAGAGGAAGAAGATAGCATGTATATGCAACAACTTAATATAAGAAATGAATATTCTTGGATAAAGGAGCTGAAGTATTCCTTGAAAGATCCCAATAACTTTTAACATGACCCATTACAAGTACAACAATAGGGTGCATGTAATTTCAACATGACCCATGGCCAAAACAATATGATTAGTTAAGGGACATCCTATGGGATTTTTTTGATAAAACCTAGGCCTATTTTGAAATTTTTGACAAGGAAAAAAATTTGGGGACTCTACACATATCATGACTAATGAGACTCTATCATCAGTCAACACACACTCTAGTCTTATGTATTATTGTTGTCTATTTTGCTTCCACAGTAATATCTAACTAGGGACATAAAAAGAATGTATGTACTCATATCATCCTTATGATCTCATTGTTCAAGTCACATACTTGAAGACATACTTCATCGAGTAACATCATTCTTTAAACATATAGTATGTATGTGTCATCATCTCATGACTGAGACAAACATAATGTATGGAATTAGCTTTATTATTATCAAATCAGGTATCCAATGCCACACTCCAATCATCATATGATTGGCACTCTGGACATACATACCAACAGACTCTCATTTGCACTTAGATCCAATCACCCACAAATCTTATTCCAAGTGATCTTAACATGTCCATCATGTTTCTGATGTGCAAGCACGTTTATAGCGTGTTTAGCAATGTTTTCTTAAAGTCAGAATTTTACATTTGTTCACATCTCTTCATTGTATGAAATCTCGTAGATGGAAGTGACTTAGTATGCTATTTGAGATTCCCAGCCTATTTGGTAGCTCCATCATTGTCATAGTATTTCTACTGTGTCATCAATGGTTGGGACCTCATACAAGTTCACTCATATGAACTTTTGATCCATACATTATCCTTTGTTGTTCTCATAACACAGAGATACTCATATTCTTTTATAGATTTGAACAATTGTCATTAGCTCAAAACCCTTTCTAGCTTACAATTATTATTAATGTCAAACATAAATTTCTATTATGATCATTAATTTTTTGGTTTGGAAGCCTACATCGGTGTAACTTTTTACACCCAACTCTTCCTTATTACCATAACCAAGGAACTGATCCTATTAGTGCTTCACAAGCACTTAAGGATGTTCTATATGGTAGTCCAATGACTCTTGAGGGTATCTGACATATACCCTCTCATCATGTCTAATACATACAAGATTTCTAGGTATGTATATATGTCCTCTCATCATGTCCAATACATATGAGGTAATAAGACAAGTACATAACATTGCATTCAAGATAGATCCAATTATGATGCATATGGCATCTATTCCATGTGTTCATGTTCTTCATACAAACTGAGACGCTAGGCTCCTGAGAGACTAACTTCATGTAACATGGACAAGTTATCTCTCATTGAGTCTTACATGTTGAACCCTTCAACAACTTGCCAATGTATGTTCTCTTACTCAGGTCAATAAGCTTTCCTGATCTATCTCTAAAGATCTCAATCCCTGTCACATAGTTTGCCCTTCACAGAGAAAGTGTTTCCAGCCATGTTTTAACATTTAAAGGATAAGGATGTTATTCCCCCATCATCATGTGGAATATAAGTATGATCCCACTAAATCTTTTGTAATCACATATTTCATCTTCATTTTGAATCAAGTCAAACCATTTGATTGTCTTGTTAAATAGAAGATTCTATCTCTGAGATGCTTGGTTCAGTCTACAGATTGACCTTTCTATCTTATAGACTTTATTTTCATTAATGGGTTTATAAAACCATTAGGTTGTTCCATGTACACATCCTCATAATTATTCAAGTTAAGGATTGTGGTTTTAACATCCATATGCCAAATCTCATTAGTCTTAATAAGATGCAACAACAAGCATGATTTGGATGGATTTACCATGGTAACTGGTGAAAGACTTCATCATGCTCAACACCTCGATCTTGTTTGAAACTCTTTGCAACCAATTTACCCTTCCATGTTGATCTTCTTACAAAGAACCAAATGCACTCTATGGGTTTTATCCCTTCAGGTGGATCCAACAAGGTCATACATTGTTGGTGTACACATAGTTCATCCTAAATCTCATGGCCTCAAGCCATTTCTCAGGTTTTAGTCCCTTAATAGTTTCTAGGTAGATAGTTGACTCATCATATATGATCAAATTACCACCTTTTTGAATTATAAGATGTCATCATCTTTCAAACTCAAGGCATGTTGTACTATAACTATGAGTTCTGTGTGTTACATAAGGAACTTGAGATTCCACAACAACTTTTGATTCTTCTTGTTCCTACTGTACCTATTTAGGTTCTATATTTTTTTGTTCATCTCGAACATTTCACGTTCTACTTTTAATCCACTGATTCCTTTGGAACCAAGTTCTTCTTCAGGAATACAACCATCCTGATCAACAAAAAACTTTATTGTAGGATTGGGATATGAGTAGTATTTAACAAAATAACATTTATATGATTTTGTAGACAAAGCTTCTAAGAAACTATTTTCTTATATAAGCATTCATCCCTAATCACGATAAAAGACACATTAGGACACCTCCCATGTCATATCTCATATGGTGTCTCTTGAACCAATTTTAGACGGTACATTGTTTAGTGTTAAGCATGTGCCACAAAGAAATTGGAAGATCAACTAGATTTTATACACCATGACTAGCATGGTGTGATTCCTTCTTGCTGATACACTTTCATGAAAAACTATCATCGTGTTTCTGGTGGAGTTCATCATGATACATTATCATGATATCCCAGAAGGTACTCAAACTCTTGGTTTAAAATATTTCAACATCGATCACATCGAAGTATCTTAATACTTTTACTAAGTTAGTTACGTACTTCATTTATAATCTCAACGCTTCGAGAGATTCATACTTATATTTCATTAAATACAAATTTCCATATCTACTGATAACATCAAGAAACATAATGAGGTACTAGTAACTACCTTAAGCATTTATTCTAAAAGGTCTATATATATCAATATGTATGAGCCCCAATAGAATAGTCACTCTCCTACTACATCTAGTGAATATGATTTTGTCATATTTCACAACAAATAAGATATGCATGTGTCTATAGATTCAATAACCAAAATAGTCTTAATAACCATCATATTCTAGAAATGCATTTCTCATTTATGTGCTCTAGATGACAATGCTATAGGTATTCAATGTTTGAGTCATCAAGTCATTCAATATATGCGTCATGCACATTTGTCTCTATAAACTATCATGTATAATTTGTGAGACATAGGGAATTGCGATAAAAAATCATGTCTTATAAACTGAAATATTCATAATATCCTTATCCATGAAATATACATGATGTTTTTTATCAATATCAGGTATTTAATAGCAATTCACTAATTCTATTACATGCCCACGAATGGCAGATTCCATTGTAGTGGCAGAAACTCTTCCTCCTTATAGTTCTAGCTTATTTCTTATTGAGTCATGAAGTAGAGATCTTCTATCACTTTCTTTTTCCTTTGTTCTTTTAAGTGAAAAGGACAAATTCCTTTACGCTTATCCTTATTCATAACTTGAGTGCTGAAGACTTAGCCCCTGTTTGGTTCTGGATCGCAACCAGATTGGGCTGTGTCTTTTTGCACCACGTCAGCCAAACCCAGTCCGGATTGTTAGAAAATCGTGTTTGGTTCGCAACCCTGTGAGACCCCCATTTTGGGATAACGGAACCCCCTAATCCAGACCAACCCGGTCCCAATAGAGGCAGGATTATAAATCCCAGTATGGGTTAGAGCCCGACCCCCCAACTCCCCTGACCCCCAAATTTCTCCCCCTCTTCTTTGTGACACTGTCACCCCTCTAACTGCACCTCCGACTGTTCATTCTGTGAAATTAAAAGCGGCAATCGATTCACCCTGCTACCTCGAGCAGGTCACAGAGGGCAACAGACTTTGGGAGTGGAGCAGGTGTGGTGAATCAATGAGGGGAACTATGACCGTTGGGCTAGGGTGGCTACATGCTAGAAAGGCAGCCATGCCCTGCACATTATCACTGTCCACCCTGGTCAGGTCGAGTCATGCTCGTCTTGTCTTATCCACGCAGAGGAGGAACATTATCAAGGCCAAGATCTGCCATTCTTGCTTCTTATTTCTTACTGTGTGCATTGAGGTCCTTGCCATCCAGTTACACGTCCTCAAGCACTTGTTCTCCGAAGCTGGTTGTCATTATTGTATTCATCGCTACTGTTGCGATGGAGCTAATCTTCCCATCGATTCGACAGTTGGTGGTCATTGTCGACCATTTGTGAAGAACAAGTTGGTTGAATGTAATACCGCCGCATGTGTGTATATCGATTCCCTTTATTTCATACTGACACATCTGTGCTTTTCCTGTGCTAATCTTGTGCTTCTGCTCCGTGCTGGATTTCCATGGTGTTTGACACTGCCGACATCCTCCAGGTATCCCATTCCCAAATTTCCCTTCTCTAAATCTGTACTACTGATTACTGTTGTTCCGCTTTAGTTGTGAATCAGTATTATTGGTGTTGTATGAAGCATCAATACATATTATTGGTGTTGTATGAAGCATCAATACGGTATGTTTAATGTGTACCTGGATTGCTCAAATATTAGCCAGTGTATACTACTCAAATATTAGCCACTGTATATTACTACTATAGCAATTCCAGTTGTTATCAACTTAAATAAGAATATATAACCATAATCACAAACATAAAGTTGAATCATGTGTACTCAAACTCCTTTTCTCAGTTCCCAATTCATGAGACATTTCATCTCACCTCTACTTGTGCATAACCCTTTTCTCATAATTGCAATACATTGCCTCAGACTAGGGTGCTACATGTACATGTCGGCCCAATCTACTATAATGGATCTAATACATATACCATCTTGAACTAACTCCTTTCAAGCCCTTCTTCTATGTTCAAGTTTATTATAAGGAATATGATCCCACTAAACCCAAGAAATAGGAAGATAAAAAACCTATTCAGTTGACATAAATTGATTCAACACAAGTTATTTGGTTAGTAGACTCTCATCAGTATGTAAACCTCTCTTGTACTTTTAGTTTTAATGTGAGACTAACCTTCTTTATTCCTTTACCACACTTTTGTCTTCACTTTGGAATGTTACATGCAAAGAATCTTGTTTTATGGTCAAGTATCCAAACTGCACCACTCTTTCAAACATATGTAATACTTATAGCAATGAAATGCGTCCATTGGGAGTGATGGTGGTAGGAGGCTACATACTTTCCTATGTTTATGTATGATAAAGCTAAATGAGAAGAAGAACTTTTGGGAATTAAACATAATAAACATTATGAAAACTTAATGATAGAGCATATGTAGGGTATTCTAGACTAGGATGTGACATCACTTGAGTTGCTATTGTACTATGGTCAAAGATAGACATGACTAATGTACTATGTTGTATACATATTTTTATTATTTTCAATAACATAATATTTGAAAATCCAGTTAGCCTTTTGGGAAAACAATTCATTTTTGGTAGATAACTACACTGAATTATGGGTAAAGCATTCTCATCATAAACCTGAAATCCAACTTTCCTTTTTCCAACTATATTTCCATCACATCCAAATTATATGATGTTGTTTGGTAGCAAGGGATATGCTACTACTTATACCAACTAGCAAATTTAATGATACACTCACAATACTATTTACAAATCAACCGCAAACATACATAACCGTTGCAGTAATAAGTTTTTATTTTTGTGGACATGTTAGGAGGCATTATTAGCGGATGAGATATATTGCTGGTCTCTTTGTGTGGTTATTACATTATTGTTGTCGTTGTTCATTCTGATTCAGCTTACTTCATGATAACTTATCAGTTAATTTTTTTGTCTGTTATGTGCCATTGATTTCTACTTCAGCTATACATGTGTGCAAAAATTTAAATTCTGTTAATAATTTGCACTGCTGCATAGTATGTATGTGTGTTTCTGTGAATTGAAAATTGCAAATTGGCAATATATAAGCTTTCCCCTTTGTATTAAGTTGATTCCCCATATTTTGCTATCCAACGTTTTTGTCTTTCACCCCTCCATAGGAAATCTCCAGGGAACCATGGATCTCCATACACACTCCCTAAGATGAACATGTTAAAAAAATATGTGGAGTTATCCAAACTTCACATAAACTGATTATACTGTTGATGCCCAACTTTTGTCATGCCAACAAATTATAATGAAATTCTGGCGAAAATACATCCCATCAATACAAGTTTGATTAAAACAAAAGGAATTAGTTCAAGGAATATGAGAATAAGTTGTTGTAGACTGAGTACAGATATTGATTTGTCAATCACAGTAGACCCATTCCGTATCATTCATTTTATGTTTCATAAGATAGGTGTCCTTGTATAGTTATACTTCCCTATCTCTTATATATTCCATAATAAACTGAACCATATCTCCTCATGGGTGTCCCGAGGACCAACCTATTGAGGAGGAGGTCAGGAAGGAAACTCTGTTAAAAGCCAGTCCCCCATTCTCAGGTCACCCAACTCTTGTCGAAGAGGTCTCACAAAATGAGTTCCTCTGATCATGGTTTACGCATGTTTACATTGGCCTTCCATAAAAGTTGTATTAATTGTATCTTGTATATCTATAATAGAAGCTTACTATTTTATAGATTTTTACATATGGTTCCTTATTAATGACAGTGGTGTAGATGCTAAGATGTATCCTTCTATAATGTCATTTACCACATGATTTGTTTCTAGATCCCTTATTGTTAAGAAGACAAAAATTGACCATTGTATGACCATTATTGATGGTCATCTTCCTTTTATTTGATGTAACTCATTATTGATGTAAAGCTAGTCTCACTCATACAAATGCATGAATTTCTGTTAGGTTATTGTTTCGTTAATCAACAAGCTTTCTTCTTTGACAATTGTTTGGTAGGCTTACAAAAAGTGCTTGGGAAAAAAAGAACTAGGAGAAATTCCTCCAACAAGTCATGGGTTCCACGTGCTGTTGTCTAGGAGAGGGTAACTTTATTTAGTCAGACCAATTCGTATTTGATTGATATAAAAATAACTTGGAAAACCTTAATCACATTTGTGCTGAGTATGGATATTTGAAGTGGGCTAGAAGATAAAAGGATGGTCAGTTATAAAGAGGTGTTTCCCTATGAAGCATGTTTTTCTCAAACATTCACTTGATTAGTCTACATTACATTCTTTATTATTTGCAACTATATTTCCATCATGATTCCATACCAAGTTTCTGAGTTGTCTGATGCATTTTGATAGAAGGGGATATGCTACTAATTATACCAACTACCATCCCATCACAAACATCACATGTGTGAAAATTTAATGCTACACTCACAATACTAGTTACAAAACAACCACAAACATACATAGCAGTTGCAGTATTAAGTTATAATATTTGTGGTCATGTTAGGAGGCATTTATTAGCTGATGAGATACATGGCTGGTCTAATTTGTTTTTTAAATCTAATATTATATTTTGTTATTATCCTCAAACAGTGCATGTCCTCATTTAATATTATTGTAAACACCCCTCACTATCATTATATGTTGCAACACCTATGCTAGTATGTCTTCCGCAGACCCCAAGCTGCGTATTACATGGTCGAGAGAGTCTGATGATGCTCTAGTTTCATCATTGCAGAGGTAGTATGACATAGGCAGGTGTATTGATGACCATTTTACTAGGGACGCTTGGAGGGAGACACTACGTGAATGGAAAAATAGGATGGCTAGGCCGGACTGTACGTTAGAGCAGTTGAAAACTAGGTGGAAGAACCTGAAGAAGGACTATGCCAAATTGAAGGTTGTAACCAACAAGAGTGGTGTCGGATGGGATGAGACTATGAACAAGCCGAGGCTACCTGACACCCCTGAGTGGAGGGACAACCTTGCGGTAAGTATATCAATCAAACCCTTATTAGTGTCCTACATTTACATTAGAATGTCATACTAAAATATTTTTTTTATAATTAGGCAAACAAGGATCTTGCTAGGTTGATTAACCGACCATTTCCCCACTACTACGACATCGAGTTGATGGCAGGGAGGAACATTTCTAGAGGGCACCATGCAATGTCTTCAGCAGATAGACAAATACCGTACGACGTTGCCTCGAAGGAGGAAGTTGTTGTAGACTTAGATGCGTCTGATTCACCCATGAACACAGAAACCCCCCTGGGGGAACCTGACATAGGCGCATCTACTATGCATAGTGAGGGTGACACCGGTGGAGGAGGAACAGATACCCAGGGGATTGGGGGAAGGACTCCTCCTAGACATAGGCATAGGAAGCGACCATCAATGACACAAGAGCGATGTGTGCTATTGAATGATGTGTTATCTCAATTCACATAGGTGTACGCAAAGGTACACGAGTTAGGCGCAGGTGTAGCCAGCAGAACCATCAAAAAGGAAGAGTTTATGACTATTTTGCAACATTTCAATGAGACTCTCCTAGATGCCCCGACCCCTATATTTACAACTCTTGTGAATTCCATAAAGTAGTCAACAAACCGCAACATCTACCTCAGCCTTACACATACCCTGCAAAAAATAATAATACAGTTGCAAGACCTTTGGGAAAGGTCCTTAGGCGGTAGTGTGACACCATGAACTTCAATGCCATCCTCTTTTGTTCCATCTCAACAGGGCTTTGCTTTGACATGGTATATTGGTATCAATGATTCTGGCACAAGTGGGAATAACAGAGGCCCTACAACATCATAAGTTACACGATGGTTCATGATATTGATTGCTTTCCAATTTAGTATTTTCTTTAAATGTAGACATTTGTTTTGCCATTACGTTATCCATGTTTGGGAACATGAACACCAATTCACTTATTGTTGTAATAATTATTTGACGGTTTGACTTTTGTTGCTCGTACCATTACATTTGTATATAATGTTGATGTACTTCATTATTTGTCACATCTGTCATATTATGGTCAAGAAATTTTTCATTTCATTTTAGGGATCATGTCAAGCTTGTTATCAGTTTCATTGTAGGCATCATGGATGCTACTGGCCATACGGAAACAATAGACCTCCTTACACAGATTTTAGATATCATGTCTGGGTCAGAAAATCGCATTGCTGACGCAATAGCTGACTCAATAGCAGACTCCATCATGGACGATATTTCTGATGATGATGACGTACCACCTTCAATACCTAGGTATGTTAGTATTAGGGGTGGCCACCAAAAGGTGTTAGAAATCATAACTGGTCATTAACATAGGGCTTATGACCTATACCGAATGCGACCTCAGACTATACTAGCCCTCGTGGACAAGCTTGAGACTCGGGGGCTGTTACAAAGTAGTAGAGGCATCTCATCAGTTGAGGCTGTATGCTACTTCCTACAGATGGTTGTCCATGGCTGTACAAACCGTGTTTTGGCGGAGGACTACATTCACTCTAGTGAAACCATAAGCAGAAAGTTCAACGAAGTATTGGAGGGGGTGTGTGCGTTGTGCCATGACTATGTTGTCATGCAAACAATAACCACACCAACACATCGTCGAATATTGGAGAGCCCAAGGTTCTACCCTTCAAGGTATTAGTTTTCCGCTATAATTAATAAGAATTTTGTTTATACTTTGTATGTTTACACCCAATTTTGGTGGTGTAGAATGCCATCGGGGCAACTGACGGGACACACATCCCAGTCCTGGTGAAACACGACAAGCAAAATCGTTATCAAGATAGAAAAGGGAATGTCTCTCTGAATGTCATGGCTGTTGTAGATTTCTCAATGGAGTTTACATATGTCCTGACTGGGTGGGAGGGATATGCTGCTAACCAAAGGGTCCTACAAGCAGCAATGACAACAGGCGGTTTCAAAGTACCGATAGGGAAATTTTACCTAGTAGATGCAGGGTACGCCAACACGTCAATTTCTTGCACCTTATCACAACAAAACTTACCACATATCTGAGTACCGAGGAAACAGACAATCATACAACAACAAGAAGGAGATGTTCAACCACCGCCACACTCAATTACATAATGTTGTAGAAAGAGCATTCGACGTGCTGAAGATGCGGTTTTCCTACCTCAAAAAAGGGGCGACATATCCTATACACTCGCAGTGTCATCTCGTAATGGCTTGTTGTATCCTCCACAATTTCATACATCGCCAGAACGATGGAGGATGTGACACCCCGCCATCACACAGACAACGAGATGACACGTGAAAATGTGTGGAAACACATCTTACCAAAAACATGAGTTAATTAAAACCGATTGGGGAAAGCATGCTCAAGGGAAGTTTCGCATCTAGATCCTGTAGAGAAAGCATGTTATAAGAATATTACAATCTTTGATATATGTCCACAGCTTATTGGAACCAGACGTACTGTCAGCACCAGAGTTCATCACCTATTTATACATACATAATGAGCCACGTACAACCATCAACAGGATATACAAAATGACAATAGCTTGACATCATGAAACGTCGTCAAACACCTCCTAGGACCTGAGAGTACATGGATGACTCTAGGACTCTACTACAAAACCACAAAACAACAGCATGTCCATCTCTTCCTTCTACTGCTCTTCTTATTGCTCGGCCGCAACCTCACGACCACCACCAAATCTAGAGCAATCACCTAAAAAGGGTGCAAACCAGTGGGGTGAGACACACAGTCCCAGCGAGAAACATAACTCCCCGTCGAAACTATAAAACCTCATAAGGTTAAAGCAGATAACAATAGATAACTGATAAAGCATATAACAAGAGCAGCATACTGAGCAAGGCTATTATTACCATCAATCTTACCAAAATCTCCAGGAGGCATATAAACAAGCATTTCTTTATGGAACATGATTAACAAGAAAAGCTTTATAAGAACTTATCACAGAATAAAGATCGTACACATATCTACATGGTATAACTAGATCAACTATATAAGCAAGGCCTCAATCAATGTTCCATGTTGTACTTTAAGAAAGATATACTATTTGGTTGGATTACATTTTATTATGCCCTGAGGAAGTGAGCCTTCCCTACTCAAATCCAACCATTGGCTGCGAAGCCCAATCCGGTGCCACACAAGATCTAAGGAGATCTGGACTCCATGACCTCACCTTCTCGTGTTCAGTACACGAATCAATAAGCAAGACCACAGTCTTATGCTTATAAGGCCTCAGCCTCTGGGTCAGCTCCGCAAGCTACCCATATCTCTAGCTCATCTTGACACAGGTGCTAGTATATATATATCCAAGTCATGAACGCATCATGCTCCTCATCACTTATCCTGAGCCATGGATTTGTTCACCATGCTCCATATATCCTGAGTCTGCAACCACCATTGCACTCAAACCCTCCTATTTTAGGCTAGGGGAAACCTCACATATTCAATAATATGCGCTCCAGGTAATCCTGTAGGATAAACCTGTTTCACCATCACCAAATACTGACGATGATGGATCTATGTCCAGTGCAAACTACATGATATATTCATCTATAATTAATTAGTATATTTTAAGCCGATTGTTGAGGCAACCAAAGTATAACATAGTATTATAGAATTACATCATTATTGCCATCATCACACTGTCCTGGGACCTCAATCCCTCATGATATCAACCACTGCCTCTCAAGACATCATCATCATGCAACAACATGCTGGGAACGCATCCCTTATCTCATCATCAGAGGATAACACCTCAACTAGGCACTTAGCCAGATATCAGGTCCTCAGACCCATCAACTTGTTATCTCATTATCACATGGTGCCACTCAAGAACATACATCTCATAAAATACATGCATGGTTAGTATACACATCCATAGAGATAACTGAAGTCATCATGGATTAACAGGATTATCATGCTATTAAATATAAAGCAACATCCATGAGTATATTACACATAAGCTGTAGAAAGCATAGTTTTATCATCAATCATAAGCATATATCATGCTCCATACATGTGATCATAATCATGAGCCTCATCATCATGTGAAGCAACATCATATGCTTCCAAGCTTCTTGGTTCACAACCTATCATCTTAACCCATTATCATGTATATACAGGATTCAAGGTTATTACATCATATCACTTGCATTATCATTATTAACATAGAACTATCAACTATATACTTTCCGAGTTATCAGAACCCTCACCAAAGCTCCTACAACCCTCACTATAGGTATGGAAAGCAGCACCAACCCTCACCAAAGGGTGTATCGGCTAGGGTTCCAACCCCTAGAGTACTTGTGCCTTCATATCAACCAACTGCTTCAACCTATCGTGCAACCAGTTCACATGGTGTCGGGCAACCAGATTCAAGGATGAATCGTGCATCATCAGCAGGGGCTATCGACTAAGGGCCTATCGTGCACACGAACTAGGGTTCGGGTTTCTATCGGCCAACCCTATCAACAATAAGCATGTCGACCAAGACCATGGTGCCCAAGATGCTATATCATCCAACCATCAACCCATATCGTCCAAAGGACCCTCATGACGGTCAAGGTACTCTATCATCCATGACATGGTAACCACTAAGGCACCATATCAGCCAACTTACTTAAGGTATGATGGGCAAACACAACCCCATGCTCGACACAAGATTACCCATCTTACTTATATCGCCCAAGGAAGGGGCCAGGGTGTCGCCCACCTAACAAGAAACCCCACAAGAAGACCTATCGTCCAACTAGGTAAAACATATCATACCGGCCAAGGACTATCACAAGGTGTGTCGTGCAGAGCACACATCAAGGTGTATCATCCAAGCTCCCACTCCACAAAGGGTATCAGCCAAACTCAACTAGGCATAACGGTCAAAGGTACAACCTAAGACAAGGCTATCAGACAACACTACTCTAAGGTCATATCGTGTAAGGCACAACCCAACATGGTCATCTTCAACCTCAAGCACAAGGGCACTAAACCCTAATTGTTCAAGAAGATCGGCTCACCTCTCAACAACTAAGAGAGAGGGGTTTTGCACAACTTCAATCACAAATCGGGCAACCACAAGGACCAACCTCAACATAGGTCATCACATATCCAAGAGCTCACCTCTCAAACCCCCAGTGAGAGGAGGGTGTTGCCCAAGCAAATAGAATGTACACTCACCTCTCAACTACAATGAGAGAGGGGTATTGCCTACATCACTAGAGCTCAAACTCACTCCTCTAGACCAAGGAGAGAAAAGGGTGTTGCCACCAAAGAAAACCCTAAACTATGGTTCGGCCAACTAGATCCAAAGGTATATAAACCATCAACAACATCAGCAACATCATGCTCACTATATCCATAAGATCAACAACATATACTAGAGCAAGAACACATAACATGCAATGGCCGATCATCTACATATATGAATCATACAATATAGAGAAGGTAGTATAGATAGGGTTAGAAGTTATGTAACCTGCCTTAAGCAAACTCTTCAAGCTCCAAAGCTCCATGCTTCTAGCTCCTAGCTCCAAGCACACCACTTTCGGCCACCTCAAGAAAAGGAACAAGAACCATAACCACCATGGCCGAAGAGTAGGAAAGATGGAGAAGAAGATGTTAAGGAGAGAGGGAATATGCTTACCAAAGAACAAGACCCACCTAGGGTTCGACCACCAAGCTAGAGGAGGAAGAAGAGATCTCCACTAAGGGGAAAGGACCGTCCACCAAGCTCTCCAAGGAAGGTGCGTCTTACATAAAAAGAGGGAAGAGCAAAAAAAAGAGATAAAGGGTTCCCAAGGAAGAGAAAGGCAAGGCATATATAGATGAGGGTCAAGGTTAAACCAAGGCAAGGTGTCACCTTACTAAGGGACACTTGCCCACACGTTTTGCCACCTTGAAAAACACATGCACATGCCATGCCACCACTCAACCAAGGATCGGCCACATGTTCAAGCTAGGGTGACACAACCAAGGCAAGGAGGTCAAACAAGGTCAAAGGCCGAACACCACCACCACCTTGGCCGACACACCCATGGGCGATACCCTATGGCCGACACAAGGCATCCTTGCCCAATACAGGGCTTAACCAAGCAAGGCAAGGCCCAAACAAGGGAAAACAAGGCCCAAAAGAGCTCAACCAAGCCCAAGGCAACTCAAGGAACGAACCCAAACCTTCCTCTCAACCCTAAAGGAAGCAACCCTATCTTAGGTTATTTTGCAAGTAGCACCTCTAACTCTCCACAAAACACAAGCAAACCCTAATCACCACTAATGGTGATTAGCAAGCAACTAAACACAAGGTTTAGGCAAAACGAACAGGGTAAGCCCAAAACAAAGGTCAAGGTCCTTTCAGAGGAAGTCCCTAATAACAGTTCAACATCTGATGTCCCACCCAATGGGTTTGACCTGAGTTCTCTACAACAAACAACTCCAGCCGATGCAAGGGAGGGTGATGTTTTACGTGAAACGATTTCCAATTTTATTTGGGATACTCGTTGAGATTATTTGTAACTGTGATTAGTTGTGTAGCATCTTCCAGTCCAGCTACAAATTCACATGTTCTCTCAAATGTTTGTTTAATACAATGTTAGCATTTCACAACTCCTCTATGAGTTCACATGTGTTCTTAACTGTTTTTTTACAAAAATGATGGTATGGCTCCTAATAAAAAATGTCATATTATGTTTCATTAGGTAGTCTGTCTTGAAATGGAGAATGGAATGCCACTGTGTACATGTGGGCTCCAGTGCACTGTACGAGTGTACATGGATGCCAAAGATGCGGCAAATGGTCGGTTTGAAGACAACAACCCCCACAGGCCGTATTTTACATGTGGTAGGGGTGTTGTTCCAAACAGATGTCGCATGATGTTGCCCATACAATGAGTACAATATACAGTTGCCACGCTAACTGCAGTTAGGGATGCACTGGTAACACAACTTTCATATGCATGCAATGAATGCAAGACATGGTCAGAACAATGCGACTTTGTCTGTTCCACTAGAGCAGACATCTACCGGCTAATAGCAAAAATTGAACTGTTGCGGGAGAGGCGCCTATATCTACGCAAATGACTACACCTACCAAGTGATAATGACTCTTCAACATAGGAAGAGGGATACAATACATCATAGTTGTAATATATTTTAATCTAATGACGTATGGCTTCATTACATGTTACAACATTCAACTACTACTATCAAAATACTATCACAACTAAGTTTCATAGAGATATATGTTTTAAAGACAAGTTTATGTTACTAATACTTAATCCTATTTTAGATATCGGTGAATATGTCAGAAGTTCTGAGGTGTGATTGTGGTCTAGTTGCAACATTGTGGGTAAACACAGAGGATGCATGGTTATATGATTTTGGCATTCTGAGTGAAAGGCCGGGAGAAATGTATTACATATGTCCTTCTAGTTAGGTGCGCAGTAAAACAACAAATAATCAGTTGCACTTGCTAAGTACATCGTGTATTCATTGTTATTAACTCAAATTTGGGAAAACATTTAAGGGAAAAGACCGATGCAAAAACTTTCATTGGGCAGTCGATCTCCCCCCAACAGCTGATTCGTTGAAGGCTGAGATTACATGACTAACTTGCGAGTGCAAGTCAGTGTGGGGCCAGGCGATGAACATGAAGGACTTTATTGAAATCCATCACGACTCCGAAAATGTGTACACCTCCAAACAATACGAGTATGAAGTCTTACAAACTTCCATTCAGAAGTTGGAGGAGAGTTAAAGTCTTCTTTTGGATACTCCTTCACCTCCTATGACTCCATAACGTTGTTGTTACACTTACATGACAAGCTCCATAGTTTTTTTTTGTAAATTTGTTGGATGCTTAAGGATGTATCAACTTTTATTTCCAATATTATTTGCACATGAAATTGTAATATTAGAATTATATCGACCATTGTGAAACTAGCCCTTATACTATTTCAACATTTTACATACAAAATTTTTTCTATGGATGGTCATCTAATATGGGGTGCGGAGCACAATCAAATCCTACTTGATGCAATGAGAAACTGATATGACATGGGGAGATGTGTCAACGGAGCATATACTAGAGAGGCTTGGAGGGAGGCATTGCTTGACTTTCATAACATAACCGGCATGCTTTGGATTGATATGAACAAACTAAAAACCCGTTGGAAGAACTTAAGGTAACAATTTATCAGACAAAATCAATTCCTTTTGTATGATTGGATGTCTAGGAATGAATTAGCCTTGGAAAATGTGAGGAGTCCTGCAAACATCAACAATGTTGTTGCATGCAACGATGAAAACCATCACCAACAATGTCCATGTTTACATTTAAATCAATCCTCTTTGTTATTGTTGTAATCGGACCCCTTATCTTGCTTGCTACTGCATGTATGCTCTTACTTCATCACAATATTGTTTATTTATCACTTCACTACATAGGAGACCCTTTCTTATATGCATATTAAATAATATATATTTCAATTATCATAGTAGCTTCACATACAAAAATAAATCCTTACTATTGCAATATATTACATACATAAATTTGTATTATGGTTGTACAACAAACAACGACGTACGTTATATGGTGTACAGAGCTTGATATGGTTCTCAAAGGTTTGATGAGAACCCAATATGACATGGGGAGATGTGTGAATGGAGTATATACTATTCAAGCTTGGAGGGAGGTGTGGCATGACTTTCGGAACATAACAGGGGGCCTTGCATTTCTTTGATCGAGGTGCAACTGCGTTGGCAACACCTAAGGAGAGAGTACATAAGAGATAATCTTTTCATTTTGGGAGATTCATTGCATCCCCAACCATTGGTTGTGCAACACGCCGTTCAACGCAACTTTGCGACTATTCATCACACCTATCCACCACGATTTGCTGAATACCTTACCAATGACAAAAACAACAACACCCCTACACCCTTAGGCGGTGAAGCAAAGGAATGAAATTTGTAACATAGTTGCTCCATGTTGTATTTGTTTATGATTGCTCAGTAACATTTTGTTGTAAAACTTATGGCCATCATTACATTGTTTTTACCATCCATTTGAACAAAGTTGTACTTATTCTATTTAGAAGACTTCCATCACGTGAAAACTTGTATTTATCTATGTTTGGTTATTTTCACCATCCATTTTGTTGTAAAACTTGTATTTACTTATTCTGTTTAGAATAATCAATTTTGATTATTTGTTCTTGATCATACTTATATTGATTTCAATAATTTAGATATCGACCTTGCATTCAAATTCAAGACCTAATTTAGAAAAGATATCGATGTCCCCGTCAAAGTTACAAAAATATCTTGAAGAATACGTTGTCTGCAAGAACAAATGTTGTGAGCATGCACACCAGGGGGCGAAATCTGAGAGCCAGGATGAAGGGAAGGAAGGGGTCAATAAAAATGTTCCTCATCTGCCATTGTTGTTTGATTATGCAAAAGACGACATCAAACAACAACCTCAGCCGCTGCAGGATGACTGTCCCGTATCATGGGACGAGTACGATGAGGCCCTATATTGGGAAGGTCCTACATTGGAGCACGAATAATCATCCAACAAACCCAACACTTGCTAGCACAGTGGATGCTCACCATATCAACATGTCTATTTGCATGTGTGTATGGGTCTGCTTTTTTGTAGTAGTTCCTTTTTTGTCCGCTATCCATTATAAACTTTGCTATGGCTGATTTAGATGGTTAAATTGATGGTGGGGGGTCCACCCAGGACTCACTGTATTTCACAAACTTTTCTGCTACTTGGGCGTGACTAATGTTTTATTATGCCAATTACAATTATCTTGTCATTTACCAATTACCAGAGCAAATATGCATAACTATATACATACATACAAAATTAACATGCTAAGTAAGACAATTGTAAAGTTATATATCATAAATATAAACATATGAAATAAATGAGCAAACTCATCGAATATTCATTTCAATAAACAACACAACATAAGCCACATTATCTATGCAATCATTATTTTTGCAGTTAATTTTATGCCTATATCGTACAACCATCACAACTTCACATATTTTTACATTGTTAAAAACAATTCTGCAAGAACAGGATAGAAAAACAGATCCTGACTACGTTGCCAAACAAAATTAGACTAAATCCAGACTTGTAGCCAAATAGAATCAGATTGAAACCAGACTCAAACCAGACTAGCTGACCAGAATCAGACTGGGTTACCAAACAGAATCAGACTGGATCCAGACTAACCCAGTCTAGATCTACTAACTAACCCCGACTAACCCAGTCCAGACTATAGAATCCTGTCCAAACCAAATAGGGGCTTAGACTTTAGCTTAGCCTCCGAACACTTCTTGGCCTTGCCTTTACCCTTAGACTCACTTCTGCTTATCACCATCATGGATTTGTCCCTCCTTCTTTCATGATTTGTCATCAACACGCTAAACATCTGATAATTTGACTATATGATTCATACAACGATTTGTAGAATCATACCCATGGTCAACTCTTTACCTGATAGAAATCTCAGTCTTTCCACATGCCCAATCACATTGAGCACATGGGGTTATATTGGATCTCCCTTTGTTAGTTTGCACTCAAACAACACTTTGGAGTCATCATACCTTGATTTCTTTACATGATTCTTAATATGTGTTACCGTCTATAGAATGTACATGTTATAATGTTGTTCATGCAACTCATAGTCATACAACATAGCATAAGGTGCTCAATGTCTATGGCATCTTTGGCATGCTTCAAGTAAGCATCCATTTTAGCCTTAGGCACATTTGGAGAAGGTTCCTCTGGCTTTGGTCTATCAAGGACATGGAGTTTGAGCTCATATATGAGAAGATTTCTCAGTGTCCTAAACCAGATTTTGGAAGTCAATCCCATTTATTTTGTCCTTCTAAATGATTGATCGAATGGATAACATATTTATGTTTGCCATACTACAATAGAAATTTTTGCAACTTTTCAAAACACTTTTTTATTTGATTTTATTTGATAAATTTGATGATACTAATTATTTTTTTAATTAAATATTACTCCCACTATTTTATCAAATTGTTAATTCTCATGTATCAATTTTGAAGATTGTAGTGTTCAATCTTCTAGTGGTCAAGATCCAAAATAATTCAACTATCACCCAGACAATACTCCAATGCAAATAGTCAATTATTAAGGTAGAAAACTTTTGCCAATTGCATCATATGCAATTCTTACATAGATGATATACACAACTCTTTTCCATAATCATATACATGTCTATAGACTTAGATGCTGTAAGAATCACTAGTTAAGCCTGACCCAATAGCCAACATGATAGATATGCACCTTGCTTTAGCAGATTGTACATATCTACCATCACACTTCCATGAGATAAATGACACACCACATTTTGGCATAACTGATGCTTGGTCGATCAAGCTTTTCATGCATGTTGCTAATGGAAAACAACTTAGACTTAATACTTTATTTGAGGGGTTTTGTATTTATAAATACATATACTTTATCCAGACACCACATATATATTACGTATCATATACATGATATATCCCATAAAAACATGCAATAAACAAAAAGCGATGGTTATGGTCAGCCTAATGTAATTCCTTGGAACAATGAATTACCACAACCTAGGTCTACATCACAAGTAGAAACCTATCGTTGATGAAGATATGTTGCTGCCATTCCGAGTTGATTGATTCAACCTTTGAACTGATCGGCTCACCTCATATCCGGTCGTTTGGTTATCTCAAATGTCATCTGGTTCTTTTGTACACCATCTGCTGGCTCCTCTAGCCAATCAGTTGGGTCCACCAGGAAATTGGTTCGGCTCCTCCTTCTGGTCCTCCTCAGTCCTCCATCCAGTCAGTTGGTGTTACAACCCCAAATTTTGGGTTCCTTTGGTGAGAAATGTAATTTCTCATATTAAAGATATTTGGACAAATAATGATATAATTTGTTGTGAATAAATGGATTTCGTTTAAAATAGCCTTGTTGTTTGATTTGTGGGCTTTATTGGCTATTGGGCCCAATAACAAGGAAATTCAATTAATTGATGAATAATTGAGTTGTTGAGAAAAGAGAGATGAGGTAGAAACCTCTAGAAGGCAAAGGAATGTAATCCAAGAATGAATTTCGTGCCACATGGGTTCCTTGGGTTCCAAGGAGTCCAAAGTTGCAAAGAAAAGCAATAAGATAAGAAAAGATTAATTAAGTATTTCTTTATTAAGAAAGAAATTGAAAATATTGATGAAATGTGGAAAATAAGTAAAAAAGAGGTATCCTTGGTGGAATTTCGTATCCCAAGGATTCCTAATGTTAAAAGGAATACCAATGAGGAAAATAAAAGAGAAATCCTCAAAAAGAGATATTTTAATGAGAAATAAACAAGATAATGTGAAATAATGCATATTGATGCATTTAAGGATAGGGAGTATTCCTTAAAAAGAAATTTCGAATTATTAGAGTTTCTTGGGATCCAAGGAGTCCCAATGAATAAAGAGGAAAGAGAAAATACCTATAAAAGAAAATAAGAGAATAATGTAATACATTATTAATGGATTATGTAGTTTTGCTAAAAAGAAAGTATTTTCTACTAAAGGAAAAATAGAAATACGTGGCCTATGAATTAAAAAGGGCAAGTATAAAGGAAAAGAAAGAGAAAGGATTTTCGAAATCCTAATATCACAAGAAGAAGGAATATCAAAGAAATAAGAGAGAGAGAGAGAAGCTTGCTTCCTAATGAAGGAATCTAATTCCTATTAGGAAAAGACCTTGCACCTTTGTGGATGCACGTCTTGGGGTGCGAAAATCCTCCCCTATATAAAGGGAAGACCCGAGGTTGAGTCCAGGGGGGATTCCACGCAACTATATCTCTCCTTCTTCGTTGTTCTTGTGTTCAAAACCCTATCATTGTGTGGTGTTTTCCTTGAACAACGGGGAGGTGTGGAACCATCGTGGGGAAGGATGATGTTTCCCCGATGACCTGTGAATGATCAGATCATTCCCTCACGCACCCAACCTCGTGCAACACTTCCGACACAGCTACAACATGGCTGCGTCTCGGCCGTGAGATGCAGACTCACGGAGTCTAATTCTGGTCATCTTGGCTGCATATCAGGGCACCTTCGCCTACGCGGGGTACGATGAAGCCGAGGGAGGCATCCCTGGAGGTCGACGAGGTCCAGATGGAGGAGGGAGAGCTGCTCCCTCGACCGCTAGGGTGGAAGCATGCGGCTGCGCAAGGTGGAAGAAGGAGAAGGTCACGTTTGAGTGTTCTACCCCTCCGCAGGCTAAAGACACGCCCAACTTACCAGGGGTAAATCAAACATTTTGAAATGTCTCCCAAACCAAGCCGTGACGTTGCATGGGCCTGAACACGTGGCGACCTCCCGTTGGCTGAAAGTAAGTGAGTTTTGATAAATTCATAGTAATTAATTGGTAGGTCGAATAAGGACATGTTATACATGAAAGTTGATCAGAAAAACGTGAAGAATCCATTAAAAATATAATTGAAGTTTGATTCCTCTTGAAATTCAAAAAGTAATGGAAGATGTCAACTTTAATGTATTAATGTTTAAAGAACCCTATTTTGATATGAATAATATATTTATAAGGGTTTAATCGATGATTAGAGTTGGTTTTAACCTGTTAATGATGAAAGGGCACATTAGGAACAAAAAGGATGAGTTTGCATGTAATTAATTTAATTTTGAGTTTAATGTGCATGAATAATTCTTTAATGGGCCTTGAAACCCTAATGTTGGTAAATTCGACTCTTAATGGCTTTAATGGACTAATTTCATGATTAAAGTTGGAATATGCTGAATCTAAGGGCCTGTCTGGTTGTACGTAGTTTCAATCAAGGTCGTGGCTTGTAAAATAGGAAATGAAAAATGTTGATGTGAAACTGAACTAGTTTTGTTTGGTTCAACGTAGGCAGAACTCATTCACTTCTACTGTTTTTGTTTGGTTTTGTGTGGTTTCTAGAAATCAGTCAACACTTTTGTGTGGGGGCCACTGCAAATTTCTCTAATTATGCAGCAAATTGTCTCAGCAGGTCATAGCCCAAGCGAGATGGGAGGCCATGGAAAATGAACCGCGCTGGAAATAGACACAGTTGTTTCCCTCGCTTTTTTGCATATCTGTAAACGACGTAGGGAGTTTTGGTTCATAGTGTGGGCTGGAATCACATCAAACCAAATGCATGAAAAACTAAAACATGTTCAATTGCAACTTCACCGGTTGGATTTCAGCCCAACCAAACTAGCCCTAAGCTATTTCCAGCATTAAAGTCCCTAATTTGTGGATAAATAACCTTAATATAGAAATTAGGGTTTTCGATTGAATAAATGTAGAATTAATAATAAATAGAGTTCATATGGGAATTAGACCATCATGAATTATGAGTTGTTAATCCGAAAGAAACTAAAGGTGATAATTGAGTCTAATGACCTTGAAATAACTTAAAAGGATAAAGAAGGTAGTTTTGGTATAAAAGAGAAATAATCGACTTTAATTGGGCTTATGATGTTGAAATTAGGGTTTATAAACTAAGAGAGCATTTAATATGATAAAAGTGTTATGGAGGCAAAAACCCTAATAAAACCCTAATGTAGTCTAGAAAGCCTAAGGTGGAATCCAAGTCTAGCTTTAGAATGTTCTGGATAAACTATAACACTTGGATCGCATGCATTAATTTCAGGATATTGTTGATTGCTTGTTGATTGATTCTTTATCCTTATTTCTTAGACAATCAAGTTGCTCTGGATCAGGTATGTGGTTAATTATGGATAAACGCCTTAGTTTCCTGAGGATTTTCCGGATGGTTAAACGCATTGAATGCAAATTATCTGTTGGATGATCATATTTGCAAATCATAAAGTCACTATGATTATCACATTAAAAATAGAAATATGTATTCTCGCATCTACATGCCACCCTGATGGATGATGCCAAAGGTCAGACCCAGATGGGTAGACCAATGGACACCTTGAGTGGTGACCCCAGACACCAAGCTCGGGAATGAGAAGGTGGCCTATGATATTGCATGACTAGCGAGCACCATGAGTGGTGACCCCCAGGCACCAAGCTCGGGATTGAGAAGGTGGCCTTAAGTCATTGGCAAAGGGCACCCTAAGGTGGGTATGCCAGGGTTAGGGCAAAAGCGGTGGAGAATGTCATACTAAAAAGTGTAAATTGGCTTGTTAATTAGTTTGATTGTGATTATTAAATTGTTAGCCATATTTGCAAGATTTTGGTTGTTCCCACATACCATTAAATTTCAATATATTGACCGACGTTTTGTTTGTCGGTGTTTTAGGAACAACAATTGAAAGAACAAACAGTAAAGTGACACATTGCAGAAAAAGAAATAAAGTGCAAGGAGGATTAGATAGAATAATTCAAGACCAGGATAGATAGATTTCCAAGGTTTTCAAAGGTAAGTAAAGTTTTAATTTTATACCAAATTCCAGTTAGTTAGTAGAATTTCATAATTGTTATTGATTATTTGTCGAACCTTTGATCATGTTAATTGGATAACGGCACCGACCTTTCGGTCTCCCTTAATTGGGGGTTACCGGGAGGCGGGGTCGTTACAATTGGTATAAGAGCATAGGTTCCTCAAGTAATATTTAATAATTATTAAATTTTACAAATTCTGTAGAACCCAAGGGAGTTACTAGAGGATTATCCAAAAGACAGAGGTGTCTAGAAAAGGATCACGACCGGGGGATGGCAATATTTTCCTCCGCAGCGCTAGTCGGAATACGAGGACTCCCGGATCCGTGTGACTGCCTGGCCAAAGTCTTAGGGTATGATTCGAAATAAGATACCTTTAGGACTCTCTCATCTTGTTCATCCCTTCTCAGCTCAAATTCAGTTAAGGACATTAAGGATTAGGGTTTTCTCTCTTCTCCTCACCCTCTTGAGGTATGGGAAAAGTTAATAAGGTTTAAGGAATCCTCCACCAAACTAATAAAAAGCATGTAAATAAGATGTCATGGATATAAGCTTAATAGATTAAGCACAAACTAAAGAATAGATACATGCTTAGGTCGTATGACACGAGTTGTCTTTGCCCTCAGGAGAGACCTGAGGATAGACCTCCTTGTCTGGAGGATGAGTAGGGAGAATTAGTCTTGGAGGTAGAGACCTCCATTAAAAGTAGAGACCTAGCACATCCTTTGAGGATGATGTTAACCCTAACCCTAAGTGAAGAGAGAGAGATGACATGATGAGTTAGATGTCATGGTTGACCTGATGTTTGGATTGCCATACGATCCATGTGAGGTTGGGTGACCTAGCACCTTTGGAACCCTGGGAAAGGGTTATGCATGTTAAAGCAAAGGGTAGCTCCTTCATGGATGAAGTTAGTGAAGGACCTATAGAAACCGTATGGCTTATGCAAGTAAGGGATAGAATGCCCCCAGAGTACGTCAGTGGTACGGTAGTAGGTTGAAACCCTAGCTAGAAGGGCATGATGGATGGCTTATGAGATAAGCATAAAGAGATATGCATAATATTGAGCCAAACATGAGTTGAGCATAGGCTTCAACCACAGAGGGGTTTGCTTGAGAACATGAGCCTTCATGGAGAAGGGACCTCTAGTAGGTATGGTTGGAAGTAGTTTTAGCTCTAGAGAGAGGAAGCATGACCCCAACAAGGAGGTTGGAAGTCTAAAACCCTGAAACTTGAGGAATAGTGGGGAGTTAAGGATGATGCGACCCACGTGGATGATAGTGGCTGCCTTATGCTTGATTCCTGGAGGCTGATGATATCTTGGTTGCCTTTAGAGGAACCAAACCCTAGAGAGAGGATGATGCTTCTAGTACCCATGGTATAAATGGTTACCTACTGGATGAGATAAAGAGTGCTTTAGACCCTGAGGAGGTTTAAGTAACTAGTTGTGAGGCTTTATACCTAGTTGGTTGCCCTAGAAGAGGACTCAACTCCGAAGCATTGCTCGAGTAGAAAGATCATAGAGGTACATGACATACCTTGGACATGCTTGATTCGTGGTTAGGAGGTTGAGCATGTAGTTGGATACCCAAAGGAGAACCTAGGGTTCCTAGGCCTAGGAGGGGAAGTAGTGTATCCGATGCTCATGATGAGATTTGAGTCTCTATAGTTTCGAGCATGGTACTCCTCATGTGTAGAGGTAAAGGAAATCCCTTACGTTAAGGGTATGATTGATGAACCCCTCACAACTAAGTTGATGTAATGTTGAGGATGAGAACAAGTGCGACCTAGCATGGTTTTGTAGGTACGCTTGTGCCTTAGTAGTTGTTGGTTTAAGCATGCTCATATGGATGTAAACCCTAAGGATGCTTGTGACCTTTGTTATAAAGGTGTAGTTTCCTCCCATCCTGGGAGAGCGACCCTTCGGTAGGGAGTTTACCAGTTTGGTTGGTTTTGAGGTAACCTAAAGAGGTTTTGTAGGATCATGAGAAGCTAAGTGAAGAGTACATGGCATGAGAATGAACCTATAGACCCATAGATAACCATCTCTATGTGCGGGTGGATGTGTTACCATGGAGGTAACCAGTATGGGGCTCGACCAAGGTAGGCAGGTAGCCATGACCCTTATGAAAGGATGAAAGTCAGCCCATGAATGCAAGAAGAGAGATGATGAATGTTTGGGTAAGGTTCTATGTTGGACATGTACAATAATAGAATCCTAAGTCTATCCTAGGGTCAGGTAGGGATAAGACCGATGGAAGAAGGAGTTGCCTAATTCCCTAGTTGCACATGACCATAGGGTCGGGAGTTAACAACTATCATTGTCGGAGGGCCATGGGTTAGGAGATTGATCACCTTCATGAACTCATGGGACCCAAAGGGTAGATGAGTAGGGCACTCTCTGGATGCATAAGGGAAGAGGGATGGCCCCAAAAGTGCCGGCACCCTATAGACCTAGAGGAGATGACCAAGGATTGTGTGGTGACCCAAGTAGGTTTCAGATCAGTTTTCCATGGAAGTAATTTTTGATATCATGATGTTGGTGATGTGGAGACATGAGTTGCATGTTTCAACTTAGATTTGAAGGTGTATTGGCAAGGCGGGATGTATCATCTCTACTCTTAGAACAGGAAGAACTTTGTATTTGGACTGCAGCCAAATGCTTATTTCCTCTTATTATGGGAGGGATAGATGGGACAATACGCATGCCATACACCAAGAATAAAAGATGATGCGAGTTGGAATGTTGCTACAAGGTATGAGGACAAGATGATAACATACCTTGGTGGAGTGAATGATACATGGATGATTTACAAACAATAAGAGAGAGTAGTGTAGTCAGCTTATGAGGATGTTTTATCAGGAGCTATGTGGAATTTACAAGTTAACCGAGGTTGAGTTTGACCACCCTGAGGATGAGATCAGAGCTTCATGATGAAGATAGACGTAGAGTTTGAGATGAGATGATAAGTATAATACATGGAGGTGTATGTTACCTAACACCTAAGGATAAGGAGTGGTAATGAATGCTCTAGTTGAGATATAGCTGCCTAGCTTAGCCAGAAGCTAGAAGAAGTTGAGGTTGTTAGGCTAACCTTAAGTTGAGAAGGGGATAAGTTTGGCTAACACTCAGATATAACGATATCTATTGAAAAAGATTAATGGTTGTTTGGATAGCCAGCCTTGTCTTTGATGCAATGAAAGGATGGTTGTAGAACCTCAGATGTTCTTCTTTAAGAAGGAAAGTGATAAAACCCTATTGAGAGTTGTTTAGTGTTTTTGAGGAATCGACCTTGAGGAATCATGACATACATGAGATCATGGTTTTGAGATCACCAACCATCGTGAAACTACAAAGATGGTAAGTGATAGTGGTACTTTGGATGCTTAAAACAAGTTGCATGTAGCATGTGGCCATGCAAGCTAGGAGGCGAAGGACGAACACCAGTAACCCAGTGCATGAATATAAAGTATAAAGAGTTCCCGAGAGGGAATGGGAGTTCTTCACTGTGGATGTTGTGAGTCTCCCCTAGACCAAGGAAGGTCAAGATGCAATATATGGGTTATGGTAGATCACCTTACCTAGATAACATGAGAAAGAAAGAGTTCTATCAAGAGACATGATTGGTTGAACTACATATAAAAAGAGATGGTTCAACTGCACCATGATGCGAGTTTGAAGGTCTTTGAGTTTGATCTAAAGGTTCTCTTCCAAAAAGTGGAGTGGGTACATGAAGAACTCAATGATAGTACAACTTATCACCCCTAACTAATGGTTAGTGTGACCCAGACTAGAGGGTCTGATGAGAGCAAGTGTGCTTGTTCAGGGCGATACAACGAGACAGTTCTTAAGATGTGATGTTAACCACCATAGCCTTTATCGGGATGCAGGAAGTCTTATAGAGAGGTTGTGTCGGTCACCACTTCATTAAGATGATGTTGGTGAAGGAGGCCTCACGAAGGTCAGAAAAGAACCACAAGTGTGTGCAGATGAAGTCACTTTGATCGTGCAATGGCTGAGAGAGAGCCCAGTGGTGACATGAGTTACGAGCTGATGCAAAGCATACTGATATGCAGTTCACTGTTGGAGAATATGTGATGTGAAAATACGACCCCTCTAAGCTACAGCTGAGAAAGTTGAGTCCCCGATATATGGGTCCATTTGAGATGGATTGGTGGAGATGGTTGTGTTTAACCTTACCCCTCAGGATAAAATGATGTGTTGCATGAGTCCGATCTATAGCACTATGTGAGGTACCCAAGCCATGTGCTGAGCCCTGAACCTATTCAGCTTTTGAGGCTGGAATGTCCTGAGTCACCTATGAGGGTACGATATACCAAGGTAAGAAAGAACTCAGATGGAAGAAAATGAGATGATGAAAGCTCTTGGGAAGCACCATGGAAAGGGTGAAGCCACATAAGAGCCATGATGGACACATGAAAGGCTTATCTTGTTTGTTTGCTTGCTTGATAGAATTTTGAGGGGAAAATTCTCATAAGAGGGGAAGGATGTTACAACCCCAAATTTTGGGTTCCTTTGGTGAGAAATGTAATTTCTCATATTAAAGATATTTGGAAAAATAATGATATAATTGGTTGTGAATAAATGGATTTCGTTTAAAATAGCCTTGTTGTTTGATTTGTGGGCTTTATTGGCTATTGGGCCCAATAACAATGAAATTCAATTAATTGATGAATAATTGAGTTGTTGAGAAAAGAGAGATGAGGTAGAAACCTCTAGAAGGCAAAGGAATGTAATCCAAGAATGAATTTCATGCCATATGGGTTCCTTGGGTTCCAAGGAGTCCAAAGTTGCAAAGAAAAGCAATAAGATAAGAAAAGATTAATTAAGTATTTCTGTATTAAGAAAGAAATTGAAAATATTGATGAAATGTAGAAAATAAGTAAGAAAGAGGTATCCTTGGTGGAATTTCGTATCCCAAGGATTCCTAATGTTAAAAGGAATACCAATGAGGAAAATAAAAGAGAAATCCTCAAAAAGAGATATTTTAATGAGAAATAAACTAGATAATGTGAAATAATGCATATTGATGCATTTAAGGATAGGGAGTATTCCTTAAAAAGAAATTTCGAATTATTAGAGTTTCTTGGGATCCAAGGAGTCCCAATGAATAAAGAGGAAAGAGAAAATACCTATAAAAGAAAATAAGAGAATAATGTAATACATTATTAATGGATTATGTAGTTTTGCTAAAAAGAAAGTATTTTCTACTAAAGGAAAAATAGAAATATGTGGCCTATGAATTAAAAAGGGCAAGTATAAAGGAAAAGAAAGAGAAAGGATTTTCGAAATCCTAATATCAAAAGAAGAAGGAATATCAAAGAAATAGGAGAGAGAGAGAAGCTTGCTTCCTAAAAAAGGAATATGATTCCTATTAGGAAAAGACCTTGCACCTTTGTGGATGCACGTCTTGGGGTGCGAAAATCCTCCCCTATATAAAGGGAAGACCTGGGGTCGAGTCCAGGGGGGATTCCACGCAACTATATCTCTCCTTCTTCGTTGTTCTTGTGTTCAAAACCCTATCATTGCATGGTGTTTTCCTTGAACAACAGGGAGGTGTGGAACCATCGTGGGGAAGGATGATGTTTCCCCGATGACCTGTGAATGATCAGATCATTCCCTCGCGCACCCAACCTCGTGCAGCACTTCCGGCACACCTACAACATGGCTGTGTCTTGGCCATGAGATGCAGACTCGCGGAGTCTAGTTTCGGTCGTCTTGGCTTCATATCAGGGCACCTTCGCCTACGCGGGGTACGACGGAGGCGAGGGATGCATCCCTGGAGGTCGACGAGGTCCAGATGGAGGAGGGAGAGCTGCTCCCTCAGCCGCTAGGGCGGAAGCACACGACTGCGCAAGGTGGAAGAAGGAGAAGGTCACATTTGAGCGTTCTGCCCCTCCGTAGGCTAAAGACACGCCCAACTTACCAGGGGTAAATTGGACATTTCGAAATGTCTCCCAAACCAAGCCGCGACGTTGCATGGGCCTGAACACGTGGCGACCTCCCGTTGGCTGAAAGTAAGTGAGTTTTGATAAATTCATAGTAATTAATTGGTAGGTCGAATAAGGACATGTTATACATGAAAGTTGATCAGAAAAACGTGAAGAATCCATTAAAAATATAATTGATGTTTGATTCCTCTTACAATTATAAAAGTAACGGAAGATGTCAACTTTAATGTATTAATGTTTAAAGAACCCTATTTTGATATGAATAATATATTTATAAGGGTTTAATCGATGATTAGAGTTGGTATTAACCTGTTAATGATGAAAGGGCACATTAGGAACAAAAAGGATGAGTTTGCATGTAATAAGTTTAATTTTGAGTTTAATGTGCATGAATAATTCTTTAATGGGCCTTGAAACCCTAATGTTGGTAAATTCGACTCTTAATGGCTTTAATGGGCTAATTTCATGATTAAAGTTGGAATATGCTGAATCTAAGGGCCTGTCTGGTTGTACGTAGTTTCAACCCAGACTGTGGCTTTGAAAACAGGAAATGAAAAACGTTGATGTGAAACTAAACTAGTTTTGTTTGGTTCAACATAGGCAGAACTCATTCACTTCGACTATTTTTGTTTGGTTTTGTGTGGTTTCTAGAAATCAGTCAACACTTTTGTGTGGGGGCCACTGCAAATTTCTCTCATTATGCAGCGAATTGTCTCAGCAGGTCGTAGCTCTAGCGAGACGGGAGGCCATGGAAAATGAACCACGCTGGAAACAGACGCAGTTGCTTCCCTCGCTTTTCTGCATATCTGTAAACGAAGTAGGGAGTTCCAGTTCATAGTGTGGGCTGGAACCACATCAAACCAAATGCATGAAAAACTAAAACATGTTCAATTGCGACTTCACCGGTTGGATTTCAGCCCAACCAAACTAGCCCTAAGCTATTTCCAGCATTAAAGTCCCTAATTTGTGGATAAATAACCTTAATATAGAAATTAGGGTTTTCGATTGAATCAATGTAGAATTAATAATAAATAGAGTTCATATGGGAATTAGACCATCATGAATTATGAGTTGTTTATCCGAAAGAAACTAAAGGTGATAATTGAGTCTAATGACCTTGAAATAACTTAAAAGGATAAAGAAGGTAGTTTTGGTATAAAAGAGAAATAATCGACTTTAATTGGGCTTATGATGTTGAAATTAGGGTTTATGAACTAAGAGAGAATTTAATATGATAAAAGCGTTATGGAGGCAAAAACCCTAATAAAACCCTAATGTGGTCTAGAAAGCCTAAGGTGGAATCCAAGTCTAGCTTTAGAATGTTCTGGATAAACTATAACACTTGGATCGTATGCATTAATTTCAGGATATTGTTGATTGCTTGTTGATTGATTCTTTATCCTTATTTCTTAGACAATCAAGTTGCTCTGGATCAGGTATGTGGTTAATTATGGATAACCGCCTTAGTTTCCCGAGGATTTTCTGGATGGTTAAACACATTGAATGCAAATTATCTGTTGGATGCTCATATTTGCAAATCATAAAGTCACTATGATTATCACATTAAAAATAGAAATATGTATTCTCGCACCTACATGCCACCCTGATGGATGATGCCAAAGGTCAGGCCTAGATGGGTAGACCAATGGACACCTTGAGGGGTGACCCCAGGCACCAAGCTTGGGAATGAGAAGGTGGCCTATGATATTGCATGACTAGCGGGCACCATGAGTGGTGACCCCCAGACACCAAGCTCGGGATTGAGAAGGTGGCCTTAAGGCATTGGAAAAGGGCACCCTAAGGTGGGTATGCCAAGGTTAGGGCAAAAGCGGTGGAAAATGTCATATTGTAAAGTGTAAATTGGCTTGTTAATTAGTTTGATTGTGATTATTAAATTGTTAGCCATATTTGCAATATTTTGGTTGTTCCCACATACCAGTATATTTCGATATACTGACCGACATTTTGTTTGTCGCCGTTTTAGGAACAACAATTGAAAGAACAAATAGTAAAGTGACACATTGCGGAAAAAGAAATAAAGTGCAAGGAGGATTAGATAGCATAATTCAAGACCAGGATAGATAGATTTCCAAGGTTTTCAAAGGTAAGTAAAGTTTTAATTTTATACCAAATTCCAGTTAGTTAGTAGAATTTCATAATTGTTATTGAATATTTGTCGAACCTTTGATCCTGTTAATTGGATAACGGCACCGACCTTTTGGTCTCCCTTAATTGGGGGTTACCAGGAGGCAGGGTCGTTACAATTGGTATCAGAGCATAGGTTCCTCAAGTAATCTTTAATAATTATTAAATTTTACAAATTACGTAGAACCCAAGGGAGTTATTAGAGGATTATCCGAAAGACAGAGGTGTCTAGAAAAGGATCATGACCGGGGGCTGGCAATATTTTCCTTTGCAGCGCTAGTCAGAATACGAGGACTCCCAGATCCGTGTGACTGCCTGGCCAAAGTCTTAGGGTATGATTCTAAATAAGATACCTTTAGGACTCTCTCATCTTGTTCATCCCTTCTCAACTCAAATTCTATTAAGGACCTTAAGGATTAGGGTTTTCTCTCTTCTCCTCACCCTCTTGAGGTATGGGAAAAGTTAATAAGGTCTAAGGAATCCTCCACCAAACTAATAAAAAGCATGTAAATAAGATGTCATGGACATAATATTAATAGATTAATCGCAAACTAAAGAATAGATACATGCTTAGGTCGTATGACACGAGTTGTCTTTGCCCTCAGGAGAGACCTGAGGATAGGCCTCCTTGTCTGGAGGATGAGTAGGGAGAATTAGTCTTAGAGGTAGAGACCTCCATTAAAAGTAGAGACCTAGCACATCCTTTGAGGATGATGTTAATCCTAACCCTAAGTAAAGAGAGAGAGAGATGACATGATGAGTTAGATGTCATGGTTGACGAGATGTTTGGATTTCCATACGAGCCATGTGAGGTTGGGTGACCTAGCACCTTTGGCAACCCGAGAAAGGGTCGTGCATGTTAAAGCAAAGGGTAGCTCCTTCATGGATGAAGTTAGTGAAGGACCTATAGAAACCCTATGGCTTATGCAAGTAAGGATAGCATCCCCCCAGAGTACGTCAGTGGTACGGTAGTAGGTTGAAACCCTGGCCAGAAGGGCATGATGGATGGCTTATGAGATAAGCATAAAGAGATATGTATAATCTTGAGCCAAACATGAGTTGAGCATAGGCTTCAACCACATAGGGGTTTGCTTGAGAACATGAGCCTTCATGGAGAAGGGACCTCTAGTAGGTATGGTTGGAAGTGGTTTTAGCTCTAGAGAGAGGAAGCAGGACCCCAACAAGGAGGTTGGAAGTCTAAAACCATGAAACATGAGGAATAGTGGGGAGTTAAGGATGATGCAACCCACGTGGATGATAGTGGTTGCCTTATGCTTGATTCCTAGAGGCTGATGATATCTTGGTTGCCTTTAGAGGAACCAAACCCTAGAGAGAGGACGATGCTTCTAGTACCCATGGTATAAGTGGTTACCTGCTGGATGAGATAAAGAGTGCTTTAGACCCTGAGGAGGTTTAAGTAACTAGTTGTGAGGCTTTATACCTAGTTGGTTTCCCTGGAAGAGGACTCAACTCCGAAGCATTGCTCGAGTAGAAAGATCATGGAGGTACATGACATACTTTGGACATGCTTGATTCGTGGTTAAGAGGTTGAGCATGTAGTTGGATACCCAAAGGAGAACCTAGGGTTCCTAGGCCTAGGAGGGGAAGTAGTGTATCCGATGCTCATGATGAGATTTGAGTCTCTATAGTTTCGAGCATGGTAATCCTCATGTGTAGAGGTAAAGGAAATCCCTTACGTTAAGGGTATTATTGATGAACCCCTCACAACTAAGTTGATGTAATGTTGAGGATGAGAACAAGTGCGACCTAGCATGGTTTTATAGGTACGCTTGTGTCTTAGTAGTTGTTGGTTTAAGCATGCTCATATGGATGTAAACCCTAAGGATGCTTGTGACCTTTGTTATAAAGGTGTAGTTTCCTCCCATCCTGGGAGAGCGACCCTTCGGTAGGGAGTTTACCAGTTTGGTTGGTTTTGAGGTAACCTAAAGAGGTTTCATAGGATCTTGAGAAGCTAAGTGAAGAGTAAATGGAATGAGAATGAACCTATAGACCCATAGATAACTATCTCTATGTGCGGGTGGATGTGTTACCATGGAGGTAACCGGTATGGGGCACGACCAAGGTAGGCAGGTCACCATGACCCTCATGAAAGGATGAAAGTCAGCCCATGAATGCAAGAAGAGACATGATGAATGTTTGGGTAAGGTTCTATGTTGGACATGTACAATAATAGAATCCTAAGTCTATCCTAGGGTCAGGTAGGGATAAGACCGATGGAAGAAGGAGTTGCCTAATTCCCTAGTTGCACATGACCATAGGGTCGGGAGGTAACAACTATCATTGTCTGAGGGCCATGGGTTAGGAGATTGATCACCTTCATGAACTCATGGGACCCAAAGGGCAGATGAGTAGGGCACTCTCTAGATGCATAAGGGAAGAGGGATGGCCCCAAAAGTGTCGGCACCCTATAGACCTAGAGGAGATGACCAAGGATTGTGTGGTGACCCAAGTAGGTTTCAGATTAGTTTTCCATGGAAGTAATTTTTGATATCATGATGTTGGTGATGTGGAGACATGAGTTGCACGTTTCAACTTAGATTTGAAGGTGTACTGGCAAGGCGGGATGCATCATCTCTACTCTTAGAACAGGAAGAACTTTGTATTTGGACTGCAGCCAAATGCTTATTTCCTCTTGTTATGGGAGGGAGAGATGGGACAGTACGCATGCCATACACCAAGAATAAAAGATGATGCGAGTTGGAACGTTGCTACAAGGTATGAGGACAAGATGATAACATACCTTGGTGGAGTGAATGATACATGGATGATTTATAAACAATAAGAGAGAGTAGTGTAGTCAGCTTATGAGGATGTTTTATCAGGAGCTATGTGGAATTTACAAGTTAACCGAGGTTGAGTTTGACCACCCTGACGATGCGATCAGAGCTTCATGATGAACACAGACTTAGAGTTTGAGATGAGATGATAAGTATAATACATGGAGGTGTACGTTACGTAACACCTAAGGATAAGGAGTGGTAATGAATGCTCTGGTTGAGATATAGCTGCCTAGCTTAGCTGGAAGCTAGAAGAAGTTGAGGTTGTTAGGCTAACTTTAAGTTGAGAAGGAGATAAGTTTGGCTAACACTCAGATATAATGAGATCTGTTGGAAAAAAGATTAATGGTTGTTTGGATAGCCAGCCTAGTCTTTGATGCAATGAAAGGATGGTTGTAGAACCTCAGATGTTCTTCTTTAAGAAGGAAAGTGATAAAACCCTGTTGAGAGTGGTTTAGTGTTTTCGAGGAATCAACCTTGAGGAATCATGACATACATGAGATCATGGTTTTGAGATCACCAACCACCGTGAAACTACAAAGATGGTAAGTGATAGTGGTACTTTGGATGCTTAAAACAAGTTGCATGTAGCATGTGGCCATGCAAGCTAGGAGGCAAAGGATGAACACCAGTAACCCAGTGCATGGATATAAAGTATAAAGAGTTCCCGAGAGGGAATGGGAGTTCTTCACTGTGGATGTTGTGAGTCTCCCCTAGACCAAGGAAGGTCAAGATGCAATATATGGGTTATGGTAGATCACCTTACCTAGATAACATGAGAAAGAAAGAATTCTGTCAAGGGAAAGGATTGGTTGAACTACATACGAAAAGAGATGGTTCAACTGCACCATGATGCGAGTTTGAAGGTCTTTGAGTTTGATCTAAAGGTTCTCCTCCAAAAAGTGGAGTGGGTACGTGAAGAACTCGATGATAGTACAACTTATCACCCCTAACTGATGGTTTGTGTGACCCAGACTAGAGGGTCTGATGAGAGCAAGTGTGCTTGTTCAGGGCGATACAAAGAGACAGTTCTTAAGATGTGATGTTAACCACCATAGCCTTTATCGGGATGCAGGAAGTCTTATAGAGAGGATGTGTCGGTCACCACTTCATTAAGATGATGTTGGTGAAGGAGGCCTCACGAAGGTCGGAAAAGAACCACAAGTGTGTGCAGATGAAGTCACTTTGATCGTGCAATGGCTGAGAGAGAGCCCAGTGGTGAAATGAGTCACGAGCTAATGCAAAGAAAAATGATATGCAGTTCACTGTGGGAGAATATGTGATGTGAAAATCCGACCCCTCTAAGCTACAGCTGAGAAAGCTGAGTCATTGATATATGGGTCCATTTGAGATGGATTGGTGGAGATGGTTGTGTTTAACCTTACCCCTCAGGATAAAATGATGTGTTGCATGAGTCCGATCTAGAGCACTATGTGAGGTACCCAAGCCATATCATGTCCACACTTAGATTTAGGTTTCATGGAGTTGTATCTTTCTCTTTTAATCACTAAACATTTGAGATTTAGTGAGTTATGGTGCGGCTCTTATCTCTTTTCATAGTATGATGGAGGTATTAGTGTCATGATTCCTCATTGTTATGCTCTTTGGATTGTTCCAAAATGATTACTTGATCAGGGTAATCAAAGAGAAATCAATCTAAGAGTTCCATATTTACCTTTTCTTCAACACTTGAATACCTGGCCAAGGCACACAAGTACTAAGGTTAGGCAGTATGAACCATATTTATTTCATGTTCTTATCTTAGATACCATCCTAATCCTAGTCCTAGTGTCCCTGTAGACTCAGTGAACCTAGAGCTTAGATACCACCAAATGTGGCACTCTTTGTCACACATAGTGAGATTACTCAAAACATAAACCACAATCAACCATTAACAACAGATTACTAAAAATCACATGAAATTAAAACCGATTTGAAACAAGCACCAGGAGCTAAGAATTATTACACAAGAGCCAACACTTGCATTTCATAACATATTTTGAAGGTGCTACATCATCTCATTCCAACCAACCTGTTACATAAGATAACAGTTCCACATGTATATACATACTACTAGAGGAACACAACCCAGAAATCACATATTGATCATCACGTCCACAACCACATCGAAAACACCCCCAAGAACTTGAGTGTATAGGGATGACACATAGGACTTTATTACTAGACACTTTACATATACCATGATTAACCAGGTGTAGTTTTCTTCTCATATTATATTCAACTACACGATCTTTAACTCGGCATGCTCGTCCACCTAAAAAGTTATTTAATTAACGGGGTGAGACACACAATCTCAGTGAGAGATATAACTCTCCACCAACTTTATTATTATCACATATAACTAAGTCGATAGGTTAACATACTAAACAAATTGAACAAAATAACATATCTCTGAATAGAGCAATAACATACACTTGTCAATGAGCAACAGAACAATTGATAGTCTAAAAAGGAATATGAAGAACATGTATAACTATTATAAACTAAACAGTAAAAAAGCAAAGCAAGGATTCATCCAATGTTTTCGTGTTTGATCCTATACATGCACACTACACGATTGGTTATGTGTTTATTATGCCATGAGGATTTGAGTCATACCACCCAAATCCCACTGACCACTTGATAAGTCAAAATCTGTGCCATACAAGGTCTACTGGAAGAGACGAAATCTACGACCTCACCCCCTTGGTCAGTACAAGTGAACATGCAGTGACTTCATAAGTCAGACTGCTATCATCGACATATAGTCCAACTGTACATATCTAGCCCACCTTGGTACAGGTCACATCGCTAGCGAGTTACGACTGCAATCGTACTCTTATTGGGGTATGACCGCAGCCAATCATGTATCACATATTGCTAAGCTACAACAACATTCGTACTCTTGTCAGGGTATGACCGTAGCCAATCTTGTATCTCATATTGTTGAGCTATGACCACAGTCGTACTCTTATAGGGTATGACCACAACCAATCCCATATATATACATTCAGGATACAAGGAGATACCTCAACTTGCACCCCGCATATTCAACAATATGTGTTCCGAGTTAAACGCGTTTCACCATTCAGCAAGTGCTGACACTGAATGGATCTATGGCACAGGGCAAGCTACAAGATTATGTTCAAATTGATTAATTAGGTTACTTAAGCACCTTTCAACACTAATCAAGTTAAAATGTATAAACCACAAACAAATCCTTCAAAAGAAAGGACATATTATCACAACAACAAATATCATTGTTTAAACTATAAACTGATTTCCATCATCTCAATACATTGTATCACTACCAGCCACAAGACTATTGTATCACTACCATCTACAAGGCTATCATCATCAACATATCATCATGGGATATCAATCCCTCATTTAAGTACCAGAGGATTTCACCTCAACCAAGCACTAAGCCTGCACCAGTTCCTAAGACCCATCACATCACATTTGTGGTTATCTCATCATGCCTCATTGAGCATATATGTATTACTCATGCCACATCACTCATTTTTCATCACATGTACTTGCCACAGAAACCATTAGCCATTATGTTCAGAGAGAATATGCTAAACATATTAACACCTTTAGTTATAGCAAGCAAAGCATCATAAGATCTTTAATATAAGATTAGGTTTCATGCTGATCTCATATAAGATTCCCAAGCATCAATCTACCTCACATCCTTGACATGCACTACCTCCCATAAATTGGAGTGTGTAAGACTAAGAATTAATTAGTGCAACCAAGTATGCACATTCACATATTCATACTTCTCGTGTTCCCTTATCAAGAATCGTAACCAAAGCTTAATATTATTTAACTATCTTCATAACATTCACAAGTTATAACACCCAATTAACCCATTAGGTTATATCCATGTAATTAAGAGAGAAAGATATCATGCTTTCTATTCACACACCTTCAATATTATAACTTGCCTTTCAAGGTTAGGGTTAAAACTCTAGACATATAACCAATTCGGATTTTACCTCATGGTTACATCACCAAACCCTAATTACACCAAAACCCACCTTTTTGAAACTAATTATGTTTGAGTAACATTAGTTAGATATGAAACACTCACCGTACCATCGGTGCCAGTTATCACCCTTTTATAAACACATGTGTATCATCTTCATTAAGCTATGTGTGGGTTACAATAATGCATTATAATAACATATTGACCATTGCACTGGTATGACGTTTCAACATTACGTGACCCATATATTATCACTTCTTACAAATCATTAACCACATATCATACCAAGGAGAAACAAACCATAGGTTACATAACAAGAGGGTATCACTTTAAGCTATCCAGGAGGCACCTATAAAGTCATTAGACTTGTTTATACGATTTCAACACAAAGGTTCACCATGTATTCTAACAAAACTTATCACCGCCCTTATGTATATCTTCACATAGTTGTATCATCAGCCTTACTCTGTAAGTTAAGATTATATGAAAATCAAATATAGTTGACACTTTCCATAGATTATAATCCTTCATCAAGATAAGCACATTGGTCATATTATTCCATGATTAAGGTTAACATATGGATGCTCAACCATCGAGTCCTACATCCATTGCTTCCCACATGTTGGAGGGTTTAGGGATAAAATCTTTGGTTAAGGATGGATCACTCATAGTAACATCATCTTATGGTGCACTAGCCTTAGGAGAAACAATTAGGATTACTCGTACATTATCCAAAATGACACTCTTCTCTATCATGCATTACTCATGTGTGTACATCATTGAGTATCCAAACATACCCTTCAACCCTCATCATGTGATCTCAGTTTCACCTCACTCACTTATATCGGCTTGACCATATTATGGTGTGTTGGGTTAGCTCATCCAATGTATCGGTTTAAACCACCACGAGGCGCATCAGTTAGGCCATCTTGTAGTGTATCAATTAACCCTTATTGAAGGTGTGACAATCATGACCTCCTGAAGGGGTGTCGGACAACCATAAAAGGATGTATTAGTTTCCACCTACCTATATAGAGTGTGACAAGCACAACAACGCCCAAGCTATGATGGGCAACAACAAGGTGTATCAGGTAATGTTAATGTGTATCATTTGTTAGGGTTAGTGTTTGGGCTAGGTGTCACAGTTCAAGATGTATCAGGCAACACTGCCCCAGAGGTGTTTCAGCCTCTACCCAAGCAGGGCATCATGGCTAGCCTTCAAAACAGATCAACTCCACGAGGTGCATCCATAGCCATGACGGCTAACGCCCCTCATGCAAATCGATTCAACCATCACACATATCGTTTAGGTGTTTCTAGGTCATGACGAATAGCTCTTCAAGGTCTATCCACCATATTATTCAATCAACCACAAGACTAGCTAACCTTCTCAACCTGTGACAACCTAAGCATCCCCAAGACATGTCGACCTAAGCCTAACCAAGTTGTGACGACCTATTCCATGGTGTGTCGGCTTGTTGCACTTACAAGTCGTGATGACCTGTTCCATGGTGTGTCGTCTTGTCATCTTCAACTTTAGGAACTCATCTACTCATCCACCTACTATTATAGTAATAAGGTGCAATATGAGGGAAGCAACTAAGTAAACTTCCTACTTCAAAATAGATCTTGAATCCCACCAAAAGAACTACTAACCATGCACGATATAAATGGTCTAGGAATGAAGAACAACATAAACATGTAAAAAGTGATAATGACAAAGGAGGTTTAGAGTTATATAACCCACCTCGAGAAGGTCTTCATCAAGACTCCAAGCTTCCATGATCAAATCTCCAAAGCACACGTTCCTCAACTTGAAGGTGATCCGTCAAGAGTCCCAACATGATTCCAACACCACCTTAAGAGAGAAGAAGAAGATGCTATGGTTAAGATAGCTCAAGAAGAAGGAAAGAAGGAGAGAGAACCACGTCCTAGACAACCTTCATCCAAGGTAGGATCCATGTCTGAGAGAGGAGGAAGAATGATGAAGAAGAGAGCTTAAAGGAATAGCCATCGAGGAAACATAACTCACCAAGATGGAAGTTGAACAAGAAATCACCATGAGCAAGGAACTCGACCTCTTAAGCTCCATGAGGCTTCCTCTAGATCCTTATGATTCCAAGCTCGTCCACCAAGAATAGAGGAACAAGGATGGATGAAAGGGTTCACTTGTGTGAAGGAGGAGGGGGTTATATACTTGAGGGAAGGAAGAGAGATAAAAGGAGAGGTGTCATCACCTTAGGAGCTTAGGTGACACTTGTCCATGAGAAAGGGGCCACATGCAACAACATGCAAGGCACGATGATAAGACTAAGGTTATATCTCGTCCTCTAGGTCTCTACCAAGGTCATGGCTGATGTGCCAAAGCTCTACACCTTCCACAATTCGATATGGTAAAACCCAACATACTCACAAACCAATAGAGCTTACTCCACACTCTCATAAATGGATAGACACATCCCCACATGCTTCACAACCGATAGGGCACAATCTTATACACCCACAAACTGATAGGGAACAATCCTACACACCCACAAATCGATAGGCAGCCTCTCCAAGGTTCTCTATACCGAGATAGCCCATCAAAGAGCAAGGCACATCTCAGACTTGTGCTCTATATGTCACCAAAGATGTCATCACAAAACCAAGATCCAAAAAAGGTTCCCACCTCTTTCTCTTTCCTCTATATGATGACAAGAAAGGGGAGGAACACTCTAGAGATCGTAAATTGCATGTTAACCCTTTACTTTTGGATAAATGACAATTTACACCAAAACTGGCACATATAGCACAAGCATCAATCATGCAAGCTCATCTTGATACTTAGGCTTTCCATAAGGCACCCCATAAATAATTCTCTCTCTTATGATGCTAAATCACTAAGGGCACACTCATCATGTGACATATTACAAGATAACCCTTCATCTTGGGTAAATTGCACATTAGTCCATAACAAGTAAACATTACTTCAAACAAGACCAAACTTGAAACATAGGAATGTCACATGATAACAAAACACCTTAGAATATTACATTAAAGTTCTAAGAAAATTACTTAATCAAAACAAATAGGGTTAACCCGAAACCCAAGTCAAGGTCCTTACAATTGCTACAGTGGGCAAGTTATCGCTAGAGCAATTACTAAATGCCCTCCAAAACATCAAGATTGTGTGACCGGTTGCGATGCTTGTCCATCAATGTATTTCCAATATTCATACAAATTTAGAATGAATAGTTGTTCATTATTAATTAGATGTGGTGAGAGAGAGGGAATAATTAGGATAGTCATCGTTAAAACCCATAATCCTAGTATACTTATTAGTTTGATACTTTCATTTCTTTAACTAATTTCATATTGCTCGTTACTTATGTTCTTCAACCTATCATCATGTCTATCCTTGTTAGCTTCTTTTCTCAAATGAATACAATTTTAAAATATTTATAATAATATCGTGTTGTGGGATTTGTTCATATATATCATATGATATTCACTCTTATTTGTTAGTTGGGGTTAAAACTATGATTTCATATTGGTGAACTTGAAGTGTGATAGATATTCACATCAAATTTTTGGTGCCATTTCTTGAGACAACAAAATATTTTATTTATTTGGTCTACATATATAGATGTAGATTTTTTTTCTTTGTTTATTTCTAAAATTTATATTTCAAATTTAAATTTTGTCTTTCTTAGTGTTGTATTACTTATTCTTCTCTTCAAGATTTGGATAATTTCTTTCCATTCATTGCTAAAGAAATAGATATACTTGTATTTCTTGGTGCTGATTTTTAGGTTATAGTCGATTCTTGTGTTTTACAAGAATTCAAATTAAATGGAGGGCCAACACTATAAAGTGTATGGTGTCAATTTTGTGACTAGTGCGATCAGACAATGAAGTCCTTCCTCAACATGTCTTGACACCTGAAAGAATTAGGCACCACCACCGTGCCTGGTTGGATGACCAAGAAAAAAATTGTGCCATATATACATGGATAAAATGTAGGATACAATCAACACATTTTTTGGAAGGTACTATGAAGATTCTTAGTATGAAAATCAATACCCTTGTGAACAAGACTGCAAATATAAGTATTTTTGGCTTTAATGTGAACAATCTCACTATGAAAACCAATATTCAACTAAGATGATTGAGAAGGTGGATGCCCTTGAAAAGAGAAAAGTAAACACAATGATAGACAATTCAACAGATGTTTGTTAATCATCGAGCCCACAACAAAAGCAAAGAGGTGGAATTTGCTCATAATAAAGCAAAACTATTAGAGTATTGGTAAGAGAGTGACAATTACATGATAGTAGAACCAGAGACACACTAGTGTTCACTATTGTAGATCTTTTGCTAGATGTTTGACAAGGCAGTATCAATTTATCTTAATCTTGTAAACTTGCGTGATGAAATAAACAACCAAGTTCTACTGAATAAGAAGTACCACTCTAGAAGGAGATTTACATGTCACTATTGTTTGGTTTTCTTACTTCTTCTGCATATCTGGCACCTACCAAACCCCTTGGTGAGTTGGAAATGCACAGGTTGAAGGAACTATATCAACGGATTGAGCACATTAATGAATTGTATATTTTTATCAAATGTAATATTGAATGATAGTTGATAAGAGGGATGTACATTCATAAAAATTAGCTATTCACTTGGTTGATTTTATAGATGATATAATTCCTCCTATGCCAACATCACACCTTCTACATGAAACTCTAAGTGACAAGACAAAACATATGCCATGTCCTTCACCTAATTTAGCATAGTTGGAACTACCTATCACAAATTTATTACATATCACATTTTGAAAAGGGTAATCATTACCTAAATTCACATATGGAAAAATCACAAAGCCACAAGACATGAACCACTCGTGTTATGTTCCTTCTCGTGTAGTTTGACACACAACTATTACACTACCTCAGTTGGCATGGGATTTCATATGGGTCTTACTAAAAGGATTGCTGACAAAACTATTATCCTTTCAATTTCCCTAAGCATAGGTTTGAGTTTTCACGACTACCTAATCATTATTTGCTCTATAGAGATCTCTTGATCAAGGTCTGAGTCCCTACTTATATTCATTTTGGTTGGCACTTCTTTGAATTCTAGGTTGAGAATCAAAGGACTCCTTTTCCTCCATCTCAAGTTTAGAGTTCACTTGAGTAGAAGCAACTTTTTAAGCCCGAGGTAAACAAAGGTGGTACATACTTCATTCCACCCACACATATCCATTTTTAGTTTTACTCTTAATTTTTTTAATTACACATTTGGTAATTGCATCCTTCCATTGCATTTCAATTACTTGATTCTCACATTTATCTTGCAATTTTACAAATTCTAGTTCCAATCACTGCATTGCTACTCAAAGAAATTATCTAGATGGGTTAAATATACATTGATATTTGCATCACATAACATTTCTTACATAGTATGTCACACAAACACCTTTGTTCCAAGCAAATTCTTAACTTTCCTTCCGAAAAGATGTCAAATGTTTAAAACATCCATTATAACCAAAGACTATTTTTGTATGCTCTTAAGAAAGGATGGCATGTGTTAGAGGACTTATAGGGGTCAAACTTGGTATTCCTTCTACCGATTAATGAATCATATCCATGGAACAGACATGTATCCTATGTGATGTCGTTGTTTAGGTGTAGCTAATGTAAGTACATAATTTGATACATTGAATAATAATAAACAAGATTTTTGCATTATCGATTCTCTCTTCTACATTTTTCCTCCACCTTCTAACATTTGACATACCAAAAAGAAAAATTATAAAAAACTAGAAAGAGTGCCAAACCCTAACTTTGAGATACCACCAATCTATCCTACTCTATTCACTTCTTCAAAACCCCTATTTATGGGAAAATACCCTCAACATAAAAATACACATATGCCGACGTACACAAACAATCAAATACGTACACCATTAGCAAAGAAAAACCTAAACAAAAAGCAATCTCAAGTTGATTCGAGGCAAAATATACATTTCCCCATTATTGCATTCTCCCTCTTTTCCACCTAGGGATGCGATACATGCTCCACGCAACCCAATAGTGGGTCCACTCAAATGGTATATTATAAGAGACATGAAATATTAAGATTTGGAAACAAAAACTATTTAGAGTTAAAAAAACTTCCATATGCATAACTTTCTCACCCCAAGGGTGGTACATAAAAATGAAAATGATATATCTACTTTCACAAGAGCACAGTTGCAGAGAGAAACATGACCATTCCAAGCTATCCTCAAGCTAACTTCACGTATACAACCTTCAGGTGTCCATCTCCTTTAAAGAACCTACACATGGGTAGTTTTGGGAACAACCCAAAAAATGGATAAAAATGGCATACGTCAGTAACAACTGGTATATGTGCACAATATAAAATATGTGAAAATTTTAGGACATGAAGTACAAAAGAGGAATTTTCAAAAAGAGGGGGCTATTTGAATTTGGGTAAGTTCAAGATGACCAATTTTAAGAGAATGAGGCATTTAAATTTTGAGCACAATATTTGAGATGAAGTCTTGCCATTGTTCATAATATCACAACAATTAATTATATCTGCATGTAGATATATTTAGATGAAACAACTATGGTACGAACAAGTTGCCACTGGATCTTTGGTCTAAAAAAATAGACAGAATAGCACACCCTAAGGTGGAAATAGCGCACCCCTGTATAAAAAGAGGTGGAATAGCGCACTCCGGGCAGAAATAGCATACCCTAATGGTTGTGCTCATGCACCATACAATAGATATCTAGCTAAATTATCCAACATGCATAAATATAGTGGAAAGATATGGTATAAGTCACCAATCACATTTTCAAATCCAAGCAACAATATAGGTGGGTCATAGACCCTAGGCAACAAGATATTTGTCAATTTTAGCGAATAAAGAATTTTTATCATGGAACAAATAAAAGGTCAAATTATAAGAAATTCCTCATTATAGGAATATTTTATTCAGATTAATGCCCAAAATAAACAGGGAAGAGCACATTCCTCTTCTTCATGATTAACATTTAACTCAAAAGTTATACTTGATCCCGAAGGTTGAGTATTTATCCTAGGAAGACATTATATACATTGTATATACTAAAGTGAATAAGTGGGTACATTCCTATTAGAGATTTTCATATTTTCCTTATCCCAACCCCAACCAACTAATTCCGCATTAGGGTTTTTATTGGATTCATTAGATATCTACTATGATTCAACTATTCATTTTTCTTACATATGTCTAAATGTGTCTAGGTTAAATATGTGTATGCATTCTTTCGATTTAGATCTTAAGGTGTCCTTCTCTATCATTATCTCATGTAGTTAAATCTGGTTAACTACGTCAAGGTTAAGCATTAGATGAGATAGTTTTCCAGCACAATATCTTTGTAAGGGGAATATGGAGTTTAATTTATATATGAGAAGCATTATGTATTGACTAGGTTAGACCGTGAATACCTAGCATGCTCTCTTTGATATATGATCTTGTTTAGACTGCATATGTTAACTATTTACATGGAACTACACACTTAGTATTATTTATATTGATACTCTACCAATTAAATCAGGTTTAGGATAATTGATTAAGTGATTTATTATACTGAGCTCTTGGTGTTAGTAACCCAAACTCATAATTATTATTATCTAACTTCTACTTAACACATTAGTATCATTTTACCAAATTATACATTTCATGTTTGCTAATATTAATATATTATTGTATGCACATGCTTTATAATATAATTGGATTTATAGACTCTCTGAGTAACCCATCTATCCTATTAAATGAATTTGTAATAAAGTGAAACACTTATTGGAATATTGACTTGTAGCTTATTGTCCCACTGAACCTTCATGGATCTACTATTCGTGTGTCAAAACCCAAATGAAGGATCCTGGCCGAAGGTGAAGCAATGGCATTGAGGAACGGTGATGATCATGTGGTCAATGGGTTTGGTCAGAGATGAGCTGATGAATAGGTGACTGAAGAAGGTTCTTGAACAATGATTGATCGCCTCATATGTCATGTACAAGAATCAATATTCAGCGGTCCTGCTCTTAGTTGATGCGAAGAGGAGGTTCTGATCATCACGGCAATTGCAGATCATACCAAACTATAGGCGGTGGTTCTCCGTAATTAGTCGACGGCGGAATGAACGTAGTGGCAACTAGGATTGAAGGGCCAATCCTCGTGCTAGCAGACGACTTACAGACCCTTTGATAAGTTCAAATAGGTGGCGACCACCATGTATAGTGGCAGTGACTCTAGGATCATCGTGGCTGGCACAAGGAGTCGAAGAAGGCAAGGGGTTTACGCGTTGGATCAGGGTGAAGCCCGACGTAGAGGGTGGGCATCTATTGTTGCAGCTGCAAGCGTCGATCGTCAGTGGTCTTTCTCTCCCTCTCTCTCTCCCAGTCTCACTCTTTTATTTATTCTCAATGGAGATGCAAGGGATAAGGAAGAGGGTGATGACTGACATATTGGATCTCTGAAGGCGGTGGTAGGATCTCTAGAGGTGACGATGGGATCCCTGGAGATGGAACTCCATTTCTTACTGGACGCGCCACCAATGGTGTTGTATCTGGGTGAAAGGTAATGACGTGGTTGTTGAGGCATCGTGTAGAGGAAGGAAGCGACATCATGGTGGTTGAGGTGTTGGCGAGGAGGATGGCGACTGAGTTTCTAAGATCCCGCCTTTAGCCATGTAGTAAAACTCTATAGGCACTGCCGACAACGGGAGTGACGATTGCACCGGGGACAACAACGGTGAAGGCATCATAAGGCCAGGTCGTCGATGTTGCTCTGCCAGCCCCAGCGTTGGCTTCTACATATGGGCCGTAAACACATGGTGGAAGAAGGAGGTTGGTGGCTAGGTTTTTGGGGCGTAATGAAGGAGAAGGTGGTTGCTACATGTAATGGTCGCAGGAAACAGGGAGACGACGACACTTACTGGGTTTTAAGATATGAGGAAGGGGGAAGGGATGAAGAGGAGAAGATGAGCAGTGGGTGGAAGAGAAGAGCAAGGAGGGTGTCGGTTACCTACAGTTTCCGTGCCTGGTGTTAGCATAGGGAGCGCAACCAGGGGAGAGGAAGATGCGGGGGAAGCCGTGTGAACTAGGGAAAGGATGAAGGCATTACAAGATTTATAAATACTAAAATTGACCAATTAAATTACTAGATTAATTAAAACTAGGTAACTATTTCATTTATTTAGAAACTAAACCGAGGGAGCAAGTGTCACCCGAAAGACATGAAATTTCATATGATGTCTAGTTGGACTACGGAGAAACCTAATGTGGAGTCAATTTTACCTTTGAACATAAATTGATGTTTAATTTTATCACTTGTATGTTATTGATTCATATTATGCATTTATTTCACCGATTTGATCAACTAGTATACAATATCTTGTATTATCTCACTTTATTTGATCCACCAGACCTAAGAAGATACCAAATTACCAATTTAGAGTTAACAACTATTGATTGGTGTATTTGTACATCTAACCCTACCAATGAATTGATTTGTTTATTTTATTCAACAAAATTCAAATATGAACATTGTTAATATATATAGGATAATATTTGATTAAAAATATTCCAAATTGAATGTAATTTAGGGGAGTACATTTCTTTATGTGATACTACCTAAAAGGGGCTCAAAAGAGGGAGAGTTAACATATATATCTATATTTGGGTATGTTACAACACTCCACCCCTTAAAGAAGATTTTGTTCCCAAAATCGACTCAACTATAATCTAGTTTACTAAATTATTTCTCCTAATAAATCACAAATTTCTATTTTATTCAATGTAATGTATCATGGGAAAAATTTAATGTCATCCTTGCAGTCCATTCTTAACATTACATTCCTAGAAAATTAGGGGTGCAAACAATTTTTTTTCCAGCTTTTATATATTATTATTAAATTATCTGAATTAAGTTCATCCTTTAGGGATTTGTGAAGATGATTTTTCCCCACCGAAGTAACATTTATGATTTCATAATTAAAAATGCTTACTCACCACATCGAATTCTAATAACCATTGATTTCAACTATTCATTTAACTATATAACAAACCCAAGTATATAAGACTCCACTCCTTAAAAAGGACCTATCTAACCATACAGAGAGTTGAGAGGGGTAGTTGTCTAGATTACTGCTATTATATTTGTTGTTATTCCTCTTAAATCCTATATCACATTATGCCTAGGGTCAGAGGGCTGAACATGCAAGTCAAACATTTCTTCACTAACTGGCCTATCTAATACCACATCTTCCTTGTGGTGGTGACTTGGTTCCAAAACCATCAATGAAATTTGAAAAAAAGATTATATATATATACATATATATATATATATATACTTTTATAATGGTAATAAGTTTGACAATGAAAACCTTGTGATATGAATATAAAATGGCACCAAAATCTATCTGAGAACCAATTCAACCACTTTCTACAACATATACTATCACCTTATCATCACTTCATGTTTGCAAAAGAGCTTCACTACACACATCATCAAGGAACACAACAAGCATATCCAAATTCTAGACGAGGGGATACATGTTTCCTCTAGAACATAATTAACTTCTAGTAGGTCCTACTAGGCACAACCTCCATTATTCCACCATTCTCTTAATTGTGATTTGGGCCATTACATACCAAAACATCATTTATTTATAAGATCATGTAACCATAATAAGAAGAGATTAGGGTCTCTACTTCCCTAGTTGGTCTGCATCCATGGTGTCATTGCAAGCCCAAGTGAACTAGATAGTCAAACTACTCTACATCTCACACATCAGGTAAACTAATTATACGGTGGCGATGAGAGAGTGGTCAACTCTTTAAGGACCAACCCTAGATGTACCTACCTCACATGACCTTCAATTTCGGTGTACATCCAGAGTTTTAAGAAAAAGAGTATCCACTATATCTTCCAAACATGACTATGCCTCCACATGTCCTTGGGGAAAAAATAATACCGCTCTAGCTTTTATTATCTGATCCAACCACGTGATCATTCCTTTATAAGATAAGGGAGATAAGCATCATTCCTACCTCATGGCTCTGTTTGGTATGAAATCCCAAGGATCGTTGATTGAAACCTATCTCTTCCTTCAACAAAACCTCATTGATGAGATATCACAAGCTTAACTAGGATAGTATCCATCCCTTGAATGGAGAGTCTTAAGCAAAACTAGGTTGAGATAACACCATGTTGTAGGCAAGACAAGCCTAACCTTAAAGGATGTAGTTCATATCATCACATAATATCACATAACATCTCAAAATTTAGAACTCATGTCAATATTCCAAGTTGTATCCATGCATTCTCATTCCACATAATGAGTGTATCATAGGCATGCTAGAAAACAACAAAAGAAAAAGGTTTAATGACTTGTACTAGGGTTACACACAATTATGTGAGTTCAAGTCAACCTACACTTTATAGTAGATGAGTTGTCCTCCCCTAAGGTGGGAGGTAGAGGTTACTTCCTAGGAGAGTCAACCTTCATGTATAGAAAGTTATACATAAGGGAGAGGGTAGGATTGATAAGAGTTTACCCAAAAATAGGTCATCCACATACTTAGTTTGGGATATATATACACCTCCAAATTGGATAGGGGGTGAAACCTTAATTGGTAAACACGATTCAAGTTTGAGTATGATAACAACCTCTAAAGGGTCACCTACCTACTAAAGAACACTATAGGATAACTTGAAATAGTCAAGTTATTGATTGTTTAGGCTCTGATACCATTTTGTAAAGAGTGAGACATGATAGTGGGCCTACTCAAATGATATATTATAAAAGACATGAAATGTTAAGCAGCGAAAACAATAACTATGTAGAGTTATAAAAAGTTCCATATACATAACTTTCTCACCCTAGGGTGGTACATAAAAATGAAAATGCTATATGTACTTTCATAAGAGCCCCAGTTGCAGAGGAAAACATGACCATTCCAAGATATCCTCAAGCTAACTTCTTATATATGACCTCCAGGTGTCCATGGCCTTCAAAGAACCTACACCTGGGTAGTTTTGGGAACAACCTAGAAATTGGAATAAAATGGCATGCTTCGGTAACAACTAGTATATGTGCATAATATAAAATATTATGGCATTTTAGGACCTAAAGTACAGAAGAGGGAGTTCCCACAAGAGGGTCTATTTGAATTTAAGTAAGTTCAATATGATCAATTTCAATAGAATGAGGTATTTAATTTTTTGAGCATAATATTTGAGATGAAGTCTTGCAATTATACACAATATCACAACAATTAATTATATTTTCACATATATATATTTAGACTATATAGTTATGGTACGAATAAGACATGACTGGATCTTTGGTCTAAGGAAATGGGTGGAGTAGCACACCCTGAGCGGAAATAGCGCGCCCATGTATAAAAAGAGGTGTAATAACACACCCTGGGTGGAAGTAGTGCACCCTAATGGTTGTGATCATACACCATATAATACATATCTAACTAAATTATCAAACATGCATAAATAGAGTGGCAAGATATGGTATAAGTCACAAATCACATTTTCAGATCCAAACAACAATGCAGGTGGGGTCATAGACCCTAGGCAACAAGATATGTGTCAATTTCAAAGAATAATGAATTTTCATCATGGAACAAATAAAAGGTCAAATTATAAGAAATGCCTCATTATAGGAATATTTTAGTCAGATTAATGCCTAAATTTGAATAGGAAAGAGAAAATACATGTTCTTCATGACAAACATTTGACTCAAGCTGGATTTAAGGAGTTATCAGTTTGATATCTTGGAGTTGGGGTTTGAGTTTCATATTGCTCTCAGGTTACTGATCAACCCTCATATTTTTAGGAAATGAGCTTAATGTTAGTGAGCAAGCAGTCAGTTATCGGGGCCCTATGTTTTGATGAGACCAGCTCTTTGGTTCTTCTTGATGATTGCTTAGCCTGGTGGAGATCGTATATGGTTTCTGGTTAAGTAAAAGAGGTGATCAATTGAGCCTAGGACTTTGATTTATCTGGTTCAGATTGTCTTTGCTGGTTGGTTATTCCACATTCTTTCAGATGTAGTTTTAAAGCCAGTGTGTGAATGATTAGCTTGTTGAGTTAATTTGTGCTAAAGGATCAGTGTGTTGTAGGCTTTCTTGATTGATTCTTTTGATCGCCAGAAATAGTGCCTAGATGTTAGTAGTTGGGTTTCCTACCTCGCTGCTCATGGGTTTTCCTGGATACTAAACTGATGACTCTGGCTGCTCATTCTACCATACTTTCAGAGGAAGGATCTATTTCCTATGTCACTATGAATTGTATTGTGGGTCTAGGTTGTATCTCTGGCCACCTCTGAGTCTGTATTGTGGGTCTGCCCCCTTCTGGTGTTTAGGTAGTTAGTTTCTATGCTTTAGTAGCTTAGCTCAGTTAGTCTATCTAGTTGTTGGATGTTCTTTTCAGGTTTGTTTTGGGGACGCAATCTCTTGTACCCAAAGTTTTGGGAACTTAAAACTTAGTAACCGGATTTTTTACCGACCAAAAAAAAACATTTGACTCAAAAGTTATACTTGATCCCCAAGGTTGAGTATTTATCCTAGGAAGACATTATATACGTTAGATATACCAAAGTCAATGAGTGAGTACATTCCTATTAGAGATTTTCATATTTTCCTTATCCCAGCCCCAACCACCTAATGCCACATTAGGGTTTTTATTAGATTCTTTAGATGTCTACTATGGTTCTACTATTCATTTTTCTTACATAGGTCTAAATGTGTCTAGGTTAAATATGTGTATGCATTCTTTCAAATTATATCTTATGATGTCATTCTCTATCATTATCTCATGTAGTTCAATTTGATTAACTAGGTCAAGGTTAAGCATTAGATGAGATAGTGTTCCATCACAATATCATTGCTAGGGGAGTATGGGGTTTAATTTATATATGACAAATGTTATGTATTGACTAGGTTAGATGGTGAATACCTAACATGTTCTCCATGATATATCATCTTGTTTAGACTATATATGTAAACTATTTACATGGAACTAGACATTTTGTATTATTTATATCGATACTCTACTAATTTAATTAGGTTTAGGGTAATTGATCAAGTAATTTATTATACTGAGCACCTGGTGTTAGTAACCCAAACTCAAAATTATTTTATCTAACTTGTAATTAACTCATTAGTATCATATTATCAAATTATACATTCCATGTTTGCTAGTATTAATATATTATTTTATGTACATGCTTTACAATATAATTGGATTTATAGATTGACTGAGTCACCCATCTATGCTATTGAATGAATCTGTAATGGAGTAAAACACTTATTGGAATATTAACATGTAGCTTGTTGTCCCACTGAACCTTGATGGATCTACTATTCGTGTGTCAAAACCCAGATGAAGGATCTTGGACAAAGGTGAAGCGATGGCATTGAGGACCGGTGATGATCATGTGGTCAATGGGTTTGGTCAGAGATGAGCTGATGAATAGATGGCTGAAGAAAGTCCTTGAACAATGACATATCACCTCATATGTCATGTACAAGCATCAGTATTCAGCGGTCCTACTCTTGGTTGATGTGAAGAGGAGGTTCTAGTTGTCACAACAACTGCAGATCACAACAAACTATAGGTGTTGGTTCTCCACAATTAGTCGGTGACAAAATGAACATAGTGGCAACTAGGATTGAAGGGTCGGTCCTCATGCTAGTAGGCGACTTGCAGACCCTTCAATAAGCTCAAACATGTGGTGACCACCAGGTGTAATAGTGGTGACTCTATAGTCATTGTGGCTGGTGCGAGGAGTGTTAGAAGGAAAGGCGTTTGCACGCTGGATCAGGGTGAAGACCGATGTAGAGGGTGGACATCTCCCGTTACAACTGTAGGCACCAGTGGTCTCTCTCTCTCTCTATCTCACTCTTTGATTTATTCTTAGTGGAGACATAAGGGAGAAGGAAGAGGGTGATGACCGACATATTGGATCTCTGAAGGAGGATGTAGGATCTATAGAGGTGACTATGGGATCCCTGAAGAGATAACTCCAATTCTTTGTGGATGCACCGCCAATGGTGTTGTGCCTGGGTGAAAGGTGATGGCATGGTTGTTGAGGTGTCGTGCAGAGGAAGGAAGCGACATCATGATGGCTGAGGTGTTGGCGAGGAGGATGGCAACTGAGTTTCTAAAATCCCAAATTTAGCCATGTGGGAAAACTCGATAGGAACTTCCAATGACATGAGTGATGATTGGATAGGGGATGACAACAATGAAGGCATCATATGGCCATGTCATCGATGTTGCTCTACCATCCCTAGTGTTGGCTTCTCTAGATGGGCCGCAGATACAAGGTGGAAGAAGGAAGTTGGCGGCTACAGTTTTGGGGCATAATGGAGAAGAAGGTGGTTGCTTCATGTCATGGCCACAGACACCAGGGAGAGGATGACACTTCTAGGGTTTTAAGAGACAAGGAAGGGGGAAGGGATGAAGAGGAGAAGACAAGGAGAGAGTGGAAGAGAAGAGCAAGTAGGGTGTCACTTACCTATAGCTTGTGCGTTTGGCATTAGCATAAGAAGAGAAACCATGGGAGAAGAAGATGTAGGGGGAGCCGTGTGAACTAGGTGAAAGGAGGAAGGCATTACACGATTTATAAATCCTAGAATTGACCAATTAAATTACTAGATTAATTAAAACTAGGTAACTCATTTCATTTATTTAAAAACTAAACTAAGGGAGCAAGTGTTACCTGAAGGACAAAAAATTTCATTGGTTGGCTAATTGGACTATAAAGAAACCTAATTTGGAGTCAGTTTTACCTTTTAACATTAATTAGTGTTCCATTTTATCACTTGTATGTTATTGATTCATTTTTTGCATTTTTTTCACCGATTTGATCAACTTGTATACAATATCTTGTAGTATTTGACTTTATTTGATCCTCTAGACCTAGGAGGATCCTAAAGTACCAATTTAGTGGTAACCACTATTGATTGGTGTATTTATACATCTAACCCTAGATTTTTTTGTTTATTTTATTCGACAGAACTCATATATGAACATTGTCAATATATGTACGATAATATTTGATTCAAAATATTCCAAATTAAATAGAACTTAGGCGAGAACATTACTATATGTTATACTACTTAAAAGGGGCTCAAAAGAGGGAGACTTAACATATATACCCAGATTCAGGTATGTTCCAAGACATGAGTTTTGACCCAGCCTTGTACTAAGGTGTGGAAAGATAAAGGTATATGGACTATGACACCTTCTTATACTTGTGGCAAATTTTCCAAAAATAGTTGTCTTAGGGCCACTTACTAAATCTCTAGGCATGGATGGTGAGTCATCTAGTTGAAAATAACATGATAGTATGTACTTGGTTAGGTAAAAGTTAAGTAGTTTCAGGGGTGAATAACTAATAGTTTATATTTCTATAGTTTTTTTAGTTATTCATATCCCTACAGTTTCATGTTGTATCTTCATATTGTAAAATAAATTGCTAGAATTGAATAGTTCTTGCATGTTAATCAACCTGAAATGTACATGTCTTGATGAAGTTCCCTGAAGTTGAAACTTGATTATTGTTCTTATGTATACTTCCCACTTATAATTGATAATACAATAATGGAAATTATTTTAGGCAGTGAGGAAGATGATTTCTCTTTATAGATCTCAATAGGTTACCCGAGTGACCTCTTACTGAGGTGGAATCCATGATTAATTGTGTGTGTATAGAGGTTCAAGTAATGGGGGTTAGGGTTAGGTAGGGGTATTTTTTGATGAAGTTTATATATGGAACTAACTATGATATTATTTATATTTCTAGAAAAAATGCTAATATGGTTTTGCTAAGTATTCAAAAAAATTGTTACTCATAATTTGAAATGATGAATGATAGTTTTTAAATACCCAATGCATTGCATAATTTTTATGCTTCTCGGTCTTGACTGAATTCGGGCATATATTTGACCCCCTTATGAGGATGCCAATTTCTCATATTGAGGCTAATTATAAGGAGTGGTGTCTAACATCTACTAACCCAATTTCTCACTGGAAATTGACAATTTGAGTCCTATATGAGACTAATGGGTGACTTAATATAGGAGACTGTTTGGAAGGAAATGGGGCGAAGCTTCATTGACCTAAGCATCAACCTTGTATCTGACTAAAATAGACCTCACAGGAGGATGGTGTTGTAAGAGGAACAAACATGGAAGGATTTAATGGTGAATTAGATGGTTTATTAGTAAGAATTTACTAACATCCATGATACACATGACCTTATCGATTTGGTTCGAAGGGAGCTCAAGCTTCACACTTCAAGCTTCTAATGATGGAGAAGGCAACAACCACGACTACTACTCTGAGTCTGCTAGAGAAAGTATTGTTGGAGTTGTAATAGGATTTGGAACTGAAGAAGATGGAGTTCGAGTTCGCACCAATGGTTGCGGTAGTAGAGACTCTGTAGGGTTGCAGTTGTGGCTGGTGCTCAGAGAGACAACAACTGTGATTGGTGGCATATGATACACATGGGAATATGATGACTGGGGGAAAAGCATGAGAGTCAGTAGGAACGTGGAGATACATAAGCCATTACACTTGGAAATGATGGTGTGGGAGAAGTTGATCTCTAGAGAAACAAGAATTGGGGGAAATTAGAACATGACACACACTTTATCGTGGATGTGCAAAAATGAGAAGAAAAAAGTGTGTATTATCAAATTTCTTGGCACCACTTACATATTCTCTAATTAGTTAATATACTCTAATATAAGATTCTAACTAGGGGAATTGATGTATAAATTTACATATATTTTGTATAAACTAAGTATTTATTTGTAAAATCCTTCTGTCAAATGACAATAAATTTGTTAGTACATTGTGAGGTTAGAATCGGTTGGTTGGCGTGGAGTTACAAACTCCCAATTTCTTGGCATCGGGTTAACACCAATCATGCTACATTTGGAAATCATGTGAGATGTGACACAATGTAACCTAGCAGTGAGCCGTGGGGTTAAAAAGATAACATATAGAATGCAATGGTGGTTTGGATAAGATGAAGAACTGATTTTCTTATAACAAACGATTGTGAACATGGGGTGTGGTGGGGAATCAAGTGTTGACATGCATAATTATTTTGATTGGGCACCATGTGACGCATACATATAGTCGATCACTAATTATCTACTACAGTCCAATTTAGATGATAATGCATGATCTATTGTAAGGACACAACTACTCGGTGTTTGGTTGACTGAGCATGCTGAAATTGGTGATTGCATGAGGTAAGGGTGACAATGGGATGGATTTGGTGTTATAGTGAGACATCAGAAAGACAAGTGAGAGGGTCATTAAGGGGATGACTAGATGTAATAGACAAAGTAAGACAAGAATGTGGGGGCATTCGAACTAGGTAGTGTGCTATTGCGGGAGGAGAGGGATCATCACACCAAGCAAAAAGAAGGGGTGGAGAGGGCTACTCATTGTGCTAATTAAAAGGCAGAGAAAGTCAGTGTAGAGAAATATTATATTTATTTATTTATTTGTACAAATAAATTTAATTATTAAACTTGATAATTAAGGGAGGTTTTCTAAGTAACAAGGACAAATGTGGTTATACAACATGTTGGAGTTGGTTGTGTAAATCTGATATATAAAACATGTTGGAGTCCTTTGTGAGATCTTAGTATATAGCAATGGGTTACAACATGTTGTGTGGAAGGCATCTATTACAATAGGTGAAAGTTTATTGTGTGATTATAGTATGTTGAAATTATGGTCTATTACAACAAGCTAGCATATGAGACTATTACAACAAGTTAGAATGTGTTACATGATTATGATCTTTTACAATTAATTTGAGTATGTTGTGATATGATAATCTATTATAATAGTGTACCACTTGTTGTAGTATCACATATACTATAATGGGTTTACCATGTTGTATATAACCCGTGTCATACAAAATATATATTATAAGCAACACACAAATAACTTTTTGTAATAAATATGTCAACTGCAACACAACTGAGAGAACTGTTGTGTTTTCCCATTGTAAAAAGCATTTTCTCTAGTAGTGTGAATTGATATGCAAACGATCTACAAATCTCCTTGACACATCTTCCTGGAAGCAGAGGTGACTCAGGCAACATGGAAATGAAGCTTTGGTGGGTTACAAGTCATAGGGTTGTAAAAGAGGCCCAAATGTAGAACTAAGGAAGAGAGTAACAAAAAGGGTTCCTAGGAGATCGAGGAAGGTAAGGATGAAGATAAAATGGGAAAATGTTTATGTTTGTAGGTTGAGCACAATCCAAGTGTGGAAGAGGAAGATAGTGTTGATGGTAATGTGGGGAGAAATGCATAGATGAATTGTGGGAGGGACATTAGTTGCTATTAGACCCATGATGGTGACTGGGCTCCTAGGTTCGTACTATAAGTTTAGAGCTCTCTAAAAAAAGATTTGAAGCAGAACTAGGGACCAAGTTTGAGGGTTTCCATTTGGTTCTCTATATACCCATGTATAGAGCATGAACTAATTAGGGTGACCCCCCAAAACATTTATAGATAGAATCACATGGAAAGATGGATGAGAGGGAGGGAGATATGTGAGAGACTTCAAGGAAAGGTGTGGTGCAGTCATTGTGTTTGTGGAAACAAAACCCTTGCCAAAGGTCGAAGAGAAAGACTTTGGCACATAGTCATGATAGTGTGGCTATTAATAGCCCATACAATTCAAAATCTCGTGCGACATGGAATACAATGTAAAACTTTTTGGATATCTTTCCACTAAAATAAATTATATATTTTCTTTTTTACCTATAATTCCAACTCTTTTTCTATTTTACATTTAAGGTATTTACCATTGTCTGGTCAAGATAAAATCTGAGAACTAGATTAATTGAATCATTTAGAATTTAATTTTTATATTAATTCACACTCTTAGAAATGTTATTTAATAGATTAGGCTTCTTATGCATTATCTTTTCTCTTTATAATTTAATGCAGCCGACATTATCCAATTGAAGTGTAATTTGACATGTATCCTCATTATAATGTGTATAGTTCAAATTTTACCTGTATTTCCTATTATGAGAACATACATCATGTCATCTAAGAAACTAGGGATTTTACATATTGTTTAGATAAACTTTATTATAAATTTTGGTTGATTGCCATGTATGGAATTTATGATTTTTTTTGCTATTTTTCATCCATTAAGTATTTTATTTTAAACCTATATAAATCTTCCATTAATATTCTCTTAGCTTTTCTCTTTTTACAAATCTTAAATATATATAACCATAACTTGAGACTGAGATAACTTTTTATTGTATTTATTCTCTTTTAATAAACTTCGCACAATATTTCATATCTACACGTCTTTCCGCAACATTTATGTTTAGGAGGGTTCTGGGATCCTAATTTAATATAAAAACTCATCAAATTGTAGATTTGCAAACATAACCTCACTCTGGCTAAATTGATTATTTTAGTATAGAACACATTCATAAAACCATAAATTTAATTTAAGTACCATGGTCAAATGATTTTACTATTCCTCAAGTCAAATAATTCAAGAATATAGATATTATCAATAATGTTGTTTGGAAGACCATAAGCAAAGGCAGTTTAATTTAATCCTAGTTTGGGTATGTTATATACTCCACTCCTTAAAGAAGATTTCATCCCCAAAATCCAACCAACTATAACCTAGTGTACTAAGTCATGTTTTAACCAATATCAGCTATGTCAGTCCAAGCATAAAGTCCCCATTAATAAATCGAAGTAGAGAGATATCATGTGAAGTATAAGCTATACTAAGTGCGTCACAATATCTCGCAACTGATACTATTCTATTTGAAAATTTATAACATGGATGTAATTCCATGAAATGTGAATTCAAAGAAGGGAATAAATATTTTTGGTGGCCAACCATGTTGAGCAGTGGGTGGATGAAACTTGTGGCTCAAAAATGGAAACCAAACGTAATCCAAGTCAGTAACGTGGAAGAACAAATATGATCTAACTATATGAGGGATGGAATGATAAATTGAATGTATCCTACAACTACAATGTTTGGCAGAATGATTAATTCTACAAATGCCTCATCCTAATGATTAGTGAAGGTGGAAGTGTAGGGAAATAGGGTGCATATATAAGCAGTAGAAACAAAATTTTTATTGCCATGTTCTCCAGAAACCAGCAAATCGCGTCAATAATTATATAATAGAAATGATGGTTTTGAGGATATACCTGGTCCTGGAGCAAGTCCAATGACATACTCCTTGTCATTGTAGATGTTCAACTATCTTCTAGTTGTAGTGGGACTCATATGCGACTCCTCCATGGACAACAAACCTGAACCATGTCATTTGAAACAACTCCTCTAGCCACAAACTATTGGCTGATGTTGTCCTCCTTAGCAATAAGAAAAGGCTACCTCGCATCTAGAGAAGTCCACGCGGACCATCAAGAACTCCATGTTGTGCTACCAGAGCCAACGAGAAGGAGTTGTCCCATCTTGTTGACGTACTAGTCACCAACATGCTCTTCCACAACTGATCTCAATTGTTCTCTCCCTCGCTATCCTTCCCTTTGACGAGCATGACTTGCTTGGGCTCTCTATTGGTTACCACAACAAGAGAGGGCAATAATTGTCAGAGTAAAGGATTCAATTGTGTCTCTTGGTAAGCCCCTAGTACCCCTCTATTTATCGTAGAGACTAGGGTTAGGGTTCCTAATTAGTGTGGGAGTAGAAGGGTATGGAGTCATAAATGTTCTAGAACCTGCAAACTACAAAATGGTCATCTCATAAGTGAACCAGTCATCTCGCTTAGCGATACGATTGTTTCACAGTTTCCTATTCTGAATCATATTGGAATTCAATGCCCGATTAATGCTAAACATGACATCAACATCAATCCTTGTTCCAATCAAATTGGCAAATGAACTAGATGAGCCAGAATGTTAATCAATCGTTTCACATAGTTAGACGATCATTTCACAAGTGAGATGGTCAATTCACTTGTCTAGTTCAGGAAAAGTTCAATCAATATTGATTCCAATTGACCTGACATTCCAACTGATTAGTTCAACACTTGAACCGATCGATTGAGAGTTTGGTCAGTCAATTTTGAACCTTAGTTGTTTAATTGAATACCTAAACACCTTTACTATTAAACCCAAACATCATTCATGAATATACTCCTTTAATCCAAGTGTATCCTATGTGTGTGACCCTATACGTCCAGAATTACGTTGGCAGTGAACGTCCATAACAAATTATGACATCACAAGCAAAGATCAATGCCTAGTCACACATCATTGCTACCCAAGTAATTTGGAAAGATGGAGAACAACTTCAACCTACAATCTGTGATTAATGTTAAAGTGATCTTATAGTTCTTTTGTCTTTGATTTATGGATTGAACTTGAGGCATGGAATTTTCATCCTCACAACGTTCAATCCATGTTCCTTGAACTAGAGAAGACTGTCTGAGATGCATATGAGTTGACATATCACATATTGACCACATCAATATTGTCATACATTTCTCAGTCTCACTTATCAAGAGGCCTTGGATATCAAATTCCTTTAGGAGGGGAAAATCCCATCTACACCACTCACACTCAAATCCCCATGTGTCACAACTACCTAATCATCATCTTTATGGCAATCCTTATTCAGGGTTACGTTTGATGATGCCAAAGTATACTGAAGGACAAGTGATGAATGTAGTGACTTCAGGTCTAAGAATCACAATCACCACTATCACTATGAGAGATAATTCTAACTACCATTCCATAGTCTCCATGTATCACTCTCATGGTGGGTATGTCTGATACTATTCTCTAACATGTATCTATGTGAGAAGTCAAGAAACAAAATTGTCACAAGTAGCATATTTGAAGAAACCTTCACAATAAGGTTTTCTGAGTAATTCCAAAATGGCAAACCAACATCAAAATGCTAAGAAAACTTCTATTTTGGCAAAAATGATTGTGCCATAAATGATGACAAAGCATGCACTACAAGATACACTCCCAACCCAAATTATTAACAAAGCATGCAAACTGTTGAGCTAAAACCCTTGGACTTTGATGATTGGACAAAGGGGATATAGAAATACCTAGAGTAAGAAGGGAGAGCTCCACCCATTAAGGAGCCTATGAATAATAACATATAATACTAATCGCTACCCAAGTTCAAGATAAGATGCATGTGCCTCAAGAATAGGTGAAAGTTCTACTATGTAGTGGAATGGTCACAATTACAAAGAGGCATCAATGTTCATTAAGGCAAAAATGATTCCTCTTGAATCAAGTTTTGTTGAATTGAGGGATGATACCAGTTCAATATTAAGGGAACAAAGCCTCCAACAATCATATATCCCTCCACACAAGTGTCCCATTTTTTCACCTGCAATTCCTATTCATGAGGTTAACTCTATGCAAAAACCCAAATCAAAGAACAAAGAAGAATGATTCAAAGACTTCTTAAATATCTTCCACAAACTCCACATCAACCTCTCATTGGTGGAGGTCCTTGATCAAATATCATCTTCAGGAAAATTCTTGAAGTAGATCAACAAGAAGAGGCACATTATGACAAACTAAATTTTCTCTCTCCTCTAGTACACTATTTCTCTTCTCTCTTCAAGTGGCCTCTTACTAAATTTAATGTCAATTTCATAGTTGTAGATTTGTGATACTCTAATTTGGCTAGACAATGATCAATCTCGCAATGTGAGACATTATTTTCCCTTTTGGCCTAAGTTTTATGTGTTAATGAATCATCTTCTTATAATTAGAATTAAATTTTACCAACAAGATCATCTTGTTGTCTGATGTTTTTCATGGGGTAGAGGGTTCAATTATGGATCCAAGGGCACAAAAATTGCCATAATCAGACTATCATAGGCCAATATATGGACATAAGGACATTGTTGTTTTATTTTGTTTTACCCCTAATTTAAGGTTTTTATGACCCTAATTGGTCCAAATGTAGGGGTGCATCCCAATAGAGTGGGAACCCCTCTATTGCATTGTGTTAGTTTGAATTAACGGTGACCCTTCGATCCATGTCCACGGATGTCCCCCTCTGATCCAACATCTAATATCTCATCTTTTTCCTCTGTGCGCAGCGTCAACACAAAATCCACTGGCTACCACCTACCACACTTAAGCTTGGGAAATACACCCATTCAAGCCCCCCTTTCATCATCTACCCCTAGAATTTCCTACAAAGCTTCTTCCTCAACTTATATCTTCTATTTTCTTGAATTTTAGTGCCCTATATCCCTCTCCCTCACTTCATCTTCTACCTCCCAAACCCTAGCCGCCACCATGAATGACAAGCATGGGATCTCGCTTTCCAGTAAGGATTTTTCCCCGTTCAAATGTCCATTGCTTCTGGGTTGTCTTGGCACGCATAAGCGATGCTCACATGGGGTGGGGTGAGCCCCCACACAATTGGAGTTGCTTGTGTCGATGAGATCAAGGTGGCATGGTGCCCAACGACCCACACACAATATGTAGTGTCCAACAACCAACGCACAATAAGCAGCATGCACGAGCAGTGTGTTGTGCCTACGAGTGGTACGCAGCGGCCACAAGGGGTGTGTGTTAGCCATGTGTACAAGTTTTAAATTTATAATTCGAGTACTACCCCGCAAGTATATTGGTGCATATAGTATATTTGAGATTGTTCAAGGAGCAAGGTATTGTTAAACTCAAGAGAGATGAACTCTAGCAATCTAGATCTTTTTAGCAAGAGAGGTTTTGTTAAGTTAACTAAGCAATTTAGAAGTAAACAAACTAAGACAAAAATCACTTTCATTCATGATCAAATTGGATTAAGGATTCTTGAGAACGTGGTTTCACATCCACATCATAACATGAAGAATAATTAAGATCAACAATACTAGAAATAATATAGAGGTTTGTATCCTACACTCACCTCTCGATAGTATAGAACAACCCTAACATTGTATACCGCTCTCGTAGATATACTCAAATTTGGATGACAAAACTTTGTTCCTCAACACATCCTAGCCACTTTCATGATCAATATAGTGCAACTAAGGCACATCTCCTTACTCATGTGCATATCTTTCCAGATTATACAAAGAGCATAAATCACACACACAAAGTGGACAACAAAGCATGTAAGAAGAAATTAACAATGATGAACCTTACAAGAGCAAAACATCTAGCATTATGAATGAAATTTGTGTTGAATAGAGTTATGATGTGGGAGATACTCTCCCATGCCCAAGAAAAGGAGATGTACTCGTCCATGGTTGTAGAAAGTAGATAAAAGCAGTAAAAAATAGTGCTAGACATCATAAAAGAAGAAAGTAAACTTGGACATTTGTGAAAGAAGTAGGAAAGAGTTGGAAATCTGATCAAGGAGTCAAAACTCCATTCAAGTTGCTAGAAACTCTCTTGAAAGCTTCACTCTAGAGTGGAGAGAAGAGAACTATGGAGATCCCTACTTTGATTGTCGAAGAAGAAGGGAGAAGAATAAGTTTCCCTACTGAGAAACTACTATTTCTCCTTTAGGAGTATCTAACTTCTCTTGGCTCTTCTCTACTTTGGTTATGCTTCAAAATGTCTGTAATAATCCATGGTAACTGTGCCAAGTCTGTATCATTTGTGTTTAAAAATGTGAGGCGGTTTATCTTTTGTTTTGAAAAGAAACTACAAGTAACATGACTTGTTGGAAAGTCAACACAACATGCAACTCGTGGTTTGAAGTGGAATTGCTTTGATCAGTGATGACACATTGTGTTGGTTGGCCAACATAGCATGTTTTTGAAATTTAGAGAACTTTGGAAAATTATGGAATCAGAAAACACAACTTGTTGATATTTCAACATGACATGTTGTTGGGATTCAGTAACTACTAACTTCTCTATATCCAAATTCTACACTGTGACACAATGTGTTGAAATCTCAACATGACATGTTGCAAAAAACTTGGTGTATTGATATCTCAACAAAGAGTGTTTCTAGAAACACGACGTGTTGATACCTTGACACAGTGTGTTGCTGGAAGTTTTTGCAACATTGATTTTCTTAATTTTTAGATGATTTAGGAATGTGTTGATGGATGAGATGATGGTATTTATCTCCCCATTTTGATGCTAAAATGTTTTACTTACAATCAAAATCATGCGGCAAGTAAAGATAACAATAAAATAGAAAATATAGCATGATGAATGGTGATATTTGGGTAAAACTAATTTGGAAATGCAGCCAAAAGTGATCTGAAAGATGATATAAAATATGCACATCAAATTCCCCAAACATTGTACCATTGTTTGTCGTTAAGAAAAAAGAAACATGCACATAATAGAATAACTAGCATGACACATACATCAATACAATGAAATGGAAGAATTCAATCATAACATGCCAATCAAAGTCAATATACTACAACTAGGAATGAATTTATTTTGATCGCTCAAAATGGAAAACTAAGTTCAATAAGGTGGTCAATTTGTTTTGAAAAAAATCAACAAGACAACAGTGACTAGAGTTATGATGAAAAGCCAACAATATAGTGAATATGAAACCAAGCCCCAATGACTATATGGATGAATAAAATGAATTTACGATTCAACATCAACATATCAACAATGGATTCTTCATACAAATTAAGATTTAAACATTAAGAGCTATGGGTACAACACTCGGCTGCTAAGGTAGGCTTAAGCAGGCATGTAATTCTATTTGGGGTTTATGTACCCTCTTTCTGATATAATTTCCAAGCTTCGTTGGGTTGGGATATTGCATGGGTGGATTGTCCATGTTTTGTAGGGATATAGAAGAAATTTTATTTTAGGCAAATAAATACCCCTTTTAAACATGATTTGAGTTCCACTTTGAAACCTCACAGTCTTAGGCTAGTCAAAATTTCAAAGAGCAAAATTTTCATGTGGATAACTGATTCAAAACCTAGAATTCTTTTATTTGTAAAAAAAATCATCATAGAGGTGGTGAAAACACACTATGAGACGTCCCGACACCAAATCAGACCGTCATAGTATAATTAATTATGGAAGAAAACATTAGCAGCGCATTACTGAAAATCACTAAAAATTAAAACTATTTGCAAAGAGATCCATTTCTAGGAAACACTTATAAGAAGAACCAAAATATTATATACATTCCGGTCCACAAAGAACATACCATGTTCCTTCTCTTCTCAAGGATTACATACAACAATTGCTCTGTTAAATCTACACATGAGCATCATAAACCTCGAGGCATTCAATACCAAAATCTCAGATCAATCATAAAAACACTAATTACTGACTCCTAGGACCTGAGAGTACATAGACGACTCATAGGACTTATATTTACAAGACACGACAATCAATATCTCCACATGAGATGTTACTGTTGTCCTTGTTGTTGTTGTCCTTCCCCTGTTGTAGGGTTTCTACCTCCTCATCCTCATCCGCCTAAAAAGGTTGGATCCCACGGGGGTGAGACAATTGAAATTGTCCCAGTGAGAGATATAACTCTCTGTCAGAAACATTATTATTGCAGATAAATAGTAATAACTAAACAGAGGAATCTTTATTGAACAGTAGGATTTAATCATTATTAAGCAGAATAGAGCAATACCATCTATTCATTTTAATAAGGAATATGAAGAACTTGTATAGCATCTATCCATTTAGGATACAATAAGCAATGTAACATAAACCATTAATTTCCGTAATTCATCCTTAAGAAAATATGCTACACGGCTGATTACATTTTACAATCACACTTATGCCCTGAGGAGATGAAGTATGCCATTCATGCTCCAACCGACCACAATTACGTAAGCACTGGTACCATACAAGGTCAATGGAAGAGCCAGACTCCATCACCTCATCTGGCTCGGTCAGTACGAGACCACATGCAGGACATCTCGTGTCTCTTGCTAAAATAGCTTTCCAGGGTATACTGGCAACTTCACTATAGAGTTATAGCCCATAGCAGATACTCTCTTCCAGATATGGCATGTAGCGAATGCCTGGTATTGAGGAGTCATGGCCCATAGCCATACTCTTATTGGTATATGGTCCATAACCATTCTTGTACATAGGATATGGCCTGCGGTCATTCCTATGAGGCGTAAGGATATATTCGCCCATTGCCCCCACATATTCAAAAATATTCATTCCAGGAGTTCCCATAGGAAAACATGTTTCACCATCACCAACTACTGATGATGATGGATCTATGGCCAGGGCTCTACATGATAATATTCCACTTGATTAGTTAAGTACATTACCATATTCTTTTAGCATCAATCAATATTTCAAATAGGAATTATTATAACAAATGCTATAAAGAAACATGTAATGCTTTTATCAAGTACTTGTCAAATCTTTATAGAACATGGGGATCTCAATCCCTGATCTCATTACTGGGAATTCACATCCCTCTACAATGTCATCATCATGTTTACTGGATCTGGGTATTCAAACCCTTAGTTCATCACTGAACATGGTTACCACTATCAGGTAACTATTACCTCTAGGTCATCTGACCAAGGTATTCATGATACTTGTTACACAAGCATTTCACATAACTCACCAAGCACATTCAACTTCTTGTCATCTCTCACTAGGAAACATTTAAAACAATGGCTCACAAGGCCCATTAACATCATGACTCATACCAGGATATGCTCATCAGCTCTCATGATACCTGCATGGTTAGTTTACTTGATAACAGCCATATCAATTACCTATCAGCATTATGAAATACAAAGATAACATCACTATTCCCTCATTAGAATTAGGGTTTCTCATCTTTATCAATTAGGGTTTCACATAACATCACCCTGTATTAGGGTTTCACATAACATTACCCTGTATTAGGGTTTCACATAACATTACCATGTATTAGGGTTTCACATAACATCACCCTATATTAGGGTTTCACATAACATCACCATGTATTAGGGTTAGGGTTCATCATTCCGTTTCAATTAGAGATTCTTAACCTATTTCCCAAAATTAGGGTTAGGGTTTCTTTTTATTCTCGATTAAGGTTTTATGATTACTTCATCAACCCAAATCCTAAGTCAGTGATTCAACATATCTTGGAGCACATGTCATTATTTAAGTATTAAACCATACTTATCATTGTTCCATATACTTAGGAACACACATCACCATCAAACCTTATCCGGTTGACTTAACCTTTCACTAAGTACATACACCTATGCTTATCATAGTGTATTAAATTTATTACCTTCATGGACATCAAGTGATAATCACTCTAATTATACTAATCACCTAAGTACTTTAAAAGTACATCCATTGAAATCATCCTTGAGATACTCTTCAACCACTTATGGGGTTATTAGTACTTACATGGATTGAATCAATTGGACCTTCAAAATGTTTTGAACTAATTGAACCTCCAAACGGTTTGGGACCCTTTAGACCTTCAAACGGTCTTGAGGTTAGATGACCTTCAAATGGTCTTGGACCAATTGCACCCTCAAACGGTCTTGGACTAATTGACCTCCAAACAGTCTGAAGACCGTTAGACCTTAAACGGTCTTGGTTCAATTGAATCTCCAAACGGTCTTGAACCTTTTGTACCTCCAAACGGTCTTGAACCTTTTATACCTCCAAACCATCTTGAGGTGCTTGACCTCTAAATGGTCTTGAAATTACTAGACCTTCAAATGGTCTTGACGACTGTTAGACCTTAAACGGTCTTGATCCAAATTCTTCAAACAGTCTTGCCCTAATTCCTTCAATCGGTTTTAAAACCGTTTGATTTTATCAATTTTGAAAACGTTTAATCCCTAAATAGTTTGAGACCATTTGATTTAAATATTATTTAACCCCAAACGGTTTGAGACCATTTTGTCCTCAAATGGTTTGAGACTGTTTGGTCAAATCATCTTGAAACCGTTTGCCCTAAATTAGGGTTTTAACCTCAATTGATTTAGGGCTTTGCAACCAATTGAGCTAGGGTTCTTAAAGCAATTGAATTTGATTTGTTTGAAGTTATTAGATCATGAAATCAATCAATCCTTGAACCTATTGAAACCATTTAGTATCTAACGGTTTGAAACCTTTCGCCATCCAATCGATTTTGAAACTGTTTGGTCACCAAACAGTTTGAAACCGTTTGGTCTAAAACGGTTTGAAACCGTTTGACCAACACAAAGTGAAACCATTTTCTCTTGATATTCTTGAGGTGTGTGCTAAGATGATGTCATCATAATCAAGCTTCAGACCTCATATTTCTATTTCCATATATATATATATATATATATATATATATATATATATATATATATATATATATATATATCAGCAATTATTCAAGAAGAAATAAAGGATCAACATATGATGAGAAATTGAAATCAATAACAACATCAATGGGTTCAAGTTATATAACCCACATTCAAAGTAGCTTCAAAGCTTCAAGATTCGCGTCTCCAATGGTGAAAGAATCTCCTTCAACTATCCAAGGTCCGTTTCCAACTTTTTGGATACAAAAGATAGTCAAGGTTGAGCATTGGATGGAGGAGAGAAGAAATTCAATGTTGAAATCCGATTTGAACCATCAATTCAAGGTTGAATATGATCATGGAGCTTACCTTCAGCTTGGGGAACGTTTTCCCCTTGCTCCTAAGCTCCTTGGTCATCATCCAAAGCAAATAAAGAAAGTGGTTTGTGAAATGGCCTTTCAAGTAAGGAGAAAATTGAATATATGTGATTGATTTTCTAGGAGAGAGAAAGTAGGAGAAAATCCATCCACTTTCTTTGCCACATGTCCCCTCCCTTCCTTGCCTCTGAAGCCAACTCCCTTCATACTCAAAATCCTTTCGTTTATCCTTGATTTAAAAGCAATCCACTTAAGCACCTTAATTAATATAATACTATTATCCATTTTTAGTGGACATTACTTTTTAATTAACAAATGTGAGTGGGGTTTCTTCACCTACTTAGGATATTTCGGTGAAACCCAAGGCATTTGGACGTAATTGCATTATAGTATTTCAACCAAAGCCTTTTTAATTGATGGGCACTTCAATTAATATATTTATTTTTGCTACAAATTAAATTAGGGTTGCAATTATGCTTAAATCTTGATTATTTTATTATCAAGATTATCTCTCCTCAATTATGATTCAAACAAGACGCCCCTTTCTTTTATTTTCTCTAAATGATACCAAGAAACAGTAGGGACACTTTTGAAGAGGTATTTTACATACTCAACCCTAGATTTTGGGTAATTTGCAAATTACACCAAAATTAGCATTCAATGCACAAACATTATTCAAACAAGCTCATTTTTAGAACTTTGGTTTGTGGAAGCCATACCTCAGCATAAATCTCATTCATATGATGCTATAACACTTGAGGAACATTTATCATGTAACATTTGCAAGATAACCCCTTAAATTGGGTAAATTGCACTTTAGTCCAAAACAGGTAAAACATTGTTTCAACATTATTCAAATAGGACTAAAATTGAAACATAAGCTCTCCTTTAGTCTTAATTACTTTTCAAAAGATAAATACAAGAATCTAAATGACTTACTTAAGCAAAAATTTTAGGGTTAAGCCTTAACCCAGGCCAGGGATGTTATAATTATCCACCCCTAACAGGGATTTCATCCCCGAAATCATCAAGAGAAAAGAGAAGGGTACTTCCTCCTCATCTCTTCCTCCAGCTCCCACATAGCTTCTTCAATGCCATGATGATTCCAAATAACTTTCACAAGCATTATATCTTTCTTTTTCAACTTTTTGATTCTCCTGCTAAGAATCAACACCGGTCCTTCTACATAGGATATGTCATCATTTGATTCTACTTCCACAGGTTGTAAAACTATCTCCATGTTAGGGTGACACTTTCTCAGCATGGATATATGGAATAATTGATGCAATCTATATAGTTCAGATGGAAACTCCAACTTATAGGCTACCTTTCCGATCCATTCAGTGATTGGATAAGGCCCCATAAATCTAGGATCTAACTTACCCTTCTTTCCAAATCTAAGAACACCTTTCCAATGTGAGACTTTAAGATATACTCTGTCTCTAACTTGGAATTCTAAAGGTCTTTGCCGTTTATCAGCGTATCTGTCTATCCTGTGCAGTCTTTAACTGTTGTTGTATTACTTTAATCTTTTTAGTTGTCTATTGTACTACTTCAGGACCCAAAAGTTGATATTCCACTATTTCATACCAGCATAGTGGAGATCTACAACGTCTACCATATAATGCTTCATATGGTGCCATATCAATATTGTGCTGATAACTATTGTTGTAAGTGAATTCTATTAAGCTTAAGTGTATATCCCAACTTCCTACAAACTGAATGACACATGCCCTAAGCAAATCCTCCAAAGTTTGTATAGTCCTCTCAGATTGTCCATCTATATGTGGGTGAAAGGCAATACTAAACCTTAACTGTGTACCCAAAGCTTTATGTAGTCGTTCCCAAAAATGACTCGTGAATTGGGGACATCTATCAAAAACAATTGTAGCTGGAACCTCGTGTAAACACACTATCTCATCTATATAGATCTATGCAAGTTTCTCAGCAGTATAGGTTGTTTTGACAGGAAGAAAATGTGCTGACTTAGTCAACCTATCGACTATCACCCAAATGGAATCATGACTTTTGGCTGTTCTTGGTAAACCAACCACAAAGTCCATGGTCACATGATCCCATTTCCACTGTGGTATAGGTAAAGGTTGCATTGTTCCTGCAGGCTTTTGATGTTCAGCTTTAACCTGCTGACATATTGGACACCGCATAACAAACTCAGCTACATCTTTCTTCAAACTAGGCCACCAATACATATCTTTCAAGTTATGATACATTTTGGTGCTCCCTAGATGCATTGCATACATAGATGAATGATCTTCCTCCATGACTAACTTCCTTAAGTCATTAGCATCAGGTACTACCATCCTACCATGGTAACAGACTACCTCATCATATGACTCATGAAACCCATCCCGTTTCTCACTACCATACTCAGATCTAATCTGCTGAATCACAGTATCAGCCTGTTGTGCCTCTTTGATCTGTTGTTTCAAGGTAAGTTTTATGTGCATCTCAGCTAATAGTCCAGCTAACAAGGATACTTTAAGTTGTACATTGTCTTGCCTCAAAGAGACAAACATGTCTCGTTTAAAGCATACTAAAGAGTTCAACCGTGCCTTGTCCATGGTTGGTGATGATGATTTTCTACTTAGTGCATCAGCCACTACATTAGCCTTTTCTGGATGATAATCAATTGTACAATCGTAGTCCTTAATTAACTCCATCCAACAACATTGTCTCATATTCAACTCATGCTGTGAAAAGATGTACTTTAGGTTCTTATGGTCTGTGAAAATTTGGAATGTCTCTCCATAGAGATAATGTCTCCAGATCTTCAACGCATGAACCACTGCAGCTAATTCTAGATCATGTGTTGAATAAATTTCCTCACGTTTCTTAAGCTATCGAGAAGCAAAATAAATTACTTGTTTATCCTGCATCAACACACATCCTAGTCCGTTCTTAGAAGCATCACAAAAAACAATATATCCCTTTCCCTACTCAGGTAACACTAATACAGGTGAACTGGTCAACCTTTCTTTCAACAACTAGAAGGAATGTTGACACTTGTCATTCTAGACAAAAGGAACCTCCTTCCTGGTCAACTTAGTTAGGGGTAATGCTACAAAACTGAAGTTCTTAATGAACCTCCTATAGTAGCCTGCCAGTCCTAGAAAACTACGTATCTTTGTTGGTGTCTTTGGTTGTTCCCACTCCAAGATAGATTCTACCTTTTTATGATCAACACGAATACCTGAGGCAGATATTACGTGTCCAAGAAAAGACACTTCTGATAACCAGAACTCACACTTACTGAATTTGGCATAAAGCTTGTGCTCTCTCAGTAAAGTTAGAGCCTGACAAAGGTGTTGCTCATGATGTCGAGCATCTCTACTGTAAAGCAGAATGTCATCTATAAAAACTACTATGAATTGATCAAGGAATGGTCAGAAGATTCTGTTCATGAGTTCCATGAATGCAGTTGGTGCATTAGTTAGTCCATATGACATAAATACGAACTCATAGTGACCATACCTTGTCCTAAAGGCTGATTTAGGTATGTCACTCTCCTTGATACGTAACTGATGATATCCTGACCTCAGATCTATTTTAGAGAAGATAGTTGCACCACGCAACTGGTCAAACAAGTCATCTATCCTTGGCAGAGGATATTTGTTCTTTATGGTTACTTTGTTTAGATGTCTATAATCGATGCATAATCGCATAGACACGTCTTTATTTTTAACAAAAAGAACCGGAGCACCCCATGGTGAAGTACTCAGTCGAATAAAACCTTTTTCAAGCAATTCCTATAACTGTTTCTTGAGTTCTTCCATCTCAGCAGGTGCCATTCTATAAGGTGTTTGAGCTATTGGTTGTGTACCCGTGATTAGATTAATCTCAAAATCAATCTCTCTGGGTGGAGGAACATCTGGAAGTTTCTCAGGAAACACATCCTCAAACTCCCTAACAATTGGAACTTCAAAAAGATCAGGACTCTCTATTCTAGTATCTACCACATGTGCCAAGAATGCGAAACATCCTTGTCTCATCAACTTCTCAGCTACCATAGTCGACACTAGATAGGTTGGAAGAATCTTTCTGTCCCCCCTGAAAGATCCATGTATCACCATTGTCGGTGAACATAGCCTGCTTGGAACCACAATCCAAGACAACCTTATACTTTTCTAGGGTGTCCATTCCAAGGATTATGTCAAAACCATGCATCTCAAGTGGTATAAGATCCACCTGAATGCTATGTTCTGAAAAAGAAAGAACACGGGGAGAACATATGACACAACGTGCGTATAATGCAAGTGCACACGTCAATGTAATATAGACCTTTGTGAGGCCCGAGTCGAACTCAGAGAATGGATTTTCGGTAGACTACTACTAACTATTTGCAATCAGCTAGACCGATTAAAATGGTTTGAGAGTTGATTGAAAAAGAAAAGAAAAATAAAAGAAAGCAAAATAATCGATTAAATGGTTGGTTTAATCAATTAAAGATGGAATCTTTAGGATTGCAGTTTCACTGCAGGTTCTCATTGTACTAATTCCTACACAATTATCCTAATTCATCTCCTATTCCGGGTAGTGGCATGTAGTCAGAATTGTTCGTTGTCGCAATACAATTCACTACCTAAATCTAGGTTGGTTCCACGGTAGTAGTAACCTATACCCTAAATTAGGTGCATGAAGATCATACTCTGGGTTTCCACCATTAACTGTACATCACCTTGTTCAAAGGATTTATTAGTTAATGTGATATTTGTCTCTTGTCAACCATTAATTCTTCTTTCAAAGTAATTAAAGGTATTAAATTTTCATTAGGGTGATCAATCATAATGATATAATGGAGAAAATGAAATCATACCACGGATTTTAGAGACAAATTATGATAACTATGTCAAAACTGTCATACAATGATCACCCGGGCTACTCTCGGTCCTAAAGATAAATGGGATTAGCCCTGCATGTTCATTTCAATGAAAGACATGATGAGAGAAAGGGAAAACATATGGAAAACGTGAATAGATGTGATTTAATCCATGAACAAAGAAGATCCGGGTGTTCCTTGGCGCGAGGTGAACGTTTTACAGCCTTTCGGCGGTGGAAAATGTCTTTTGCGGCTCTCAGAATGATCAGGGTGTAGCTCTCAGCTCTGTTCTTCTCTCCTCTCCTCCTTGAGACTTGTTTGACGGCTAATGATGTGATAGATTGCTTAGGGCCACCGTAATTAGGTATATGTACCACTTTAGGTCGCCCAAAGATCACCACTGTACGATTAGACACGATCTTTAGCAAAACCTAGTCTGACGACGTCGATACCATCGATGCGGGTCGATGGTATCGACCTGCATGAGGCATTAGTGCTTGTGCGATTCTTGGGGTTCTCTCTGATGTTGCCTCGATACCATCGACGGTGTGTCGATGGTATCAACACCTCAAGCGTTGCTTTTCTCTGGAATCCGATGTTGAAGCTGATTTTGTTGAGGCGAGGTCGATAGTATCGACATCTAGAAATCTGGCTCGCTGACGCTCTCTCGATATCATCGACAGTCCCATCGATGGTATCAACTTCTGGTTGCTCTTCTTTGGTAATGCACTGTGACCAGGTCAATGGTATTGACGTATTCAGATATCCAAATTGCCTAAAATGAAAAGAAGAACACCAATCAATTCCAACAAATATGATCTTTTATACAGAATAAGATGAAACAAGGTAAATTTGATGCAAAATGAGATTATAGACTAAAGGTAGTGAATCATGCGATAATAATCACAAATATGATCAAAATACACATAAAACATATGCAAAACTAGTCTATAAAAATGACTCAAAACCCCTGCATCACACTCCCCTAAGCTTGAACATTGCTCGTCCTCAAGCACAAAACTATAGAATAGAATTGTAAGAGTCAACTAAAGAACATATTAGAATAAAAGACAACTCAATGTGACTCCCACATGTCATGCACATGCCGACCCTCACCGACCATAGAACGATAACTAACCTAGAGGTGACAATGATCGTCCATAAGAAATGTCCACCCGAGATCATCAAACACTACCAAATAAAGCAGTTGATATAATGAATTCCTCCGGTTCAGACTTAGTGCATCTTGTGATCTCCTATCTACGTTGCTTAAGTCCTAACTACCATCTAAATGGAAGCAGATCTCCTAGTATACACTAATGAGGAGATAATCATGGGTGGCCTACCATTTTGAGCAACGGGTGGATGAAATGGGCGGTTGTGGAAGAAAGAGAAGCACCAAATAGTTTTATCATGCAAAATCAACAAAATGACCTAAATGATGCATATGCATATGAAAATGACCTAATGCCTAAATTTTAGGTAGAATGATGCATGCACTATCATTCTGTCTCAAGATGAGATGGAATGACTACTAAAACTACATTATGTGCTTATTCCTTTTTTTCTTTATGTATACATGTAGGTGAAACAAGTTCTTTTCTCCCTCTTTTTTTACATTTATTCTATTTTTCTCTTTTTTTAAGCCCTCATTTTTCAATTGACTAGAAGAACATTCACAATTTTTTTTTCTCGGGCTTATTTCCACTTAGCTAACATCATTGATGCCTTACAAATTACTTTTCAGAGGGTATAGAACAATTTTCCCGCTTTTCTTAGTTTCCAGAAGAAATAAGGCACAAAAAGTCCTATATGCTCTAGAGTATGCAAAATGCAACTATAACGACATGCACTTGAGAATGTGTGAATGCAGAGATGCAAAATCTAGCTACAATGAAATCCTATCTTCGTGTCATGCAATCAAGAGATGAAAAACTATAAGTGCTTCCAATTCTTATGGTGGATATTGAATGAAATGAAATGGATAGATCACAAGACTAATGTACAAAACCATTGGAATATATTATATTTCCCTCTTTACTGACCTGTGTAATAATAAATCAAAGGGTTTCTCTCTCTCACTTTCAATTAAAGTCCCATTACCGTTTGGTCAGTTTAGGCTCAACATCCATGTCCATCCACATTTCTTGAATCATAAGGATGTAAAATTATGATCTTATGTTTTAAAGTTGACAAACCCAATTATTTTCATAGGTTAAGTGCTCAAGTTCAAACAAATTCAACTTGCAAATTCTTGAAAATTATTCAATTATGCTCCGATTTCAGATAATGGCACCCATAACTCCCATGTGAAAAACAGTGAGATGAAACATTAAATTAGACATCCACAGATACACTAGATAGCATGTGGATCCTAAAAACTACAAAAATTGCTAAAATAAAATAAAGGAAATAAAAGATAGAAACTGATCCATCCCCCCCCAAGCTTGAATTCGACTATGGCCTCATAGTCAAAAACAATCTCAGCAGGTGGAACAGTGATACCGTTTACGGCTCAAGTGGTGGGTACTGTGGATTCCCGGTTGCTCGATAATGCTCAGTGCAAGGGTTGAGGGGATTGGCTCTGAAGGTGTGAGTAGAAAAGAGAAACTATCCCTCCTTTTATAACTGAAATCGACGCCACTGTCGCTCCGTCGATACCATCGATGGGGTGTCGATACTGTAGCACAATCCAACACTTAGCGACCATCGACGGTCATCGATTGCTGGATGCAGGGGCCCAGATAGGTGACATGTAAATACTATCGACTGGGGTCGACGGTATCGACCCATCCCACGGATTGAATTCTTAATTTGACAGGCTCCGTCGATATCTTCTCACGGATCGGTGACGTGTCACGTTGATACCATCGACAGCTGGTCGATGGTATCGACCCTTTCTGTTTCAAATACCCTCACGAGGCTTGGGCGCTGCTTCCTCACTGCTGTCGGGTCGATACCATCGACAGGGATGTCGGTGGTATCGACTTTACTGAGATGCATTTCTCTGAAAATCTTTAGGGATCTCGCGAGCATCGACTTCTTGGTCGATACTATTGACCCATCGCTATCTTTTTTTCCGATGTTGCTGATGGTAGGTTGATACCATAGACGAGGCCGTCGATGGTGTCGACTCAAAAAATTTCATGTAGCCTCTTACCTGCACCCACGTCGCTACCATCGACACTGTGGTCGATGGTATCAACTTTCTATCAGTACTGCACACTGAGAAAACTTATTAGGGTATTATTTTTACACTAAAAATGAAATTAACTAAAACTAACTTGAAAACATGATAGAAATAAAATAACTAGAAAAATGTGAACTACCGATGGTTAGGTTCCCTCCCAACAAGCGCCCTTGTTTAATGTCCTAGGCTTGACATAAAGATACCTGTAACCTGGGTTGTCAAGGGATGTCTCTAATGATTCATTTGGCAATTTGAATTCCACTCTATCATCACCAATCCCAAGTGTCAAGTAACCTCACCCAATGGCAGTGATTACATCAGTCGTAGCTTGGAGCGGCCTTCCCAATAGCATCTCACCTCCTTCCAGCTCATCCATGTCCATGACCACAAAGTCAACATGGAAGATGAATTTGTCGACCTTGACTAGCACATCCTTCATATACCTTGTGGCTTTACAATGGATCCATCCGCCAACTCAATTGTCATGGAAGTTTGTGTTGGCTTCTTCAATCCCAGCTTTTGAAAAGTGGCAAGTGGCATAAGATTAATGCTTGCCCCTGAGTCACACTGTGCTTGTGGAAAATTTTGGCCACCTATGGAACATGGGATGTAGAAATATCTTGGATCTTTCCTCTTCTTTGGCAGCCTTCCTTGGATTATAGAACTCACTGTTTCATCAACACACACAACATTTGTATCTTTGATCCGCCATTTCTTGTTGATGATTTCTTTCATGAATCTTCCATATGAAGGAATTTTCTCTATAGCCTCCACCAATGGAATGTTAATGTGGAGCTTCCGGAAGATCTCAAGAAATTTCTTGAAGTGCCTTTGCTCTTTCCTCGGCTTTAGACTATCCAAGAATGGCACGCTTGGCTCCTTTATGCACTTGTGCAGTGGCACATATGGGCTATTTGGGGTCTCCTCCCCTAAGCTTGCTTCAATGTCACCCTCTAATGTAGGCTTTGGCATGTCATTCACAGTTGGTGTGGCTCGTGGCTGCCCATCCTTCTCGGTGGTAGTAGCTCCACTGCGAAGTATGGCCTTCACATGCTCCTCTTGCCTAGGATGGGTTCTTGGTGGGATTTGCTGAATGGGCGACATCCTCCTGTTAGTCCATATAAGCTACGGGGGTATGGCACACTGGGTTTAGCCTCCGTTTCAAAATGCATTTTGCCCTTTTCATGGACCTCCCCCACCGGGGGCTCTGTCTCCTTAATCACAGATATATACTTCACTTGATGATGTACTTGAGCAACCTCTGCATTCCCAACTGGTTTTTGTTGAATGATTTGCTTCATGGCAGCCACCTCAGTTGCAATTTGGGTTATGGACGTCTCTAGCATCCTCATTTGTGCACTCTGGCTCTGTATCTGCTGCCTAAACTGGTTCAAGTGCTCACCGTGTGACTGTACTATCTTGGCGAGTGAGCCCATCAATTCCTAATTTTGCTTCACCACCTGACTAAGCAATTCATTGTTCTTTTCCTCTAGGCTAGGCTGCGGCTTTTGAAAATTGTGTTCCTTCCTCCAATCGTAATTGTTATTTCTATATCCCTATTGATGCATATACTTTGCATGTGCTTCATCATCAAACCCATTGTCCTCTTTCTCTAGGAGATTCTTGGCTATAATATCCATCTTGTCATTAAGTGCTTTGATGGCCTTAGCTTCATGTGTCACACCAACCTGCTCGGGTGCATCTCTTTCACCCCAAGACTGCTTTTTGGACATGTTCCTTAAAATCTCCCAGCACCTTGTGCCTGTGTTGTTAAAAAAGAAACCAGAACCTGCTGAGTCCAAATTGCTCCTATCATGTTCGTTTAGGGCGAAGTAGAAAATTTTAGCTTGCTTCTCCTTATCTAAGCCGTGATGTGGACACTTCCTCAGCATTATCTAGAAGTGCTCCCAAATTTCAGAATAAGTTTCACTGGCTCGCTGGCTGAAGTTGTGTATCTTACTCACTAAATCGTTCATCTTTTCAGGAAAAAAGAACCTCTCAAAGAACACCTCAACCATGTGATCCCAAGATTCAACGTACTCGTCATCCAGATTGTGCAGCCATTCTCAAGCATTCCCCACTAGAGAACTAGGAAATAACTTCAAGTAGAGCATCTCTTGTGGAAACCAGTCTATCTTGACCATATCATAGTTCTGCACGAACTGGCTTATGTGGGTCACTGGATCTTCATTTTTGAGCCCATGAAACGCATTAGACTTGACCAAATTGATTAGGCCTGGGTCAATTTTGTTGTTAGGAATGTTGATGGCCAGCCTCTTGATTGGCCCCTTAGATGTAGAAGAGTACGACGCCTTGATTTTCTCCCAAATTGTTTGTTCCTCAGCCATTGCTTTGGGGTTCAAAATCTGAATTCTCATTCTCGAGTTGATTTTGGGTGTCGTTCTCCTCATAGTCTGATCCCAAAAATGGTACCTCTGGTGATGACTATGCATAGTCTGTGCTACACGTACTCACCATGCACTAGTACCTACACAGTAATAAATTTAATTAGGCACAGTGCTAGATGATTACATATTAAGAAAGATAGACGATTAATTTCCAGATTTTTTTTTAAAAATGTGGCCTAGAGTGGCCGCTTGCAGCCCTCGTAGTGCCGAAAATCACCGTTCCCCGGCAACGACGCCAAAAACTTGACACGAATTTACCGTGCGTATAACGCAAGTGCACACATCAATGTAATATAGACCTTTGTGAGGCCTGAGTCAAACTCAAGGAATGGATTTTCGGTAGACTACTACTAACTGTTCGCAATCATCTAGACCGATTAAAATGGTTTGAGAGTTGATTGAAAAATAAAAGAAAGCAAAACAATCGATGAAATGGTTGGTTTAATCAATTAAAGATGGAATCTTTAGGATTGCGGTTTCACCGCAGGTTCTCGTTGTACTAATTCCTACACAATTATCCTAATTCATCTCCTATTCTGGGTAGTGGCCTGTAGTCAGAATTGTTCACTGTCACGATACAATTCACTACCTAAATCTAGGTTAGTTCCACGGTAGTAGTAACCTATACCCTAAACTAGGTGCATGAAGATCATACTATGGGTTTCCACCATTAATTGTACATCGCCTTGTTTAAAGGATTTATTAGTTAATGTGATATTTGTCTCTTTTCAACCGTTAATTCTTATTTCAAAGTAATTAAAGGTATTAAATTTTCATTAGGGTGATCAATCATAATGATATAATGGAGAAAAGGAAATCATACCACAGATTTTAGAGACAAATTATGATAACTATGTCAAAACTATCATACAACGATCACCCGGGCTACTCCTGGTCCTAAAGATAAAGGGGATTAGCCCCGCATGTTCATCTCCATGAAAGACATGATGAGAGAAAGGGAAAACATATGGAAAACATGAATAGATGTGATGTAATCCCTAAACGGAGAAGATCCGAGCATTCCTTGGCGCGAGGTGAATGTTTTACAGCCTTCCGGCGGTGGAAAATGTCTTCTACGACTCTCAGAATGATCGAGCATATCTCTTGGCTCTGTTCTTCTCTCCTCTCCTCCTTGAGACTTGTTCGATGGCTAATGACGTGATAGATTGCTTAGGGCCACCGTAATTAGGTATATGTACCACTTTAGGTCGCCCAAAGATCAGCACCGTACAATTATACATGATCTTTAGCAAAACCTGATCTGGCGGTGTCGATACCATCGACGTGGGTCGATGGTATCGACCTGCATGAGGCACCAGTGCTTGTGCAATTCTTGGGGTTATCTCTGATGTTTCCTCAATACCATCGACGGTGTGTCAATGGTATCGACACCTTAGGCATCACTTTTCTCTAGAATTCGATGTTGAAGCTGATTTTGCTGAGGTGAGGTCGATAGTATCGACTTTGGGTTGATAGTATCGACATCTGGAAAACTGGCTCGCTGATGCTCTCTCGATACCATGAACAGTCCCATCGATGGTATCCACTTCTGGTTTCTCTTCTCCGGCAATGCCATGTGACTAGGTCGATGGTATCGACCATCCATTGATGGTATCAATGTATTCAAATATCCAAATTGCCTGAAATGAAGAGAAGAACACCAATCAAATCCAACAAATATGATCTTTTATACAGAATAAGATGAAACAAGGTAAATTTGATGCAAAATGAGATTATAGACTAAAGGTAGTGAATCATTCGATATTAATCGCAAATATGATCAAAATACACATAAAACGTATGCAAAACCAGTCTATAAAAATGACTCAAAACCCCTGCATCAACATACGTCCCACAACACTGCAAATCCAACTAACGGAGTTTCTAATAATAGATCATCTACTCTATGACTGATAGTTATATTGCAGTCATGAATCACTTCTCGAGTGATAAAGGAATGTGTTGCACCCCGATCAATCAGAATAGATACAAAGCAGGATGAAGACATATTAGAATGAAATAATTCCATCTGACCTGTCACGACTCATGGGTTGACCACTGCTTCCGGCTGATTCATTGCATAGAATCTTTCCATTGCTGGTTGTCGACCACTTGCCCTATTGTTGGATGTAGATGAGCCAGCTTGGGACTCCTATCCATGTCCTTGAGTGCCACTAGAAAACTATTTCCTATGATGACCTTGTTGACTCTGCCTCGTTGGTTGGGTTACCATTGTGTTTCTAGCTGGACAATCCCTTACTAGATGTCCTACTTGTCTACATTGGTGACATATTCTATTCTCTTGATATGGTCTAAAAGGTCTAGTTACTGACATTGATGCTGTACTGGGGGCTCTATTTAGAGGAAAAACTACGGCCCCTACCCCTACTTGACGTCCATTGCGTCTGGGTATTGAACCTTGGTGGTGTTGTTGGTGCAGAAAACCTTGGTTTCTTAAAACTCTTGGACCTCTATCCTTGGAACTGTGTATACACCTTCTTACTATTAGCCTAATGCTTCTCAGTCACAAATCTTTCTATCCGCCTAACATACTCCAAAAAGGTGGCAAACCTCTCTCTGTTCTCTAAAGCAGACACTGGTGTGGTCAAATCAGCGTTCAAACCCTTTTCAAAATGCCAAATCCTCTCCTCATTTGTAGCAGCCATGTGCGGACAGAACCGTAGAAGCTCCATCAACTTAGCTTCATACTCACTAATGTTCATTGGTCCTTGCCTTATCCGCTCAAACTGAGAAATATTCTCATCCAGGTAAGTCTTGGGGAAATATCTACTAATATATTCACATCAGAATTCTTCCCATCCGACTTCAACACATGGTCTTTTACCTTCTTCTATGGCCCACCAATAGCCAACACTCCCCTTCAACATGTACACTGCATGTCTAACCTTCTCAGCTTCTGGGAGATTAAGAATTTTGAAGGCCTTTTCCAATTCAGTCAGCCACAAGTCTGCATCTGTTGGGTTAGCTGTACCAGCATATTCAGTGGCTCCTACCCAGAAAAGCCGTTCAAAAGTCTTTCCAGCTCCATGTCCCTCATTGTGAGATGGTGCCCTAGGTGCTGATGGTGGCATCCTATCCTCCATATGTGTCATAGTCACCATGAACTTCCCAAACAGAGCATGGAAAGCTGGGTTTTCTAGTGTAGCTTGGTCAAACTGAGGATGTTCAGGTACTGGTTCTTCCCTATCATGATCCCTTGCACCTCCTCCTAGTGCAGCAACACTGCTTTCAGCAGCATGTTCTTCGTGTGATCCAGCCATCTTCAAGCTTTACTTCTTCTCCTGAGAGTAGAAGTCACTATCAGATAAACTGAAAGACACTAGAACAAACTCAACAACCTTAATCCTATGTCTCTATAGACTCAGCAAACCTTAAGCTCTGATACCACTTAAACTGAGACGTCCCAAAACCAAATCAGACCGTCACAACGTAATTAATTTTTGAAGAAAACATTAGCAGTGGATTACTGAAAATCACTAAAAATTAAAACCATTTGTAAAGAGATCCATTTCCAAGAAACTCTTATAACAAGAACCAAAATATTAAATACATTCCAGTCCACAAAGAACATACCATGTTCCTTCTCTTCTCGAGGATTACATACAACAATTGCTCTGTTAAATCTACACATGAGCATCATAAACCTCAAGGCATTCAATACTAAAATCTCAGATCGATCATAAAAACACTAATTACTGACTCCTAGGACCTGAGAGTACAGAGACGACTCATAGGACTTATATTTACAAGACATGACAGTCAGTATCTCCACCTGAGATGTTACTACTGTCCCTGTTGCTGTTGTCCTTCCCCTACTGTAGGGTTTCTACCTCCTCATCCTCATCCACCTAAAAAGGTTGGATCCCACGAGGGTGAGACAATTGAAATTGTCCCAGTGAGAGATATAACTCTCCACCAGAAACATTATTATTATAGATAAACAGTAATAACTAAATAGAGGAATCTTTATTGAATAGTAGGATTTAATAATTATTAAGCAAAATAGAGCAATATCATCTATTCATTTTAATAAGGAATATGAAGAACATGTATAACATCTATCCATTTAGGATACATCAAGCAATGTAACATCAACCCTTGATTTCTGTAATTCATCCTTAAGAAAATATGCTACTGACTGATTACATTTTACAATCACACTTATGCCCTGAGGAGATGAAGTATACCGTTCATGCTCTAACTGACCATGATTACGTAATCATCGGTACCATACAAGGTCAATGGAAGAGCCGGAATCCATCACCTCATTTGTCTCGGTCAATACGAGACCACATGTAGGACATCTCGTGTCTCTTGCTAAAATAGCTTTCCAGGGTATACTGGAAACTTTGCTATAGATTTTTAGACTGTAGCATATACTCTCTTCAGGATATGGCCCATAGCCAATGCCTGGTATTGAGGAGTCATGGCCCATATCCATACTCTTATTGGGATATGGTCCATAACCATTATTGTACATAGGATATGGCCCACAGTCATTCCTATGAGGCATAAGGATATATTCGCCCATTACCCCCACATATTCAAAAATATGCATTCCAGGAGTTCCCATAGGAAAACTTGTTTCACCATCACCAACTACTGACGATGATGGATCTATGGCCAAGGCTCTACATGATAATATTCCACTTGATTAGTTAAGTACATTACCATATTCTTTTAGCATCAATCAAGATTTCAAACAAGAATTATTATAACAAATGCTATAAAGAAACATGTAATGCTTTTCTCAAGTACTTGTCAAATCTTTATAGAACATGGGGATCTCAATCCCTGATCTCATTACTAGGAATTCACATCCCTCCACGATGTCATCATCAAGTTTACTGGATCTGGGTATTCAAACCCTTAGTTCATCACTAAACATGGTTACCACTATCCGATAACTATTACCTCCAGGTCATCTGACCAAGGTATTCAGGATACTTGTTACACAAGCATTTCACATAACTCACCAAGCACATTCAACTTCTTGTCACCTCTCACTAGGCAACATTTAAAACAATGGCACACAAGGCCCATTAACATCATGACTCATACCTGGATATGCTCATCATCTCATGATACCTACATGGTTAGTTTACTTGATAACAGTCATATCAATTACTTATCAACATTATGAAATACAAAGATAACATCACTATTCCCTCATTAGAATTAGGGCTTCTCATCTTTATCAATTAGGGTTTCACATAACATTATCATGTATTAGGGTTTCATATAACATTACCATGTATTAGGGTTTCACATAACATTACCATGTATTAGGGTTTCACATAACATCACCCTGTATTAGGGTTTCACATAACATCACCATGTATTAGGGTTAGGGTTCATCATTCCGTTTCAATTAGAGATTCTTAACCCATTTCCCAAAATTAGGGTTAGGGTTTCTTATTATTCTCGATTAGGGTTTTATGATTACTTCATCAACCCAAATCCTAAGTCAGTTCTTCCACATATCTTGGAGCACATGTCATTATTTAAGTATTAAACCATACCTATCATTGTTCCATATACTTAGGAACACACATCACCATCAAACCTTATCCGGTTGACATAACCTTTCACTAAGTACATACACCTATGCTCATCATAGTGTATTAAATTTATTACCTTTATGGACATCAAGTGATAATCACTCTAATTATACTAATCACCTAAGTACTTTAAAAGTACATCCATTGAAATCATCCTTGAGATACTCTTCAACCACTTATGGGGTTATTAGTACTTACATGGATTGAATCAATTGGACCTTCAAAATGTTTTGAACTAATTGAACCTCCAAACAGTTTGGTACCATTTATACCTTCAAACGGTCTTGAGGTTACATGACCTTCAAACGGTCTTGGACCAATTGCACCCTCAAACGGTCTTGGACCAATTGACCTCCAAATGGTCTTAAGACCGTTAGACCTTAAACTGTCTTGGTTCAATTGAATCTCCAAACAGTCTTGAACCTTTTGTACCTCCAAACCATCTTGAACCTTTTGTACCTCCAAACGGTCTTGAAATTACTAGAACTTCAAACGGGCTTGAAGATCGTTAGACCTTAAACGGACTTGATCCAAATTCTTCAAACGGTCTTGCCCTAATTCCTTCAATCGATTTTGAAACTATTTGATTTTATCAATTTTGAAAATGTTTAATCCCTAAACAATTTGAGACCGTTTAATTTAAATATTATTTAACCCCAAATGGTTTAAGACCGTTTGGTCTAATCAACTTGAAGCTGTTTAGCCCTAAATTAGGGTTTTAACCTCAATTGATTTAGGGCTTTGCAAGCAATTGAGCTAGGGTTCTGAAAGAAATTGAATTTGATTTGTTTGAAGTTATTAGATCATGAAATCAATCAATCCTTGAACCTATTGAAACCATTTAGTCTCTAATGGTTTGAAACTGTTTGCCCTCCAATTGGTTTTGAAACCGTTTGGTCACCAAATGGTTTGAAACTGTTTGGTCTAAAACGGTTTGAAACTGTTTGACCAACACAAAGTGAAACCGTTTGCTCTTGATATTCTTGAGGTGTGTGCTAAGATTATGTCATCATCATCAAGCTTCATACCTCTGATTTCTATTGCCATATATATATAAAAAATTCAGCAATTATTCAAGAAGAAATAAAGGATCAACATATGATGAGAAATTGAAATCAATAACAACATCAATGGGTTCAAGTTATATAACCTGCCTTCAAAGTAGCTTCAAAGCTTCAAGATTCACATATCCAATGGTGAAAGAATCTCCTTGAACTATCCAAGGTCCATTTCCAACTTTTTGGATACAAAAGATAGTCAAGGTTGAGCATTGGATGGAGGAGAGAAGAAATTCAATGTTGAAATCCGATTTCAACCATCAATTCAAGGTTGAAGATGGTCATGGAGCTTACCTTCATCTTGGGGAACGTTTTCCTCCTACTCCTAAGCTCCTTGGTTGTCGACCAAAGTAAAGAAAGAAAGTGGTTTGTGAAATGGCCTTTCAAGTAAGGAGAAAATTGAATATATGTGATTGATTTTCTAGGAGAGAGAAAGTAGGAGAAAATCGATCCACTTTCTTTGCCACATGCCCCCTCCCTTCCTTGCCTCTGAAGAAAACTCCCTTCATCCTCAAAATCCTTTCGTTTATCCTTGAGTTAAAAGCAATCCACTTAAGCACCTTAATTAATATAATACTATTATCCATTTTTAGTAGACATTACTTTTTAATTAACAAATGTAAGTGGGTTTCTTCACCTACTTAGGATATTTCGGTGCAACTCAAGGCATTTGGACGTCCTTGCATTATATTATTTCAACCAAATCCTTTTTAATTGATGGGCACTTCAATTAATATATTTATTTTTGCTACAAATTAAATTAGGATTGCAATTATGCTTAAATCTTGATTATTTTATTATCAAGATTATCTCTCCTCAATTATGATTCAAACAAGACGCCCCTTTATTTTTATTTTCTCTAAATGATACCAAGAAACAGTAGGGACACTTTTGAAGTGGTATTTTACATAGTCAACCCTATATTTTGGGTAATTTACAAATTACACCAAAATTAGCATTCAATGCACAAACATTATTCAAATAAGCTCATTTTAGAACTTAGGCTTGTGGAATCCATACCTCAGCATCACTCTCATTCATATGATTCTATAACTCTTGAGGAACATTTATCATGTAACATTTGCAAGATAACCCCTTAAATTGGGTAAATTGCACTTTAGCCCAAAACATGTAAAACATTGTTTCAACATTATTCAAATAGGACTAAAATTGAAACATAAGCTCTCCTTTAGTCTTAATTACTTTTCAAAAGATAAAGACAAGAATCTAAATGACTTACTTAAGCAAAACTTCTAGGGTTAAGCCTTAACCCAGGTCAGGGATGTTACACACTACAAGCTTGGAAAAATCATATAAATGCTACATAAGGCTATAAAGTTGACTAATCTAAAAACATTTGATACAATACTTGCATTAAGTTGAGAGCCAAAAAATGATAATCATGTTATAACAAAAATATCTAGGCAACATGAGTGATTGGCCAATTGTTTTTGTTGAATTATTGGATGTGCGTGCGAGGGGTTTTCAACTATAATCTTAAAGAGTACAATGGTTTAGCCAGAAGGAATCCAGTTTTACCCAAACAAAAGCAAGTTTCTAGTGTCATTCTTAAATTTTTCATGTAACTAGGAAAGAAAAATAGAAATGGAAAAGAAAAACAAATTGAAAACTACAACTACCAGCTAGTTGCTCTTCCCCTAAGCTTGAAATTTGTAGTGTCTTCACTATAGAAATAAAACTCAAAGAGGATTGTGACTAGGTACCTATCATTGTGGAGATGTCAAAGTGAAGGGCATGTGCTCTGATTTGAGGCTAGAAATTTTTGCACTAAGGATCTATGTATCTTTGTCAAATACACTTATGATTTGCAACATGAATGGTTTTTTTGACATCATGTTGTTTGTCTTTTCATTCTCCTCTTTAACATAATCACAATATTATTTGGGAATATTTTTCTCATTATCAAGAAATGTTCCAAGGCTTTGTGAAAAAATGACATTTGGCTTTCCTGAAGAATCATTAGTTGGAGCATGTCCAAATTTCTTCATTTGAGCTTCAGTTTTATTATCTTTATTGGTGTCAAGTACTTCATATGATATTTTTTTTATGGTGAAGAAGATTCTCATATAATAGATCCACTCCTCAAAGTCATCGACTTGTATATTTTTCTAGAATTCATCTCATACATACTAGACAATGAACTGGAAGGATCTTTTTGATTAGTAAGAGATTGTTGAGCAATTTGATTCTCTAACATCCTAGTGTGAGTGGCAATTCCATCCACGTTAGAAGAAAGTTGTGAAACATCATCCTCTAGCAGCTACCTTTGTTGACAGAACTCATCATTTTTCTATTCAAGTTGAGACAAAGGTTTTAACCATGGACTCTAAACTTGACTTGGCATGTGAATGTTGTTGTTGCTGGTTGAAATTGATTTTGGTATTGTTGTTTGAGGCCCAATAGACCCGTAGACGGTCGGTTTCCCATTTGTTGTTGTTGATTACTTGGATGAATGCGGGTTTTGAGCATTTCTACTATTGAGATAAGAGAAATTTGAATGATATCTCCAACCCATATTGTAGGTGTTTGAGTATGGTTTGTAGGGATGGTTGTTCCAAGATTTCTTATAGAATTGCATTGCTCCAATGTCTCTTCAAATTGCAATGACATGGAAAAAGATGAAGGAGTGTGTACCATTTTTCCACATGCATCACAAATCACTTAGGCGACTTGGACAAGTTGATTGCTTAGTTTGGTGCTTAGTTTCTCATACTTATGAGATAAAGCATCTAACTTTATTGCAATCAAATCTACAACACCAATTGTGTGTTTCCCGGCTTGCTTTCTAGAAATAGAGCTTGAGGAAGAAGGATGGTTTATCCTCTCAGGACTCCAATGGAAATGATTGTCTGTCATGTCTTCAATAATGGCATAAGCCTCCCTGTATGATTTATTCGGTAAAGCACCATTTGTAGCCACATCAATTGACATGCTTGTATTGTAGAATAAGCCATTATCGAAAGTTTGCAATAGCATCCAGATTCTTAAACCATGGTGTGGGAAAAGACCTTGAAGGTCTTTGAACCTTTCCCATGTGTTATAGAAGTTCTCTCCATCCCTTCAAGAAAAATTGATGAGATTATTCCTCAATTGTGTAGTCTTCCTTGGTGGAATATATTTAGCTAAGAAAACCTTGAGGATTTCCTCTTAGCTATTGATGGAGTTTCTCGGAAAATAAAAGAGCCACACCTTGTCTCCATCTCTCAAAGATAAAGGGAAAAGAAGAAGGTGAATCCCATTAGTAGAAGCACCATTTATCCTGATAGTAACGAGTACTGTAGAAATTCAGCAATGTGGAGATTGGGATCCTCCATGGGTGTCCCTTTGAATATGTTCTATTGTATCATATGTATAATGGTGGGGGTGATAGAAAAAGCATTTGCCTAGTTTTGTACGATATTGATAGTCCCATTAATATTCATAGTGGTTGGAAGAAGTCCTTAAAGGATGATCATCTTCCATAGTTTATTCTTCTTGTTGAGATAGATGTTTGGGTGAAGATATGGTGATGAAGGTTGTGATTCATCCAAATATGATTGAGGTTCACTCCTTTCTTTTTAAAGGCTTCTAACAATGTGCTCAATGTTGGGGTCTAGAAAAGTGGAAGGTTCAAGAATCCTTTTTTATCATCGCATACAATTCTGCAAGTAAAGAATGTGAGAGAAATACCAAAATGAAAATGGAAGATACAAGAATATGATAATGATGACAAAAGAAATAATGGTGAATATGATGAGTTGTGGTGTGATCTAGTCTCTCTTAAAATTCAACACTTCTTACTCTAACAAAAATACTCATGCTCCCTGATGACGGTGCCAAAAACTTGTATCTATGTGCACAAATTTTAAATATAGAACTTGAGCACTACCCCACAAGTATTAGGGTGCATGTAATATATTCGAGATCATCCAAAGAGCAAGGTATTGTTAAATGCGAGAGCGATGAACTTCAAAAATATAGATATTTTTAGCAAGAGATGTTTAGTTGTGTTGATTAAGCATTTGAAGAAAACAAACTAAGATAGAAATCACTTGTATTAAGGATCAAATTAGAGTAAGGATTCTTGAGAATAGGGTTTCACATCCACATCATAACATGAAGAAAATGAAGATAAACAATACTAGAATTAATACAAGGGAGGTTTGTATCATACACCCACCTCTCGTTAGTGTAGAACAACCTTAATTTATTGTATACCACTCTTGTGGATATACTTAGATTCGGACAACAAACCTTTGTTCCCCAACACATTCTATCATCTATCATGGTCAAGGTAGTGCATCTAAGGTGCATATCCTTACTCTTGTGCATCACTTTCTAGATTGTATAAAAAGAATAAATCATACACAAAGTGACAAGAAAAGAATGTAAGAAGAAATCAACACTGATGAACTTTATAACAACGAAACATCTAGTATTATATATAAAATTTGTGTTTAACAGAATTATGACATGGGAGATACTCCCTTGTGACCAAGAAAAGAATAACTACTCATCCATGGTTGTAAAAGTAGATACAAGCAGTAGAAAATAATGCTAGACATCATAAAAGAAGAAAGTAAACTTGGATGTCTGTGGAAGAAGTAGGAAAGAGTTGGAACAATAATTAAGGAGTCAAAACTCCATCCTTGCTGCTAGAAACTATCTAGAAAGCTTCACTCTAGAATAGAGAAAAGAAAATAGTGGAGATCCCTACTAAAATTGTTGGAGAAGAAGGAAGAAGAAGAAGTTTCCCTCCAGCGAAATCACCCTTTTTGGGGATCTTGTCTCCAATTCATGGTTGGGGGTTGGAGTAAATAGGGGGGAGGGTTGTCACACACAAGATCAAAGAGAAATTGAGAAACCAACAATTATCTCTTTGAAAACAAGCCATCTCCTCCACACTTAACCAACATTTGATAGATTATCCAACCCCAAGCAGTCTTAGTTATTGTTGGGGTTTCGGTTTGTTAGCAGGTATCTATTTAGTCATCCAAACAGTGACTGGTTTTTTTATCTATGCATTACACACCTCACGTGGAACTATATGTTGGCGATATGATTATAAATATATTGTCATTTTAAGGGCAGTCATAATTTATGAAAAAATGGTGGTTCAATTTGATGTCTTCTAACAAGGAGTTAGAATGCAGATGTGAGTTAAATAAATCAATGTATAGTCTTGATCCTATTGGACATACTAGTGAAAATGAGAACCCCATTATAAATGATACAAATAAAAACATTTCTAGTTGGAATGCTAGTGGGAGTTGCCATTCCAGTAATGTTGAATATTTATTTGATAGAATATGAAATTTTATTTACTCACTTTAAATGGAGTATATGTTTCCCTCCTTTTCCTGCTAGGATTGGAAATCCTATCATTTACATATCCATATGATTGAGTCCTTAGTTTTTTAAAATATTGTAAATGAGGCCCACATAAAATAATATGATACCCAAAACAAAAATAATGATAGATATGTCAAAAGTAGGTCTGATTACACCTATTCCTAATCCTAAATATAATGTCACAACACAGGAATCCATATGAAAACATAGTATCTATTTATGAATGACCCCCTTTTCATAATGAGAACAAAGTAAATATAATACTTAATTTTTTATTTAATTCAATGCCCATTGGTGTTCCAAAGCTACATTTTTGGAGTCCCTGGGAGGAATATGTTGTTTGGTTTGAAGTATAGTATGACTTGTCAGATATGTTGGGTCATATGGTATTCCCCCATTCTCCCTCCCTACAGAGGTATATTATGTTTCACCCAAGAAAGATTGATTGAACCATCAATAATTTAGAGCATGAAGTATAGTTTGATCAATTTCTTTTTTAGATAAATAACTGAAATTAGAAGAATTATGGTTGACTTCCTAGAAGAAGGGGATTTGAATTTGAGAAGCTTTCAAGACACATTAACTCACTATGAAAATTTGATGGCAATTTAGATCAAGAAGTTGTTTGTGGCAGATAGTCTTATAGGACAAGTATGCTAGTTGGCTCCAACATAATATTAGCAAACTAATTTTAAGAAGGTTGCACTAAGGGAAGATGATGGCAGAACGCCACATTAGCTGGTAGATTGGGGCATGCAATATCTCCTTCTTGCATGATACTTGGTTTGGACACAAACCTTTAGCTGACAAAGTTGAGGTTCACAATGATCACTTGATGGTGAAAGAGTTATGGTTTGAAGGAAATTGGGATATACAATAGTAGTCACAGGTAGTCCACCCTCAACTATACGGGTTTGTCAAGTTCCTATCTTCCATGGAAAAGATATTCTCAAAAGCTAGACTCTAAAGGCATTTTCTCAACCAAGTTAGAACTATTTCAGATAAAAGCACAACATCATTATGTCATTGTAGAAGATTTGGAAGCCTTATATTTGAAATTAAAGAAATTGGAAAAAGAAAGCAATACAAGAGCAAGAAAGAGGCAGAACTTGATTTATTCTTGAAAAAGTATTTCCTTTTTCAATTAAGATGGGATGACACCTTAAATAGAAGAATGAGCAATAATATCAAGGTATATTATCTTCTACTTAGATTAATAAATCCAAAGGAAGTTGCTATATCCTCTATTAAAAGAGAGAAATGAGTTTATGTGTCATCGTAACTCAGAAAGATATAGCTCTAATGGAATATATAAAAATGGAATATTGATTGTCGAAGCAATTCATATATCTACAAAATTGGATGAAAAATTGATTGTGTACCACATGATAGGTATTGGCTTGGTCAATAAAAATAAACATCAAACTAATAATAAATCCTTAAAAAATATTGATAAGAATGGAAATAAATATAATTATGATTTTCTTATTCCTGAACATATTCTATCTACTAGACATTGTAGAAAGTAGAGAATTCTAAATTGTTTTAATTCATGGAAAAGAAATGTTTTGAATTAGATTTTTTTATTTGGTAATGAGAACAATATAAAGTTATTTAAAAATTGACTATTTTTTCCTCTATTAGAGGTGTAGTAGAATGTTTGTGTTTGAGTAAATAACTCTACAAATGAATGGCTTGAATCAAATTGGAAAATGGAAAGATTTGTACAAGTTATACATTTTGTTTGGTAATAACCTTTAACTAGTTTTTCCACTCATTTATTGTAGATTTATCCATTTTATTATGCTTTGTTTTTGGATCAAATATTCCTAGTGTCTCGTAATAATTCTTGATTCTATACTTAAGATTTCTTATTGATTTCCTAAAAAGGTATAAAAATAAAGATGTAATGGAATTGAATTCTATTAATAAGGCAACATTCCTATAATTTTTTTATTTATGAAGTCAAGTGAAAAAAATAATAGGGAAAAAAAGAATTAGTATCGATCATTCCACTGTAACAAATCAAGTTACAAATTTGAAAAAACAAAGGATGACTGGATTGTGAGTGTGATATATTTACCCATATTGAATTGTGGGTACATCATTGACATAATCATTTTTGTTGATTGGAGTAAAAAAATATGGGTTATTCAATAGAGATAACATAAAAGAGGAAGCATGGAGAAAAATGATAGTATATAGTATATATATATTATATATGCATATACCATATAAATAGATAAGTATTTAATTAATATAATATTTCAACAATTTTAAGATTTTAGATAAATATAAAGAACATGTGGTGGGATCACAACATAATGAAATTCCAGTCTCAAATAACAAATAAAAAGGGGAGATATTGCAAAATTGGTAGACGCCACAGACTTGATTGTATTGAGCCTTGGTATGGAAACCTACTAAGTGAAAACTTCCAAGTTCAGAGAAACTCTAGAATTAGAGATGGGCAAAAAGGAGTAAGAACAAAATCTTTTTTAAGACAAAAAATTTTAGTGACGAAATAAGATTTTGATACTCTTTAGTCCCTTAAATTGACATAAACATGGCTCCTACACTATAGTAGGATAATGTGCAAAAAGTAGTAGCTCAGTCCATAGAGAAGAGGATTGAAGATCCTCATGTCACCAATTCCAATCTAGTTCTTGCACATGATTAATGTATAGATATTCATAAAAAATCATAAAAAAGAGTGAGGATACTTATTTTCTCTAATAATCCAGGGTATGCTACATACTTATTCATCTAGCTATATAAAATATACCTATATACCTCTATCTTTACTCTATTTTTTTGTGGAGTATATAGACATATGTATATGGATAGGAATATGTATGGTTGTTTGAATTGATACAATTACACTCAAATTTCTTCCTGATACCTCCCAAGAATAATCACAAATAGGATCCAAAATGAACGGGTTGGTGTGAGCTTATCTGTGTGGTTATGCAATCTTTAAATGGGAATCCTTTTTATGAAAGATACTGGCTTCCATGCTTTGATGAGTCATCCAAGATCCTTTCCATGACCTATGTTGTGGTGAAGGGATATCTATATGATCTGAGCGATTGTGTAAGGCCCCTTGTAGCAACGGAATCAGGCAAAGTTTACAGAATGCTCTTTTCTATTTTCTATTACATTAGTTTTAGTTTGTACAAGTTATATGTTTTGTCACCACTTTGTGGAAAATTGTTAGGTATGAATATGTTAGATACCTGTAAGTAGATTGGTGAAATAGTCTCTCTCTCTCCAAACAAATATCTTTTTATTGACACACAAAGAAAATATTTTATTAGGAATGAACAAGATATTGAGGAATTAGCCATATGTAAGATCATAATTATTGATATGGGCCTTTTCCACATAAAAAAAAATCTTTTGTTATAATAGAACCAGAAGTGAGCACAGATTATTCAAGAATCAAAGTTGATTTTTTTTATAAAAAGAAGATCAATGAACATCTATGAAATGGTTTCATGGGACTCAACCAATTGTATAGATCGAAAGGATATCATTGAGAAAAAGGGATTCACGTTATCAAAGGATTTCCTATGATTATTTCTAGTATTGTTGGGTCAATCATCCACTTTGGTATCTTATTGAACAAAAATGGTAATATTGTTCCTCCATTGATTAAGAATTTTGGGCTTTAGGAAGTATCAAGATCATCTAATAATAAGGGTTTCAATTTATTCAAATGAACAATTTGAACACCTATGGATTCTAATAACTGATTGTGGGGTTGATCATTCAGTTCTTAAATTCATAGATCTACATATTGGACCTATGAATGGGATATTCTCAATACTCACAAAGAAAAAAAGGAAGTGACTTGGACAAAAGGATAAGTGACTTGGACAAAAAAGATAAGTGACTTAGACAAAAAGAAACAAAGTGAATTCCCCTTGGATGCCTCAAAATTCCCATGGCTCCTCTCTACTCTGATTCCACTCCAAAATATCCATAATAATCTGGGGTAATTGTCCCAAGTCAGTCCCATGCATATTTAAAAGCATGGGGTAGATTATCTTCTAATTTGAAAAGCAACTACAGGTAACACACGTGTTGGAAAGTCTAACACGGTAAGTTCCTTATGGTTTTTAAAGTGGAACTAACTTGATCGATGATTACATGGCATGTTGATTGGATAACACGGAATGTTTCTATAAGTTAGGGAACTCTAGAAAATTATTGAATGAATAAACATGATGTGTTTATATGTCAATACAACATGTTGTTGGGCTTCAGTAAATCCTGACTTATCTAGATCCAAATTCTGCACTGCAACACAACATGTTGAAAGCTCAGAATGGTGTGTTGACAAAAACATGGCATGTTGATATCTCAACATGGTGTGTTTCAGACAGTTCTACAACCTTGATATTATAAATGTTTAGATAATTAGGGAATGTGTTAATGGATGATATGATGGTGTTTCTTTCCCATTTTGATGCCAAAATGTTGTACCTAGAATCAAAACATGCACCGAGTAAAGATAATAACAAAGTAGAAAATCTAGCATGATTAAGGGGGGTATTTGGATAAAAACAATTCAAAAATTTAGCCAATAGTGGTCCAAAAGATGATATAAAATATACACATTAGTGCACAACTACTGCAAGCGGTGTATGCCACCCACCTATGACGCCCAACGTCATCGAGCGATGGGGCGAGACTGGTCAAGCGACCTGATGGCTCAACTATGGAGGCACATGCAGTCTTGGCCCTTAGATGGAAGATTGATGGACACAATCATTTTGTGCATGATGGTAAGTGGTAACTCCCTATTTTATGTTTCCCTGTAGTTTTAAATGTTAAAATTCAAAATCATAACTCCCTCCTCCTTTTACCAAATGGGATGAAACAATATCTCAATTTTACTAGCTCTATGAGAGCAACCCAATGAGGTTGGTCTGGGGCCTTAATTTCGACGTTGTTATACATGATTTCATACAAATGCTAATTTTATCTGTGTTGAGTATATTTAATGCATTGTTATGTTGAACCTTGAATCTTTATTCCTCAAACTACCCCCTAATCATCATACCAATAATTTGTTAGTTCTTTTGGTCACATTGGAACCATAGTTCCCCCCTTCTTGTTCAATGGTTAACTCTAGTGCATGTTTGTGACTTATTCTTGATATTAATGATGATCCTTGATCAAATTGGGAATATTTCATCTTTATGTCATCCAACCTCCCCCTAACTCCAAAATCAATACGAGGTATTCCACTCTAGTACTTGTATCAGTACCTAATACCCCTTTTGTTATTTTTGATACATACGTGAAGTAATTAATGATTATGTCCCTTTTATGAGAATGTGTGTTATACCTTATATTAAATTATGAATTTGTCCCCTTTGTGCATCAAACCCTATTAGCTCCCGAAGATAAGTAACCTCATGATATTTAGTAACCATAATGCCTAAGGTCGTCCCCTCTTGACCTATGATGGCGTGTGTCACCCTATATCCCCTAATGGTTGCCTTATATGACTTGTTGTCCTTCTTGTGATTTAGTCTCAAAATGGTTCCTAATGCTATGTCCTCCCCTCCTAAGTCAAGGAAAACCTAACTTAGTTATTTCCTTGTATGTGGATGTCCCACATAAGTCTCATGTTGAATCTTTATGGCATATGTGATTTGTATTATTGTGTGCTCATCTGTGGAAATGTTAAACCTAATGTTGGTAATATGATGCCTAGATCCTAGGGACGTCCACCCAAATTTTATTATGCTTATTATGCCTACTCCTTTTGCTCTAAACCCACTTAAATGTTTGGTCCTCATGTCTTGATGAATCTTGACCTTGTTGCTCTATTACGAGTCCTTCGACCCTAAAATGTGCATAAGGGACTTAAACCTTGAAATAGTCATATAAAGTGGATGGAACTCCACAATGACATGAAACTTAAAGTACACTATTATAATAACCTATAAATCAATAAAAAATCATCAAACATGTAATTAATCAACTTAAGAACTAACTTGGACAAAATCCTAAAAATGGAACTAGTTAGGGTTACTGATGATAATTTAATTCATATATGTAATCTTTTTTTGACCAAGTGGTTTCTATGACCTAGATGATCGAGTATAAGTTAGGTTATGAATCTCTAAATAAGGTACAAGATTTAATAATTATATGGTTATGGCTTTCTTTTTTGAACTGTGGTACATATGTATGCTTGTTTACTTACTAAAATATTTCCATGTAGTATTCTAGTATTGTACTCCATGTTTGGCTCATTGATCTTATAACTTGAACATAGACATATATAACACTCCATTATATGAATTTCAAAAAAGGTCTTGCTCAATGACTTTGATAATTGAGGTCTTTCACATAAACGTAGGATGTTGCTCAATGAGCTTGGTCATTGAGGTCCCTCACGTAGAAATAGGGTTAGCTAATCTTTAGCACCCTCGTAGACTTTTTAGATGATAAATTAGTCAAAGGCCTTATGATACATAAAATTGTTGGTATAATTGGAGTAAAATGATAGAAAACATAGGCTCACATTTTTCCAAGCATTTAACTTGTTTATTCTTGTTTGTTTACTTCTACAACTCTTTTCAAGTTATGAAAACCTTTTATATGTCTCTTTCTGTCTTGTACTCAACACCTTATGAGTTGACATGCTTGTTTCATGTATGTTTTAGGTTTGGGGATAACATGGGAGTTGACGGATTGGTGGCATATGTTCAGGTACATTTGTGTTAAGCTAGTGTAGATGAGCAGACTTGTAAAATTGTACTCTCAATATATACTTGGAATCATGTAATAAATGATGTTGCTTAATAATACTTATTTAAATGATGGGATTATTTTGGTGATTTTACATTTTTACTTATTCATGTATGCTAAGCTTTTACACTTCTGCATTCTCACTTTGATACTACCAATTTAGGTACGAATGCTCGGGTCCTTCAACCATTGACTTACTAGTCTTTGGAGGTTGGATTTGAGTAATAAATAGTTTCATGACACATGTCAAGGACTCGTCTCATTTCATTGTTCATGAGGTTGTTAGTGATTTTGTACAGAGACACCTCCCTACAAAGAAGATGGGTCTAGGCTAATTCAATATTCCATGTTCTATTGCTAGCATGAAATTCAGAGAAGCTCTCTGCCACTCCTACACAAGCATCAATTTAATGACCCTTATAATGTTTAAAAAGTTTTGACTAAGGGAACTCACAGAGGCCAGCATGAGGTTACAATTGGAAGATAATTTTGTAGTCATAGAATTGGAGATATGTGAAGATATACTGGTCAAGGTTGATAAATTTGTATACTTTTAGAATTCTTGGTGATGGATATACCAGAAAAGAAGGGGTCTGAGTTACTCTTAAGCTGACCATTTCAAGATATGACATATGTAATCATTGCAATGGGTGAATGGATACTTGACTCTGGGAATGAAAGATGATAGAGTAGAATTTTGATCCCAAAATCATGTTTCACCACCAACCCATGACAATCCTAAATAGAGGTAAACTTTATGTTGAGACTAATACATTAAACAAGGGCACTTTGTGGGAGGCCATCCACACCTTTTTTGTTCTTTTCTTCAATAATTTTTCTTCTGTAATTGTAGTTAATTCTTCATTTTGATGCAATATGATGGTGCAATGATGAGTATGCTAAGTGAGCAACAACATGGAGATGTCAGTATCACCAACATTTTCCAGTGACACTGATTCATCAGAGATGGGGCATCATAAATTGACCATAACTTATTGGTACCACCGACTAATGTCGGTAACACTGACTCAATTTATTCATCATGCAACAATTCTTATAGCAAAGTCAAGCTAGTTTCATTGACTCATATCGTACCACTAATATAAAGACAGAATATAACTTGTGTCCATGGATCTGACAAACACATATATGAGAATCTAAAGACAACCATTTGAACAAACCCATGAATGTTTGATAGTCAGTACCACCGACTTGATGGATCTACAAAGTGGTACTTCTTTGGATCATAGTCGTTGGTACAATGGTCGGTACAAAGAGAGCACCTACTTTTGTAAATGGCACCAACTTCTTGTTAATGGATGCTGAATCTACCATATAAGGGGGTGAGTTCATTTGATTTTTCACCTCCTAAGCATCCATTTCCAAGCAATATTTTGTAGAGATACTGCTAGCACTTATACAATGAGAAACCACTTCACCAAACTCCCATCTCTCTATCTCTCATCTCTCATGGCAAGCAAGCTACCCTAAGCATAAGCATATTCAACAGTAGTCCATTTGTCCCACCTTCTTATTAGATTACCATGACATGAACTAGAAATAAATGAACAAAATAAGAGATATGTCGAGCTTCTTGAATATGAATTTGAGGCCATGCGCTATGACGACACAACCTTCATCGAGGACATCAATTTCACTGACCACTTACGCAAGGTGAGGATTGGAATCCAATAACCCATTCCTAGGGGGATGGCCAATAAGGATATTATGTTGGAGTTCTTAGCATCTCTAGAGGCATGCTTTCTGACGCAACACACCCGTGATAATGATTGGGAGGACCGCATGGCTAGTTCAAACTCTACAATGCCACTCGCACCTCAACTTGTAGGCGTTCAATGCCATATTTGGGTGGACACATCATGGGGTGAGAGAAAGCCCTGATAATTGCACTCACTCCTTCACATATAGTAAGCTCACAATAGCATATGCTTGTGATAAGGTCAAGTGGCATCACTCTTCTAACATTGACATTGAGAACCCCTTTGCCTTAATTCTTCACTGACTCTTGACAAACACCTTGTTCTCCATGTCCACTCAAGGCTAAGGAAAGGTCTAATCCGTAGACCTATTCATGTTTTGGGCATTACTTTCATTGGGAAAGGGAAATGTCAACTTGGGTCATTGTTTCTTGACTATGCACACTCAGTGGCCAAAAGAAAAGAGAGTAAGATGCCCGTACATTTTGGCGGTCTCATCACAAGACTCAACTAATACTATAATTTCAACCTCTCTAGTCTATAGCCTATTGAGTCGAATGAGAATCTAGATTTCAAGAGTTTTGTAATGACAATCTTCTGGGGTGGATTGGAGGTAGCATCCATGCAATCTCTAACATCGTCGTAAGGGAGCTTCTAGATCTAGAACATCACTGACCTTGATCATCTATGATGGCCATATGTTAACATGAGGGAGTCAGGGAAGGAGGAAGACACTAACGATGAAGCTAGTGAGGATGAGAATGATGAGATTTAGGAGGTGCATATGTTATCTCTAGGTTACCAAAGGAGGCCACACCATAGGCCACAAACCTATGGTGCCTAATAAGCAACATCGACTCTGTCATACACTAATCTATATTCTTTTAAGGGCATGCATAACATGCTCAACATGATTTAGATTGGTTAGAAGTAGTAGGTTATGAATCAATTCACCTGTGAATAAGAGAGGATCTTCACCAACCAACAATAGATTTTCACACATCACTATGCTATGTTTAACAATAAGCGTCTTCTTCTAAGAAATTAAGAGAACTTCCATTAGAGTTTGTATCACATCGAGTACACCCAAACACCTCTCTATGATCATTACTGGAGTAAGGGCCACTTCCCTGACTATGCACAACCACCACCCATGGTGTACGACCGATCCCATTTCACCAGCATATTTTTCTTGCAAGATTCAAACATGTTTCCAGGTCGATTATATCTCCTAAGGGCTTGAACTATCTAGTACACCCATTCCATCTCTGAGTTGCATCTTAGTTTACTTCTACATTTTAGCTAAATTTTCTTGATGTTTGTTAAAATTTGCATGTTTTTACATGTATCCACATATATCTTGTGTAAAACATTGATTTAGAAAATATTCATATGAATCGATTGAAGTTTGATCTATGTGTACTCTTATCTTTTATTAGTTGATCTTGCTTGCCTAATGGTACTCTACATGAGTAATTGAAGGGATTAGTGAACTTGGAGATATAAGTGGTGAACTTAACATCTAACTCTACCCTTGACCTTTTAATTGATGATGATATTTTAGTTCGATATAACCAAGCATCAGCATGACCTTTAATGATTAATTCAAAATAAAGACTTTGGATCACCTTGACATACGGGTTAACATAATATATCATGATTAGAAAAAGTATTTATTTCTTAGTCACTAGATCTCATCTACCATGAGCTCAATTCATTACATTACCATCATAGACTTCACACTAGATTTAATTTATTGTTCTCTTTGGTGGAATTTCATCATGATAGGTAGCATGTAGCTTAGTCTTGCATCAAAAAATAAAAGAATATGCATTGCATTAGTAGTTCATCCATATTGGTTAGTTTGCTTAGTGTTTCCTTTTAGCTAGAGTCACAACTAATAATTTGAACTATGATTAGATGCGGCTCGGGGCTTGAACACACTTGGGATGTTTCAAGATTTATAAGGACCTACACTAAGACACTTACTTAAACTAATACACTTATCTGCAAGCACTCGGGGTCGTGTTATAGTATAGGCAAGAGGCAAAATAAGGGTCAATACATAGGGAGAGAGGGGTACTAGATCTTAGTTAGGTTAACTATGTTTCGAAAGAGGAGTCTAGGGTTCAAGGGTTTGATTGGGGGTTTGTCTGATTAAACTAAAGGTCCAAGCAAGTGAATAAAAGGAGCAAGAAGCAAAGCCTAAATTAACCCTTGAATAATTAAGTTCCAATGAGAAAGAAAGACAAGTAAGAAACAAAGGGAGAAATTAAACTAAGAAAAACTAATCAACATCTAACTACCAACCTAGAAGTGACAACTAGTTAATCTAAGAAAGAAACTACACTAAATTGACAATTAAGAAACTAGGGTAAGCAAAGAGCAGGATGAACACTAGCTAAGCAAGTAAAGCACAAATGGACACTAACTCGACTATCAAGATCTAACTATCAAAAGCAAAATAACTATTAAGGAAGATAATTAAAATAAGTAACTAAGAACTCATTAACTAGCAATAAAGTGAATTAGGGTTTTAAGTAACTAATGAAGGTGTGTGGATCATTTGGGGGAGGTTACTAGAATCCAATATGAGGGATGTTATAACATGCAAACTATATCCATTCATTATATATTGTCAAACCACAAAAAAACTAATGTTATAGAATTACCCTAAGCTACTAGTTGGCCATGGGTGGTTTAAGGTGTATGAAGGGGAACTACACCCTTGCACACCCTATCCAACCTTCTGAGGCTCGATTTGTAAGGACCCTGAACATGCTTAAAGTGTTGAACAAGATTAATTAAGATAATTTAATTATTATAATCTTAATATAACCTTTTTATATGCTTTGTAATCATAATACAAAATTAAGTTCCAAATTTGGTCCAATTTGGACATTATTTGAGCAAGTTATGCAATTTTATGTACATTTCAGACTTTTCTGCAATTTACCCAATTGAGGGTTCTTCTTTGTAAATTTTTCTATTAATTATGTTCCTTATATGTTTTCTCATCATTCTTGAGCTTGTTGAGCCATGGTGTACTCAATTGTACCTTGAATTGGAGGAGATTTTATTCTATGTTGAATTAGGGTTTACCCCCAATGGATGAGCTACCTTCAGGGCTATCAACTGATGGCTCCACTACTGGGCAACAGCCAGTGGTCATCACCAGAAAGTTGTAGGTCTATGGTTCATGCTGGTTTGGTTCACTTGAACCCTTGGTTCACTTATGGACATGATCAACCGATGGTTCACCCATCTTTAACCCTAAACCATGAATAAAGGATGGTAACCTTTGACCAACAGGCGATGTCTGGCCTGGGATACTATCATCTGGTGTCCTAGAAGTCCCCAATATCTGGTGAAACTGATTCCTACTTGTCCATGGAAGTTTTAAGCCATGGACACATGGAGAGATGCATGTACACCTCATGCTTGCTTCCATCCTTATCCATGGGCTATATCTACCTCTTCCTTACCCAAGTACAAAACCTTTGCTTGATTTCTCTTTACTCTAACCTATAACAATGACCTTGCCCTATTTGTATGTGGAAATAGTTGGTCCAAGGTAGAAGATGACCCCTTTTTGGAGAAAAAGGTCCCCTAGAGCTCCATCTAGCCCTACCTAGGGTATCCAAGGTCATCTTCTAGGGTTTCCGACCAAGGCAAGTTGTTTTCTTCCTTCCTTCACCATTTTTCTTTCTCATATTCTTCCTTAGACCTTCCTCCAGGTTGGAACTTTGTTGTTCCATGGTAAACGTTTCACTATATCTCAAGATCCTACCTTTCTTGCTTCTTCTTCTAGGGTTTTGCTTCCTTGTGGAGAAGGGTGCCTACTTGGCCGAGTTCAGAGATTCTTCTTGGGTTTTCTACCTTCTTGGCTCGATTTTCCTACTGCTAAGAACATGTTATTCTTTGTATAGGCATGTTTTATAACCCTCTTCACATATATTGCTTACTCTAATCTTTCTAGCTCATGTTCTTGCCTAAAAATGGTGATTTAAGCCTTAAGAAGCTAAGTTTGCTTGAATCTCGAATTTTTGTGGTGTTCTCTATTCTGTTCCAGTTCTAGATGAACCTATAAATAGTTGCATGACCTTCCTAAGATATAGTATGGTCTGTAATAGGTTGATATCACAACCTATGGTGCTAAGCACCTATTAACCGATGGTCAATATTAGGGTTTAAAGTTGATTTCTTCTATGAACACATCACCCGATGATGACACCATGACAAATGATGGTGTATTTACCATGACAACAGATGGTGGTGACCAAGGGTGTCAGTCGATGGTGACAACTGATGGTCACCCCTTAGGTCAGTTTTGGTCTCAATTAGAAGCTTAATGATTAAACAACTAAGTACCCTAATGATGTTATCAATTAATGGTGACATTAGCTTATTATCCAATGGTGATTAATGAATATAGTGTTGATCTAACAACCCATGGTGACTTAATGGTCACAACCGATGATGGATCAGGCCTCCACAACCGATGGTGAGTTAAGGTTGTAGTTGGAACATCAATTAAGCCCTAACCCAATAGTCTCGTGGGTCAAATGATTAAAGGGTTAGACCTATACTGTAATTGATGATTTTGAAATATGAACATGATCCAATGGTTAGGTGCTAAGACTTATTAATCTAATATTTTAGAATAATGGACTTGATCCAATGTTTGATATTGTATGCTTCAACATCCAATAGCTTGGTTTGAAACCTATACTATTACATGTGATTTCTAATAATCTAAATTTGATGGTTTCCCTTATATGATCAATTTAAGAAGCTTGATGGTTGAGATGATGGTGTGCTTAAAATGTAATTTTAACCCATAACCTATAATCCCCTTTCATGTTATTAAATATGAATAGTCTAGAGTTAAAAGGTGACTCTTTCTAGATCGCAATGTAATGACTTTATACATGGAATATTCAAGGTGTTTACTTATGTAAAAAACCAATGGTCTTACCTCTTCACCTACAACGGTTCTGGGTGATGTTGTGGTATAGTGATATGGGTTGAATGATGTTGGAACCAATGGAGATTTGACCTTAGTAAGGTAGTCTTACCTTTTCCCTCACATGAATAGAATGTATAATAACCATATTGTGATGATATGTAACCCTAATGGGGTATAGCTTGTTACACTTAATCCTAATAAACTTAGGTGATGGTGACTAACTATGATTAGATTTGCTTAGTGGAATAATAGAACAATAAGTCTCTCTTATTGTTGTGGAACTCTAGTATACTATAACCTAATGGTTACACCTTGAGTTATGTGTGGATCCATACTTGAGAATGGTATGGAATGTGATGATGATCATGTGCCTTATGCATCCAAGATTACATGGGGATGCTATGGGTTAAGGTTTGTGAATGAAAACTGAACTATAACTTGAATGTAACCTATCTTGCTAGACCTAACCCTAATGCAAGTAGAGAATGGTGGTTAATCATGATATCCTTCCTTCAATGATTAATATAATGATGGAATATCCTTCCTAATGATTGATTGAAACTCTAATGTGTTAATTGGTGGTCATCATAGATTAATGATCCTATGCTTTCTTATGCTAAACTTGTATACTACAAGTATAATGATGGCCAATCATATAATTTCCTTAATATGTGATATAATAAAGGAATGCTCTCAAATGTTAAGGCAACCCTATAATGGCATCATGTGAATGTCTGTTAGTTCATTAATGTGATATCATGTTGAGCCTGTGTGTCACATGTGTGGTGATGTTTGTTGAGCCTTGTTATAAGGCAAAGAAAGATAATTATGAAGTTGCAAGAAATGATATGATGGTCTTAATGACCTTTGGGCATGGTTGAGCCCTGAATGAGGTATAATCTTCTTATATTGACAAGGGTTGATACCATGTAATATTATGCTAAGGATTTATATCTTTTGATAGTATGATGACAAATGTAGTCTCATCATTGGCAAGTGAATAGTACCATGTAATGATGATATGAGGAAAAATATGTCTCACACATTTCATATTTTCTAGAGTTGTCATATATCAATGATTGCTAGAATTGAATTAGGGGTTGTATGTCCATTTGTATGATAAAGCCTTACTTTACTCAATTGGAAAAACTAATCAAGTGAAACCCTAATCATGTAGTTGACATGTGCCATAGAACCATATTCAATGTCAGAACTTGTTGAATGGTGAAACGAGTATTCCAAAGGGAAACTCAGTGCACATACATAACATGTTGAGCATGTGGGGTGCTTGTCATCCTAACACCAAGTGTTTCGGGAGGATGGTTGCGGCCATACCTAGCTCGCTTTTTGGAGGAAAATTGCGGTTGTACCTCAGTGATTGGGTTTGAATACCCTAGATGCTAGTGATGTGACCTGTACCAAGGTGGGCTAGTTACAAGACTATATTTCATTATTTTGCAGAATGACTATATATCACTACGGTGCATACTCATACTGACCGAGTAGGGAGAAGATCTTGGAGTTTGACTCTTCCTATATCTTGTATGGCCTGATTTCGACTTAGTAGTGGTCAGTTAGATTTGGTTAGTATGACTCAAATCCTCAGGGCAGTAATAAAAGATAATACAATCGTGTACCATATTTGTTTAGGATTATACATGACACTTCACATTGGATGATAACCCTTGTTTGTTCTCTTTACACAAAGATGATGCTTGGTGCAAACTAAGAGATAGTAGAAATGCTTATGCTATAGAAATATTCATGACATAGATGTGTATATACAGTAGTCATGCTATGTTGATAGATATACTGTTACTGTTATTATGCTAATGATGATAGTTATTACATGATGTTATCTATGCTTATACTTGTAGCTATGCCTCTATAATTAGAACTGCTAAACATGCTTATGCAATTAGTTGTGCTTATGATGTTAGCTTTACTCATGATGCATACATGTTCATTTTATTAAACATGCTAGTATTGATAGTCATGTTATGTTGATAGACATATTCAATGTGTTGAGATGCTTTAGCTACTAGATTTCTTGTGTTATTAGCAAGGCATATGATGATAGTCAGACTAATGAGAATGATTGTTATCAAATGCAATCCTATGAAACCTGAATAGATATCTAATAAAAGAAATGGATTTATCTATTACCTGTATATACATTGATCAACATACTTGTTGCTAAGCTTATTTGCTTAACATGTTTAGCATGTTTGAACTGTTCAATCTGCTCAATTGTTTATTAAATACTCCAACTGCTCAGTTTATATAGTATGTAATATATTATAATCAATATATGTTGGGGAGAGTTATATCTCTCGTTGGGACTAGGTCTCACCTTGTGGGTTACCACATCTTTTTAGGTGATCAACAATAGCGACAACAGACTGTGGCAGCAAGGAGAATCTGAGATGATGAACCCTAGAGATAGTTGCCAGTTGTCTAGTATATCCTAGAATCATCCCTATACTCTCAAGTCTGGGTGAAAAGTTTGTATATGATGTTTTGATTAAATCGAGTTCTCAATAGCATGTTGGTGCTTGTAATGTGGAAAATACGGATAATGTTCGTTTGTAAAGTTTATATTGTAGCTGAGGGTACATAGAGTTTATAAGATATTGTGGCATTATATGAAATAAAGCTATTTGTTGGGCTTTTATGAAAATGTTGCTTAGTAAATGAGAAATATTGAAATCATTTTTCATTTACCCTCTTTTCTGGGTTTGTGTATAATTAATGAGTAATCATGTTTTGTGTTTTGAGTAATATCGTTTAGTGTAACAGTTTCTAACAAGTTGGTATCAGAGCTTTAGGTTTGCTAAGTCTACAGGGACACTAGGACTTAAGACTAGGATGATGTATGAGTTAGGAACATGACATAAAAACATGGTGCATACTACCTAATCTCAGTATTTGGATGCCACAGACAGGTATTCCAGTATTAAAGAAAAGGTAAGCATGGAACTCTTACATTGATTTCTTTTTTATTACTCTAATCAAGTAGTCATTTTGAAACAATATAAAGAGCATAATGAATGAGAAATCATGGTTTTAAAACCTCAATATTACTCTAAAGAAGATGAGCATTACATCATAACCTATCAAAATCTTAATATTTGGTAACTATAAGAGAAAGATACAACACCATGAAACCTAAATATGAATATAGATAAGCTAAAGAGGAGTTCTTGAAGTTGTAATTCAAGAAGATAATAAAGTAAAATACATATACGTATGTGCTAATAAAGTGATTCAAGGTATGTAATCCACATAAAATGGAGAGAACTCATGTGATAAGTATTGTATGAGAAGATGAATGAGAACAATGACAAAGGAATCAAGTGGAACCTGAGTTAATCTCAGACCAAATTGTGTGTATGAAAGTGTTAACGTAATATACGCATGGTATGTGAAAGAAATCAAGGAAAAAGCTCCTTGTTTATGAAGAAAATATGGAATGTGATGACCTATTCCCTAATCAATGGTTAAAAAACATGGAAACGTGAGAGGATATATACAAGAATAATGAACAGTTAATGAGAAAAGAGCAATGAGATATGATAATCTTAATAATTCTTGTGCTAATGGCAAGGAACCTAAGTTGTAAAAGGTAAGATGATACATAAAATGTGTAACTTCGATGGGGAAGATAGAATTGGTTACCTTTTTCTAGTTGACCCATGGACAATGTTGCTTTAATGTGGGAAGTGTTTTCCCATTTGTGTTCCTTCTTTTTGAGGAGTAGCCTTCAAGTAGATCTCATACCGCTTGGTACACATCGATTCACTATAATCCTGGGATGGATATATTGATATGATGTGTGATTTCATTGGACTACAGTTCCAAGATCTTTATGTTTTGTAATTAGCATGCTTTTTGAACCTTCCAAGAGTTAGGGGGATTCCTCCTATATGTTCTTAACTGGTTATGATGTTGAGGAAGTGGATGAAACTAGTGTGTGAGTTCTTTATAGAACATGTACTAGATACCAAGGTAACGAATCCTAGTATCCAGAGTGTACCAGTTATATATTAGTTAAAGATATTTATTAGATGAGCTGTCCAATGTTCCTCTCCAATTGAGAGAGAGTTGATGTTGATCCTCCAAGTGTTGTTTGGGAAAAGAAGAGTGATTTTATAATTTTGTGTATGGTTTGTTTATAGTTGGGAAAGACCACTATCAAGGATAGATGGTTTGTTAATCAACAAACATGTTCTACCATGTTCCTTTAAAATAAACCTAGGATCAAAATATCAATGGATAAGATCTAGAGTGGATGACATAAGATACATGACCATGATGAGTTTAAGGTTATGTTGTTTAGACTAACCAATGCATCATTATAAATAAGAGGAACAGAGTACTCGGGTCATGTTTCATAAATTATGACAAGCTTTGAACGATGACATCTCAAAGTATTTTAGAGATGGTCAGTAGCATGATTAACATTTGCTAAACTTTAAGAATGTTGAAGCAATTATACTTACGTGTGACAAGTTCAGCAAGAGTGAGTTGGGGGTTAACTAGAGTATCCTCTTAGATTTATAATACATCTATTAAGTGTGTTGTGTGAATTCTGGTAAGATGGAGACAATTTCATTCCCCTACCCCTAACAAAATAATCAAGAAGATATATTTGTTAATGATTGTAGACAAGTATATGATTCTTCAACTAGATATATGACTAGTCCACCATTGAGATGATGGAAGGATCTTCTAAGACCATGTGCCTTATATTTCTTGACAATTAGGGGATGCTTACCTAATTGATTGAGTTGATAATCACAACAACCATTAAAGGAGCATAGAGATGAAAGCTTGTAGAATTACTCCTGATAATAGATACATGATGTTCCATTTTGGTAAGATCCATAAAGTATGACATGTAAGTGATGTGTGGTATAATAGATGGAATAGTTTAGGACGACAGATAGAGTGCCAAGTTTAAGATACTACTAGACATGTACAGGTGGCACAATAGTTTCTATGCTGAACTAAGGTGACACACGCAAGAGTTGAGGAAGAAGAATATGACTTCTATGAGAATGATGTGACATCACCATGAGTTGAAAGTAACCATGTGTAAGATTAAGAATGAGGTGCATGATAAGTATCCATCTTTGTTTGCCTTAATTTTTAGGGGCAAAATACCTGTTAGGGGTTTATAGTTGTAAGGCCCCTGAACATGCTTAAAATGTTGAAAAAGCTTATTTACCATAATTGAATGCTTATAATATAAATCTAACCTTGTTATATTCTTTTTAATCATGATATAATCTTAAGTTTCAAATTTGGTCCAATTTGGACACTGTTTGAGCAAGTTATGCAATTTTATGTACATTTTGGACTTTTCTACAATTTACCCAATTGAGGGGTTTTCTTTGCAAATTGTTCCATAAATTATATTCCTTATATGTTTTCTCATCATCTTTGAGCTTGTTGATCCATGGGGTGATCAATTGTACCTTGAATTGGAGGAAATTTTATTCTACGTTGAATTAGGGTTTACTCCCCATGGATGAGCTACCTTCAAGACTATCAACAGATGGCTCCACTTCTTGGGAAACAGTTAATGGCCATCAACTGGTGGTAACACCTAGTGGTCATCACTATAAGGCTCTAGGTGGATGGTTCATGCTGGTTTGGTTCACTTATGGACATCATCAACAGATGGTTCACCCATCTTTAGACCTAAACCATAAACAAACAATGGTAACCTTCGACCAACCGGCGATGTCTGGCATGGGAGACCATCAGTTGGTGGCTTAGAAGTCCCCAATATCTGGTGGAACTACTACCTACTCTTCCATGGAATATTTAAGACATGGACACATGGAGAGATACTTGTACACCTCATGCTTGCTTCCATCCTTATCCATGGGCTATATCTACCTCTTCCTTACCCAAGTACGAAACCTTTGCTTGCTTTCTCTTTCCTATAACCTGGATCACCGACCTTATTATGTTTGAATGCAGAAATAGGTGGTCCAAGGTAGAATACAACCCCTTTTTTTGGAGAAGAAGGTCCCCTAGAGCTCCATCTAGCCCTACCTAGGGTTTCCAACCAAGGCAAGTTGTTTTCTTCCTTCCTTCTCCATTTTTCTTGCTCTTCTTCTTCCTAAGACCTTCCTCCAGGTTGTAACTCTGTTGTTCCATGGTAAACGTTTCTCTAGAGCTCAAGATCCTACCTTTCTTTCTTCTTCTTCTAAGGTTTTGCTTCCTTGTGAAGAAGGGTGTCTACTTGGCCGAGTTCAGAGCTTCTTCTTGGGTTTTCTACCTCTTTGGATCTAGTTTCCTGATGTTAAGAACCTATTATTCTTTTAGAGGTGAGTTTTATAACCCTCTTCACATATATTGTTTACTATAAACTTGTTAGCCCATGTTCTTGCCTAAAAATGGTGATTTAAGCCTTAAGAAGCTAAGTTTGCTTGAGATCTCGGATTTTTATGGTGTTTCCTATTCTATTCCAGTTCTAGATGAACTTGTAAATAGGTGTACAACCTTCATAAGGTATAGGATGGTCTATAACATGTTGGTAGCACAACTGATGGTGCTAAGAACCTATCAACCGATGGTCAATATTAGGGTTTAAAGCGGATTTCTTTTATGAACACATCACACGATGATGACACCATGACAACTGATGGTGTAGTTACCATGACAAATGATGATGGTGACCAAGAGTGTCAACCTATGGTGACAACCGATGGTCACCCCTTAGGTCAGGTTTGGTCTCAATTAGAAGCTTAATGATTAAACAACTAAGTACCCTCATGATGCTATCAATCAATGGTGACATTAGTTTATTATCCAATGGTGATTAATGAATATAGTTCTGATCTAACAAAAAATGGTGAAATAATGGTCACAACTAAAGATGGATCAGGTCACCACAACTGATGGTGAGTTTAGGATGTAGTTGTGACATCAATTAAGCCCTAACCCAATAGTTTCTTGGGTCAAATGATTCAAGGGTTAGACCTATACTCTAATTGATGGTTTTGAAATATGAACATGATCCAATGGTTGGTGCTAACACTTCTTCATATAATAGTTTATAATAATGGACTCTATCCAATGGTTGAGATTGGATTTTTCAACATCCAATCACTTGGTTTGAAACCTATAGTATTACTTGTGATTTAATCTAATAATCTAAATTTGATGGTTTCCCTTATATGATCAATTTAAGGAGCTTGATGGCTGAGATGATGGTGTGCTTAAAATGTACAACCAATGATGGGTTTTAACCCCAGAACCTATGGTGCCCCATGATGATATTAAATATGGAAATTCTAGGGTTAAAAGAAGACTCTTTTTAAATCACAATGCAATTACTTTATACGTCTTATTCAAGGTGTTTACTTATGTAAACAACCAATGGTCTTACCTTTTCACCTATAATGGTTTTGGAAGATGTGGTGGTATGATGATATGGGTTGAATGATGTTGGAACCAATGGAGACTTGACTTTAATAAGGTAGTCTTACCTTTTCCCTCACATTAATAGAATGTATAATAACCATATTGTGATGATATGTAACCCTAATGGGGTATAGATTGTTACACTCAATGCTAATAAACTCATGCGATTGTGACTAACTATGATCATCTTTCCTTAGTGGAATAATAGAACAGTGGAGTCTCTCTTATTGTTGTGTAAGTCTAGTATACTATAACCTAATGGTTACACCTTGAGTTATGTGTGAATCCATACTTGATAATGGTATGGAATGTGATGATGATCATGTGCCTTATGCATCCAAGATTATATGGGGATGCTATGGGTTAAGGTTTGTGAATGAATATTGAACTATAACTTCAATGTAACCTAACTTGCTAAACCTAACCCTAATGCAAGTAGAGAATGGTGGTTAATCACGATATCCTTCCTTGAATGATTAATACAATGATGGAATATCCTTCCTAATGATTGATTGAAACTCTAACGTGTTAATTGGTGGTCATAATAGATTTATGATCCTATGCTTTCTCATGCTAAACTTGTATACTACAAGTATAATGATGGTCAATCATATAGTTTCCTTAATATGGGATATAATAAAGGAATGCTCTCAAATGTTAAGATAACCCTACAATGTTATCATGTGAACGTCTGTTAGTTCTTTAATGCAATATTGTGTTGATCATGTGCGTCACATGTGTGGTGATGTTGGTTGAACCTTGTTATAAGGCATAAAAAGATAATCATGAACTTGCAAGAAATGATATGATGGTCTTAATGACCTTTGGGCATGGTTGAGTCCTGAATGAGGTATAATCTTCTTATATTGACAAGGGTTGATACCCTGTAATATTATGCTAAGGATTTATATCATGTGACAATATGATGACATGTGTAGTCTCATAATTGGCAAGTGAGTAGTACCATGTGATGATGAGATGAGGAACAATATGACTCATACATTTTATATCTTCTAGAGTTGTCATATATCAATGCTTGCTAGAATTAAATTAGGGTTTGTGTGCTCATTTGTATGATAAAGCCTTAATTTACTAAATTGGAAAAACTAATCAAGTGAAACCCTAATCATGTAGTTTCCAGGTGACATAGAAGCATCTTAAGTGTCAAAAATTGTTGGATGGTGAAATGAGTATTCCTAAGGGAAACCCAGAGTGCATACATAACATGTTGAATATGTTAGGTGCTTGTCATACTAACACCAAGTGTTTTGGGAGGATGGCTGCGGCCATACCTAGCCTTCTTTTTGGAGGATAATTGTGGTTGTAACTCAGTGATTGGGTTTGAATACCCTTGATGCTAGCGTCGTGATCTGTACCAAGGTGGGCTAGTTACATGACTATATGTCGCTATATTGCAGATTGACTATATGTCACTGCGGTGCAGACTCGTACTGACCAAGTAGGGAGAAGATCTTGGAATCCAGCCTTTCCTAGATCTTGTATGGCACTGATTTCAACTTAGTAGTGGTCAGTTGGATTTGGGTGGTACGACTCAAATCCTCAGGGTAGTAGTAAAATATGTAATACAGTTGTCTAGCATATCTATTTAGGGTTATACACGATGCTTCACATTAGATGATAACCCTTGTTTGTTCTCTTAACATAAATTTGATGCTTAGTGCAAACTAAGATATAGTAGACATGCTTATGTTGTATAAATATTCATGACATAGATGTGTACATACAATAGTCATGCTATGTCGATAGATATATTGCTATTGTTAATTGTGCTAATGATGATAGTTATTACATGATGTTAGCTATGCTTATACTGCTAGCTATGCCTCTGTAATTAGAAATGCTTAAGTGCTAATCATGCTTATGCAGTTAGTTGTGCTTATGATGTTACTTTACTCATGATGCAGACATGTTCATTTTATTAAACATGCTAGTATTGATAGTCATGTTATGTTGCTAGACATATTCATGATGTTGAGATGCTTTTGCTACTAGATTGCTTGTGCTATTAGCAAGGCATATGATGATAGTCATACTAATGAGAATGATCATTATTAAATGCAATCCTATGAAACCTGAATAGATATCTGATAAAAGAAATGGATTTATCTATTGCATGTATATACATTGGTGACCATACATGTTGCTAAGCTTACTTGCTTAACCTATTTAGCATGTTTGAACTGTTCAATCTGCTCAATTGTTTATTAAATACTCCAACTGCTCAGTTTATATAGTATATAATCTATTGTAATCAATATCTGTTGGAGAGAGTTATATCTCTCACTGGTACTAGGTCTCACCTCGTGGGTCACCACATCTTTTTAGGTGATCAGCAACAGCGGCAGCAGACCATGAAAGCAAGGAGAATCTAAGGTGATGAACCCTAGAGATAGTTGTCAGTTGTCTAGTATGTCCCAGAGTCATCCATGTACTCTTAGGTCTGGGTGAAATGTTTGTATATGGTGTTTTGATTAAATTGAGTTTTCAATATCATGTTGGTGCTTGTAATGTGGAAAATATGGATAGTGTTCCTTTGTAAAGTTTATATTGTAGTTGGGGTACATAGAATTTTTAAGAGATTAAATCATTATATGAAATAAAGCAAGTTGTTGGGATTTAATGAAAATATTGTTGAGTAATTGAGATAGTTTGAAATTAGTTTTAATTTACCCTTTTATGGGTTTGTGTTTAATTAATGAGTAATCATGTTTTGTGTTTTGAGTAATATCATTTAGTGTTACAGGTTCTAAAACAATTAAACTAGGTCTTAGGTGGAATTCTAGAGGATTTGGCAAATATAGGATTCCATAGTAGGTTTCCTTAGGGAAATTGGGAGTCAAAGGTAGGAATGAAGAGTGGAGGTGAGGGTGTTTCACCTAACATTACTCACCATCTAGTTTTTAGGAAATTCCTAGGCAGTTTTACTAAGAACTCCTACAGTAGCTACTTAGATCTTTCACCTAGGTGTAAGAGGGGGAATGTATGTAGGAAGATAGGGTTCTAGCTAGTGATCCACTAGTTGGACTTAGGAGCAATTGCTAAGATAACCACATACAAGCCATTCTCTCCTAGAGCCTAAGTGGTTTCAAGCATAAAACAATAAGTAATTTATGTTTTCAAGCACAAACAACAACAATAATCATGACAAACAAGATAAAGTAGAAGGAAATCATCATAAAATGAATATAAAGAGTTTAAAAGTTATTCCCCCCAACATGGTATCAAACTAACATTTTACCCCAAACAACCCACCATATAGGGCTTAGTTACTCATAAAAGAAGAAAACAAGAAATAAGGAGTAGAGGAGTAGAAGACCATGAAATGTGGTGAAGATTCCTCCTACTTCACCTCTTAGATTATGGAGCATGCACTTCTTATCCCAAACTATATGGATGGCATGGGATGGTGGTGGATGATGGTCAAAACCCTATAAACTAGGATTTTGAGGTAGAGGAAGGTGGAAATAAAGTGGATGTGGATGGGAGTAGGTGGGAGCTCCTTGAATTCTCAAGGTGGGTGGAAATGAATGCTAGGGGAGTTTAACCTTATGCTATAGCCATCACCTAGTTATAATAGGTGGGAGGGAAGCACCAAAATAATTATGGGCAGTTTGTGAAAATCAGTGCAGAAACATTTAGGTTTTGGGTGGCACGACCGCGGTGGGTAAGGTGTAGAACAACCATGCTAAGAGAGAATGGTCATGCTGGTTGGAGGTAAAGTTATAGTTAAAAATAGACAAAATGACGGTTGGTAGCACGATTATGGTGGGGGTAGGTAGAATAGCAGTGTTGGGAAGCACAGTCTTAGTGGGAAAATGGGGACTTGGTCATTTCATGTGGACAACCGTTCTACCTCTGGCTAGCATAGCCATTATGGATGGCATGGTCGTGCTGTGTTGGGGTCTTCTTAGAACAGTCATGGTGTTGAGGTTGTGTCTTCAAGGTTGAACTCTATGAGTTATAACCTCAATTTTCATAAGTTTGGGTTGAAATGCAATTTATCCATTAAAGATATATGAATATGAAAATTGTATGATTTGAGTTCTTTGTATGGATTTCTTTGCTAAATGTCTTGTATATGTGTGGCTTCGTGGGCCTTGTTGCTTAATGAGCCCAATATCAAAAAGGGAATAAAAGATAAAAAGAAATTCTTAATAAAGGAAATTGAAATAATGTTAATGAAGGTGTCAAAAAAACCTAGAAGGCTAAGAGTTGTTCATCATGAGAGGATTTCAAATCCCTAAGGTTTCTTGAATTACAAGGAATCCAAATAAAGAAGATAAAAGAGGAAGAAAGAGAAAATATGAATAAACTATGCCTAAATAAGTGTTAAATTGGGTACGAAGAAAACCCCTCTTTCCTTTTGAGTTTGAGACTCAAATTTGGTGTATGAGTAGATAATGTCAATACAAAGTTTCCCTTAAAATTTGGATGAAAAAGGGTAAAAGAATATGGACTTATGAATTTTATAAGATTCCTAAAGTGAAAGGATAATCTTTTGAATAAATCAAATGTCACGATTTAATTGGGAATATATTTGCAATTTATTGATAATGCGGGCAATCTGAGCCCTAGATCTCGCGATCCGACTTGATCCGACAGCGTTGGGTCGTCGTCAAGATCCCAGTCTGAGAGAGAAATTTGTTGGACATTCCTTTCGGTCTTTCTCGATCTCTGATGCACAAGAGGAGTTGGAAACTTGATCATCAAGTTCGAGAGCCTTTACCGAATCGAACAACCCCAACTTTGGGGGACTCTTGAGAAGAGATCACATTTTCCCCCAATTGGGATTCCATCGTCGAGCATTCCTATATAGTGGGGGGTATTCCATGATACCAGCACCCTTGAAAACCGATCCCACGAGTTCGGAAGGAGTGGACGAACTCCCTGATGCTCTCAATTTGAAGAATTGCCCTGACCTTCAACCTCATCTTAGAGCACCCATCGCCGGAGGAAGGGCGGTGTGGTTCTAGTAGAGGAAGGACAATAAGGGGGAATTGACGAGTAGACTGAGTCTGGGAGGAGACGACGAAGCCAACAACGGTCTCAGCTTGCATGCAGAGGCAGTAATGCGTAAAGTCAACCAGAGGGTTGACCATCAATCTGCACGAGTAGAGAAGCGGGGGTTGAAGATGACGATCAGGGGAATTATGTGTCTACCCTCGCATCCGTGTTGAAGAGGTAAGGACTTTTTAGTACTTTTGCATGTTCTTTTGTTTTGCAAGCACGCGCTTGTGCAGGGCCTGACTGTCCATGTGGCGTGAGCCTACTGTCTCTGGCCTGACATACTGGTGAGGGTTTAATAAACTCGAAATTCCACGTGTGTTTTCTTGATTGGTGGGAAAAGAGGTATCTTGTAAAAATCATAGTTAATTATAGAAATATCAGATGGAAACAAGTTATATATGAAAGTTTATCAAAAAAACGTTTAGAATCCAATAAAAATAGAATTAAGGCCTGGTATTGGTTGTAGTTCTAAGAGTGATAAAAGTTACCATTATTAATGTATAGAATTATGGTAAAACCTTAATTTGTAATAGAAATCAGATTTAATGTCTTGTTAGGTTATTTTTGAGTAATATTAACATGTTGAGAATAAGAAAAAGAATTAAATATGAAAAGATGATAATATGTTTGTTTTAGGGTTTTATACACATGAATATGCAATAATGAACTTAGAAACCCTAATTTAGGGTTACTGGTTTCTAATGTGGTATAATTCAAAATTAATCATGGGAAACTGATACTAAGTTGATCCTAAGCCTATTAGGAAGATGTTAATGAGATAATTAGGGTTTGCACTTAGTTTTGCTGTTTTAGGGTTTTGTAGTTATAATGGTGAAAAGTTGTAGATAAACCCTAATGAAACCCTAATTTGGATTAGAAACTTTAAAAAGAAATTTCAAGTCAATTAAATAGATTCTTGAAAAGTGTGTAATAAATAGGTTGCATATGATTTTTAGGATTTTGTGATAGTGTGGTTGAAATACTTGCTTGGGTTGGATTGCTTGATTGGAATTGCCTATTGCTTGTGAAATCTACTGATTAAGTATGTGTCTAATTATGAGTACACGCATTATGTTTCCCAGTGTTTCTCGAGGATTTATCGACTGCAATGAAATTAAACTATTTGGATGTTTCATTACTGCAATCTTTAAAGTGACTATGGGTATAATAATTTAAGTACATAAGTGTGATTGTCTCGAACCTACATACCATCTCTAAATGTATGATGCAAGACCAAGCCCTGGAGGGAAGGTCTAAATTGGTCAAGCCCTAAAAATAAGATCACTGGGCAGCCAGAGAGGTGACCCCAGGCACCAAGCTCATGATGAATAAGGTGGCCTTAATGTCCCTTACAAGGACTAAACCCTAAGAGAGGGTATCCCATAGTATGAGTAAAAGTGGTTGGGAAGTCACATTGAAAATGTAATTGTGCCTTGTTAACAACTACTTGATATGATTAGGTTGTTAGAACTTATGTGCAATATTTTGTTTGTTCCCACATACTAGTATATTCATTTATACTGACAGGCATTTTGTTTGTCAACATTTTAGGTAATATCTAAAATTGGACAAATAGTAAAGTGGCACCTATGTGGAATAAAGTTAAAATAATAAAGGAGGATTTAGGTAGATAGAATTCTACCTCGGGTAAAAATTCCAGTTACCTAATTTTGAAGGTACGTTAAAAGAAAAAATTTATTCCAATTTTCAGTTTAGTCTTTAGTAGAATTTATTAATTATTTTTGATTAATTGCAAAACCACTGATCCTATTTTAGGATAATGCCTCTGACGTCTTAGTCTCCCTTAATTGGGGGTTACTGGGAAGCAGGGTCATTACAATTGGTATCAGAGCGTGGTTTTCCATTTAATCTCTAATAATTATTAAATTTTACAAACTCTTTAGAGCCCAAGGGAGTTATAAGAGGATTTTTCGATGATGAAGGTGTCTAGAAAAGGATCACGATCCGGGGGCTGGCAATATTTTCCTCCGCCCTGCTAGTCAGTCTATGAAGACTCTCAGATTTAGTGTGATTGCCTAGCCGAAATCAAAGGATTTAACTCGAAATAAGATACATCTAGGTCTTCTCACCTAATTTCGTCCCTTCCTTACCCCTTATTTCTGAAGAAACATTAAGTGCTTAGGATTTTATCTCTCTCCACCACCTCATGTATTTCGTAATTCAAGGTGTTAAGGATTAAGGAATCCTCCACCAAACAATAAAATGCATGTAAACAAGAGGACACAGATGTAAGATAAATTTTATACATCTTCCAAGTTATAAATCTGTGTATTAAAAGGATTTTTAGCTTGTATGAAAGAACATGGCTCGTTTGAAGACTGTAGTTGTCCCTTCAAGACCATCGAGAACCCTACTGGGAGTAGGCCTCCCCATAAGAGGAGGGGATCTTTTGAGAAGAGGAAGAGGGACCATGGTGACGAGTCATCAAAGAAGAGAAAGAGACCCGAGGGAGCCTCATAAGAAGGCTCGGGCCCTAAGCTGATTCCCTTCGACAAACTAGAGATGAACCAAGAAAAGGAACCCATGTCCAAAGTTGAAGTTGAGCTTGAGTAGAACCCAACTGGTGGCCCATGACCTGTAGTGGTAGTCCACACCCTCGATGCCCTCTGGATGGAACATCAGAAGAAGCTAACTGAGGCCATTAGTGCCATGGCTCTTAGGGATATAGCCAGAGATGAAAATGGTGAACCGCTTCCCGTTCATCCCCGACTTGGAGTCACCATTCTGGACTTCATCAAGTTGAACATCGATAAATTTTGGGGAGAGGATAAGACCAAAGTGTTTGACAAAGCATATGCTTGGCTGTTAGCGATCGAGAACGGTTTCTGCATGCTGGAGGTGCAGCCGAATAAGAAAGTCCCTTTTGCTGCTCACCTCTTGGAAGGAGCAGCCAAGATTTGGTGGGAGCATCGCATCATGGGTTGAGATTTGAATGAGGACCTGATGGCATGGACCAACTTCAGGACTATCTTCACATTCAGATTCATCCCCACCTCAGCTAAGAAGGAGAAGGAAAGAGAGTTCACCCACATGGTTCAAGGTAGCTTATCTGTTACGGACTTTGGTTGTAAGTTTCACATCCTGGATCATTTTGGGCACATGATGACCGAGGAGAGATGGGTGGACCATTTTGTAGAGCGTCTTCACCCTTCCATCAAGCCTCATGTGAGGGTGAGTAAACCATCAACCTTCACTGAAGCCTACAACACCTCCTTAGACATGGAGAGAACGATAACGCCTGCTCAAAACTCATCCAAAGGATATTTGAGTTTCACTGAAGGTACCCAAGGCCATAAGAATGATTACAAGAAAGGACAAGGATGCAACTACACCAATGGAAAGTGTGGAGGAAAAGGAAAACCATGTGGTGAGAGTCTCTTTCAAAAGTGACGTACCTGTGGATAGACACATCCTGGGAAGTGTCGCTTCGAGAAGAGGGTGTGCTTTCATTGCCAATAGGAGGGACACTTCATCGCCAAATGTCCTATGCCTAATTCGAGAGGTCCAGTGGAAGCACAACCAGTGGAAGCAGCACCCCCAGTAGGAGGAGGAGCACCAGCTGGAGGTCCACTTGTTGCAGAGAACAGACAAGCCAGAGTGTTCACCATTGACAATGAAGAAGCTCAGGCAAATGCTAATAGGTTGATAAAGAGTAATAACCCGTAGAGTTTTCCTTCAGTTTAGTTTGATCATGTAATAGTAGTCTGATATAGTATGAAACTATGTAGGCATGATTGAAGTCATGTGACAAAATGTAAAAGCTCTTTTTAATTCTGGTTCTACTGATACTTTCATTTCGAGAAATTTGGCAACTATGCTTTGTTTGGACATCAAGGATTTAGGTTATGTTTTGGATGTCACAACCCTGAGTGGTAAGATATATATATCCCTTTTAAAAAAACCTATCTTTCTAGTTAAGTACATGAGTCACGAGCTTCCTACTGACTTCATCCTCCTCGATATGACTGTTTTTGATGTAATCATTGGCATGGATTGGCTTTACACATATAGATCACATATTGACTATAGGGAAAAGAAGATCCTTATTAGGAAACTTGGTCACCCACACTTTACCATTTGAGGAAGGAGAGATGAGACCACCAACCTATATGTGTCGGCTCTGAAGACTAAGCAGATGATATCCAAAGGTTTTAAAGCTTTCCTAGCAGTAGTCACCGAGCTAGAGCCTAAGGTGCGGTCTCTTGAGGAGATAGAGGTAGTCATGGAGTATGCGGACATTTTTCTAGATGACTTTCCTGGAATTCCCCCTGAGAGAGAGGTGGAATTTTTGATAGAGCTAGCTCTCGGGACAAATCCAATATCTAAGGCACCTTATAGGATGGCCCCTGCTGAGTTGCTCGAGTTGAAGAAACAACTACAGGAATTGCTAGATAAAGGTTTCATTAGACCTAGCACCTCACCTTGGGGAGCACCAGTTCTCTTTGTGAAGAAGAAGGATGGATCACTCCAGATGTGTATCGATTATCGGATGATTAATCAGGCGATCATAAAGAACAAGTATCCTATACCTAGGATAGATGACCTTTTTGACCAGCTCAAATCTTCCCGAGTCTTTTCTAAAATTAATTTGAGGTCTGGATACCACCAGGTACGAGTCTAGAGTGATGACATCCCTAAGACAGATTTTCAAACTCGTTATGGCCACTATGAGTTTGTGGTTATGTCATTTGGGTTGTCCAACGTACCCAGTGTCTTTATGAACCTCATGAATTTTGTGTTCCAACCCTTCCTTGACTCCTTTGTCATAGTGTTCATAGATGACATCCTGGTGTATTTTGATGACCTAGAGAAACACCGTGACCATCTAGGTAGATTCCTTGATATCTTGAGAAAGCAGAAGTTCTATGAGAAATTCTTAAAATGTGAGTTTTGGATAGACGGTGTCATGTTTCTTGGATACATCATATCTGGAGGAATGATCGTCGTGGATCCAACTAAAGTGTTGGCCATTTGAGACTGGCCTACACTGAAGAACCCCTCTAAAATCTGTAGCTTCTTGGGGTTTGCTATATACTATCGATGCTTCATCAAGGATTTCTCAAAGACTGCTTTGCCACTCACCAAGCTGGCCCGGATGGATGAAACGTTCATATGGTTCGAAGTATGTGAAGCTCGCTTTCAAGAGATAAAGGAGAAGTTGACCACCGCTCATGTGTTGACCTTACCTTCCGGTAATGGGTTTCATGATCTTCACCAACGCATCGAATATGGGGCCTGGCTGTGTGTTGGAACAGAATGGGCATGTGGTTGCATATGCTTCCCAACAGCTTAAGCCCAATAAGGTGAACTACCTAACGCGTGACCTAGAATTGGCTACTATCATTCATGCTTTGAAGATCTGGTGGCACTATCTGTATGAAGCCACCTTTAAGATCTTCACTGACCATAAGTGTCGTAAGTATCTCCTGACACAGAGGGATCTGAATCTGCGACAAAGACAATGGATGGAGTACATGAAGGATTACGACTTCACCATCACCTATCACTCTAGGAAGGCTAATGTCGTAGCTGATGCACTTAGTCAGAAATAGCTCAGGTGTGCAACAGTCATGTCTAGCCAATGGAGGAAGCTAGAAGATCTTGTGGAGTGGACTCCACAACTGTTAGAGGACTGGGTTTGTTTGGCCAACATCCAGATCAAATCAGATTTGTTGAGCGATTTAATGGTTGCTTAGTTGATCAGTTCAAAACTTGGAAAGGTGAAAGGTTTGTTAGAGAAACCTCAGACCCATCTCTCAGTAGGAGTGGATGGTGGAATTTGTTACAAGAGTCATATTTGGGTTCCTGAGAATTTGTTGTTGAAGGATCATATCTTGCAAAAGGCTCATGGTTCTAAGTATACGGTACACCCGGGCACTACAAAGATGTTTAAGGATCTATAGAGGTATTTTTGGTGGTAAGGAATGAAGAGAGACATCGCAGCATATGTGGCCAGCTGTCTTACATGCCAGATGGTGAAGGCTGAACACCAACAACCTGGCAGACTGTTACAGTCAATAGAGATTCCATAGTGGAAATGAGTGCATAACACCATGGATTTTATGGTGGGTCTACCCCAGACCAAGAGAGGTCACGATGCGATATGGGTTGTGGTAGATCACCTTACCAAGTTAGCACACTTCCTTGCCCTAAAGACCACTGCCAAGGTGTCAGACCTAATTGAGTTGTACACCAGAGATATAGTACAGTTACATGGTGTAACGGGTTTGATCATTTCTGATAGAGACCCGAAGCTCACTTCCAAGCTGTGGAAGCAGGTACAAGAACTTGGTACAAGGTTGAAGTTCAGTACGGCTTATCACCCCCAAACTGATGGGCAGTCAGAGAGGATGATTCAAATGTTAGAGGATCTATTGAGATCTTGTGTGCTCGATTGGGGTGGATCATGGGAGCAGTACTTACCTTTAGCCAAGTTTGCCTACAATAATAGCTACCAATCCAGTATCGGGATGCCTCCATATGAAGCTTTATATGGGAGGTTGTGTCGGTCACTGCTTCACTGGGATGATGTCAGTGAGAGGACCTTGTTGAGGTTAGATGAGCTCCAATTATATGCAGATAAAGTTTCTTTGATCAAGCAGAGGTTGAAGAGAGCCCAGGATCGACAAATGTCATATTTTGATGTGAAGCAGACTGACATGCAGTTCACTGTGGGAGAGCATGTATTTTTGAAAATCCGACCGCTCTGAGCTATAGCTAAGAACAGAGGAAAGTTGAGTCCCTGATATGTGGGTCTATTTGAAGTGTTAGAACGGATTGGTGAAGTTGCATACCGTTTGGCATTACCCCCTCAATATAGTATGATGCATGATGTTTTCCATGTATCCAATCTGAAGCGATATGTGCACGATCTGAGCCATGTGCTAAGCATTGAACCAATTGAGCTTCAAGGGAAGCTGACATATCCTAAGTCACCTTTGCGGATTATAGATACCAAGGTGAAAGAACTCAGATATAAGAATATAGAGATGGTAAAGGTTCTTTGGAAGCATCATGGAGAGGATGAGGCCACATGGGAGTTGAAGTTGGACATGGAAAAAGCATACCCTGATTTGTTTGTTTGATTACTGAATTTTGTGGGCAAAATTCTAATAAGGAGGGGACGATGTTATAACCTCAATTTTCATAAGTTTGGGTTGAAATGTAATTTCTCCATTAAAGATATATGATTATGAAGATTGTATGATTTGAGTTCTTTGTATGGATTTCTTTTCTAAATGTCTTCTATATGTGTGGCTTTGTGGGCCTTGTTGCTTAATGAGCCCAATATAAAAAAGGGAATAAAAGAAAAAAGAAATCCTTAATAAAGGAAATTGAAATAATGTTAATGAAGGTGGTAGAAACACCTAGAAGGCTAAGAGTTTGTTCATCATGAGAGGATTTTGAATCCATAAGGTTTCTTGAATTACAAGGAATCTAAATAAAGAAGATAAAAGAGGAAAAAAGAGAAAATATGAATAAATTATGCCTAAATAAGTGTTAACTTGGGTATGACGAAAACCCCTCTTTCCTTTCGAGTTTGGGACTCAAATTTGTTATATGAGTAGATAATGTCAATAAAAAGTTTCCCCTAAAATTTGGATGAAAATGGATAAAAGAATAAGGAGTTATGAATTTTATAAGGTTCCTAAAGTGAAAGGATAATCTTTTGAATAAATCAAATGTCACGATTTAATTGGGAATATATTTGCAATTTATTGATAATGTAGGCAATCTGAGCCCTAGATCTCACGATCTGGCTTGATCCGATGGCGCTGGGTCATCGTCAAATTCCCAGTCCGAGAGGGAAATCTGTTGGATTTCCTTTTAATCTTTCTCAGTCTCTGATGCACGAGAGGAGTTGGAAACTTGATCATCAAGTTTGGGATCCTTTTCTGAATCGAACAACCCCAACTTTGGGGGACTTTAGGGAAGAGATCATATTTTCCCCAATTGGGATTCCATCATCGAGCTTTCCTATATAAGGGAGGGGTATTCCATGATACCAGCACCCTTGCAAACCCATCATGCGAGTTTGAAAGGAGTGGACGAACTCCCTGACGCTCTCAATTCGAAGAATCACCCTGACCTTCAACCTCATCTTAGAGCATCCATCGTCAGAGGAAGGGCAGTGTGGTTCCAGTGGAGGAAGGATGAGAAGGGGGAATTTATGAGCAGACTGAGTCCGGGAGGATACGACAAAGCCAACTGTGGTCTCATCTTATGTGTAAAGGTAGTAATGCATGAAGTCAACCGATGGGTTGACCATCAGTCCACACGAGCAGAGAACTGAAGGTTGAAGGTGATTTTGGCATCCAACTCACAAAACAAGAATTTCTTAAATGGGAGCGAATCATTTGCAGTGGATTACTGAAAATCACTAAAAATTAAAACTTTTTGCAAAGAGATCCACACATAGGAAATCTTTTTCATCAAGAACCAAAGTATAACATTTACATCCTATTTCATAAGTACATAACTTGTATCATCTCTTCTCGAGGATTACAACATCATCTTCCCTATACACACTATATACAGACAACATGAGAACCTCTAGGCATCAAGCCAAAATCTCAGACCGATTCATTAAAATCACTAACTATAAATTCTGAGGACCTGAGAGTACAAAGACGACACATATGACTACTATCTATATGACTTGTCATGCAGTATCTCCACCTGAGATATTACTGCTGTCCCTGATGCTGCTGTTGTTCTTTTACTGCTATAGGTTTTCTGCCTCTTCGTCCACATCCACCTAAAAACATTGGATCCCACGGGGGTGAGACAATTATAAATTGCCCCAGTGGGAGATATAACTCTCTGCCAAAACATTGTTATAGCAGTTTATTAGAATAAAACTGAGCAGAAGGATTTTATGTATATTTAACAGCAGATAAATCACTGTATGAACAGAGTGAAGTAATCTCCTTTCCTAAGGAGAACATTGCATCTACTCATGGTAGAATATTAATTCATCCATCTACTTGCAATGAATGTAAAGGGATATAAATAACATCTATCAACTAGAGATGCATAAAGGAAATGTAACATCAACCAGTAAATTTCTGTATTCAATCCTTAAGCAAACATGCTATACGGCTGATTACATTTTACAATCACACTTATGTCCTGAGGAGATGAGGTATACCGCTCATACTCCAACTGACCACTGTGAAGTCAAAATCGGTACCATACAAGGTCAATGGAAGAGTCGGCTTCCAAGACCTCCCACATCTCAGTCAGTGCGAGATCACATGTAGGACATCTTGTGTCTCTGCTAGATAGCTTTCCAGGGTATACTGGAAACTTCGCTATAGAGTTACAGCATCAACTGCACGCTCATCGGCAATCGAGAGATTTAATGTTTATCTCCATCGACCCGACATTAAGTATTATTGGGAGATGTGTACGACATCTATCCCAATCATCGAGAGATTTGTGATACATCCATCCCGACACATGAAGGATTGAGAGGTTTAATGTTTACCTTCCATCAATATCTTCATCAGGATGTGAGGATATTTTCACCCATTTACCCCCGCATATTCAAAATATGCATTCCGGGTTTTGCCGCGGAGCACCCGTTTCACCATTTCGTAATTCTGACGCTGATGGATCTATGGTCAGGGCTCTACATGATATGATTTCACTTGATTAATTAAGTACATTAGTATATTCTTTTAGCATCAGTCAAGTTCTCAAACATGAATTATTATGACAAATGCTATAAAGAAACATGTACTATTTTCATCAATCACTTCTCAGTCTTTATAAGGCATTGGGATCTCAGTCCCTTAATTCATTTCTTGAAAGTTCACATCTCTTAACAACATCATTATCATACTTATCAAATCTGGGTATTCATACCCTTAGTTCATTACTAATCACTGTTACCACTTGTTAGGTAACTATTACCTCTAGGTTCTTAGACCGAGGTATACATGATACTTGTTACACAAGCATCACACATGGCTCACAAGGCCCATTAAGTGTCTTATCACCTTTCACTAGGCAACAACTTACTCATATGACTTATAAAGCCCATGCACATTTTGTTACTTTTACTAAGCAACAACAACATTAAGGCACACAAGGCCAATCAATATTTTAATATATAAAAGCCATAGCTCAAATCTGGCTATGATCACCATCTCGTGATATCTGCATGGTTAATAGACATGATAACAGTCATATGATTCAATTGTCACATCATGTGATATAATAGTAACACCACCATTCCTATATCAGGATTAGGGTTTACTATCAATTAGGATTTTCCATTCCATTACCCAATTTAGGGTTAGGATCTCCCATTTCTCATTAGTTAGGGTTTCATGTTTACATCATTAATTCAACCCTAATATATTGCTCCACCCCTCTAGGAGCATTCAATACTATCATAAGTATTTACTCATGATCATTACTTTCATCATATATCATTTATGAATATCAATTCAAGGTATGAGTTCATCTCTCAACCTTACCATGGTATGTTTATATCATACCCATTATCTTGGCTTAACCCCTTTTTCATAGTGTTTAGCCAACACTTATCAAAGTGCATTGAATTCATTACTTATTCATTGTAATAATTTACATAATACACACTTCTTGTGTTTCTTATCCAAGTATGTTGGATTGAGATGCATCAAGGTATAGGTATAACGACCCTGAAATGCTAAATGTGATATCTATCATGTCCTGATGTATCACTTTTCTCCTCATTCCATCATACTTAAGATAATCAACTGACCTTGTATTAAGGTATTTCCCTATTAATACTTTTAACCATTCGCCTATCACTTTCATCATATAGTGCATAGGTTACACATTAGTATTGTCCAACTATCTTTAATGATATGGACTTATCTAATGGTTAAGCATTGTTGATATAGAATAATCCATTATCAACCACTTTAGGTATTTCAACTCTTAGGATGTTATCTGCATCATAAATTAATGTTACATACATCATTCCTAAGAGTTTCATGTCCTCATCTTTGTAAGGTGTATAGGGTTGTTACACATGTATAGAGTTGGACATATAATGATCAAGGAATTATCTTGTCCCTTATACCCTTACTCATTAGAGTATCAATATTACCATTCACATGGTTTATCAATTTTACCCATCATGGGTGTAACATTGTCATCTTACTTGATTATATTAGCCACACCCTTCTTTAGTATATTGACCAATATACTATCACTAGGGTTTCATATACCAATACATGGTATCACCCTAGATTTGAGTCTCACATGACATCATTATTCAGGGTTCCACATAATATCATTCTTATTTAGGGTTTCATATGCATTACCCTAGATTAGGGTTACACATTCAAATACCCACAATTAGGGTTTACTATTCATCCCAATTAGGGTTTTGAATTATATTACCCTGAATTAGGGTCTCACATGTCATCACCCTTAATTAGGGTTACATCCTTACCATAGATCAAGATTATACCTAACATTGCCCTGATTAGAGTTAAGGTTCATCAATCTTCTTGATTAGGGTTTCATGATCTCTTTATCATGGGTCATTCCCTAAAATTCATAGTTTATTTATATTGAAATCATTGAGGCTTATCCATTACATGATTATTCTACATGTATGGATTTCTCTCTCTCTCATCCTTTCTAGAATATTGACTATGTCAAACTTGGTTAGATTAGGTCATTCAACCCTTAAATTAAGTTTATTCAATTAGGGTTGACATAGCATATTGAAGTATTTCTTATCTAAGCTTCAAGGATTAACTCATCTAATATTACCAATCACTTGGTACTCTAAAGGTACAACCCTAGTGATTTTATTTAAGATAAATTAGTAACAATTATAGGGTCAATTGATCCTTCATCTCATTAAGTTATCAATTGATTTGATCACTTTATGTTACCAAACGATCTTGACCCTTTGATCTCTAAACGGTTTGAAACCATTTAAGCAAATTGCCTTTGAAACTGAATGGGCTTGGGTCTCCAAACGGTTTGAGACCATTTGGTCCCAAACGGTCTTGAGACCGTTTGGTCCAAACCATCTCAAAACCGAATGAACCAAAAGTCCTTTCAACACTTACACGATTCATGATTTCAATGGATGAACCGATTATAAATTGAGTCATTGATTTAATTACCACTTGAAATATTGAATCAACCTTCAATTAGACCATCAATTAGGGTTTTTAACCCAATTGATCTAGGATTTCAACTCAAGGAACCTTCAATTGGGGCTTGGAATCGAATAGCCATCAATGATCAACATTGTGGAATTGATTCCGTTGCAACTAATGAATCATTATCAAATTTTTGATATGACCAAACCCCCAAACGGTCTTGAGGTCGTTTGGATGACCTCCAAACGGTCTTGAGGTCATTTGGATGACCTCCAAACGGTCTTGAGACCGTTTTCCCCATTCCACCCTTGAAATTTGTGGAATTCAATAGGGTTTGGGTCATTGGATAGATCATCAAATCAGCAATTGATTGCATTTCAATTTGGTATCTTTTGGACCTTCAAAAACTCAACCATACTTAACCCTAGACCTCCAAATGGTCTTGGTTGACCTCCAAACGGTCTTGAGACCATTTGGGCTAAGTCAACTCAAAAACCTCAATTAACCAAATTGAAAAACAACACTTAACCTGATTAGGGTTTACTAAATAATTAACCTTCAACTGATGATCCCTTTGGAATTCATTAATCAAATTTGATAGGTCATCAACCATCACCACTAACATCATAATTCCAAAACGTTCAACCATGGTCAACTCTCCCAAACGGTTTGAAACCGTTTAACTTCAAATGGTTTGACAAAACTATTTGCTTTCAAATGATTTTGGTTGAAACTGAATGAGCAACATGTTGAAACCGAATGAGATACAATTCTTTGGGAAAAGTGTCCAAGATGATGTATTAATAATCTACCCTCGTTCATGTAACTCCTAGTACATCTAATTTCATAGAAATTCCATTTTCAACAAGCAATTAATCAAGAAGATGAAGGAATCAATGAAATTGCAAGATTAATAGTTGAATAACAATGTAGAGGGGTTCAAGTTATATAACCCACCTCCAATTGAGATCTAAAATTTCAATCTCACGTCAAAAATGGTGGATTCAACTCCTTTCACTATGCCAAGGCTCGTCCTCAAGCTTTGAGTGAAAAGGAATGGTTAGAATTGAAGAGGGAATCGAGATAGGAAGAAATCATGCATTGATTTGTGATTTCCACCATGGATTCAAGGTGAAAGAGGGTCAAGAAACTTACCAACAGGTTGGGTCTCATTCTCCTCTTGCTCCCAATCTCCCAAGGTCGTTTTGCAAGTAAAGGGTGGAAGTGAATTCGAAATTCCCCTTTTACTCTATGGATAAATGAGCTTATCTGCAATTTTTATTAAAAATTCAATTAAGAGAGAGAAAGTAGGAATTATCTCCCCCCCTTATCCTTGCCACTTGCCCCCTTCTCTTCCTTAGGTACGAGGATATCCTCTTTTCCTCTTATTCCTATCAATTATCCATGATTTAAAGAAAAGCAAATTAAGCACCTTAAATCATTTTATAATAATATCCATAAGTGAGTGGATATTTCTTTTTCTTATAATAATGTGAGTGAGTTATCCACTTCCTTTGGATATTTTCGAGCCTTTGCAAGGAAAAATCTCGTCCAAACTCTTTGCAAATTCATCCCTCAACGTTTGGTTTAAGGGCTCTTTTAATTAATATATTTCTTTTTGTATTAAATTGAATTAGGGTTTCAATTATGCATAAATCTTGATTATTTTAATATCAAGATTCTCTCTCCTCCAAATTAATTCAAATGAGGCTCCCCTCACATTTTATCTTCTCTAAATGATGACAATAAACATGAGGAACTATTTTTAAGTGGTAATTTGCATATTGAACCCTAGGTTTTGGGTAAATTGCACTTTACACCAAAACTAGGTTTTAATGTACAAACATTGCTTTATCAGCTCTTTCTTGGTACTCAGGCTTGTGAAAGCCATACCACTGCATCATACTCATTCCTATGATTCTTCAACACATGAGGGACATTTAGTCATGTAACATTTGCAATTTAACCCCTCAACTTGGGTAATTTGCACTTTAGTCCAAAATAAGCAAACATTGCTTCAACATTATTCAGACATGACCAAAATTGAAATATAAGTTCCTCTTGAGCCTTAACTACTTTTCAAAAGATACAATTAAGTATCTAATTAACTTTCTTAAGCAAAAATCCCAGGGTTAAGGCATAACCCAGGTCATGGATGTTACAAATTATAAACCCTTAACAAGGATTTCGCCCCCGAAATCCCAGATAAAGGCAGATAGATATTATTTATTCACCATACTATCTAATATCCACATAACATTTCATTGTCATGGAGACACCATAAAGCTTTGATCAATACCAAGTTATTCCACATAAATTTATCATGGAATAATTCACACGGGACACATACTCCACTGTCCTTTTTATTATTGATTGTGGAGTTGATTCTGTGTCAGGTAACACTTTCCTTATTACTTGTACTAACTATCTCATTAGTTGTACATTTTATCATTATAAGGAGAAGTTACTTATCAATTAATAATTTATCTTAAAGATATCTTTAATTATTATGCAAAGCATAAACCCCTAACATGTGATGTTCATACTATTTTACATGATTATCTGATTTCGTGGTTGACCATTCCAGGTAGTCAACATAAACCGTTTGATATTTCTTTAGATACCAGGATCTCTTACCTTGGTATCTATCACATGTGTTAAAAACACATCACATATTTATCTTCCTTTCAGTTTGGGACATCACTTGTTACATATATCTTCACCTTGGAACCAAAGTCCCTGATAAACTAATACTTTTCTAAGTATCCATCACATGAATATTTTTATCTTATGCACATCAAGTGTTCTAAAACCCACTTGATTGCCATATCCCCGGAAGGAAAGAAAACAAGTAATCATATTCCTCTTATTATTTCATGTATTTTCAACTACTCATGAAACATTTACTTTTTATCTCATCCTAGGTTCCTTGCCCTCAGCATAGGAATTTATAAGGATGATCACATAACATTATTAATTTCTTTATTATTATTTAACATGTTCATGAGCATCTTGTGTTCTCATCACATTTCCTATTTCCACATTATGGGAAAAGATCTTACAAACTTTATGGAACATGGATCACTTTCCTTGTTCCCATTCTTATCTTATGAGGAGTATACTTTTAATTCCTCATACACACATGCTTATCTGAGATTATCTCATACTTCTCTTTGTTGTACTTAGGATATGACACCTTTATCCATACCATATTTCAAATTCCATGATACTCACTAGATTGTCTCAAAATGACTACTTGATCAGAGCAATAAAAAAGATAACAATCTTAGAGCTTCCATACTCACTTTATCATCAATAGTTGTATACCTGGCCAGGGTATATAAATACTGAGATTAAGTAGTATGCACTTTGTATATTATCATATTCCTCACTTTTCATATTATCATGAGCATAAAATTCATCATTTATGGATTTTATCCGGGCATATCTTCTATACCTCATCTTCTCTCATAGAGGTAAGAACAGTATAAAACATCTATAATGTTTACTATGCAAAATGTAAGTCCTCATAGGACTAATCAAGGAAAACTCAATCAATTATTTTCTCAATTTAACTTGGGAAATCATAAAATGACATGTTAGAATGACATTATTTTGTCTAACCTGTCATGATTCATGGATGTTTCACTGCCTCAGGTTGATTCTGCCTTAGAGGTTGATTTACCATAACATTTCTGGTTGAGCAATCTCTCGCCAGATGTCCTACCTATCTACACTGGTGGCAAGTTCTAAGCTCTAGATGTGGTCTAGAAGGTTCTTTACCCTTTCTAGATAGCCATTGCCTTGGTGCACTAGGCCCTGGTTGTATCGATGGTACCAAAAACTTCTTATTTTTGGAACTACCACGCCTCTGTTCCTGGATTTGGATAGGCCTTTTCTCAATTCTTCCTTTATATTCCTTTTCTGGACAATTAGGTCTGATATGTCCAGGCTTCCTACACCTATGGAAGATCCTGGTTTCAGATTGTATCCTATTCCTTTCATCATTATTCATTGCTCCAACAGGCTGATGTTGAGCAAGAAACCTATTGAAGTTCAACACTTCATCATTGGGGGTTGGTAGTCTAGGTTGCATTGCTAATGCACGATCGACTATGTGTATCATAGTTGTACTAAATTTCTCAAGCAGAGCAGGGAAAGTTGGGCTCTCTATCATGGCTAGGTAAAATTGGGGATGTGCAGGTGTACGTTCTTCTCTGATCTGATCCCCTGCATCCCTTCTTGGTGCAGCATTGCTTCTTTCTGCAGCAAACTCCTCATGTGACCCAGTCATCTTCAAGTTCTTCTTCTCCTATATGAGCAGAAGACACTATCTGATACACTGGAAGACATTAGAACAGACTATACTACCTTAGTCATATGTCTCTGTAGACTCAGCGAACCTAGAGCTCTGATACCACTTTACTTTTGGCATCCAACTCACAAAACAAGAATTTCTTAAGCGGAAGCAAATCATTTGCAGTGGATTACTGAAAATCACTAAAAATTAAAACTTTTTGCAAAGAGATTCACACATAGGAAATATTTTTCATCAAGAACCAAAGTATAACATTTACATCCTATTTCATAAGTACATAACTTGTATCATATCTTCTCGAGGATTACAACATCAGCTGCCCTATAAACATTATATACAGACAGCATGAGAACCTCAAGGCATCAAGCCAAAATCTGAGATCGATTCATTAAAATCACTAACTATAAACTCTGAGGACCTGAGAGTACAGAGACGACACATAGGACTACTATCTATATGACTTGTCATGCAGTATCTCCACATGAGATATTACTGCTGTCCCTGATGTTGTTGTTGTTCTTTTTCTGCTATAGGTTTTCTGCCTCTTCGTCTGCTTCCACCTAAAAACATTGGATCCCACGGGGGTGAGACAATTATAAATTGCCCCAACGGGAGATATAACTCTCTGCCAAAACATTGTTATAGTATTTTATTAGAATAAAACTGAGCAGAAGGATTTTATGTATATTTAACAGCAGATAAATCACTGTATGAACAGAGTGAAGTAATCTCCTTTCCTAAGGAAAACATTGCATCTACTCATGGTAGAATATTAATTCATCCATCTACTTGCAATGAATGTAAAGGGATATAAATAACATCTATCAACTAGAGATGCATAAAGGAAATGTAACATCAGCCAGTAAATTTCCGTATTCAATCCTTAAGCAAACATGCTATACGAATGATTACATTTTACAATCACACTTATGTCCTGAGGAGATGAGGTATACTGCTCATACTCCAACCGACCACTGCGAAGTCAAAATAGGTACCATACAAGGTCAATGGAAGAGCCGGCTTCCAAGACCTCCCACATCTCGATCAGTGCGACACATGCAAGACATCTTGTGTCTCTGTTAGATAGCTTTCCAGGGCATACTGGCAACTTCGCTATAGAGTTACAGCATCAACTGCATTCTCATCGGCAATCGAGAGATTTAATGTTTATCTCCATCGACCCAACATTAAGTATTATTGGGAGATGTGTACGACATCTATCCCAATCATTGAGAGATTTGTGATACATCCATCCCGAAACATGAAGGATTGAGAGGTTTAATATTTACCTTCCATCAATCTCTTCATCAGGACGTGAGGATATTTTCGCCCATTTACCCCCGCATATTCAAAATATGCGTTCCAGGTTTTGCCGTGAAGCACCCATTTCACCATTCAGCAATTCTAACGCTGATGGATCTATGGTTAGGGCTCTACATGATATGATTTCACTTGATTAATTAAGTACATTAGTATATTCTTTTAGCATCAGTCAAGTTCTCAAACAGGAATTATTATGACAAATGCTACGAAGAAACATGTACTATTTTCGTCAATCACTTCTCAGTCTTTATAAGACATTGGGATCTCAGTCCCTTAATTCATTTCTTAAAAGTTCACATCTCTTAACAACATCATTATCATACTTATCAAATCTGGGTATTCATACCCTCAGTTCATTACTAATCATTGTTACCACTTGTTAGGTAACTATTACCTCTAGGTTCTTAGACTGAGGTATACATGATACTTGTTACACAAGCATCACACATGGCTCACATGGCCCATTAAGTGTCTTATCACCTTTCACTAGGCAACAACTTACTCATATGACTCATAAAGCCCATGCACATTTTGTTACTTTTACTAAGCAACAACAACATTAAGGCACACAAGGGCAATCAATATTTTAATATATAAAAGCCATAGCTCAAATCTGGCTATGATCACCATCTCATGATATTTGCATGGTTAATAGACATGATAACAGTCATATGATTCAATTATCACATCATGTGATACAATAGTAACACCACCATTCCTATAACAGGATTAGGGTTTACTATCAATTAGGATTTTCCATTCTATTACCCAATTTAGGGTTAGGATCTCTCATTTCTCATTAGTTAGGGTTTCATGTTTACATCATTAGTTCAACCCTAATATATTGTTCCACCCCTTTAGGAGCATTCAATGCTATCATAAGTATTTACTCATGATCATTACTTTCATCATATATCATTTATGAATATCAATTCAAGGTATGAGTTCATCTCTCAACCTTACCATGGTATGTTTATATCATACCCATTATCTTGGCTTAACCCCTTTTACATAGTGTTTAGCCAACACTTATCAAAGTGCATTGAATTCATTACATATTCATTGTAATAATTTACATAGCACACACTTCTTGTGTTTCTTATCCAAGTATGTTGGATTGAGATGCATCAAGGTATAGGTATAGCAACCCTGAAATGCTAAATGTGATATCTATCATGTCCTGATGTATCACGTTTCTCCTCATTCCATCTTACTTAAGATAATCGACTGACCTTGTATTAAGGTATTTCCCTCTTAATACTTTTAACCATTCGCCTATCACTTTCATCATATAGTGCATATGTTACACATTAGTATTGTCCAACTATCTTTAATGATATGGACTTATCTAATGGTTAAGCATTGTTGATATAGAATAATCCATTATCAACCACTTTAGGTATTTCAACTCTTAGGATGTTATCCACATCATAAATTAATGTTACATACATCATTCCTAAGAGTTTCACGTCCTCATCTTTGTAAGGTGTATAGGGTTGTTACACATGTATAGAGTTGGACATATAATGATCTAAGCATTATCTTGTCCCTTATACCCTTACTTATTAGAGTATCAATATTACCATTCATATGGTTTATAAATTTTACCCATCATGGGTGTAACATTCTCATGTTACTTGATTATATTAGCCACACCCTTCTTTAGTATATTTACCAATATATTATCACTAGGGTTTCATATATCAATACATGGTATCACCCTAGATTTGAGTCTCGCATCACATCATTATTCAGGGTTCCACATAATATCATTCTTATTTAGGGTTTCATATGCATTACCCAAGATTAGGGTTTCACATTCAAATACCCACAATTAGGGTTTACTATTCATCCCAATTAGGGTTTTGAATTATATTACCCTGAATTAGGGTCTCACATGTCATCACCCTTAATTAGGGCTACATCCTTACCATAGATTAGGATTATACCTAGCATTGCCCTAATTAGATTTAAGGTTCATCAATCTTCTTGATTAGTGTTTCATGATATTTATATTGAAAGCATTGAGGCTTATCTATTACATGATTATTCAACATGTATGGATTTCTATCTCTCTCTCATCCTTTCTAGAATATTGACTATGTCAAACATGATTAGATTAGGTCATTCAACCCTTCAATTATGTTTATTCAATTAGGGTTAACATAGCATATTGAAGTATTTCTTATCTAAGCTTCAAGTATTAACTCATCTAATATTACCAATCACTTGGTACCCTAAAGGTACAACCCTAGTGATTTTCTTTAAGATAAATTAGTAACAATTATAGGGTCAATTGATCCTTCATCTCATTAAGTTATCAATTGATTTGATCACTTTATGTTACCAAACGATCTTGATCCTTTGATCTCTAAATGGTTTGAAACCATTTAAGCAAATTGCCTTTGAAACCAAATGGGCTTGGGTCTCCAAACAGTTTGAGACCGTTTGGTCCAAACCATCTCAAAACCAAATGGACCAAAAAGTCCTTTCAACACTTACATGATTCATGATTTCAATGGATGAACCGATTATCAATTGAGTCCTTGATTTAATTACCACTTGAACTATTGAATCAACCTTAAATTAGACCATCAATTAGGGTTTTGAACCCAATTGATCTAGGATTTCAACTCAAGGAACCTTCAATTAGGGCTTGGAATCGAATAGCCATCAATGATCAACATTGTGGAATTGATTCTGTTGCAACTAATGAATCATTATCAAATTTTTGATATGACCAAAGCCCCAAATGGTCTTGAGGTCGTTTGGATGACCTACAAATGGTCTTGAGACCGTTTTCCCCATTCCACCCTTGAAAATTGTGGAATTCAATAGGGTTTGGGTCATTGGATAGATCATCAAATCAGGAATTGATTGCATTTCAATTTGGTATCTTTGGACCTTCAAATACTCAACCATACTTAATCCTAGACCTAAAAACGGTCTTGGTTGACCTCCAAATGGTCTTGATACCGTTTGTGCTAAGTCAACCCAAAAACCTCAATTAACCAAATTGAAAAACAACACTTAACTCGATTAGGGTTTACTAAATAATTAACCTTCAACTGATGATCCCTTTGGAATTCATTAATCAAATTTGATAGGTCATAAACCATCACCATTAATATCAGAATTCCCAAACGCTCAACCATGGTCAACTCTCCCAAATGGTTTGAAACTGTTTAACTTCAAACGGTTTGACAAAACCATTTGCTTTCAAACGATTTTGGTTGAAACTGAATGAGCAACATGTTGAAACCGAATGAGATACAATTCTTTGGGAAAAGTGTATAAGATGATGTCATCATAATATACCCTCGTTCATGTAACTCCTAGTACATCTGATTTCATAGAAATTCCATTTTCAACAAGTAATTAATCAAGAAGATGAAGGAATCAACGAAATTGCAAGATTAATGGTTGAATAACAATGTAGAGGGGTTCAAGTTATATAACCCGCCTCCAATTGAGCTCCAAAGCTTCAATCTCACGTCAACAATGGTGGATGAAACTCCTTTCACTATCCCAAGGCTCGTCCTCAAGCTTTGAGTGAAAAGGAATGGTTAGAATTGAAGAGGGAATCGAGATAGGAAGAAATCATGCATTGATTTGTGATTTCCACCATGGATTCAAGGTGAAAGAGGGTCAAGAAACTTACCAACAGGTTGGGGCTCGTTCTCTTCTTGCTCCCAATCTCCCAAGGTCGTTTTTCAAGCAAAGGGTGGAAGTGAACTCGAAATTCCCCTTTTACTCTATGGATAAATGAGCTTATATATAATTTTTATGAAAAATTCAATTAAGAGAGAGAAAGTAGGAATTATCTCTCCCCTTATCCTTGCCACTTGCCCCCTTCTATTCCTTAGGGACGAGGATATACTATTTTCCTCTTATTCCTCTCAATTATCCATGATTTAAATAAAAGCAAATTAAGCACCTTAAATCATTTTATAATAATATCCATAAGTGAGTGGATATTTCTTTTTCTTATAATAATGTGAGTGAGTTATCCACTTCCTTTGGATATTTTCGTGCCTTTGCAACGCACAAGCTCGTCCAACCTCTTTGCAAATTCATCCCTCAACTTTTTGTTGAAGGGCTCTTTAATTAATATATTTCTTTTTGCATTAAATTGAATTACGGTTTCAATTATGCATAAATCTTGATTATTTTAATATCAAGATTCTCTCTCCTCCAAATTAATTCAAATGAGGCGCCCCTCACATTTTATCTTCTCTAAATGATTAAAAGAAACATTAGGAACTATTTTGAAGTGGTAATTTGCATATTGAACCCTAGGTTTTGGGTAAATTGCACTTTACACCAAAACTAGGTTTTAATGTACAAACATTGCTTTATCAGCTCTTTCTTGGTACTCAGGCTTGTGAAAGTCATACCACCGCATCATACTCATTCCTATGATGCTTCAACACATGAGGGACATGTATTCATGTAATATTTGCAAGTTAACCCCTCAACTTGGGTAATTTGCACTTTAGTCCAAAATAAGCAAACATTGCTTCAACATTATTCAGAAAGGACCAAAATTGAACTATAAGTTCCTCTTGAGCCTTAAATACTTTTCACAAGATAAAATTAAGGATTTAATTAACTTTCTTAAGAAAAACTCCCAGGGTTAAGGCATAACCCAGGTCAGGGATGTTACAGTGATGATCAGGGGAATTACGTGTATGCACTCGCGTCTGCGTTGAATAGGTAAGGACTTGTTAGTACTTTTGCATGTTATTTTGTTTCGTAAGCATGCGCCTATGTGGGGCCCAGATGTCCAGGTGGCGTGATCCTACTGGCTCTATCCTAACTCACTGGCGAGGGTTTAATAAACCTGAAATTCCATGTGTCTTTTCCTGATTGGTGGGAAAAGAGTTATCTTGTAAAAGTCATATTTAATTATAGAAATATCGAATGGAAATAAGTTATATATGAAAGATTATCAGGAAAACGTTTAGAATCCAATAAAAATAGAACTAAGGCTTGAGATCGGTTGTAGTTATAAAAGTGCTAAAAGTTACCATTATTAATGTATAGAATTATGGTAAAACTCTAATTTGTGATAGAAATCGGATTTAATGTCTTATTAGGTTATTTTTTAGTAATATTAACCTATTGAGAATAAGAAAAAGAATTAAATCTAAAAAGATGATAATATGTTTGTTTTAGGGTTTTATACACACGAATATGCAATAATGAACTTAGAAACCCTAATTTAGGGTTAATGGTTTCTAATGTGGTATAATTCAAAATTCATCATGGGAAACTGATACTAAGTTGATCCTAAGCCTATTAGGAAGATATTAATGAGATAATTAGGGTTTGCACTTAGTTTTTCTATTTTAGGGTTTTGTAGTTATAATGGTGAAAAGTTGTAGATAAACCCTAATGAAACCCTAATTTGGATTAGAAACCTTAAGAATCAAATTCAAGTCAATTTAATAGATTCTTGAAAAGTGTGTAGTAAATAGGTTACATATGCTTTTTAGGATTATGTGATAGTGTGGTTGAAATACTTGCTTGGGTTGGATTGCTTGATTGGAATTTCTTATTGTTTGTGAAATCTACTAACCATGTATGTGGTTAATTATGAGTACACGCATTATGTTTCCAGTGTTTCTCGAGGATTTATCTATTGCAATGAAATTAAACTATTTGGATGTATCATTACTGCAATCTTTAAAGTGACTATGTGTATAAGAATTGAAGTATAAGTGTGACTATGTCGAACCTAGATACCATCTCTAGATGTATGATGCAAGATTAAGCCCTGGAGGGAAGGTCTAAAGTGGCCAAGCCCCAGAGGGAAGACCATTGGGCACCTAGAGAGGTGACCCAGGCACCAAGATCAGGATGGAGAAGGTGGTCTTAATGTCCCTTGCAAGGACTAAACCCTTAGAGAGAGTATCCCAAATTATGAGTAAAAGTGGTTGGGAAGTCACATTGAAAACGTAATTGTGCCTTGTTAACAACTACTTGATATGATTAGGTTGTTATAACTTATGTGTAATATTTTGTTTGTTCCTACATACCAGTATATCCATTTATACTGACTGGCATTTTGCTTGTCGATGTTTTAGGTAATATCTGAATTAGGACAAACAATAAAGTGGCACCTGTGAGGAATAAAGTTAAAATAATAAAGGAGGATTTAGATAGATAGAATTCTACCTCGGGTAAAAATTCTAGTAACCTAATTTTGAAGGTATGTTAAAAGAAAAAAAAATTATTCCAGTTTTTAGTTTAGTCTTTAGTAGAATTTATTAATTGTTTTTATTAATTGCAAAACCATTGATCTTGTTTTAGGATAACACCTCTAACTTCTTAGTCTCCCTTAATTGGGGGTCACCGGAAAGCAGGGTCATTACACTATGATTTCTCTATCATTTTGACTTGGACAACACAACCTTTCCTTAGCACCACAGTTGTGTTGGAGTCTTGAGCTACACATTGCACGAACTTTCAATTTCAATGAACTTCTTTACTTCACTTGAGCCTTGACCATTGGGGTAGATTGGAGAAGCTCTTGGACCTTCCTTGGACCTCTGTGATGGTGGAGGAACCCGAGGATCACCCTCCTTCTCTCCCATCCATCCAAGCATGGTCCAAGCACCTGGAAAACATTAAAAAAACGTCCATAAGTGCATTTGACATAATTGTGCATATTGAGGGAAATGGCATGCATTCTAATAGATATACAAGTGATTGAAGTGCAATAAAACACAAGATGAAGCCCCAAAATAGGGTTGCATCACCACCCCCAAAACTTAAAACATGATTGTCCTCAAGTTTGCTCCAACTCAATCTCCCTTTCAATTCATCTAAACGAATCATGAAGAATGCAATAATTATGATTTTTATTGGCTATAATGATTTCTCGTGAGGAATCAGGCATGCAATCCACTACTCTATATTGATTTTCTATTTTCAAGTGTGTATCTTTCCTAAAGCATAAAAACTTAGAATATGGGATATCATTCACACATACAATTGATGCAATTTTCATAAAGCTTTGGGTAAATCATGTCATGCATGTCATACATTCAAATGGTTAGAACTGTTGTTTCACTTGCTAGATCTATATCATACACTTCATTCCGCCTTTCATGACCCACTTGGCTTGTGTAGGGGTGTGAGGGCTAGATTTGATTTACCCTATCCCTACTAGGCATGAAAAGAGAAGAAATGATTATGGAAAGGGTGGAGTGCTATTACATAGGAGCACTCGTTTCTTTTTGTTGAGAGGCTATTACATAGAGCCATCCCTTATTTCTTTTTATTTTCTTTTTCTTCGTGTTACATGTAAGTAGGGCATATGGTTACAAGAGTGAAGCGAGGTGTATAAATATGGCCACCCCAAACTTTTGGAGAGTGGCTAAGGCTAATATGTATACTTTGGCATCCTTTCATGAGGCGGAGGGATAAGAAGATGATAGAAGAAATGTCAGGTCAAAGAGGGGTCACAAGAAGTGGAATTCATATATGATATCAATCAACCAAGCTAATCCATGCAACATTCACCAACCAAACAAACCATGCATAACATGAACAATATGGTAGATATATTCTTTTCACATGGAATGAGTAATCCCAAACACCTAAGACTTACAAGAACCACACTTTTATTAAAACAACCAACTACTTGTAAGAAGATTGGAGCACATGAAAATTTCTATATAGGACTCATTTAGCTAAAAACATCATAAAAATGTTGCATAATCCATGTTCAAATCAATAACATCACAATAATTAGAGATTTCATTGAAACGCTGGTAAAGTAAATTCAAATTTGGGCAAAATTGGCTAAAACGATGCCAATTTGCAACCACATCTAAACCTACATTTAGGTAATGAAAAGCATAAAATGATAAAATTCTAGCTAAAACACACAATAACCACCAAAATCTACATGAAATGCAATGTATGAGATGGAATGGCACAAAAAGGGAAAAAATAAAAAAATTGCAAAATTGCATGAAATGGAACTAAATTTGTTGGAGGTGTTTGCGCATCAAAATCCTCATGCCTCTGTCTCATGTGGTGGGGTTGTTCCAAGATAAGTTGCTACTCTAGTATGTCTATATCTCCCTCTACCTTGGATAAGTCAACTAATAGTGGTCTGTAATCCTCCCTAAGGAATTGTTTTTCCCAATTGGTAATTAGCATTGGAAGATTATCCAATGGCTTTATACCATCAAGAAGAATAACACAATGATAGGGTAACTCTAAAATAGTTTCAGGGTACCCAAGGTTCATATTGTAAATGATATTTTTATCCCTGATGGAAATCATTTGGGACCTTACAAGATAATTCAAGTCAACCAACTTGGTACCCTCTACCTTTATGAGGCCCTCAAGATCACAATCAAGTGTCATTGCTTTGATGGTCACAATCCCCCACCAATTATGAAAGGATTCTTCTCTTAGAGGGGATTGTCTTCAAATGGTCAATCATCATCGCACATAAATATACATGACCACCACTTACCAAAGATAGTGTTAGCTAGAATTTTATAAATGTACCTCAAGGCGGGGTTGAATAGTTTGTTTATTTTTTATTTTCCTACTATGAAGGTGTCTTGACCAATTAAAGTCATCCACATGGTTGAGTAATTGCATTTTCCATTTCTATCAAGTCTGTCATTATCAAATTTCCATGTCATTTCTAGTGTTGGTGCTAAAAATTTTCTTGAGTTGGGAAGACTTTAGAACATGTTTGGAGTCATTGAGTTTAAATTAAATAGCATCCTCACTATGTTATTGTACCTTCTCCATTGACCCCATAAAATCATGGGTTGTCTCAATGTAGGTTTCTTGTACCTCAGTCAATAATTTGTACAACCCAAGTGAAGTTAAGAAACTCTTGATTGTAGAGTGGATCCCTAGGGCCTGCATGGTGGAAGTGCATGTTTATCTTGTAGAAATCACCCTCCTTGTAGTGCACTCAAGGTGGAGAGGTATAAAAAAAGTCTTCTTTGGCACTTTAATTCCAAATGTAGCTCCCTATGACAACTTTCCCAAGAGCTTCATTCTATATTCCTCCAATTTTGACAAAATATGCATTGGTTCATCCTCCATATCCTCACTCCTATTTTCTCCCCCCTTCTTCCTCTTCATAATTGTGTGACTTTGAACTTGAAGGGTTCCATCTCAATTGGCATGCCAACTGTCATCTAGTGGGTTGTTAGGTGGCGCGTGGTTGTGCTAAAGATGTGAATTGCATCACTGGGGTAGGCTATGGATATAGTCATGATTATGAGGCGAAAGCAACCTTCTTGGCTCTTCTCTTGTGGGGTGGAGCCTCAACTTCTATAGAATCAATGAGATCTTCATTTTCTTTATCTTCCTCCTTATCACAATGAATGTTGTAGTTCGAATCAGAGTTTTGACTAGGGAGGATTGGATACAGGAACCACTTGTTGATGTCATACATTGCAAGGAGCTGAAGATGGAGTTTGACAGTGATGATGTAGGATTGTGCTAGTAGAGTGGAATATCTATGGAGGCACTCTTGATGTGGCTTTTGGTGTGACTTTTTCCTCCCATGATGATCTCCGCACTACTTTCGACCCCCGTATTGATGGCACTCCCAGCCTTCTTCATTCTTGCAAGGAATTTGATGGAAATTGGAGGTATAACAAGGTTTTTCAACCTTCTAAAGGGTTGGGGTGGATTTCCATGGTAGATGGAGAAATGGAGGTAGAGGAGGTTGGAAAGAGGTGTTGGAGGTAGGAGGAAAGCCATAGGGAGCTAGAGGGCACTTGAATATGGAGTTTGGGAGGAAGGGATGGTGATTTGGATGTGAAACAAAGTCGTTCTAATCACCCAGGTTGTGGAATAGTCATTCTACATGGACAAAATGTCGAGTAGTCATGCTGAGGAAGAACTAGAATTGGGTACTTAAGTTGCATGCCCATGTCAACACGTTTGTTCTGGCTGGCTTAAAGCCAGAACGACTATGTTGGTTAGAGCAGTCATGCTGACCGAGCCCAAAATTTCAAATTTTCCCTATTAAAATGGTCTTCCTAACACAACCATTCAACACCATCACAATCGTGCTAGCTCTTTTAAGTTCAAAATTGCTCAATTCTCCCAATAAATCATGTTCCAAACAATAAATTTGATCCACTTGATATTTTCTCACTCATTTTTGTTGAAATTCACCCTTTCTTTCAAGATCTAACCCATTTTGCCTGTCACATCCTAGATCAAAACAAAAATTATCAAACACAAGTGTGTGTGTGTGTGCATCTTAGAATGCATAAAACAAAGAAAAATATCAAAGGTGAAGGTTGGGTGAAAAATTTTCCAAACCTAGGTGGGTTGCCTCCCACTGGTACTAAGCTTCATGCCTTCAACTAGGCTTGTTGATTCTTGGACCACTCAACCTCTTGGGAACATAAAATCATCTTCGTAGTATGTCTCTCTCATGTGCATTTAAGAACATCTCTTCATTAATTGGGAGTTCCTCAATTGGCATGACAATATCAACACATTGATTGGTCTTGTTCGGCCCAACTTTAACAATGGCCTTCGACCTTTATCCATTGACGATGAACTCCTTTGCACCTTATTTTTCATTGATCACTACAACATCAGATTGATACACATATTTCACTTGGTATGGCCTTTTCCACCTTGATCTAAGCTTCCTGAGGAAGAATTTCATCCTTGAGTTGTACAACCACACCATTGTCTGGGCTCAAATGATTTCTACTTGATCAACCTATCATGACAAAAACTTAATTATTTCCTTGTATCTCTTTGACAAATCATACTCCAATTTATGAAGCTACAATTTTTTCTAACCTTGGTGTCATCCATATCCATGTCCATAGATTTTAAGGCCCACAATGCCTTGTGTTGCAATTCCACAGGTAGGTGGCAGGTTTTTCCATATATAAAGTTTGAATGGTGTGGTGCCAATTGGGGTCTTGAATGTTATCGTATACACCCACAAAGCTTCATTGAGATGTAGAGACCAATCCTTGTGGTCCGATCTCGCTATATTATCTAGGATAAACCTAATTTCTCGATTGGTCAACTCAACTTGACCACTAGTTTGAGGGTGGTAAGGAGTAGCCACACTATGATTTACGCAATGCTTTTCAACAAACTTTTAGAATCTCCATGGATAAAGTGACTTCCAGCATCACTAATAATAGCTCTTGGTACACCAAATCGGATAAAGATGTTTGACTTGACAAACTTGCATACTACCTTATGGTTGGTTGTTCTTGTAGCGATTGCTTCAATCCACTTGGAGACATAGTCCACAACCACCAAGATGTATACATACCCACAATAGGGGAGTAATGGACCCATGAAGTCAATAATCTAAACATTAAACACCTCCACTCTAAGAATAGGAGATAGAGGCATCAAGTCCCTCTTTGAAGTGCCCATTTTTTGGTACTTCAAGCAAGTTTTACAATATTTGTGAGAATTCTTAGACAAGGTTGGCCAATAGAAACCACATTGGAGAACTTTTGAGGCGGTCTGTTTTCCACCAAAATGTCCTCCACATATGTTAGAATGGCACATGTAGAGAATTTATTGCTGCTCACTTTCCAAACTGCACCTCCTTATGAATTGATCAGAGCAATATTGAAATAGATGCATGTCATTCCATACATAGTTCTTCACCATAGCAAGCAACCTTCTATTTTCCTCCCCATACCATGTGTTTGGTACTCTTACACTAGCCATGTTGTCTATGTGATTGTACCATGGTGCTTAAGTAGAGTCAAGCAAGAGGAGTTGCTTGTGGGACATTGTCTCCTTGATTTTGTTCACACCATCATAGGGTGATTCAATACAAGAGAGGTGATCAGCTGTAGAATTTTCAACTCCTTTCTTGTCAACAATCTCCAAATCAAAATTTTGAAGCAATTGAATCCAACAGATCAGCCTAGGCTTTATGTCCTTCTTCGACATGAGGTACTTAAGAGTTGCATGGTAGGTATAGACAATCACCTTGTTTTGTAGAACATAAGATCAGAACTTGTCAAGAGCAAAGATTACAATAAGAAATTATGTCTCTGTGGTAGTGTAGTTCCTTTTAGCTTCATCAAGTGTCTTGCATGCATAATAGATGGCATGCGATATTCAGACAATCCTTTGGCCAAGCACAGCCCCGACAGCCATATCTGATGCATCAATCGTGATCCAAATTGGCAAAGAGAAATTTGTGGGTTGCATTGTAGGAGAAGAAATCAACTTGTGTTTCAAGTGGTTAAAGGCTTTAATGCATTTGTCATGAAAATAGAATTCAACATCATTCTCAAGCAAATGACACAATGGTTTCAAAATCTTGCTAAAATCTTTGATGAAACAATGATAGAAACCCACATGCCCCAAGAAAAAACACACGTCTTACGATTGAAGGAATAGTTAGAATGAGGCCCACTTTGGCCTTGTCCACTTCAATCCTGGATTTAGATACTCTATGACCAAGAACAGTACCCTCCGACACCTTGAAGTGACTTTTCTCCCAATATAGAACCAAATAGACCTTATCATGTCTTTCAAGAATAGCTATGAAGTTAGACAAACATTCATCAAAAGACTTTCCAAACACTAAAAAATCATCCATGAAGACCTCAAGACAAGAATCTAACATGTCAGAAAAAATGGATGTGACACATCTTTTAAAAGTAGAAGGGGCACTACAAAGCCCAAAAGGAATTTTTCTATAGGAAAAGGTACCACTTGGATATGAACGTGGTCTTCTCTTGATTTGCAGGATGCAATGCCACTTGGAAATATCATAAGTAGACATCAAGATAGTAATAGAAACTCTATCTTGCAAGTCTCTTCAAGATTTGATCAATGAATGGTAGGAAGTGTTCTTTCTTCACCTTCTCATTCAAAATCCTATAATCCACACAGATACTCCACTAGATTGTTCTCTCACTGTCATCATTTCTCCATCTTCAGTTTGGGCCACGGTAATTCCACCCTTTTTTTGGCACAACTTGAGTGGGACTCGCCTAAGGACTGTAAAAAATGGGATAGATGATGATGGAATCAAGCAACTTTACAACCTCTTGATCTATCACTTATTTCAAGTTTGGATTCAACCTCCTTTGAATTTGATGGGTCGGCCTTATATCATCCTCAAGACAGATCCTATGGACACAAATGGAGGGGTCAACGACGCTCAAATTGGCAATAGGCCACCCTATGGCTTGAATGTTCTCTTCAACACAGAAACGAGAGCATCTTCTTGGTTAGGAGAGAGAATAGAAGCAATGATCACTGGAAGGGTTTCATTTGAACCTAGAAATGCATACTTCAAACCTTCATGAAGGGATTTATGATCAAGGGCATTAAGTTCTTCTATGGAAATCTTCAAAGGTTTCTCAGAAATAGAAGGAAGATCCTCACTTGTGGCAATTAATGCAAGCTCGTTTTCCTTAACGGTGTCATCATTAGGCAGCTCAAAAATGGACTCTAGACCTCTAACTTTGGTGACAGTCTCAATCCACATAGGTATGCATTCCTTGAAAATCTCATCAAGGCAATCAATGAGATAATAATATTCTCGTGTGGAACCTATCACCTTAACTTTAGTGAAATCTTTGAAGATGTTCAACTAGATCTTCACGTGCATGAATGTCACATGCATGGTATCAGTCCTCACATGTATTACTACATCAATAGTATCTAGGAAAGATCTCCACAAGATAATAGGTACCTTCCTTGTGTCCTTTTCCATGTCAAGCACAATAAAATCAATAGGAAAGAATGCATAGGTGTCATCATCAAGTCTCACCAACACATAATCAGTTCACCCTTGAGGCATCTTCACCACGGTCAGACAATTGCAAGGTGCAGTTAGCCACCTCCAATTGTCCCAAGTTCAATTCAGTGTACACAGTATAAGGCATCAGATTCATGCTATAACCCAAGTCAAGAAGAGCTTGGTCTATGCGGTGTGTTCCAATGTAGCAAGGAATGATGGGGGCATTTGGATCTTGCTCTACCTGGCTAATATTTTGTCCTCAAATAGACACATCCTTTTTCACACATCATCAAGGCTCGTTAACCTCCCAAGAACTTCTTCTTCAAATTTAGAGATGTACTTTGACCCTTGATTCTGCCTTGGTTTTCCTTGTCCCTCTTCCCCTTGATTCTAAGAGAAGTTTGGGTGATCTCTCCATTCCGGAGTGTACGTGTTGGAAATGGGACCTTGATTGTTCCTATTCCCAAAAGATTGCAAGGCTTGCACTTCTTCACAAATAGACTCCATAGAGTTGGTGGAGTGGCTAGAAGAATCCCTCACTTGATTTTTCATGAGATTCATCATGTTTGCTAATATCTCATCATTTGTGGATTAGATTCATCTTTTACTTGAAAAGGAGCAACCCTTGGGTTTCTATCACAATGAAAATCCACACTAGAAGCATAGTGATGGGAGTTCTTAGCTAAGTGATCAAAGAGGGGCCAAGACTCTTCTAGAGGATTGGCCATGAACGCACCACCACATGAGGAGTCAACAGTCATTTGTACCATCTTAGAAAGGCTGGTGTAGAAGGACTGAAGCAACTTCCATATAGGCACCCTGTGATGCAGGCAATATCTAAGAATCTATTTGAATATCTCCTATGTGTCATGGAATTGCTCATTATCCATCTGACTGAAGGAGGTGATGTGCCTTCTCATATGGGTCAGCTTGGCTATGGGGTAGAATTTGTTCAAGAAGTGGTTCTTCACAACCTCCCAAGTCACCAACTCCGACTTGGATAAGTACCACTCTTTCACTTTTTCCTTTAGTGAGAAAGGAAACAAAGTCGACCTTATGGAATCATCAGTAGCAGTTGGGGTGCAGAAACTGGAGCACATCTCCAAGAAGGCATCTATGTGATGGTAGGAATTATCATTCTCCAGTCTGTAGAAGGTGAACAGGAGCCCCAAAAGAGAAGTGGAAATAGAGAACTACTGGCTCAACATCTGATCCACCATTTTGATAGTCTACAAAGTATAGTTGTCTGACATGAAGTAGTCATGAAGTGGTTTGAACCCTGGAGATGGAAGAGGTTGATTTGGAGGGATTGTGGCATCTTGTGCTGTCATTTCGACTTTTTGGTGTTATTGACGCCTGTGTTGACATAAACTTATCCCTATCTTGGGGTCAACTAGAACTAAGTCAGTAGAGATTGAGAAACATACAAGAATGCACATGTGTCACCTACACAAGGCACACACATGCAACAAGATCCAAGTTAGCAGACAAGTTTGAAAAGTAAACAAAGAATAAAGAATAGAAATGGTGAGGGATGTAGGAAAACCAAAGCTAAACTAACTAGCTAGGCCGAGTGCCTCTACTCCCCAACAACGGTGCCAGAAAGCTTGGTGGGTTTTATCTATAGTCACACACTAATCAAATTGAACTATGATTAGATGTACCTCATGTTTCAAACACCCTTGGGGTCTTTCAAAATTTATAAGGACATGCACTAAGACACTTGCTTAAACTAACACACTTACCCATAAGCACATGAGGTCATGCTATAGTATAGGTAAGAGGCAAGATAAGTTCGATCCATAGGGAGAAAGGGTGCACTGAAGTTTAGATAGGTTAACTACGTTCCTAAAAGTAGAGTCTAGGGTTCAAGGTTTAATTTGGGGTTTGTTTGATTAAACTAAAGGTCCAAGCAAGCTATTAAAAGAGCAAGAATCAAAACCTAGATTAACCCTAGACTAGTTAAGTTCTAAGGATTAAGAAAGATAACTAAGAAAGAAAGGGATAAATTATGCTAAGAAAAACTAAGTAAGATATAACTAACAACCTAGATGTTACAACTAGTTAAGATAAACAAGAAACTACTCTAGACTAAACCAGGGTAAGCAAAGTGTTGAATTAACACTAGCTAAGCAAGGCAAGCATAGAGGGACAGTAACTACAGTAGGAAGATCTAACCATTAGGAGCAAAGAAATTATCTAGGAAGGTAAATAAAACAAGTAACCAAGAAAGCATGAACTAGCAAGAGAGAAAATTAGGGCTTCAAGCAATTAATGAAGGTGTGTGGGATGTTTGGGGAATGTTACTCAAATCCAGTTGAGAGATGTTATAACATACAAACTTTGTCCATTCATTCTAGATTTTCATATCAAACAAAAAAATGAATGCTATAGAATTACCCTAACCTACTAGTTGCCCGTGGGTGGTGTAAGATGTGTGAAGGGGGAACTACACCCTTGCACACCCTATCCAAACTTACGAGGCTCAATTAGACTAGGGCTTAGGTGGAATTATAGAGGATTTGGCAAATCTAGGTTTCTAGAGTAGGTGCCCTTATGGAAATTGGGATTCAAAGGTAGGAATGGAGAGTGGAAGTGAGGGTCTTTCACCTCACATCACTCACCATCTAGTTTTTAGGAATATCCTAGACAATTGCACTAAACAATCCTACACTAGCTACTTAGATCTTTCGCCTAGGAGTAGGAGGGGAAATTTATGTAGGGAGATAGGGTGCTGGCTAGGGATCCACTAGTTGTACCGAAGAGCAATCCCTAAGATAGCCACATACAAGCCATTCTTTCCTAGAGCCTAAGTGGTTTCAAGCATAAAACAATAAGCAATTTATGTTTTTAAGCACAAACCACTATATGAATCATGGGAAACATGATAAAGTTGAAGACAATCATCATAAAATGAATATAAAGATTTACATGTTATTTCCCCCAACATGGTATCAAAGTAATATTTTTACCCCAAACAACCTATTACAAAGGGTATAGCTACTCATAAAAGAAGAAAAGAAGAAAGAAGGAGTAGAGGAGTAGGAGGCCATGAAACATGGTGAAAACTCCTTCTTCACCTCCTAACTACTGGATCATGCACTTCTCCCAGCTAGACAGATGCATGGAATGGTAGTGGATGATGGTCAAAACCCTAGAAAACTACGATTTTGAGGTAGAGGAAGGTGGAAATGAAATGGATGTAGATGGGAGTAGGTGGAAACTTCTTGAATTTCAAGGTTGGGGAATGAATGCTAGGGGAGTGTAACCACATTCTACACCCACCACCTAGGTATATATAGGTGGGAGGGAAGCACTAGGTTAAGTGGGGGTAGTTTGGGAAAATCAGTGTAGAAAAAGTTAGGTTTTGGGTGGCAGCACGACTGTGGTGGGTAAGTTGTAAAATGATCGTGTTAGGTGGAGGTAAAGATACATTTAAAAATGGGTAAAATGGAGGCTGGTATCATGGTCGTTCTAGGTAGCACGGCCATGGTGGGGGCAAGGTAGAACAGCTGTGCTATCGTGGTGGGTGAAATGGGGACTTGGTTGTTTTCTATGGAATAGTCATTCTGCCTCTAACCAACACACCCATTATGCATGGCATGATTGTGTTGTGTTGGGGTCCTCTTGGAACGGTCGTTCTAGATGGCACAACTGTGGTGTTGAGCTTTGTATTCAAGCCTAAACTCTATGATTTCTCTGTAATTTTGAGTTGGTCAACATGGCAGTTTCTTGGCACCATAGTTGTGTTGAGGTCTTCATCTGCACTTTGCTCTTAAACTTTGGATTTTAATGGACTTCTTTACTTTAGTTGATCCTTGAACACTGTGGTAGGTTTGGGAAGCTCTTAGACCTTCCTTGGACCCCTCAAATGGTGGAGGAACCATGGGATGGCCCTCCTTCTCTCCCATCCATCTAAGCATGGTCCAAGTACCTGGAAAACATGCAAAGAACGTACATAAGTGCATTTGATAGAAATGTGCACATTGAGGGAAATGACGTGTGTTCTAATAGATTTAGATGTGATTGAAATGCAATAAGACACAAGATAAAATACTAAAATAGGGTTGCATCACATACTACCCTCCATTTAGTTGCATTCTTTATTCCATTCATTTGGGTGCAATATATGTTTTTCACATCTTCTTTTGAATATAGAGGACAAAAAAAATGATCCTCGCCCTTATCCAAGTATTTTTTTTAAATGCAGGGGAAAATGAAACAAAAGAAGAAGAAAAAATATAAAAAAGGAGGGGAAAAAAGGATAAAATTATCTCTCGCTATAAGTTTGTGGAATTCTATAATTAAACATCTTCTTGTTGGTATGTATGCCCAGAGAGCCAATCATATGATGATTGGAGTGTGGCATTGGATACCTGATTTGATAATAACAAAGGTAACTATGTCTATTATGTTTGTCTTAGTCGTGAGATGATGACACATACATACTATATGTCTAAAGAATGATGTTACTCAATGAAGTTGCCTTCAAGTACGCGACTTGAATAATGAGATCAAACGGCTTCTAAGAGTACATACATTCTTTTTATGTCCCTAATCAGATATTATTATGGAAGAAAAATAGAAATTAGTAATACGTAAGACTAGAGTGTGTATTGACTAATGATATATTCTCATTAGTCATGATATGTGATATCAAGTCACTCACACATATACATGTTAGAGAATAGTTTATCAGACATACCCACCATGAGAGTGATACATGGAGACCATGGAATGGTAGTCAGAATAATCTCTCATAGTGATGGTGGTGATTGTGGTTCTTAAACTTGAAGTCACTACATTCATCACATGTTGTTCGGTATACTTTGACATCATCAAATGTAACCCTAAATAAGAATTACCATAAAGGTGATGATTGAGTAGTTGTGACATAAGGGGATTTGAGTGTGAGTGATGTAGATGGGATTTGTCCCTCCTACAGGAGTTTGATATCCAAGGCCTCTTAATTAGCGAGATAGAGAAATGTATTGCCATATTAATGTGGTTCAATATGTGATATGTGAACTCATATGCATCTCAAATAGTCTACTCTAGTTTAAGGAACATGGATTGAGTATCTGGAGGATGCTAGGGTTTGGGAGCCGCGGTGGCGGCCGCGGAGGCGGCCGAGGAGGACGCGGCCTGGGACCCCTGAACACGCACCGTGCTGGAGATGAGAGAAGCAATGATGTTCCGTCTGCCCCTGTGGAAACTCCTATGGTCGATACCAATCCCGGAGATGCCTCCATGACCCAAGAACAATCTGAGGCCACTACTGTCAGGTGCAGTTAGAGGGACGCACACGTCGGTAATGACCTTGGTTTGCTCTCATATACCAATCCCATCTCGCCGGATACCCTTACGGAGGCAGATATCCAGGTTGATCTCTCCGGAGTTCTGCCTGCCTTCTCCGTCAAGCCAGAATCGATCCAGCCCCTCCTAGCTCCTTGGCAGTTTGCTGTGGTGGTGAAAGCCATCGGGATCACCATTGGTTTCCAAGCTCTGGTGAATAAGATTAACGTCTTATGGCAACCCACAGCGCAGATTCGCATTATAGATCTTGAAAATGGATATTACATAGTCCAGTTGGGTAATAGGGAGGACTACGAGAAGGCACTCCTAGGTGGTCCGTGGACTGTGTTTGGAAACTACCTCTCCATCCAGGCTTGGTCACCCGCCTTCAGGCCTTCTGAGAAAATCCCTCGCAAGCTCTGCGTTTGGATTAGGGTTGCAGACCTTCCTGTTTTCCTTTTCCAAAATCAACTCTTAATCAATATCGGCAATGTTGTTGGAAAAACTATAAAGGTGGACACGAATACTCTCATGGGCAATCGCGGCAATTTTGCTAGGATCGCCGTGGAGATCGACACCCAAAAACCATTGCTTCTGGCAATCTTCATCAATGGCGAACAGTTTCGACTAGAGTACGAGAATATACCCCAGTTTTGCATGTCATGTGGGCGTCTAGGTCACATTGCGAGTGAGTGTAAGCATGACTCCCCTCCTCCGAGTGACTTGAGCAGCACGTCTATCCCGATCCCGCTTCCGACGGTCAGCTATACTGACGTGATCCACGCGAAGATGCCTGAGCGGCGGAGGACCAATGCTGTGGGGAAGAGCCCCGTCAAGACGCCTCCTGTCGCGACGACGTCCGTCCTAAAGGGCCAAGATAGCAGCTCCCAAGAAAAGCCCATACCCGTGGATGAGGGTGAGGGGTTTAAGCCTGTTCTGAGCAAAAAATCCAAGCAGCGGCTACGTCAGAAGGAAGCCGCGGCAAAAGCTTCCCAGGTTGACGTTCCGACGGTGGTACCGCCTTCGGCGCCGCATCAGAATCCTCCGGCTGCCAATACATCCGTATCACTCACCGGAAACAACGTGAGTGTGGGTCGCGAAGTTGTCCCGACGGAAGCAGGCGGATTTCAATTCCAAGCTACTGCATGTGAATCTGCTATTAAGCATATTGCTCGTCACAATAGGCAAGACAGTGGATATGTTATGCTTCGTAACAGGAAGATCGTGTTCCAAGCAACCCAGAGCCCTGATCGTGTCCGAAAGAAAGGGAGATCGGAGCTAGCTCAAGGTTCATCAGACCTAACGCCCCACGCTAAGCGGGTGTTGGAATTCCAACAACATTTGGAAGGTGCCACCCAGGCACCTCCTGAAGATACCAGCATGGATGAAGAACAACAGCCTGTTGGGCTGTGCGCAGCTATCCAATAGTTTGATATGAACGTCATATGTTGGAATATCCAAGGCGCTCGCCTGGACAAGAAAATAAGACTAATTCTCGAAATGAAATCCATTCATAAGGCTAATATTACAGCAATTGTGGAGCCTCGGTGTAGTGGCTCTACAGCCGACGTTATTATCAGAAGATTTGGTTATAATTCTTCTCATCGGGTGGAAGCCAATGGGTTCTCCGGGGGTATCTGGCTCGCCTGGAACTCGCTTAACTGCTCTATTGAGATTCTCCTTAACCACCGCCAGCTAGTACACTGTCGTGTTAATGGCGACTGGTTCCTAACGTTTGTGTATGGTAGCCCTAATCCTACCACACGGGAATTTCTCTGGGAAAGACTGGAGGAGCTCTCGACGACTGTGTCTCAGACTGCTTGGGCAGTAATGGGCGACTTCAACACCTTACTTAATCTTAACGAGAAGCGGGGCAGTACCTACTTTGACAGGCGTGCCAGCCGTCGCTTCCATGATGTCCTCGCCGCCACTGGCCTGGCGGAGCTGAAATCTCATGGTCCTCTCTTTACTTTCAAGCGCCGCCAGCTGTATGAACAACTCGATCGCGTTGTTGCCAATTCAGAATGGACTCTAAGATTCAGGGAAGGCTCTGCTGCTGTTCTTCCCCGCCTTTACTCGGACCATCATCCCATTCTCCTATCTTGCGGCACCAAGTTGCGGAGGCGAGCTCGTTTCCAGACCAAGGAAAGCTGGCATCTCAACCCCGAGTTCAAGGAGAGGGTGCTATCCTTATGGCCCCCCGACTGTACCTTCCAGGATGCGCTCCATAGTTTTGCACGTACAGCCTCCCGCTGGGACTCGGATTGCTCTAATCGTCATCACAAAGAAAAGCATAGACTCCTGGATGCCATCGGAAGACATCAGGTGAATCTCCAAACCTTACCCTCTGTTCCTCTCACGGATTCTACTATCCGCCTCCAGGAACGGCTGCACAATATCCTTCTTCAAGAGGAGGTGGACTGGAAGCAGAAGGCGCATAATGACTGGCTTCAGGCCGGCGACCTCAACACTAAATTCTTTCAATCCTTCGTCCAAGCTCGAAGGCACTATAACAAAATCACCCAACTTCAGGACGATGATGGGTGCTGGACAACATCGGCGGATGAAACAAAGTGCCTTGTTCGTAACTTCTTCGAGCAGCTTATGACTCAACAGGCCCCTACGCAAGCTCCACGGACCTTGGCTTACCCGGGTGTTTTCGTTGCTATTCCTGATTCCTCCTTCACTGAGTTAAATGCTATCCCGGACAGCGATGAAATACGAAGAATGGTCTTCGCCATGGCGCCCTTGAAAGCTGCAGGACCTGATGGTGTCCACTCGGGCTTCATTCAACATAACTGGGAGATTGTTGGGCCTAGTATTACTGCCACGGTACAAGAGGCCTTCTCCTCCGAACACATTGACCCTGCGATAGCTGGTTCCTTCATGGTTCTCATCCCTAAGGTCTCGGCGCCCCAATGTTGCAGCGACCTAAGACCGATTTCCCTCAACAATTGCAGCTTTAAGATCATTTCCAAGGTGATTGTGGAAAGGCTCAAGCCGTTCATGAATGCCTGGATTAACCCGTCTCAATCGAGCTTCATTCCGGGTCGGCGCATCAGCGACAACATACTCCTCGTCCAGGAAGTTATACACACTATGAAGTCCAAATCCACCAGGACGCCCATGATGTGTGTCAAGCTAGACCTTGCCAAGGCCTTTGATCGCATGAACTGGGACTTTATTCATCATACGCTGCAGCGTACTGGAATGCCTTCTAAACTCATTGCTGTCATCATGGAAATCATAACGAAGGGGGAGACTTCCATTCTCTGGGAAGGCGAGGCTCTCCCTCCTTTCAAGGCGTCCCAGGGTGTTCGTCAAGGTGACCCGATTAGCCCGTATGTCTTCGTACTGTGCATGGAGAGGTTGAGCCAAGCTATTTCTCTTGCTGTGGATGCCGGCAGTTGGAAACCGATAACTCTATCCAGGGGAGGTTTGCCGCTCTCGCATGTGTTATTCACCGACGACATCCTTCTGATGGGTGAGGCCTCCATGGCCCAAGCCCGGACTATGTTCAATATCCTCCAGGACTTCTCCATGGTTTCCGGTCAAATCATTTCTAAGCCTAAGTCCCACTGCTACTTTAGCAAGCAGATACCCAACACCTTGAGGAACAGGATTTGTAGGAAGCTGGGGTTCAATTGGACTGATGATCTTGGCAAATATCTGGGAGTTCCCTTACTACATAATCGTGTTAACAAGGACACTCACAGTAACATCCTTAGTTCCATTCAGAGGAAGATGAATAGCTGGTCACACAAACATCTGTCCCTTGTTGGTCGTGTGACCCTGGCTAAATCTACTCTACAGGCGATTCCTACCTATACTATGCAGATGGTAAAGTTATCACCAAGCATCTGCGATGACATCAACAGGCATATTAGACGTTTTGTGTGGTCTGGTGCTTCTTCCCAAAGGAAGTCCTCTCTTGTTGCATGGTCTAAGGTATCCTCTAGTAAAGATATTGGGGGCCTTGCCATCAGGGACGCGGCTGATCAAAATGAAGCCTTGATGCTGAAGAATGTATGGACCTACCTCACTGACCCCTCCAAGCTATGGGTCAGAGTGATGCAGGATAAGTATACCATTAATGGAAGATTCAAATCGGTGCCCAGCTCCCCGGTTTGGAGCTTCATCAAGAAGAATATCAGTAGGATTTCCGACATCAGCCATCACGTTGTTAATAACGGACACAATACTAATGTGTGGAAGGACAAATGGATTGCAGGCCATTCTATTCTGGAGTCTCATCCTAATTGGTATGTTCCTCAGGAGCTTGGCGACCTCTCTGTTTCCTCTATGGTCTCCCCTACAGGAGGGTGGGACTGGGGTTTCATACATAGCTTCCTTCCTGAGCCCACATGGTTAGCTATCTCCACCATCCCGCCACCCTGCCCCGACTCAGGAGCAGATGGATGGTCCTGGCCCTTTGAGGAGAGTGGTCTCTTCTCTTCCAGATCGGTCTATCGCTGGATTAGAAGAGATAAAGAAGTCCCTACTACTGGCAATTGGAGGTCTATCTGGAAAGCCAAGCTGCCGGAGCGCATTAAAATTCATCTTTGGCTCATGCTGCATGGTGTTCTCATGACGAACATGGAGAAGCGGCGTCGTCACATGGAGGTATCTGAGGACTTCCCCATCTGTAATAATGGCCAAGATACTCTGACCCATGCCCTGCGGGACTGCCCTCCCAGTAAGGCAGTGTGGGATATGTTGTTACCTGATGAAGATCACAGCTCTCTCACCCCTGCGGAATGGCTTCAGCAGTGTACCGCGGCACCAGTTGAGACTACTACGCTACGTGTTGTAGCCTGCTGGCACTTATGGTCTTGTCAGAACCTTCAGCTTCACCAAAATAGTACCATCCCTGCTATTCAAAAGGCGGAGTTCATTCGACTCAGAACGGAATCCATCCTCAGACTGCCCAAGGAGGGTCCTGTTCCTCGTCCTACTATGCATCTCAATCCCAGCGGGCTCAAAGACAAGTCCGTCTATGTCTTCCTGGATGCCTCCTACCAACCTGGGCAGGACACCGCAGCTATTGGAATCCATGCCGTTCAGGCATGCGGATCCCACATTCTGGGCGTATGTCAGTTGATTCAATCCACCTCCCTGCTCGTGAGCGAGATCGCAGCTATCCTGTTGGGAGCGCGGCTTTGCAAAGATAGATCATGGGCGTCCTTCTGTATCTTCTCTGATTCCTTGGTGGCCATCAGGCACCTCACATCTAAAGAACCCCCGCCCAAGTTCCGGGCCTACTGTCGTGAAGCCAGGCGCCTTCTTGGTAACTCACCGGCAGAGGTTATACACCATGTACCTCGTGCGCTTAACGGGCCTGCAGATACCTTAGCTAAATTTGCTAGGACATGTAACTCTTCTTTTAGTTTTACTTCTGTTGTTCCTAATTGGTTCCCTAACCAGGGACTTGTGGAGATTCACTCTATTTTGTCCGCAATAGAGTGCGGAATGAATAACTAATAGCTCTATGTTTCCCAAAAAAAAAAGGAACATGGATTGAATGTTGAGAGGATGACAATTCCATGAATCAAGTTCAATCCAGATATCAGAGACAAAGGAAGTATATGATCACTGTACCACTAATCACAAATTATAGTTTGAAGTTGTTATCCAACTTTCTAAATTACTTGAGTAGCAATGATGTGTGACTAGGCACCACTCTTTTCTTGTGATGTCATAATTTGTTATGGACATTCATTGCCAACGTAATTCTGGACCTATAGGGTCACACAATAGGATACACTTATATTAAAAGAGTATATTCATGAATGGTGTTTACATTGAATACTAAAGGTGTTTAGGTGTTTAATTAAGCAACTAAGGTTCAAAATTGACTGACTGGATTCTGAACCGACTGATTCAAGTGTTGAATCGATCAGTTGGAGTGTCAGGTCAATTAGAATTAGTGTTGGTTGAACTTTTCCTAAACTAGACAAGTTAAACGACCATATAATTTGTGAAATGACCATCTCACTATGTGAAATGACTATTTCATAGTGTGAGATGACTAGTTCATGTTATGGGTCATCTGATTCAGTTTCCAATTTGATTGGAACAAGGATTGATGTTGATGTCATGTTTAGCATTAATCGGGCATTTAATACCAATATGATTTAGAACAAGAAATTGCATGAAGTGACCGTCTTGCTAAGAGAGATGACCAATTTGCTCACGAGATGACCATTTTGCTGTGCAAAATGCCCATTTTGTAGTTCACAAGTTCCAAAACATTCATGATTATGGACCCTTCTACTCCCACACCGATTGAGAACCGTGACCCCGGCCTCTACTATCAATAGAGGGGTATTGGGGGATTCCCTAGACACACAATTGAGAATTAGTTTCTCTGACAATTCTTGTCCTCTCTAGTTGTGGTAACCAATAGAGAGGCCAAGCAAGTCCTACCTATCAAAGGGAGGGATAGCAAGGGAGAGAAAATAAGATCGGTTGTGGGGGAGCATGTCGACGACTAGTATGTCGAAAGGAGGGGACAAATCCTTCTCATTGGCTCTGGTAGGACAATGTGGAGTTCCTTGTGGTCTGTGTGGAATTCTCTAGAGGAAAGGTGTCCTTTGTCCGTCACTAAGTAGGACAACATGAGCCATAGTCTGTGGCGAGAGGAGTTGTTGCAGACATTGTTGTTCGGGTTTGCTGTCTATGGAGGAGTCACAGACTAGTATCAGTGTGACTATGATATAGTTGTGCATCTACAATGATGAGTAGTATGTTTATGGACTTGCTTCAGGACCAGGTATATCCTTGAAACCATCCTTTCCATTATATAGTTGTTGACATTATTTGTTAGTTTCTGGAGAATATGGAAATAATTTTTTTGTTTTTGCTGCATATATTTGCGCCCTATCTCCCTATAGTGGTATCGAAGCCATGTCAATCTACTATATTTTGGGATAATTGATATGATCGGATTTTGTTTTTATCATCTAATTATTGCATGTGATGCAAATAATTTCTTGTACAACTGAATACCATGATAATCCCAAACTAATATATATATATGATATATACACGTAATTTACACATGTCACCCTAAAAGTGAGTTTTAATTGTGGATGTGTAGCATGGTTATGGCCAATAACCGCTATTATTTGTACATGGTTGTGTGGTTGGTTAATCTTATTTTATCTCGGTATGTGTATCGAACCTCTACCTTATCTTCCCAATGTAAAGTTAATTCTTTCCTACCCTTACTCCCCTCGAATGTAACTCAAGATTTCATTATAAACATGTAATAGTAGGATAGTTTACTTTGTTGTAATGACGAAAAAGAAAGACATTCTAACGATGCCAACTGTAACGACCCCGCCTCCCGATAACCCCCAATTAAGGGAGACCGAAAGGTCAGTGCCGTTATCCAATTAACAGGATCAAAGGTTCGACAAATAATCAATAACAATTATGAAATTCTACTAACTAACTGGAATTTGGTATAAAATTAAAACTTTACTTACCTTTGAAAACCTTGGAAATCTATCTATCCTGGTCTTGAATTATTCTATCTAATCCTCCTTGCACTTTATTTCTTTTTCCGCAATGTGTCACTTTACTGTCTGTTCTTTCAATTGTTGTTCCTAAAACGCCAACAAACAAAACGTCGGTCAGTATATCGAAATATACTGGTATGTGGGAACAACCAAAATCTTGCAAATATGGCTAAAATTTTAATAATCACAATCAAACTAATTAACAAGCCAATTTACACTTTTCAGTATGACATTCTCCACCGCTTTTGCCCTAACCCTGGCATACCCACCTTAGGGTGCCCTTTGCCAATGACTTAAGGTCACCTTCTCAATCCCGAGCTTGGTGCCTGGGGGTCACCACTCATGGTGCCCGCTAGTCATGTAATATCATAGGCCACCTTCTCATTCCCGAGCTTGGTGCCTGGGGTCGGCACTAAAGGTGTCCATTGGTCTACCCATCTGGTCCTGACCTTTGGCATCATCCATCAGGGTGGCATGTAGGTGCGAGAATAAATATTTCTATTTTTAATGTGATAATCATAGTGACTTTATGATTTGCAAATATGAACATCCAACAGATAATTTGCATTCAATGTGTTTAACCATCTGGAAAATCCTCGGGAAACTAAGGCGGTTATCCATAATTAACTATATACCTGATCCAGAGCAACTTGATTGTCTAAGCAATAAGGATAAAGAATCAATCAACAAGCAATCAACAATATCCTAAAATTAATGCATACGATCCAAGTGTTATAGTTTATCCAGAACATTCTAAAGCTAGACTTGGATTCCACCTTAGGTTTTCTAGACCACATTAGGGTTTTTGCCTCCATAACGCTTTTATCATATTAAATGCTCTCTTAGTTCATAAACCCTAATTTCAACATCATAAGCCCAATTAAAGTCAATTATTTCTCTTTTATACCAAAACTACCTTCTTTCTCCTTTTAAGTTATTTCAAGGTCATTAGACTCAATTATCACCTTTAGTTTCTTCCGGATTAACAACTCATAATTCATGATGGTCTAATTCCCATATGAACTCTATTTATTATTAATTCTGCCTTGATTCAATCGAAAACCCTAATTTCTATATTAAGGTTATTTATCCACAAATTAGGGACTTTAATGTTGGAAATAGCTTAGATTCAGCATATTCCAACTTTAATCATGAAATTAGTCCATTAAAGCCATTAAGATTCGAATTTACCAACATTAGGGTTTCAAGGCTCATTAAAGAATTATTCATGCACATTAAACTCGAAATTAAACTAATTGCATGCAAACTCATCCTTTTTGTTCCTAATGTACCCTTTCATCATTAACAGGTTAATACCAACTCTAATCATCGATTAAACCCTTATAAATATATTATTCATATCAAAATAGGGTTCTTTAAACATTAATACATTAAAGTTGACATCTTCCATTAATTTTCGAATTTCAAGAGGAATCACACTTCAATTATATTTTTAATGGATTCTTCACGTTTTTCTAATCAACTTTCATGTATAACATGTCCTTATTCGACCTACCAATTAATTACTATGAATTTATCAAAACTCACTTACTTTCAGCCAACGGGAGGTCGCCACGTGTTCAGGCCCATGCAACATCGCGGCTTGGTTTGGGAGACATTTCGAAATGTCAAATTTACCCCTGGTAAGTTGGGCATGTCTTTAGCCTGCGGAGGGGCAGAACAGTCAAACGTGACCTTCTCCTTCTTCCACCTTGCGCAGTCGCGCGCTTCCGCCCTAGCGGCCGAGGGAGCAGCTCTCCCTCCTCCATCTGGACCTCGTCGACCTCTAGGGATGCCTCCCTCACCTCCGTCGTACCCCGCACAGGAGAAGGTGCCCTGATATGCAGACAAGATGACCGGAACTAGACTCTGCGAGTCTGCAGCTCACGTCCGAGACGCAGCCATGCTGCAGGTGTGCCGGAAGTGTTGCATGAGGTTGGGTGCGCGAGGGAATGATCTGATCATTCACAGGTCATTGGGGAAACATCGTCCTTCCCCAAGATGGTTCCACACCTCCCCGTTGTTCAAGGAAAACACCACGCAATGATGGGGTTTTGAACATAAGAACAATGAAGAAGGAGAGATATAGTTGTGTAGAATCCCCCCTGGACTCGACCCCAGGTCTTCCCTTTATATAGGGGAGGATTTTCGCACCCCAAGACATGCATCCACAAAGGTGCAAGGTCTTTTCCTAATAGGAATCAAATTCCTTCATTAGGAAGCAAGCTTCTCTCTCCTATTTCTTTGATATTCCTTCTTCTTGTGATATTAGGATTTCGAAAATCCTTTCTCTTTCTTTTCCTTTATACTTGCCCTTTTTAATTCATAGGTCACGGATTTCTATTTTTCCTTTAGTAGAAAATACTTTCTTTTTAGCAAAACTACATAATCCATTAATAATGTATTACATTATTCTCTTATTTTCTTTTATAGGTATTTTCTCTTTCCTCTTTATTCATTGGGACTCCTTGGATCCCAAGAAACTCTAATAATTCGAAATTTCTTTTTGAGGAATACTCCCTATCCTTAAATGCATCAATATGCATTATTTCACATTATCTTGTTTATTTCTCATTAAAATAACTCTTTTTGAGGATTTCTCTTTTATTTTCCTCATTGGTATTCCTTTTAACATTAGGAATCCTTGGGATACGAAATTCCACCAAGGATACCTCTTTTTTACTTATTTTCCACATTTCATCAATATTTTCAATTTCTTTTTTAATAAAGAAATACTTAATTAATCTTTTCTTATCTTATTGCTTTTCTTTGCAACTTTGGACTCCTTGGAACCCAAGGAACCCATGTGGCATGAAATTCATTCTTGGATTACAGTCCTTTGCCTTCTAGAGGTTTCTACCTCATCTCTCTTTTCTCAACAACTGTAAGAAGACAAATGAGAATGAATGATGAATAAATAAGATGGAACCTGATTTAATCTCAGAACAACCCACAAGTAAAAGAAAGTATAAAGTGTAATCCTCATGATATGTGAAAGGAAACAAGGGAGATGATCCATGTTCAATAATGATCCTTTTTGTGTTATGAATATGAAAAATGTGGCAACACAAGAAAATGTGCATAAACATGAAGAGAAATAATTAAAGGAAGAGTAATGGCATGTAATCATCCTTATAGTTCCTGTGCTAATGGCAAGGAAACTAAAATGAGATAAGTTGAAATGACACATGAATAGTGGAAAACTCGTGAAACAACCAAAGAAAGTGATAATCCCTTCACCTTGATAAGCAACTCCAAATAATGATGTAGTGATAAGAGGAATATGTTCCCTTATTTTCTATACTTTTAGGTATGTGGCAGTCAAGTGGGTCTTATGTTCCTTGATGTGCATAGTTTATAAGTGATCTTAAGATGGATACTTTGGTAAGTATCAATTGTTTTTGGGGTTCTATTCCAAGATAGGGATATTTGTGATTGGAGATGTCATGAGATGAAAGGCAGATCCTTTTGACATGTTTTGATGTTGCTAAGAACAACAGAAGATGGATGTCATGAGGATATGATGTGTTTCTGACACGTGTGATGAATAGCAAGATAAGGAATCCTAGTATCTAGGTGGTTCCAGTTGTATGGGGGAGTGAGAACATGTCTCTTGATAGGATGAATAGGTGTTTGACTACCTGGAAAGGCTGACTTGGGATCAATCTTGTTACAAGAACCCAACCTATAATATGAATGTCACATGTTAGGGGTTTATATTCTGCATAAATGTAACATCGACAAGGAGGCATAAGATGAAGATACAATTGCAAAATATGCTTGGGTAAAGTTCATCAAACTGAGTATAATCTCTTTGAGTACTCCTATCAGGCTTGCAAGCAAGAAAGGTTCTAAGAAGATTATGACTTGGCTACAGATGGATAAGCAGGGTTTTCACTCCCTATATGGATCGGTTAAGGTGACATATAAAATCTTGGGTTATCTTAGAGATAGTTTTATTGGATAAGTGGCCTCTTCTTATGATGGGAGGATGTACAGATGAGAATGAGTATGCTGTCAGAATAGTTGGCAAGAGTAAAACTAGTGTTGAGTCAGCAGATCAGAGTAGTGCAACGGAAGCATGATAGGTTTTGTAGTTCCAAGGGGAGGACAAAATGTATCTCTATTCTTTCTTTGGAAGAGACATGCTAAGGTTTGAGGAGGGTATGGTAAACTCTCTATAACATACCCAAAACTTGACCTTATAGTTAATACTTCCCCTTTCTGTATGATCTTTCCCTTAAAATAATATTAGGCACATATGACTTTGTGTGATAAAGTTAACCTCTCTATTTGGGGTTTTAGGGTAGATGAATCAATCAGAACTATACCAATTGTTGAGTTTTTTCCTAAGTTGAGCCCTTATGTACACTTTCTTAGTGATTAGTTGAGGAAACTAGAGAAATACAAATTTCAATGATTACCTTGGGAGAAGGAATGTAAGGGATACACAAAATAAACATATAATATATAACTAATTAAATTGAACACTTAATGACTACAAAAGGCAAATTTTATTCAAGAATCATGCCTCTTGCACAGTTAGATTCCGTGCAAAATCTCAAGTTAATCAAACCATGTTTGCACCCCCTACTAAAATTAAGAAGACATAAGTTCTATATCAACTAAGTTTGTTGGATCAAATCTATATTTACATTTCTCTGCCACCCATTTTTTTCTTACATGTGGTCACGCGTAGCCCTGGCTTGACTATGTCTTCCCGATCCTCCATGAGATCTCCTCCCTCTACATGACCTGATCCCTCCCTGTTGCAGGTCTTGCACCGAGGGCACAACCACAGACCACGAGCACATCCTTCTCCCCTCACTCTCTTCTCTGCCTTGGTCCTCTCTTATTCCCTTTCTCTTCCTTTCCTCCATGTTCCACAAATCCTAACTGCAGAAGCTCCCTGCACCTAGCATCAGCTGGGTGTCTAGAAGACTTTCGTCATCCCTCTTCTCCTCCACTCCTTTCTTTCCCTGGTCTTCAATTTCTTTGCTTCCCTCACCGTAAATGTCCTATGTTCTTTGATATTGCACCATGTCATAGATGCAGGGCACATAGAATGGATGCCAGCAACTGGCAATCCACCGCCAGTATAGCTGCACCCGGTGGAGATGTCGGCTGCCACATTTGGGGCCATCTTCTTCCTTCCTTCCTCCTTTGTTGCCCCAACCTCCATCTTCTTCTCTATTCCTACAGCTGACCGCCTAACAGAGAAAATTGTGGCCGCCGTCTGCTGTTGGCGATGGACCTGCAAGTCCCAAACCGGTGACCTTTCTCTCCTCTCCATGCCTAGCCCAGTCTCCTTCTCCCTCCTTGTGCTACCACCTATGGCCACAAGACCTCTCCATCACGACCATCGATGACCATGCAAGAAAGAAGGAAGTCGACTCCTCTTGATAACCTCTCCTCATCTTACCACAATCATCAGAAAATCTGGAAGTCGACTCCTACTACTACCTTGACTGTCGCTGGAAGTGGTAGACACCCGACAACCTACACTTCATCTCTACCTTGTTTGTCGTAGTGATGTTAGATAGCCACATATCACTACTACAGAAATGGCTTATAAAGTCACATTTACATGCGTCATTTGCATACAAGAAACTGATGCCTAATGCATACTGTGTTGGTTTATAACAAAAACCGACATATATCTGTGAAGAGTGACCAGCCACGGGTATCGCTTTTTATTTAGCGTTGGTTCCGTAATAACCAACCGACGCCTAAAATCGACTACCAAATCCAAATTTTCCAGTGAAAAAAATTCCTCAAAAATTTATCATACGACGTCGGTTTTTGTCTACACAACCGACGACTAATGTTTATGCATGAGACAAAAAATTGGGCCCATATTTAATGTCGATTTTTATGAAATAACTGACGCCAATGTGTTTTCGCATGTTGTCCCCGCAAAAATTTTCAACCCCTTTGGACGTCAGTTTTTTATTACAGCCGATGCTGATTATTTGAAGTGTCAGCTGTTTTGAATAATCGATGCCTATTGTTAACTTAATACACCCGTGGTGATCCAGGATCTTCCCCCTTTCTCTGTTTCATCACCTCTGCACTTAGGTCTGGCGATCGTTTCTGCTCTGGCCGCCGCTCACTGCTCCAGCTGCCGTCGTTCGTTGTTCCAGCCACCGCCGCCTGCTTCTGCTCCGCCACCTTCTCCTCTGCTCTGGCCAGAACCTTCTCCTCTACCTCACCACCACTTCTGCTCTAACCGGCCTGCTCCTCTACTCCGGCCGGCCTGCTTCTGCTCTCCATCGGCTGTCTGTTGCTGCTCACCGCCGGCCACATTCTCCTCTTTTCCTCCGCCGCCTCCGAGGTACCCTTCTTCCTCCTCCTCTTCCTCTAGGGTATTCCTACATATGGCTATTGGTTGTTTGTTTTTTCCTTTGTTGATGCTCCCCTCTCACTCGATGAGTGATGGTCGAGTTTTTGTGGGCTTGTTTCTTGGCTGGTTCTCTATAAGGTTACATGACTATTTGTTTCTTTGAAAAGGGGGTGTTATTCTTTACCTCTCCAATCTTATCATAGATACTCCAGATCTAACATATCAATCATTTTTTGTAAACCCTTGATGAAAACTTCATATAGGTGTTTTATATGTTTTAACCCTAATTAACACCAAAAGTGGATTAACGCGACGTCAACATATATGTTAATGCTTAATGTGATGTAGCAAGACATTGAATGATAGGTAGCGATGGTGAAATTCATTCCGGCCTGTGTTACTTTCATATGACAATTAAGTTCAACCCTTTTATTAATCACAACTTTAGAATAATGAATATTTAATTCAACCCTTTTATTAATCACAGAATAATCAATCAACCCAGCTTTTGTCTTAAATATTAGTTAAATAATCACAACCTTAGAAACATATCAGTTTGTCCCCTAGTCAAATCACATCCAGACCTGCACAAAGATTAGACCAAGATTTTAAACCATCACTCATCCACGAGTTTCCTCCACTACATATGTTGTTATGAATAACCTTAATGTTGCTTTTGTTATAACAATCTGGAAAAATGTTGCTTTTGTTATATATTGGGCATGCTACTTAATTTTCTATGGTATAGCTACCACGAGTTTTGTTACAAATATCTGTATATCAGGTTAAGGACATGTTTCTATTGTGACATGTTGAGTTTTTTTCTATGTTATACCCACCATGATTTGTGTTATAAAATAATACATTGATTAATTTAGGAAGCATTGATATGTTGTTATGGCTATCCACAAGTGTTTTTATAAGAAAATTGTGTGTTGAATGAGATTGTGAACAAGGGACTGGTATTATATTATGTTGGCCTAGAAACCCGTCCAAGATTTACTCATTAGGAGTAAATCTTGGATAGTCCCCAGTTTGGGACTGTTCTTGAACACCTAATCTCACTTAGGATGTAAGTGTATAATGTGTATTTGGTTTTCAAGAAAATTCCGGTAGCATTTCCTCGTTTGTTCTCTAAGTACATATGTACTTGGAGAACAGCGGGGAAATGCTGCCAAAATTTTCTTAAAAACCCAATACACATTATACACTTACTAGTGAGATTAGGTGTTCAAGAATGGGAGAGGTGGTACACATTTATTATATATAAGAATGACATCACATGTATAAACCCTAAAGTTTTAACCATAAACTCTAATCTGTTTACCCTAGACCCTAATCTTGTTGTAATATATACTTATTTTCTCTTTGATCATAGAATGGATAGATCATGGATGTCCATTCGCAATCGCTGCACCCCAGAGTTTATTTCTGGTCTTGATCAGTTTATTAGATTTGCCGAGGAACATAGGAAACAACCTGGAGATAGGTTCTGCTGTCCATGTAGGCATTGCGGTAACAACTTGAAAGTCACGAAATCAGAAGTCATGTCATGTGCAACGGGATTGTACAAGTCTATACAGAATGACACTGGCATGGAGAGATTTCAAACTCGAAACTAGTGGATGTCGATAGCAGTGCTTGTGTGGAAGAAGAAATTGCCTTCGATGACGTAGATGTGAACGAATCAGTTCCAGTAGACATCGTTGATGCGATGCTAGATAGTTGTGGGGTAGAGCACACCAAAACTGATCCACCTCCCATGTTTAGAAACATTGTGCATGATGTTGAGATACCATTATACACGGGTTGTAAGTTTACGAAGCTTAACGTTGTGTTGAGATTGTATAAATTGAAAGCTAACAATCGATGGAGCGAAAAAAGCTTCACGTCATTGTTGTCTTTGTTGAAAGAAATTCTTCTTGAAGGAAACGAGTTGTCGATCTCAACATACCGTTTAAAGAAATTATTGTTCCCAATGGGAATGGAGTCCAAGAAGATACACGTATGCAAGAATGATTGTGTATTATTTCAAAAGGACTATGTGGATTTGAAAGATTGTCCGAAATGTGGTGCGTCAAGGTATAAATTGATGACTTCAGGGGAGTCCAAAATTGGTTCTCCCGCCAAGGTGATGTGGTATCTACCTATAATACCACAGTTTCAATGCTTGTTTTCCAATCCTATAGATGTGAAGAATTTGAGGTGGCATGCAGATGTTAAGAAAAATAAAGATGGGATCCTACGACATGCGTCTGATTCCCCACGGTGGAAGAAGATTGATTTATTGTACCCTGAATTCGGTGAAGAGGATAGGAATCTAAGACTTGGGCTTTGTACATATGGGATGAATCCATACGGGACATTGAGCAGCCAACATAGCACTTGGCCAGCTATGCTTATTATATATAATCTTCCTCCCTAGTTGTGTATGAAAAATAAGTATGTTATGTTGTCGTCTTTGATATCGGGCCCTAAACAACCTGGAAATGATATCAACGTTTATCTTGAACCTATGATTGATGACTTGAAGAAGCTCTGGGGTGAAGGTGTGATGACCTATGATGCTTCACGAAGAGAGACATTTTGCTTGCACGCTATGTTGTTTTGCACTGTGAATGACTTTCCAGCATATGGGAATTTGTCTGGATATAGTGTCAAAGGATCTAAAGTGTGTCTTATATGTGAAGAGAACACTGATTTAATGTGACTAAAACACGGCGGCAAGACTGTATATCTTGCTCATCGAAGGTTTTTTCCAAAATTTCATTTGTATCGTAGGTTGTGCAAAGCATTCAATGGACGGAATGAGGAACGTAGTGCACCTAAACCTATATCAGGGGAGGATGTTTATGAAAGAGTGAAAGAAATCACCAATGAATTTGGTAAGAGATCACAATGTACGATGGCCACAAGGAGTGACAAGTCTCTATTCAAGAAGAAGTCGATATTTTGGGATCTTCCTTATTGGAGTTCTTTGATAGTCAGGCATTGTATCGATGTCATCCACATTGAGAAAAATGTATGTGATAGCGTCATCAATACTCTGTTGAATATACCAGGTAAGACTAAAGATGGGATAAAATCCAGAATGGACCTACGTGAAATGGGAATAAGGACAGAATTAACAGAAGTAGTTAGTAGCGAAAGGAGAACATACTTACCTCCCACTTGTTACACGTTGTCTAGAAAGGAGAAGAAAGCATTTTGTGAATGCTTGGTAAATGTTAAGGTGCCACAGGGTTACTCCTCCAACATCTGTACATTGGTATCAATGAAAGATCTGAAGTTGATAGGTCTTAAATCTCATGATTGTCACACTCTAATGCAACAAATGTTGCATGTGGCAATTAGATCTATATTGCCGAAGCATGTAAGGTTTGCAATCACTAGACTTTGTTTCTTTTTCAACAGTCTGTGCAGCAAAGTTATTGACCCTGATACTCTCGATAATTTGCAAAGAGAAGTGGTTGTTACCCTATGTCAGCTTGAGATGTATTTTCCTCCGTCGTTCTTTGATATCATGGTACATCTTGTTGTCCACTTGACTAGGGAAGTGAAAATGTTGGGACCAGTTTTCTTGCATTGGATGTATCCCTTTGAACGATACATGAGCATTTTTAAAGGTGATGTTTGAAACCGTTATTGGCCTGAAGGGAGTATTATTGAGGGTTATGTGGTGAGAAAGGTTATGGATTTTTGCACTGACTTTCTGAGTGGTAATGACGCTCCCGTGAATGACAAGAATATTGAGGAGCATTTTGGCAAAGGAGTTTTGGGATCAGGGGTGAAAATAATCAGCCGTGAGCAGTTGGAGCAAGGTCACTTGTATATTTTACACAACATCGACGAAGTGAGTGTTTATATCGAGGAACATACCAATTTCATCCAGAGACAATATCCTTGATCCAATTCAATGTGGCTTGCTAGAGAGCATAACAAGACATTTATTAAGTGGTTTGAAGATAAAGTCTTACATCAACTATCTCAAACACCAGATAATCTTACTGAAACCATCAAATGCCTCGCCTTTAAACCAAAATTGAATGTCATGTCTTATGAAGGGTTTGACATAAATGGTTTCTCATATTACACAAAGCGTCAAGATGATAAGAGTGTCGTCCAAAATAGCGGGGTCACCCTTCAAGCGTCTTCATTGTTTTTTGCAAGTGCAAAGGATAAAAGTCCACGTGAAGCTAAAATGTCATATTACGGTGTCATTGAAGACATATGGGAGTTTGACTATGTAGATTTCAGAATTCCGCTCTTTAAATGTAATTGGGTTGACAACAACAAAGGAGTTATAGTGGATGAATTGGGTTTCACGTTAGTGAACTTTGAAAAGATTGGCGAGAAGGGTAAACCATTCATATTGGCATCATAGGCGAAACAAGTATTTTATATCGATGATCCTGCAAATGATAAATGGTCGGTTGTTCTTCATGGTAAAAGACAGTTCATTGAAGATCCTATAGATGAAGAAGAGTACTATGATAAGTATGATGACTCCAGTCCATTCTCAGTTGGGTTGCCAACACCACCAAACATTGAAGCTGGGGATCACAATGACTTGTATGTTCGTGGGGATCAAAATGAAGGATTGTTAATTGATAAAAGATCATAATATTAGAGGCATGGATGTTTATATGTTTATTATGTTTTATTTTTCTGAATGTGAACTTTACAATGTGAATGTGGATTTTACAATGTGAATTACTTTACAATGTGAATTACTTCACAATGTGAATGTGTACTTTGCAATGTGAACTTTACAATTAGTGTTACTTTACAATGTGAAATTTATAATTTGAATGTGAACTTTGAAATGCCTGAGCATTCCCATGATGATTGTGTTGATGATCACCGTGAGGGTGAGGATGTGATTGCGCCGACTGACAATGTTAGTTAATTTTAATTATGAATATATCCCTGAGGTTTCAATCTATATGTTCATTTATAATTATATCATGTAAGTGTGTTTTTTTATCAAATTTTAGGCTGGTGATGTACCCCCTGAAGTTGTTACAGCACTTGATGAGCAACAAAAGAAAATTGAGAAAGTGAGGGGCATCACAATGATGAACAAGTTAATACATCAAAGGGGCAATGGACCCAAATTGGCTGTGGATTTCTATCAGGCAGGAAATCCATATGGAGTGAACCGCAACTCATTTGTTTCATATCTTGGGGTTCTTACTCGTAGCCGTTGCAGTACTATCCTAGAATCATGGCATAAAGTTCCTAAGAGGAAGAAAGACCACATATGGAAGTAACTATGTGTGAGTTATTATTATTTGTAATTCTATTTGTGTAGATTACTAATTTTTAGGATACTAGTTAATAGCAATTCTATTTAATTTGCAGAGCATATTTGATCTGGATGAAAAGATACATTGTAAATGTGTGATGCAACGTTGTGGGAGGGTCCTAAGGAACTATAGGACCAATCTCACTCGATATTACATACGCGATGCTGAGAATAGGTTCTTGATTGATTCCAATTCTAGACATTGATCAGTATTTCATTAACTCTACACTAATAATTTTTGTTTGTATTCTCTTTGAAAAATAAATATAGGAAGAAGGAAGCCACACAAAAATGGAACTACTTGGACCCCAAAGAATGGGAGGAGTTTGTTACCCAAACAGATGAATTCAAGGTATTAAGCGCCACTCCCAATTTAATTAATATACATTTTTATGTATTCACCTATTCAAGATTAACCTTTAGTGTTACTAACCAAATCAATGTGCTAACTAACTAGGCTATCAGCGATGCTCAATGAGCAAGGCATGCACTGAATGTGCACGACCACACAATGGGTCCAAGAGGATATGCAGGCATTCGCCAAAGACTATAGGCTGAGTCTATTTAGCCTACTTCTACTCAGGAGACTACAGAGTCCTCTACTGCTACTCCCGCACCTCTGCCTCATCATGTTATGTGGATAGATGGGAGGTAAAACAAGAAGGGAGAGATACCGAAGCCCACAACCGCTGAGGCGGCTGCACAAATGGTAAAAATCAACTCTTAGAGCAATCTATCAATATTGATTATTGTTATGTTTACTTACAAATTTTTGGTGATGGTGATTAGTGGGATTTGCACAAGTAGAGGAAGGAAGGCAAGTTCATCCCTCAGGGCACAAGGGATGAACTGATAGTTGCTCTGGGTAACCCAGAGCATCCTGGACGTGTAAGGGGTGTAGGCGCTGGTGTGGGCATCAAAGCATTCTTTGGGCCATCCCAGCACAAACCTGTCCCAAAAGCGGGACTTTTACAAGCTGAGGTAACTTATTATTATTTTAGAACATTATTGCGAAAGGGAATTCAATAATCAAAAACTAGCATTTCTTTTATCCATGTGTAGGTAGATTCCTTAATTGATAGGAGAGTCGAGGAAGTACTTGATAAAAAGACTCCATGAAGCAATTAACAAGTGGCAGGCGTCTCAGATTGCCACTCAGACAGTACCTGTGGTGGACCTCTCTTCTCCTACTGCTTGTACTGTAGAGGTTGGGAGTAATCCTATAGACCCACAACCTAGCACGTCCTCTGTAAGTATTTTTATGGCGTATATAATAGCTAGTCTGTTCAAGATGATATGTTTGTGTATATATGCATATAACATTCTTTACATAAATTTGTAGGGGTTGAAGCCATGCCGACTAAAAAGTGAAGGATATATCGTTGTAGAGGCATCGGCTTACCCACCCCTTAAAGGGTGCATGTTTCATGGGAGTCCAGTACCAGATGGCATGGTACGTGTGAGCCCGATACATATACTCCCTGGCTGGACGAATCTTGTACTGCCTCATGCACACCCAGATGCTGAAACACTTGGTGAGGCAGTAGGCAGAGTGATACTATGGCCCGAAGCGGATGTCCTCTATACTGATATTGTATGATAAATTTTTATTACTTTAATTTGTTAGTGTGTATATATATATGAGTCAATTGATATGAAATTATATATACAGGTCAAAAAGATGAGACCCGCTACATCTCGGCCTCCACCTCCTTGACTACCAAGTTGGCTTCCAGGGGACCTACATGCCTCGATAGGTCCTAATTGTAGGAGTGTGGCAGTATGGATCGGCGAACATAATCCAAATTGCCCTATAAATGTTACTATTCTGGAGAATGTTGTAGATAAATCATACGATAACAATCTATTTATACAAGTTTAGCATACGTATTAATGCATACGTAATAGAAGTTCTAGATATGTATTAATGTAGGTCAAATATTCGAAAACAACATATTTATACAAGATATTTTGGAGTTATTTAGTTATGAATGTCTGAACACATCTATGATAGAGCTGTAGATATGGTGAGATTAATGCATACAGCAATCTATTTTATACATCCATATACCTTCTTTTATATACGGCAATCTGGTTTCTTATATATTAATGCATACGTAATACGTGTTTTGTAGCCACTTACACAAGACATGTACAGATTTTGGGTTTTCCGATGTGGGATTTTTGGTTCCATCTTTGATTAGTCTTGTAGATACATACATGTATTCAGTTACTTCATACTGTTGTGATGCTTTTGAATATTTTGGTAAAAATAATAAGACAGTGATAATAGCTCCATTCAATGTCGAGTAAGTTTACCTTGCCTGTAATTTGGACTTAAGCAAATTACATTTTTATTACGGATATTGAGTTATTAATTTTCTACTTTATTACCTGTATTGCTAAGCATTGGGAGTTATTAGTTATTGTCCCCAAGACATTCACCGTCTATTATCTAGATCCTGCGGGGAGTGAGTTGGATGTATTATATGGACATGCAATTAAAAGGTCATTATTCTTGTGAGAAATATTTTATGTTTTTATATCTATTAACATATGTTATTGCATTACTATTTAATTATGAAATTTAATGTGTTACATTAACATATATAGGGCTTTACAAGAGTAAAAAAAAGCTGGAGGAAAGGTCCCCAGGAAAAAAAAATCTGACACTCATTTGGGAGAATGTGAAAGTAATTTCCTCACTCCAATGTATATTATTTATGTGAACTGTGCTTATTTGTATTTTTGAATATTTTGTATGTTTCAATTTATAGTGTGCTACACAAGACAATGGTTGGGCATGTGCCTACTATGTGATGTGATTTATGGACCTAATCATCAAACATGTCGTATTAGAAATCGATAACATATAACAGGTATTATACATAGTCTCATTAGATAATATGAAATATATGAATCTTATTATATATTATTATAATTATGTATATACGTCATTCTCTTTGTAGGTCTTTAAAACTGAGGACTTCAACACATGTACAAAGCATTTCGATGTACATTCTCCCTATACGAGAGATGAATTAGATGTTGTAAGAGAAGATTGGGCAAAAGCCCTGCAAAGAGTGAGAATTTTTAAATATAATTTTGTTGACAATGATGAATAGAGAATAACTTTGTTCTCATAATTAATTTTGTGTGAATGTGAATGAATTTTTATGAATTGTCATATATGTGTGAAAATCATCAATACATGAATGTTTCTACATGTGTCTGAATGTGAAAAGAGATGAAATAAATGGAACTGCAGGTTGTTACTGGTTTCTACATGCATGTGATGAAAAAATAATATGAATTAAATGTTCTTATACATGAGTGTGAATCACATATATATAATATTATCCATGATGTTAATTTTGTAGGTTTGTATCTTGTTGTTGGCTGATATCAATGAATGTCATAAACTTGCAGTTTAGTTCCACTGAACTGCAGGTTCTCATCCTTCGACCAGCCACACCAGGCCTGCAAACTGATAAGAAAAAAAAAATCAAAACATAGCTGTCGGTTATTTGAAGAAAACCGACACCAGAGACATACTGCGGCGATTTTGCACGTAAAACCGATGTCTATTTGACTGTGTTGTCAGGGGATATGGCGTCGGTTAATGTTAAAAACCAACGTCTTTTCATTATATGTGACGTCGGTTTCTTTTCGAAAACTGACGCCTATAATCCCTTTGCTGGCGTGTTTTTGGTGGCGGGAAGAGTTTTGGCGTCAGTTGTTTAGTAAACAACGGATGCCTATAGTCCCTTTGCTGGCACAATTTCAGTGGCGGGAAGAGTTTGGGCATCGGTTTTTACTAAACCGCCGACGCCTATAGTCCCTTTGCTGGCGCATTTTTGGTGGCGGAAAACATTGTGGCGTCGGTTGGAAACAAACGCTCAAGGTGTCCCCCTTTAGCGGTGCCCACTTGGGTGTCGCTTCAAAACCGATACCAAATAGCTTAAAAAACCGACGCTAAAAGGCTTTTATGTAGTAGTGTATCGCCTTCTCACTCTATTCCATGCTCCTCCCTCACAATGAAAACTGCCAGGTGTAAAGGCCATCGTCGGCTCCATGGCTACCAATGAGACACGAGGATGGGACATCTACACACCCCAGAACTATAGACATCATATTCCCTTCATGTCCATCCTCTCTTCATCCATAGACACAAATAACAATCACAAGTCTCAAGAGTTCCTTCACACCCAAATCTTCCTACTCCTTCATCATCATCGGAGATGAAGCCCGAACCCCACCAGCTGCTCTCTCTCAACACACTGCTAACATCTGCAACCTCAATCCCATGAAGATCATCCTCAACCCTACCGCATGTTAGACATGAATGGTTGTTACAACCAAATCTATCATGAAGAGGGTGACCTAATGCCATGTCTCAATGTTGAAAGTCGCCAACTAGGGTCATTGTAGATTAGACTAAAGGAGCTTGGAGATGAAGCATCCACCTACTTCACCTACAACGGGGTCAGATTTGTCCATGAGAAGTCCACTTTCTATCATACAATGCTACTATGGAGCAACCAGAACTGGTTCAGTAGAGATCAAATAGATGACTGAGTGGTATGTCATCCTATCATTACATGTATTTGGATTTATTTAACATTTTAATTAATCACACAAATATATATAACATGATTAAGGTTAGCATTGGTTTAGATAATCTGAATTGGTTATGTATGTTATTTAGTCATATATCTTTACAATATGTATATAAGTTGATGTATGTATTATAGTAACTTAATACGACCATAACCTAGACAAGTGATCATGTAAACATACATATCTTATGATATATGCCTTTCAGTAGTAGTTAATGAATATGTAATCTGTGGCTACATAATACCAATCCATAAAGATAATAACTAGAAGATTTTATGTGGACAACATTCTAAAATCGATAATCCAAATCATTTTATCAATCACCTTAGATATTGATTATATGATTAGAATATTCTAAGCTTCAATAATCATTAATGATCATTTCTAAATATATCAATGTGTTTGTTTTGAGATTTTAAAACCCTAGATACACACATAAGTATTTATATAATGGATGGTAATTAGAAATACAAATAGATATTGGGAGTATATCTACCGTGTTCACTGGATTATGAGCAGAATGATGAAAGAGAGGAGAAACTTATATGCATATGACTACATAGTTGACAAGATTGACCCTAGATGACTTGCTAGTTGAACTATATACGACTCTATTGTATTTCATATTACTATGTGGAATATATGTGTATTCATATACATAACATGATCTGAGTATGAGTGTATGACCAATATAAATATATAAAGGCATGTCCTATTAAACCCTAGACGGTCCTACTCAGGCTATTATCATCAATAATAGTTGATCACGTCTTTCACACTAATAATTAAAAATATGAAATCCACATCAGGTAAGTAATAATGGGTTTAAATATACTCTCATTTATGTTTTTCTTGGTGATTGTGGACTAATAGGTATATAAACCACTTATAGGATGAGAAGGATGAATTGTTTGATTGACCTCTAGAAAATAAAGAGTTAGTCATGAAATCAGGTATGTACATCCTCTATTTTATTTTGGGCATTATTTGATTAAAACCTACTTCTTTTAATGAGGCGTCTTTTGAACTGTATTCCTTATAAAATCTAAATTCTTAAACATTTATATTTCCTGATGTTGACTCATTATATCATTCTGGAGTTTTGGACTACCTTGTTTATAAGGGTACTTGTACCCCACTTGCTACGAATGCCTTTTTATGAAAAACTGACTAAAATACTAGTCTTGCCTCTCTATTTTTATGCATGCTACATGTTTGACTAGAATATCTAGAATAGTGGTACTTATGTACAACCATACTTATATAGGGCATGTGTTTCCGCCCGAGGTGTGCATTTCCACCCTTATTTATTTTTAGGCCATGATCCTATGGTGTTATGGCCTTGTTTTAGGTATATTTAGTCTACATTGTTATGCATGCAAATATTTGTTGTTTTAATATGAATATGTGGATGATTGTTATGGCAAGACACTCTTTATTATCATGCTTGTAATATGAAATTTAATATGCCTTATTTCTTTGTTACATTTCTCTTGAACTTACCTAATTGCAAATAGCCCCCTTCTTGTGGGAACATCTGGTTTTGTACTTATAACCCTATATAATGCCCAAAGTATATATTATATGTACTTACTCAGCTTTTTGCTGACCTCTATGTTGTCTCCCATGTTCTGGGTGATGTTCCCTTCCACCCAGGTTTAGGTACATTAGAAGACAAAGATGCCAAAAGATTTATTACATGGACTTAGACATTGAGGATAGCTTGGGATAGTTGGTTTGCCCTCTGCAACCAGCCTTATGTGTTCATAGGTGTATGCCTTTTTTTTGTTCCACCTTATATGGTGAGAAATAGTTGTATAAAGAAAATTTTGTATCTGTGTAATAGTTTTGTTTCTGCTGCTTATTCATTATCATGCTCTGTAGTATGTACCATTTGAGAAATGAATGAAATTCCTCCTTTCCTTCTTACCTTTTTGGTATGTTTGGGATTGGATGGACTTATTCTTCAATTCAGTGAAGAGTCGACCCCATATCGGGACTCACTCTTTACAAAATGGTATCAGAGCCTATGCAGTCAGTAACTTGACTATTTCAAGTTATCCTAGGTTGACCCTTAATTAATAGGTGACCCTTAGAGGTTGTGGGTACACCTATTTTCTAGTAGTGGAATACCAATTAGGGATTTTAACTCATGATTAATTTGGTCACTTTCACTCCTCAAAACATTATGTGGTCGAGACTTAGATTTTGGGAACCCTAGTTAACCCTACACCTTATATGGATAAACTTCCCTACATAGAGGTCGACCCTTTTGGACATTGGACTTTTTTTTTGCTTCTCCTTTTGGGAGGACAATTTTGTGTTAAGATATAGGTTGACTTGAACATTCATGTATAGACTTAACCCTAACTCGCATTAGGATCCTTTCCTTGTTTCTTTTTTTTACTAGCATGCCCCAAATATGCCCTTAGGGAGGACTGAGCATGCATAGATGATAAACCTTGAACTCTGACCTAAGGTGACATTGATGATTCCCTCAACACTAGGTGATGGCCTAAATTAGCTAGTTGTAGTTAGCCACGCTTTGCCTTTGACATGAATAATTTCTACATAACTCGGCCCAAATCTGTCTATCTAAGAGATGGACACCATCCACATTGAGCCTCTTATGCCTCATACATGAGAATTGATTAATGAAAGCTATAAGTTTTTCTAGATATCCTTAAGTTTTCATCTTCCTCATCTTTGATAGTATATTTGATTTATCTAGTGATTGAGATGAGTGACTTGACTATATAGTAGGAATGGTGGATGTCTAGAAAAATCATTTTATCAATCACCTTAGATATTGATTATATGATTAGAATATTCTAAGCTTCAATAATCATTAATGATCATTTCTAAATATATCAATTTGTTTGTTTTGAGATTTTAAAACCCTAGATACACACATAAGTATTTATATAATGGATGGTAATTAGAAATACAAATTGATATTGGGAGTATATCTACCGTGTTCACTGGATTATGAGCAGAATGATGAAAGAGAGGAGAAACTTATATGTATATGACTACATAGTTGACAAGATTGACCCTAGATGACTTGCTAGTTGAACTATATACGACTCTATTGTATTTCATAGCTTATCCACTGCCATGAGAATTGATTTTCCTATCACTAGGTTGTTTCTAGATTGAAGGAACTATGGATGTAAACAACCTAGTGATAGGAAAATCCTAAATATATTCTTATAATGTTGGATAATCTCATGTATCCTTTAGGTCTTGCGATGAGTTAGTGTAAATTATGCTTATGAGTGACATGAGGAATGGTGGATGTCATACCTTATTAGGGTTTAATAGAAGTTGTATAGTAGGAAACCCTTCATCCTCCCGTGTTATGAGACTAGAGTGCATTTTTTCATACCCTTAGATTGAGGAATTAGAAGGTATTGGTAGACTACGGTGATGATAGAATAATACCATAGGTATCTTTTAGTAGATAAGTGGTGGACTTGGTTCTCGAATTGTTTTCTGGCACCAATTTTGGTTTCAGCGTCAAACTTATTTTCATTATTAATTTATATGTACAAAAGAAAGATTTTCATATTTTATCGATGATTTTGGAATCAAGTCACCATCACAAGGAGGTTTTAATTGTAGAGAAACCCTTTAACTGAAGAAGCACTTGACTAGAATGTTTTGACCTGATACCCAAGGACTAAGTGTGGTGTAGAGAGTGTGAAGAAGATTTAGACATGTAAGACCTAGACTCTCCCTTTTTCCCCTCTAGGTGACCAAATAAGTCATAGATTAACCTTTTTAGGGGGTGGAGTCTTATACGCTTAGGAGTGTAGCTTAACTTAAGGAATAACCAGAAGTAATAATAGTTGCAATTAGTAAAACTTGGATGAATTCTAATGATAATGTCAAACGTAGGTATCTACTGCCTAACCAAGATTGGTGGGTGATCCTTGTTAATTATATCACCATTAATGTTACCTTTATAATTAAAATAAATTGTAAAATGTATTAACATATGTTAAAAGAATGAAATTAAGATAGAGAAAGTGCTTAGCTAGGTTAGATTTGTTTTTGGAGCTACACCTAGAAGCTCAAATTAATATCTTATACCCCAATTTGATGGTAATTAAGTGGTAAGGATAACTCTACAATAGAACCTAGGTTGAACATGCTAAGGATGATGGAAATCATCTATGTACACCATTCCTATATGAATTTGTTGTAACCCAAAGTGAACATGAATTAACTTCAACATAATCTAAGCATGTGTAATATGAATCCATCATGGGGTCTCAGATATAACTATGATATGGAGCGTTCTAAAATATTCCACTGCATTAAGTGTAGTAGAAATCTTAAATTGATTTACAAGTATGACTTAGTACACCTGGATAATGGCAAATGAATTTTGGGGACAAAATTCCTTTTAAGGGGTGGAGTGTTGTAACATACCCAGAACTTGACCCTAGAGTTAATACTTCCCTTTTTTGTATGATATTTCCCTTAAAATAATATTAGGCACATATGACTTTGTGTGATAAAGTTAACCTCTCTATTTGGGGTTTTAGGGTAGATGAATTAATCAGAAATATACCAATTGTTGAGCTTTTTCCTAAGTTGAGCCTTTATATACACTTTCTTAGTGATTAGTTGAGGAAACTAGAAGAATACAAATTTCAATGATTACCTTGGGAGAAGGAATGTAAGGGATACACAAAATAAACATGTAATATACAACTAATTAAATTTAACACTTAATGACAACAAAAGGCAAATTTTATTCAAGAATCATGTCTTTTTCACCTTAGTTAGCTTCCATGCAAAATCTCAAGTTAATCAAACCATGTTTGCACCCCCTACTAAAATTAAGAAGGCATAAGTTCTATATCAACTAAGTTTGTTGGATCAAATCTATATTTACATTTCTCTGCCACCTATTTTTTTCTTACACGTGGTCATGCGTAGCCCTGGCTTGACTGTGTCTTCCTGATCCTCCACGAGATCTCCTCCCTCTACGTGACTTGATCCCTCCCTGTCACGGGTCTTGCGCCGAGGGCACAACCACAGACCGTGAGCACATCCTTCTCCCCTCACTCTCTTCTCTGCCTCAGTCCTCTCTTATTCCCTTTCTCTTCCTTCCCTCAATGTTCCACAAATCCTAACTGCATAAGCTCCCTGCGCCTAGCATCAGCTGGGCGTCTAGAAGACTTCCGCCATCCCTCTTCTCCTCCACTCCTTTCTTTCCATGGTCTTCCATTTCCTTGCTTCCCTCACCGTAAATGTCCTATGTTCTTTGATATTGCTTTCCTTGCTTCCCTCACCGTAAATGTCCTCTGTTCTTTGATATTGCACCATGTCGTAGATGTAGGGTACACAGAATGGATGCCAACAACTGGCAATCCACTGCTAGTATAGTTGCACCCGGTGAAGACGTCGGCCGCCACCTTTGGGGCCATCTTCTTCCTTCCTTCCACCTTTGTTTCCCCAACCTCCATCTTCTTCTCTGTTCCTACAGCTGACCGCCTAACAGAGAAAATCATGGTCGCCGTCTGTTGTTGGCGGTGGACCTGCAAGTCCCAAATCGTTGACCTTTCTCTCCTCTCCACACCTAGCCTAGTCTCCTTCTCCCTCCTTGCACTGCCACCTATGGCCACAAGACCACTCCATCATGACCATCGACGACCATGCAAGAAAGAAGGAAGTCAACTCCTCTTGATAACCTCTCCTCATCTTTCCACAATCATCAGGAAATCTGGAAGCCGACTCCTCCTACTACATTAACTGTCACTGGCATTGGTAGACACCCGACAACCTACACTTCATATCTACCTTGTTTGCCACAGTGATGTTAGATAGCCACATATCGCCTTCTCACTCTATTCCATGCTCCTCCCTCACGATGAAAACTGCCAGGTGCAAAGGCCATCGCCGGCTCCATGGCTACCAACGAGACATGAGGATGGGACATCTACACACCCCAGAACTGTAGACATCATATTCCCTTCATGATCATCCTCTCTTCATCCATACACACAAAGAACAATCATAGGTCTCAATATTTCCTTCACACCCAAATCTTCCTACTCCTTCGTCATCATCGGAGATGAAGTCTGAACCCCACCAGCTGCTCTCTCTCTCAACATACTACTAATAATGGCTGGGCTTGTGGCTACTATGTAATGAAATATATGCAAGATATTGTCAAACAAGCATCAAATGACATTCAGACTATAGATCAGGTAATAAAGAATAACATCATAAATTTACAAGTGAGTTGTAGTCATTTTATAAAATATTAGCATGTACATTTTCTATTACAGATCTTTACAACTCAGCCTTATACGCGTGAGGACTTAAATGAATTCTGAGAAGAGTGGTCAGATGCTTTTCTAAATGAAGTCAATATAGCATTGGAATAAATATTTCAGTTACGTTCCATTTATGTATGTGGTTTCAGTACTCTTTCATATTTACTTTTGAATCTGACACTTAATATCATCTCACACTTGCAATCTATCATTTTGTAAGTTATGATGTGACTTTGTCTACTCAACTCAATATATGAATCATTTTTCTTATGAATGTGTGGTTTGGAATGGTGACGGTTGAGCATCAATGCTCCCCTCTCCCATATCTTATTCTTGTTCTTCTATTTTGTTCTGTTCAGTTTCTGCAGAATTTTAAAAAAAAAATCAACCCTATAGCTTCGGTTTTCTTAAAAAATTGACCTTATACGTGTCTTGGCCATTCCACGTAGAACGACCGTGCTGCATAGAACGGTTGTGTTGGGCTGAGGTAGAACGGCCGTGTTGAGATATGGTAGAATGGTCGTGCCGTGTAGCACGGTCGTGCAAATATAGACCAACACGGTCGTGCTAGGCGACACGGCCGTTCTATCATATTCCAAAACTCTATTGAGTCCGTTTTTTAGAGTTGGTTATTTAGTAAAAAATCGTCCTTAGAAAGAATCTTTAGAGTCGGTTATTTAATAAAAAACTGACGTTATAGGGTTTAGGTACACTTTCATTTCTCATTTGGGTTTAGTTTTTGAGAGCCTATAGGGTCGGTTTTTACTATACAAGGTCAGTTTTTTTGCGACCCTATAGAGAAATTTCTGTACCGAGGGCCACTTAGGCGTCGGTTGAAAAGTGACGCTATAGGCTTAAAAAAACCGATGTTATAGACCATTTGTGTACTAGTGAACATCTGCAACCTCAATCCCATGAAGATCATCCTCAACCCCATCGCCTATTAGACATGAATGGTTGCTACAACCAAAACTGTCGTGAAGAGGGTGACCTAATGCCATGTCTCAATGTTGAAATTCACCAACTAGGGTCATTTTCGATTAGACTAAAGGAGCTTTGAGATGAAGCATCCACCTACTTCACCTGCAACGGGGTCAGATTTGTCCATGAGAAGTCCACTTTCTATCATACAATGCTACTATGGAGCAACCAGAACTGGTTCAGTAGAGATCAAATAGATGACCGAGTGGTATGTCAGCCTATCATTACATGTATTTGGATTTATTTAACATTTTAATTAATCACACAAATACATATAACATGATTAAGGTTGGCATTGGTTTAGATAATCTAAATTGGTTATGTATGTTATTTAGTCATATATCTTTACAATATGTATATAAGTTGATGTATGTATTATAGTAACTTAATACGACCATAACCTAGACAAGTGATCGTGTAAACATACATATCTTATGATATATGCATTTCAGTAGTAGTTAATGAATATGTAATCTCTGGCTACATAATACCAATCCATAAAGATAATAACTAGAAGATTTTATGTAGACAACATTCTAAAACTGATGATCCAAATCATTCTATCAATCACCTTAGATATTGATTATATGATTAGAATATTCTAAGCTTCAATAATCATTAATGAGCATTTCTAAATATATCGATGTGTTTGTTTTGAGATTTTAAAACCCTAGATACACACATAAGTGTTTATATAATGGATGGTAATTAGAAACACAAATAGATATAGGGAGTATATCTATCGTGTTCACTGGATTATGAGCGGAATGATGAAAGAGAGGAGAAACTTATATGTATATGACTACATAGCTGACAAGATTGACCCTACATGACTTCCTAGTTGAACTATATACGACTCTACTATATTTCATATTACTATGTGGAATATATGTGTATTCATATACATAACATAATCTGAGTATGAGTGTATGACCAATATAAATATATAAAGGCATGTCCTATTAAACCCTAGACGGTCCTACTAAGGCTATTATCATCAATAATATTTGATCACGTCTTTCACACTAATAATTAAAAATATGAAATCTGCATCATGTAAGTAATAATGGGTTTAAATATACTCTCATTTATGTTTTTCTTGGTGATTGTGGACTAATAGGTATATAAACCACTTATAGGATGAGAAGGATGAATTGTTTGATTGACCTCTAGAAAATAAAGAGTTAGTCATGAAATCAGGTATGTACATCCTCTATTTTATTTTGGGCATTATTTGACTAAAACCTACTTCTTTTAATGAGGCATCTTTTAAACTGTTATTCCTTATGAAATCTAAATTCCTAAACATTTATATTTCCTGATGTTGACTCATTATATCATTCTGGAGTTTTAGACTACCTTGTTTATAAGGGTACTTGTACCCCACTTGCTACGAATGCCTTTTTATGAAAAATTGACTGAAATACTAGTCTTGCCTCTCTATTTTTATGCATGCTACATGTTTGACTAGAATATCTAGAATAGTGGTACTTATGTACAACCATACTAATATAGGGCGTGTGTTTCTACCCAGGGTGTGCGTTTCCACCCTTATTTATTTTTAGGCCATGATCCTATGGTGTTATGCCCTTGTTTTAGGTATATTTAGTCTACATTGTTATGCATGCAAATATTTGTTGTTTTAATACGAATCTGTGGATGATTATTATGGCAAGACACTTTTTATTATCATGCTTGTAATCTGAAATTTAATATGCCTCATTTATTTGTTACATTTCTCTTGAACTTACCTAATTGCAAATAGCCCCCTTCTTGTGGGAACATCTGTTTTTGTACTTATAACCCTATATAAGGCCCAAAGTGTTTATTATATGTACATACTCAGCTTTTTGCTGACCTCTATGTTGTCTCCCATGTTCTGGGTGATGTTCCCTTCCACCCAGTTTAGGTACATTAGAAGACAAAGATTCTAAAAGATTTTATTACATGGACTTGGACATTGAGGATAGCTTGGGATAGTTGGTTTGCCCTCTGCAACCGACCTTATGTGTTCATAGGTGTATGCCTTTTTTTTCATTCCACCTTATATGGTGAGAAATAGTTGTACAAAGAAAATTGTATAACTGTGTAATAGTTTTGTTTTCGCTGCTTATTCATTATCATGCTTTGTAGTATGTACCATTTGAGAAATGAATGAAAATTCCTCCTTTCCTTCTTACCTTTTTGGTATGTTTGGGATTGGATGGACTTATTTTTCAATTTAGTGAAGAGTCGACCCCATATCGGGACTCACTCTTTACGCTCTCAAAATCAAGAATCTTATCATTCGATGTTGAAAGTTGAGAAGGTGATACGTAAGAAAGAGTTTATGCCTGAGTTGGATAAGTATGTATAGTGCTTCTATAGCCAAGAAAGTATCACCTGGCATAGGGTTGACTATGTAACTAATAATGGAAAATGATAAGTTGAGTATGTGCCATGTGCAACAGATTCCATGATGACCTTGGATACAAGAACAATATGTTGGTCAAATCCTGTGACATCCCCTTAACATCAAAGAACTGTGCGGAAGTTTGAAGGTATGATGCATGAGAAGTATTCGTCTCCTTTCGCCTGGGATTTTGGGGGCGAAATCCTTGTTAGGGGTTTATGACTTGTAAGGACCCTGACCTGGATTTTGGGATAACCTTGTTTGTTTTGCTTAAGTAATTTGCTTAGAAATTTAATCTAATCTTCTAAGGTGTTTTATTATCATGTGACATGCTTATGTTTCAAGTTTGTTCCTATTTGAATGTTGTTTGAGTAATGTTTGCTTGTTATGGACCAATGTGCAATTTACCCAAGATGAAGGGTTATCTTGTAATATGTCACATGATGATTGTTCCCTTAGTGATTTAGCATCATAAGATAGATAATGATGTTATGGGACTCTTTGTGGAAAGCCTAAGCATCAAGATGAGCTTGTATGGTTGATGCCTGTGCTATATGTGCCAGTTTTGGTGTAAATTGCAATTTATCCAAAAGTGAAAGGTTATACAATTTACCATCTCTAGTGTGTTCCTTCCTTCTCTTGACATCATCTAGAGGAAAGAGGAATAGGTGGACACCTTGTTTGGATCTTGGTTTTGTGATGACATCTTTGGTGACATATGGAGCACATGTGTGAGATGTGCCTTGCTCTTTGATGGGCTATCTCGGGATAGAGAACCTTGGAGAGGCTGTTTATTGCTTTGTGGGTGTGTAGGATTGTGCCCTATAGGTTTTTGGGTGTATAGGATTGTTCCCTATCGGTTGTGAATCATGTGGGGTTGTGCCTATCAGTTTAGGAGAGTGTGGAGTAAGCTCTATCTGTTTGTGAGTATGTTGGGTTTTACCATATTGGTTTGTGAAAGATGTAGAGCTTTGGCACATCAGCCATGACCTTGGTAGAAGACCTAGAGGATGAGATCTAACCTAGGTATTATCACCATGCCTTGCATGTTGTTGCATGTGGCCCCTTTCTCGTGGACAAGTGTCACCTAAGATCCTAAGGTAATGGCGCCTCTCCTTTGATCTCTCTTCCTTCCCTCAAGTATATAACTGTCTCATCCTTTACACAAGTAAACTCTTTTGTCTATACTTGTTCCTCTCTTCTTGGTGGACGATCTTGGAAGCTTAAGGAGCTAGAGGAAGCCCCACGGATCTTGAGAGGACAAGTTCCTTGCTCATGGTGATTTCTTATTCAACTTCCATCTTAGTGAGTTATGTTTCCTTGATGACTATTCCTTTAAGCTCTCTTCTTCATCATTCTTCCTCCTCTATTGGCCATTGGATGAAGGTTGTCTAGGGCATGGTTCTCTCTCCTTATTTTCTTTTTCTTGAGCTATCTTAACTATGGCATCTTCTTCTTCTCTCTTGAGGTGATGTTGGAATCGTGTTAGGACTCTTGATGGATCACCTTCAAGTTGAGGAATGTGTGCTTTGGAGCATTTATCATGGAAGCTTGGACTCTTGATGAAGACCTTCTTGAGGTGAGTTATATATCTCTAAACCCCCTTTGTCATCATAACTCTTTATATGTTTATGTTGTTCTTCATTCCTAGATCATTTATATCGTGCATGGTTAGTAGTTCTTTTGGTGGGATTCAAGATCTATTTTGAAGTAAGAAGTTTCCATAGCTGCTGCCATCATTTTGCACCTTATTTCTATGATAGTAGGCGGGCGAGTAGATGAGTTCCTAAGGTTGAAGATGACAAGCCGACACACCATGGAACAGGTTGTCACGACTTGTAAGTGCAACAATCTGATACACCATGGAACATGTCATCACGGCTTGGTAAGGCTTAGGTCGACATGTCTTGGAGATGCTTAGGTCATAACGGGTTGAGAAGGTTAGCTAGTCTTGTGGTTTCTTAAACAATATGGTGGATAGACCTTGAAGAGCTAGCCGTAATGACCTAGAAACACCTAAACGATATGTGTGACAGATGAATCAATTTGTGTGAGGGGCGTTAGTCGTCATGGCTATGGATGCACCTCATGGAGTTGATCTGTTTTGAAGGCTAATCGTGACGCCCTTCTTGGGTAGAGGCTGACACATCTCTAGGGCAGTGTTTCCCGATACATATTGAACCGTGATGCCTAGCCCAAACCCTAACCCTAACAATTGATACACCTTGACATTACTTGATACACCTTGTTGTTGCCCATCACAGCTTGGGCGTTGTTGTGCCCGTCACACTCTCTATAGGTGGAAACTGATACATCCTTATGTGGTTGTCTGACACCCCTTCAAGACATGATGATCATCACACCTTCAAGAAGGGTCAATTGATACACTACAGGATGGCCTAACTGATACACCTCATGGTGGTTTAAATCGATACCTTGGATGACCTAACCTGACACACCATAATATGGTCAAGCCGATACAAGTGAGTGAGGTGAAGCTGAGATCACATGATGAGAGTTGAAGGGTTGTTTGGATACTCAATGATTTACACACATGAGTAATGCATGATAGAGAAGAGTGTCATTTTGGATAATGTATGAGTAATCCAAATTGCTTCTCCTAAGGCTAGTACACAATAAGATGATGTTACTATGAGTGGTCCACCCTTAACCAAAGAGGTTAGCCGTAAACCCTCCAACATGTGGGAAGTAATGGATGTAGGACTCGATGGTTGAGCATCTATATGTTAACCTTAATCATGGAATAATATGACCAATGTGCTTATTTTAGTGAAGGATTATAATCCATGGCAAGTGTCAACTATGTTTGCTTTTTATATAATCTTAACTTGCGGAATAAGGTTAATGATACAACTATGTGAAGATATACATGAGGACGGTGATAAGATTTGTTAGAATGCATGGTGACAACCTTTGTGATTAAATTGTATAAACAAGTCTAATGACTTTATAGGTGCCTCTTGGATAGCTTGAAGTGATACCCTCTAGTTATGTAACCTATGGTTCATTTCTCTTTGGTATGACATGTGGTTAATGATTTGTAAGAAGTGATAATATATGGGTCACCTAATGTTGAAACTTCATACTAGTGCAATGGTCAATATGTTATTATAATGCATTATTGTAACCCACACATAGCTTAATGAAGATGATACACACATGCATTTATAAAAGGGTGATAACTGGCACTGATGGTACAGTGAGTGTTTCATATATAACTAATGTTACTCGAACATAATCAGTTTCAAAAAGATGGGTTTTGGTGTAATTAGGGTTTTGTATGTATAACCTTGAGGTAAAACTCTAATTGGTTATATGTGGAGAGTTTTGACCCTAACCCTGAAAGGCAAGTTATATTATTTAAGGTGTGTGAATATAAAGCATGATATCTTTCTCTCTTAATTATGTGGTTATAACCTAATGGGTTAATTAGGTGTTATAACTTGTGAATGCTATGAGGATGGCTAAATAATATTAAGCTTTGGTTATGATCCTTGATAAGGGAACACAAGAAGTGTGAAAATGTGAATGTGCATACTTGGTTGCACTAATTAATTCTTAGTCTTACACACTCCAATTTATGGGAGGTAGTGCATGTCAAGGATGTGAGGTAGAATGATGCTTGGGGACCTTATATGAGATCAGCATGAAGCCTAATCTTATATTAAAGATCTTATGATGCTTTGCTTGCTCTAACTAAAGGTGTTTTATATGTTTAGCATATTCTCTCTCTAAGCATAATGGCTAATGGTTGCTATGGCAAGTACATGTGATGTAGCATGAGTGATGTGGCATGAGTAATACATATATGCTAATGAGGTATGATGAGATAACCATGAATCACAAATGTGATGTGATGGGTCTTAGGACCTGGTGCAAGCTTAGTGCCTGGTTGAGGTGAAATCCCCTAGTACTGAAATGAGGGATTGATATCTCATGATGATTCATTGATGATGATAGCCTTGTAGCTGGTAGTGATACAGTAGCCTTGTGGCCGATAGTGATACAATGTATTGAGATGATGGAAATTAGTTTATAGTTTAAACTATGATATTTGTTGTTGTGATATTGTGTCCTTTATTTTGAAGGATTTGTTTGTGGTTTATACGTTGTAACTTGATTGATGTTGAAAGGTGCTTAAATAAGCTAAGTAATCAAGTTGAACATAATCGTGTAGCTTGCCCTGTGCCATAGATCCATTCAGTGTCAGCACTTGCTGAATGGTGAAACGAGTTTAACTTGGAACACATATTGTTGAATATATATATATATATATATATATATATATATATATATATATATATGATTGTCTCTGATCATACCCCATAAGAGTATGACTGTGGTCGTAGCTCAACAATATGTGATACATGATTAGCTGTAGTCATACCTTGATAAGAGTATGGCTGCGGTCGTAGCTCAGCAATATGTGATACAGGATTGGCTGCGTTCATACCCCAATAAGAGTACAACTATGATCGTAACTCACTAGCGTCGTGACTTGTACCAAGGTTGGCTAGATATGTACAACTGGACTATATATTACTAATAGCAGTCTGACTTATGAAGTCACTGCATGTTCTGTTGGTATGTATGCCCTGAGAGCCAATCATGGGATGATTCGTGGGATACATTAAGATTGATTTGATAAACATCAAAGGCAAGCTTCCAATTCTTTCTAGTTTAGTCATATGAGATAATGATAGAACAGATTGAATGTCTAGAGAATGACAGTACTCAATGATGTATGCTTTCAGGTTAAGGACCTGAATGATGAGATCATACGTATGCTAAGAGTTTGTACATTCTTATTATGTCCCTAGTCGGATGTCATTGTGGAAGGTAGACAAATAGCAATGACACATAAGACTAGATTGTGGTGTTGGTTGATGACAAAATCTCATTAGTCATGATATGGAGATATCAAACCAAACACATAGGTACTTGTTAGAGAACAAGTATACCGGATAGACCCACCGTGAGTTTGACACATGGAACCATGACATGGTAGTCACAGTCAGTTCTCACAGAGATGGTGGTGAATGTGATTCTTTGACCTGAAATCACTACACTCAACACATGTCGTTGGGTTAACTTTGACATCATCAAACACAGTCCTGAAACATGGGTTGTTATAAAGGTGATGATTGGGTGGCTTTGACACATGGGGCTTTTGAGGGGTGAGTGATAGATATGGGATTTGTCCCTCCTGAGAGAGTTTGATATCCATGGCCACTTGATGAGTAGGATTGAGATAGGCATGCGCATGCATGTGTGAATCAGTATGTGATATTGATGTCATACATATCTCCTCCAATCTACTCTGAGATCAAGAAAGTGAATGAACGTTGAAAGGATGATTGTTCCATGCCTTGAGTTCATTTAGGATATCAATGACAAAGGAATTATACATTCACTATAACACCATTCACGGATTGTAGGATTGAAAGTTGTTCTCCAACTTTCCTTTTCACTTGGGTAGCATTGATGTGAGACTAGGCACCACTCTTTGCTTGTGAAGTCATAAGTGTTATGGACTTTCACTGCCAATGTGAAATGGGCCTGTAGGGTCACACACATAGGATTTAACCTGTAAGAAGAGTTTATCCACAAATAATGTTTAGATTGATTACGAAAGGAGTTTAGTAGTTCAATTAAACACTTAATCAATTAAAAGCTCAATATCATAGTGTTCAAGGTGTTGGACCAATTGATTAGAGTATCAGACTGATTGAAACTATAATTGACTGATTCTGCGCAGTCTGCACTCCCAACCGATCGGCTCATGTGATGAACCGATCGGCTCAGTTTGGTGAACCGATCAGCTCATGAGATGAACCGATTGGCTCAGGAGAGGCTGAACCGACCAGTTCAAGGGTTGAACCAATCGGCTCATGATACGAACCGATCGGCTCAGGAGAGGCTGAACCGACCAGTTCAAGGGTTGAACTGATCGGCTCAATTGGTCCAAACGAGCAAGTTGGGAAAGTCAGGTTGGTGAGAAATTTCTCTTCGTTTCACTTGTCCAATTTGATTGGAACAAGGATTGGTATTTGGATCAATTCAAAATAAAAGAGGAAAAGTCAATCGGGAACTAATCAGGACCATGAACTGATCAGCTCATGCTTGAACCGATCGGCTCAGGTATCCCAACCGATCGGTTCAAGTGTGAACTGATCGGCTCAGGTCCCCAACCGACTGTTTCATGCTTGAAATGATCAGTTCAGCTGGCGCAATTGGTTGTTTTGTGGAAAATATCAAACCCTTCTACTCCTGCTTTAGTCCTGCATTGCCCGGGGTAGAGAACCTTATACCGTAACCCTCCTATATATATGGGTATTGGGAGCTTCTCAAAGTACAACTTAGAACACCAGTTGCTCTGCAAAGTTGTCGTTCCCTCTGGTTGTGGTAACTGTGAGAGCCCGAGCAAGTGCTACCCGATTAGGGAGGAACAGTGAGGGAAAGACAACTACAGAAAGGCAACTGGTTGCAGGAGAGTGTGTCGGTGACTAGTATGCCGACAGGAGGGTATGACTCCTTTTGGTGCCTTATGTGATGAGGCGATTGGAGTTCTAGGTGGTCTGTGTGGACTACTACAGAGGCGAGAGATTTCTACCGCTCAGAGGACAGCTATCAATCCCGACAGTCCCGGTGAGACCAGAAGCTGCACAGACACCGTCTAAGACTGGAGGTGAAGATCGTGCAAGCCGTGAAGTAATGTTGTCGAGCAAGCCTCGGGACAAGGTACGCCTCTACAAACCATCCTTCCTACAGTATAGACATTGATGCAATTCCTTTATTCTGGGTTTGGGGAGAAGAAAATTTTGTTTCCACTGCCTTCTCTATCTCCCTTAAAACCCAACAGTAGTATCAGAGCCACGTCAACTGCTCTATACTTTAGGATTATCGATATGATCGATTTTGGTTTGTCACCTTTATTTATTGCATATGATACGAATAGAATAAAATTGTCTTTTTGCATGTCCAATCCTAAATCCACAAATCCCAATATACATATATGATATGTAATATGAATGCACTCGATACGCGTCACCCTTAAATGAGTTTTGTGGTGGATGTATAGCGTGGTTATGGCCAATAAACCCTATGTATGTGTGCTTGGTTGAATGTGGTTGCTTACATCTCGGTCTGCGCACCGATTCCCTACCTCCTTATTCCTGATGTAACTTGAGATAACTCGGGATTTCTTTCCTACCTTTGCTACCCCCGAATGTAACTCGGGGTTTCCCAATTTAAATGTAAATAGGATAGATCTTTTATATTTCCTGTTATGTCAAAGAATGGAGGACAATCTGACGACAACTGAGACGATCAGTTCAAGGCATGAACCCATCGGTTGGCGATCTAGACGATCGGCTCGAGGAGCGAGATGAGTGGGTGGTAGCTATGAGGAGATGCACAATGACCAGATGAACTGATCAGTTGGAGGAGCCAATCGATCGGTTGGTGGCACCCAACCGACCGGCCTGATGGTGAGCTGATCAATCATGGAGATGAGTTGATCAAATCCAGAATGGTAAAGCACAGAGTTCATCTTGTACAGGTTGCATGTGATGTGGACCTAGATGACTGTGATTCCTCTTGGCTCGAGGAATCACATTAGGATGGCCATAATCATTGCTTTTATCGTTTCACATGTTTCTGTGGGATATAGCATGTATATGATACGTACTATGTATTGAGGTGATTGGATATGTATATGTACCTATAAAACCAAATCCCTCATCTAAATATTAAGTCTTTTACGCCTTCTATTAGCGGCACACATGAAAAACTTGATCGACCAAGCGTAGGTTATGCCAAAGCGTGGTGCGCCATCTATCTCGTGGAAGTGTGAAGGGTAAACATGTAGCTGCCAAAGTAGGGTGCATGTTTATCGTGTCAACTTTTGGGTTAGACTTAACTGGTGATTCTTAGAGCGTCTAAGCCCAGAGGCACAAAATGTTAATGGCAAGGTGTTACGCATGTTCATTCATCAAGAGTTTCATATGATGCAATTGGCATGATGGCCTACCTAAATAGTCAAGATTGTGGGCGATCAGCCAAAGCTGACTCACGACTTGATGAAATACGGATCTTGCTCACTAGAAGGTTGTACACTGCAATCTTCTGAATTGATGGTGAGGGCTATCAATTTGAAAAAAAATAATGGGAGTGATAATTAATTAAAGTCCTAATTATATCGTAAAACATTTTCAAATCAATCAAGTCAAAAAGGAGTTTTTGGACTAAATTGCATATATTTCCTTTTGTACAATAAATGGTTAATCAACAATAATCACTTTATTTGTGATCGGTCCTTAAGATGGACAAATTAAATGGGAATAATTCCACGACTAGTTAGGACGTTGAGAAGTGTTCTCAATCGTAGAGTGAAATCTCTAAGTCCTAGTTATACCAGAACCAGATGAACTCAATCCCACCACACCAATGGCTGAAAATATGCTTATGGAAGCATACTGAGGATGCCATTGATGTGGAGTGCTTAATGTTGTGCTCTCTGAACTATGAGTTGCATAGACAACATTAGACATATGATGTCTCCAAGACACTATCCTAGTATGTCATGATAGAATAAGATCCAGTAAGGTATTCACACACTCAATGTGATTGGGTATGTGGAAAAACCTGACTAAGAAGGATTCCCTCTGAGCCAAGAGTTGGCTATTGGTATGATACTGTAAATGTTGCTAGAATCATATAGTTCATGATGAACTATGACATGAACAACTTTGACAAGCGTTGAAAAAGTTGTTGGACATGTTGAGGACAGTAGAAGAAAAGATGAAGAAAGACAAAACCCTAATCTTTGATTGATGAGGGGTAAGTCTTAAAGGCAAGGACAAAGGCAAAGCAAAGAAGTGTTTTGATGCTAGCCAGCAATCCAAGCCGTCTTCAGCCTCAGAGCACAAATGAAGAAGGACAAGCCTAAGTCTGTGATATTGATCAACAGAAATAAAGGCAAGTCCAAGGGCAAGGGCAAGGGCAAGGGCAAGGGCAAGGGCAAGGGCAAAGCTAAGAAGGGTTCTAATGCTAACCCAGTAGCCCAAGTCGTCTTCAGCCTCAAGGCACATGGGAGGGTGAATGAGGGAAATGCCCTCTATATCTGGAAGAACAAAAGAAGATGAAAGGAGAGGATAGAGATCTCCACCTGAAGGTGTCATGAAATAAACTTGTAACATTTTTTTGAGGTATATGGTACTAAGATATAAAGTGTAAAGCACCTAATAGATGGGGCAAGTGTTGCCGCCATAGATAGGAGTATGTTAGTTTATTTTCAGCCTTGAAGGCATGTAATAGAGTTATGAACTACTATTTCATATTATCCAATGGATAGAAACACCTTAATTTTTGCATATTGTATGACAATGATGGCAATTAATAAAGTTGATGTTTCAATCTTTGTGGCAATGCCCTATTTATCTTGTGATACTTGGTATGCATAAGATAAAATGATACCTAAAGGTTATTGATAACTCAAACGATCAAATTAGCATTATCATGAGAAATTCATCTCTAGTTTCCATATGATGGATAAATCTAGACTCTTTTGATTATAGAACCAGTAAGAGACATGAATCTCTTAGATATGATTAATCAATCTTCACTAGTGGTAGTGGGAGATTGATTATCCTATTAGGTATGATACATATGATGTATTTACATACCTATTGGAGCAAATGCTAATACTTCAAACGGTGTTTAGAGAAATACCAATATGAATATCTTGAAGTGTTCAAGAATATCATAGATGAAGTATGAATTTGGTGAAGTGTTAATTCTTGATGAGATCAATGAATGAACCAAATGTTTGAGATCCTTATGAGTGATTATGATAGTGTATCATATTGAACTCATGATTAAGGCATGGTGATGTCTAAATCAAAAGGAGACATACTCTAAGGAGTTAGAGGATGATTTTCAAATAACTAATTTCTTCTTAAGAATACCCCACACTAATAAAGGACATTAAGAATCACAAAGAGTTGTGAGTTCTTATATCCTTTACAGATACACCTCAATTATCTATGTGATGAGTGTTGGTATGTATGCCCTGAGAGCCAATCATGGGATGATTGGTGGGATGCATTAAGATTGGTTTGATAAACATCAAAGGCAAGCTTCCAATTCTTTCTGGTTCAGTCATATGAGATAGTGATAGAACAGATTGAATGTCTAGAGAATGACAGTACTCAATGACATATGCCTTCAGGTTCAGGACATGAACGATGAGAACATACAAATGCTAAGAGTTTGTACATTCTTGTTATGTCCCTAGTCGGATGTCATTGTGGAAGGTAGATAGACAACAATGACACACAAGTCTAGATTGTGGTGTTGGTTGATGACAGAATCTCATTAGTCATGATATAGAGATATCAAAACAAACACATAGGTACTTTTTAGAGAACAAGTGTACCGGACAGACCCACCGTGAGTTTGACACATGGAACCATGACATGGTAGTCACAGTCAGTACTCACAGTGATGGTGGTGAATGTGATTCTTTGACCTGAAATCACTACACTCAACACATGTCGTTGGGCACACTTTGACATCATCAAACGCAGTCTTGAAACATGGGTTGTTATAAAGGTGATGATTGGGTGGGTTTGACACATGGGGCTTTTGAGGGGTGAGTGATAGATATGGGATTTGTCCCTCCTGAGGGAGTTTGATATCCATGGCCACTTGATGAGTAGAATTGAGAAAGGTGTGCACGCATGTGTGAATCAGTATGTGATATTGATGTCATACATATCTCTTCCAATCTACTATGAGATCAAGAAAGTGAATGAACGTTGACAAGCTGACTGTTCCATGCCTCGAGTTCATTCGGGATATCAGTGACAAAGGAATTATACATTCACTGTAACACCATTCACGAATTGTAGGATTGAAAGTTGCTCTCCAACTTTCTATTTCACTTGGGTAGCACTGATGTGTGACTAGGCACCGCTCTTTGCTTGTGAAGTCATAAGTGTTATGGACTTTCACTGCCAACGTGAAAAGGACCTGTAGGGTCACACACATAGGATTTAACCAGGAAGAGGAGTTTTGTCCACAAACAATGTTTAGATTGATTACTAAAGGAGTTTAGTAGTTCAATTAAACACTCAATCAATTGATAGCTCAGTATCATAATGTTCAAGGTGTTGGACTGATTGATTAGAGTATCAGATTGATTGAAACTGCAATTGACTGATTCTGCACAATCTGCACTCCCAACCGATTGGCTCATGTGATGAACCGATCGGCTGAGCTTGGTGAACCGATCGGCTCAGGTGGTGAGTCGATCGGCTCATGGACAGGGTGAAATGATTGCTTCAAGTGTTGAAATGATCGGTTCATCTGATGCAACCGAGCAAGTTGGGAAAGTAGGATTGGTGAGAAATTTCTTTTTGTTTCACTTGCCCAATTTGATTGGAACAAGGATTGGTATTTGGTACCAATTAGAAATAAAAGAAGAAAAGTCAATCGGGAACTGATTAGGAACACGAACCGACCAGTTCAGAAGTGAACCGACCATTTCATGGGTCCCAACCGATCGGTTGAGGTGTCAACCGACTGGCTCAGATCCCCAACCGACCGTTTTAGTAATGAAACGATCGGTTCAGGTTACGCAGTTGGTTGTTTTTGTGGAAAATCTTGAACCCTTCTACTCCTACTTTAGTCCTGCATTGCCCAGGATAGAGAACCATGTCTCATGACCCTCCTATATATAGGGGTATTGGGGGCTTCTCAAAGAACAACCCAGTGCAACCAGTTGCTCTGTAAAGTTGTCGTTCTCTCTGGTTTTGGTAACCGAGAGAGCCCGAGCAAGTGCTACCCGATAAGGGAGGCACAACAAGGGAAAGACAACTATAGAAAGCGACTGGTGGCAGGAGAGTGTGTCAGTGACTAGTATGCTGACAGGAGGATGTGACTCCTTCCAATTCCTTGTGGGACAAGGAGATTGGAGTTCCAGGTGGTCTGTTTGGACTACTTCAGAGGTGGGAGATTTCTGTCGCTCGGAGGATAGCTGTCAATCATGACAGTCCCGGTGAGACTAGGAGTCGTCAGTCCCGGTGTGACCAGAAGCTGCACAGACACCGTCCAAGACCGGAGGTGAAGACCGCGCAAGCCGCGAGGTATTATCGTCGAGCAAGCCTCGGGACAAGGTATGATTCCAAAACCATCCTTTCCTATTGTATAGACGTTGACGCGTTTCCTTGTTCTGGGTTTGGGGGAGAAATTTTTTTATTTCCGCTGCCTTCTCTACCTCCCCTAAAACCTAACAATGAGTTGGTCATGTGATGAATCAACTATCTATATGAATATGAGGAACCGGTTTTTGAGTTATGGTTTATGACCATTACATCCTAAATGACTTCCATGTGAACCATAAGGTATGACCCTGATGGTAGCACCCATTGGGATGAAATCCATAAGTGCAAATGAGTCTTAAGCATTAAGACACATGGATAACATTTTGAGAAGGATGATGCTTGTTAATTGCAACTTAATGACTAAAAGATTTGGCATACGGATACTGAAATCGCATTCCTATAAGGAATAAGACAAGGATGTGTATGTGACACAACCTATAAGATTTATGAATCCATTAATGCAAATGAAGTCTATAAGTTACAATGGACTAATCAATGTGATTGATTAAGTACAAGAAACGCAAAGCTGGATCTTTACTTTGATGATATGGTCAAAGGGTTTTACTGATATGTCAAAGATAAAGAAGGGATCTGTGATTTAGTGGGAGCGTATTCACATTCCACATGTTGATGTGAAATGGAAATGTTCTAGAATGGAAATACAAAGTGGAAATTATCTTTAGGGAAGATAGATACGTTTCCTATGTGATAGGAATAGAGATCTATAGAGATAGTTCTCGAAAACCTCTTGACCTGAAAAGAGAAAGCATACATTGGCAATCTATACTGAAGGGTTCAGTGTGCACAAATTCAGTGGGAGAAAACTTGTCCATTTTACATGGAGTTAGCATCCCAAGGCCAAGTGTCCAATTCTTATGAAGAATGGGAACACTAAGAATAGATATGGATCTATCATGTATGTAATCATCCCATTATCTTGCATGTATGGTCATAGCAAGAATAAAATGCATTCATCATCTTGTATGCAGGACATGACAATATGATGTGCTCATCCTGATAACTCGTATGTGGGACATGATGAGTGGATGTTTGTCTAGTTCCAGTAAGGGTTTCTAGAATACCATAAGAATTTGATAAGTACTTGAGAAGTACTAGTTCTATGGAAATAAGGAAGGGTTCATTGTAAAGAGTTACATTGATGTGAACTTCTGAAAAGGACAGAAAATAAATCACAATATATATATGGGATATATAAAAGTGAATGTTTGTTGATAAATGGAAACGTTCCAATAAATCCATTTAAAGGGAAAAATCGAGTATCCGTGTGTTCAAGAACATTAATGGATACTATATGGATCTGGAAGTTCATGAGATATACTTATAGATATTGCGGTCATTGATGACAAATAAGGAGTGCTTGGTCATGCAATGTGGCTAAAGCTTAGCAAAGGAATACTAGATCGCATATTACATCAACTCCATCTCATACATATGACGTACAACGAAGAGATGAGAGACATGCAGTTAATACCGACTTTGGCAAGGTGTTGCTATAACTCATTGCATAAGCACTAGAGCATAGTAACATGTGGCACATGTTTGAAGATCACTAAGAATATGATTCAAGGTTGATTGGCTCGCAGTGCAAGTGGGAGTGTGTTGGTATGTATTCCCTGAGATCCAATCATGGGATGATTGGTGGGATACATTAAGATTGATTTGATAAACATCAAAGGCAAGCTTCCAACTCTTTCTGGTTTAGTCATATGAGATAATGATAGAATAGATTGAATGTCTAGAGAATGACAGTACTTAATGACGTATGCTTTCAGGTTAAGGACACGAACGATGATATCATACGGATGCTAAGAGTTTGTACATTCTTATTATGTCCCTAGTCGGATGTCATTGTGGAAGGTAGATAGACAACAATGACACACAAGACTAGATTATGGTATTGGTTGATGACAGAATCTCATTAGTCATGATATGGAGATATCAAACCAAACACATAGGTACTTGTTAGAGAACAAGTATACCAGACAGACCCACCGTGAGTTTGACACATGGAACCATGACATGGTAGTCACATTTAGTTCTCACAGTAATGGTGGTGAATGTGATTCTTTGACCTGAAATCACTACACTCAACACATGTCGTTGGGTACACTTTGACATCATCAAACACAGTCCTAAAACATGGGTTGTTATAAAGGTGATGATTGGGTGGCTTTGACACATGGGGCTTTTGAGGGGTGAGTGATAGATATGGGATTTGTCGCTCCTGAGAGAGTTTGATATCCATGGCCACTTGATGAGTAGGATTGAGATAGGCATGTGCATGCATGTGTGAATCAATATGTGATATTGATGTCATACATATATCCTCCAATCTACTCTGATATCAAGAAAGTGAATGAACATTGAAAGGATGACTGTTCCATGCCTTGAGTTCATTCGGGATATCAGTGACAAAGGAATTGTACATTCACTATAACACCATTCACGGATTGTAGGATTGAAAGTTGTTCTCCAACTTTCCTTTTCACTTGGGTAGCATTGATGTGCGACTAGGCACCGCTCTTTGCTTGTGAAGTCATAAGTGTTATGGACTTTCACTGCCAACGTGAAATGGGCATGTAGGGTCACACACATAGGATTTAACCTGAAAGAGAAGTTTATCCACAAATGATGTTTAGATTGATTACTAAAGGAGTTTAGTAGTTCAATTAAACACTTAATCAATTGATAGCTCAGTATCAAAGTGTTCAAGGTGTTGGACTGATTGATTAGAGTATCAGATTGATTGAAACTGCAATTGACTGATTCTGCATAGTCTGCACTCCCAACCGATCGGCTCATGTGATGAACTAATCGACTCAGTTTGGTGAACCGATTAGCTCATGAGATGAACCGATCAGCTCAAGACAGGCTGAACCGACCGGTTCAAGGGTTGAACCGATCGGCTCAACTAGTCCAAACAAGCAAGTTGGTAAAGTTAGGTTGGTGAGAAATTTCTCTTCGTTTCACTTGTCTAATTTGATTGGAACAAGGATTGGTATTTGGATCAATTTGAAACAAAAGAGGAAAAGGTAATCGAGAACTGATCAGGACCACAAACTGATCGGCTCATGCTTGAACCGATCGGCTCAGGTGTCCCAACGGATCGGTTCAAGTGTGAACCAATCGGCTCAGGTCCCCAACTGACCGTTTCATGCTTGAAATGATCGGTTCAGCTGGTGCAATTGATTGTTTTGTGGAAAATCTCGAACCCTTCTACTCCTGATTTAGTCCCGCATTGCCCGGGGTAGAGAATCCTATCCCATGACCCTGCTATATATAGGGGTATTGGGAGCTTCTCAAAGTACAACTTAGAATAGTAGTTGCTCTACAAAGTTGTCATTCTCTCTGGTTGTGGTAACCGAGAGAGCCCGAGCAAGTGCTACCTGATTAGGGAGGCACAGTGAGGGAAAGACAACTACAGAAATGCAACTGGTTGTAGGAGAGTGTGTCGGTGACTAATATGCTGACAGGAGGGTATGACTCCTTCCAGTGCCTTGTGTGACGAGGCGATCGGAGTTCCAGGTGGTCCGTGTAGACTACTATAGAGGTAGGAGATTTCTGCCGCTTAGAGGACAGTTATCAATCCTGACAGTCCCGGTAAGACCAGGAGCTGCACAGACCATCCAAGACCGGAGGTGAAGACCGCACAAGCCGTGAGGTAACGTCGTCGAGCAAGCTTCGAGACACGGTACGCCTCTACAAACCATCCTTCCTACTGTATAGATGTTGACGTGATTCCTTTATTCTGGGTTTGGGGAGAAGAAAGTTTTGTTTCTGCTGCCTTCTCTGTCTCCCCTAAAACCTAGCATGTTCACTCGTATTGACCGAGGGAGTGAGGTCGTGGATTCTGGCTCTTCCATTAAACCTTGTATGGCACCAATTTCGACTTATCAAGTGGTCGGTGGGATTTGGGTAATACGACTCAAATCCTTAGGGCATAATAAACACATAATCAGTCGCGCATAGGATCAAACATGAAAACATTGGATGAAGCCTTGCTTTGCTTTTGTACTATTTATTTTTTAACAATTATACATGTTCTTCATATTCCCTTTTAGACTAGCAATTGTTCTATTGTTCATTGACAAGTGTATGTTACTACTCTATTCAGAGATATGTCATTCTGTTCAATCTGCTCAGTATGTTAACCTATCTGTTTAGTTATCTGTGATAATAACAAAGTTGGTGGAGAGTAATATCTCTCACTCGGACTGTGTGTCTCACCCTATTGATTAAATAACTTTTTAGGTGGATGAGCATGTCGAGTTAAAGATCATGTGGTTGAAGATAATACGAGAAGAAAATTACCCCTAGTCAATCATGGTATATGTAAAGTGTCTAGTAATAGAGTCTTATGTGTTTTCCCTGTACACTCAGGTCCTTGGGGGTGTTTTCGATGTGTTTGTAGACGTGATGATTGATATGTGATTTTTGGCTTGTGTGCCTCTGGTGGTATGTATATACATGTGGAATTGTTATCTTGTGTAACAAGTTGGTTGGAATGAGATGATGTAGCACCTTCAAAATATGTTATGAAATGTAAGTGTTGGCTCTTGTGTAATAATTCTCAGCTCCCAGTGCTTGTTGCAAATCAGTTTTAATTTCCAGTGATTTTCGGTAATCCGTTGTTAATAGTTGATCGTAGTTTAAGTTGTGAGTAATCTCATTTTTGTTGGATCAATGGGCTCTAGAAGGGGGGGTTGAATAGAGCTTCACAATTCTCACAAAATTGATTAGACCACCAAATTATATTAATTGCAGAAACTTAAACAAGCAACAATTTGATAACTTAATCTAACATGCACAACAAGAATGGGAGACAAGGAAGAGCAAGCACTTGGACAGGTGGTTTAGAGTGGTTCCGTGTACTAAACTTAGGAGCAATGTCAGTCCACTACCTAGAGTGGGTTAGTCTCTAGGATTTGCAATCTTGGTACTCTTATATTCCACAATAAGATTACAAGATACAACAACCACACATCCAAGGGCTTAGTACCTCAAGCAAAGATCTTCAACCTATAGAAGGAGCTTACCCACTTGAAGCATGGAGTCTTCAGCCATCAACATGGACTTACCCACTCCTTTCTTCAAGTCTTCTGCCTTCAAGGGATTACCTATCTTCCTTGAGCGTTGTCTTTCTTCTCTCCTTCACTTGGAGATCTAGAGCACCTATCTCCTTCACTTGGAGACCTGGAGCAACTTGCCTTCTTCAACCTTGAAGAACAACACCTCCTTCTCCTTCACTTGGAGAGGGATCTTCAACTATCTTCAATGGGAATTGAGGTTGGAAGATGGAGGAGGAGAGATTTACAACAATACAGGGAGTAGCTCTCTTATATAGGAACCTATCTCACTCATACTCACGAATTTGACTTAATGTTAGAGAGAGAAAGGGGCTCAAAGGCTTAGAACACTCTCAGCTATGGTAGAACTAAGTTTACAATGAAAGAGCAGCCTTGGAATGAACTCCAAGTGTTCTATATATAGCTGAGGGTGTTGCTTTGAGTTAGATGAACTCTTGGGCCGAAATATAGCCATTTTCTTTCAAGAAAACATCTCTATTTGCGATCAAATAACCCACCAATGATCACATCACTTTTTTCTACAAATTTCGCATAGTGCAATCGATCGAGTTTCAATAAAGGTAACTCGACCGATCAAGTAAAAGACAAAACTGATATTCAAATAGACGGTCGAGTTTGTCCTGGGGAAACTCGACCGATCCCTGAAGATCGTTTTGGTCAGCCACTTGATCAGTCGAGTTCTGTGTAAACACAACTTGACCGATGCTATCTTCAGAAAATTGACTAAGGATGATCGGTCGAGTTTTAAGGTTGGGAAACTCGACCGACCAAGTGCCTAAAATCAATTTTCTAAATTGCATCTAAAGGATTAGAACTTGGTGATTTATGTCCCAATCAATTTTCTCACCTTAGTTACAAGTCAATTCATCATTACAAGTGATTACAAATATGTTCTAAGGTCATTTACATAGAAATCCCAAAATGCACACTTGTAGCTATTTTGACTTGAACTTGAGCCATTTTAGGGCTTTGGATTTTGGATCCTTTTCATGTACCTAATGTGGGCTATGATCTCTAAAACACAAGATAAACGTAGCGGAAGCGGTTCGATTAACAGTGGAATACGAAAAATCACGATAAATTAAAACCTTTCGAAAACGAGATCTCGAAAACTTGAAACTCCTTTCATAAAAGTAAGATGAACTGTTTACATCTCTGATAAATCACTTCTCGAGTGATTATATACATCATGATACAAAGTCTCAAGACTTCAAATTTCTCATATCAACAAACTCCTAGGACCTGAGTGTACAGAGACGACATAAGACTATTCTATCTACAAGACTAGACAGCACAATGTTTCCACCTGAAATCACTGCTGCTCCTGGTTTTGCCGCTGCTGCTGCTGTCCACCTGCAGATCGGTTCCTTCGACCTCGACGTCCACCTAAAGGTAGAAATCTACGGGGTGAGACAATTTTAAATAATTGTCCCAGCGAGAGTTATAACTCTCCGCCAGAAACTTTGTTAAAATCAATCAAAGGAATATCATGAGCAGGTAACTTTAGATTATTCACAACAGGCTTGATAACAATTACTCATCTTTATTAAGGAATACGAAGAACATGTAGGCTAATACTTAAACAGGATATTAAATGCAAGCAATGTAATATCAATCAATGTTCCTCGTAGTTCAACCTAAGCAGTTATGCTACGCGGTTGATTATGTTTTACAAACATCATTATGCCCTGCGGAGATGAGTATACCGCTCATGCTCCAACCGATCACTAGTAAGTCGCATCGGTATCATACTAGGTCATCGAAAGAGTCGGATTCTCATGACCTTCAACTACCTCAGTCAGAATGAGGATAAACATGCAGGACATCTAGTGTCTCTGCTAATATAGCTCACCAGGGTATTCTGGTACTTCGCTATTAGAGTCACAGTGGCATTCTGCACTCTCTTTGCTATCGAAAGATTTCATGTTTATCTCTCATCGATGTGGTATAAAAGATTCCCTTGGGAGAATAGTATTACATCATACCGGTATAAACATATAGTGAAGGGTTGATGGATTAAGATACATCCACATCAACTCCTACACTAGGATGTAAGGATATACACATCCATATTCCCCCACATACTCTAAAGTATGTGATCCAGGAGTTCCCTTAGGAAAACCTGTTTCACCATCATTTAAACTCTGAAAATGATGGATCTATGATCAGGGCTCTACATGATATGATTAAACTTGGTTATTAGGTACATTTCAGTATTCTTTTAGCATCATACATGTTTCCAAACATTCAAGTACTAAACATGGCTATAATAGAAAATTACTAAATGTAACAGGTATTACTCATATCGGTTATCAGATGGATATCAATTCTTAATCATTTTATCACTATGATTTAGGAACATGGGTGCTCACACCCTTATATCATCATAACACTTGCTATCAAATGACATGTCAACATCAAGTCATCTATTAGCATGACCTTGATGTCATTCATGGCCCTTAAGGCATATCAGTTTCATATGATGCCACTTGCATCTAGGCAACATAGTTATTTCTGTTCATAAGCTATTGACATGCTTTCAATGAATATGATGTCATGATCCTTACCTGGATATGATTATTCTCTTATAAGAGCCTGCATGATTGATTCAATTGATAATAATCAACAATTCATAATCAGATCAGCAGTCAATAAGACAGAATTAACCCTTCAATTCAAAGGTTATACTTTTATGTCCTTACAAAGGGTAAGATTCCCTTGTTTACATCATTTAGGGTTATTCACCCCTTTCATTATGATTGGTAATAATAATTCCTCATCTCATATCTTGATCATACAATTCATGCTTAAAGGAATAACATGAGTTTAGAGTTTATTGTTCATTTCAACATTTTACTATGAACTAGGGTTTACTATTCACATTACTCATTATTACCCTAGAATTAGGGTTTACTATTCACATTACTCATGATTACCCTAGAATTAGGGTTTACTATTCACATTACTCATGATTACCCTAGAATTAGGGTTTACTATTCACATTACTCATGATTACCCTAGAATTAGGGTTTACTATTCACATTACGCATGATTACCCTAGAATTAGGGTTTACTATTCACATTACTCATGATTACCCTAGAATTAGGGTTTACTATTCACATTACTCATGATTACCCTAGAATTAGGGTTTACTATTCACATTACTCATGATTACCCTAGAATTAGGGTTTACTATTCACATCATAGTGAAATGAGCTCAAAGTATCATCATGAATGAGAAACATCATCATTGATTCTTTCAAATTAGGTTAAGACTCATCAATTATCTTAATTAGGGTTTTCATGATCTCTCATAAGTGGATCATGCCCTAATCCTGCATATTCATATACATTGAAGGTACTTTATTTGAGTTTTAACCATAAATGGTACTTTCTCTCTCTCCTTACTAATAGATGGTGATTATATCACTCTAGATAGGGTTGGTTTAAGTCCTCATTGATTAACATAAACCAAATCACCACTGTCATGTCATTAGGGTTTGAATAAAACAAGGTATCCTTTAATTGAACCCATTTAAGCTTTAAACGAGAGTGAACCCATTTGAGCTTAAACGAGTGTGAACCCATTTGAGCTTAAACGGGTGTGAACCCATTTGAGCTTAAACGAGTGTGAACCCGTTTGAGCTTAAACGAGTGTGAACCCGTTTGAGCTTAAATGAGTGTGAACCCACTTGAACTTAAACGAGTGTGAACCCACTTGAGCTTAAACGAGTGTGAACCCACTTGAGCTTAAACGAGTGTGAACCCACTTGAGCTTAAACGAGTGTGAACCCACTTGAGCTTAAACGAGTGTGAACCCACTTGAGTTCAAACGAGTGTGAACCCACTTGAGCTTAAACGAGTGTGAACCCACTTGAGTTCAAACGAGTGTGAACCCACTTGAGCTTAAACGAGTGTGAACCCACTTGAGTTCAAACGAGTGTGAACCCACTTAAGCTTAAATGAGTGTGAACCCACTTGAGTTCAAACGGTTGCAAACCGTTTAGACCTATTGGTCAAAGATCGTTTAATAAAGTTGGATAAGGACCAACATAGGTATTAACACCCTTCGTCTTCAAGCTTGAAACCAAGGTTGTTCTTCACGAAAAAGCTTGCAAGAGTGCAAAGAAAGATGGGGAAGAAGAAGAACTAACTATTATTTGCAAGAATCAAAGTATGCATAACAAAGCAAGGTGCAGAGTTATAAAACCCACCTCAAGCGCTGTTCCTAGAACTCCAAGCTTCCAAGCTTCGAAACTTTAATGGTGGCTTGAGCTCCACAGGTCATCCAAGGTTGTTTCTTCAAGGAAAAGTTGAGAATGATCGGCTAGGAAGAGAAAACTAAGTAAGATAACCATGAAACCAACCTTGTAACCTGGTTTCCTCCATGAATTCGAGCAAGATGATGATAAAAGCTTACCTAGATGAACTTGGTCGTCTTCCTCTACTCCTGAGCTCTGTCCTAAGTCGGTCTAAGCAAGGGAATAAGAAGGGAAGAAAGGAAACGTTGCCTTTGGTTGCAAAGGAAAGGATCATATATACTTTGAGGTTATTTTCATCATAAGGACAACTTACTCCTCCTTTTCACAACTAAGTCCTTCCTTTATTTTAGGCACGTCCCTCCTCTTCATATCTAAGGTAAAACTTCTTCTAAGACCAAGGACTAAAGGCAAGGAAGGTCAACTTGTCACTATGGTGCACATATACATATAAGGGTCTCCTTTACTTACAACTTTGGTGGTTTAATTACAAAGGTATTTCTTATAATATGATTATTCAAATGAAGTGCCTCCTTCATTATTATAACTTTAAATGATGTCAAAAGTCATAAAAGATTTTCTAGAAAGTGTATATCACAAGTTGCACCCCTCATTTTGGGTAAATTGCACTTTACACCAAAATTAGGGTTTAAGCACAAGGATTGCTCCACAAGCTGCACCTTGGTGCCCAAACTTGGGAAATCCATCATACCTCATCATATTCATTCATATGATGTCTCTTTGTTAGAGGAACATCTTAACCTGTGTAATTTGCAAGTTAACCCCTCTAATTGGGTAATTTGCACATAGGTCCCTGTATTACCAAACAATACTACAATCATTGTTTTAAAAAGGTCAGAATTGAAAATGTATGTTCCTTAGGAACTTAATTACATGCCAAAAGATAATCACAAGAATTTAATTACATATTTAGGCAAAACACCTAGGGTTAATTCATAACCCAGGTCAGGTATGTTACAAATTATCCACCCCTTACAAGGATTTCGTCCCTGAAATCGATAAAACATATTAAGAGAAAAGAGCAGGGTATTTCCTTCTCATCTCTTCCTCTAGTTCCCAAGTGGCTTCTTCAACACCGCGGTGATTCCAGAGGACTTTTACAAGACTTATATCTTTCTTCTTTAGCTTTTTAATTCTGTTATCAAGGATTGACACTGGTCCTTCCTCATAAGTTATATCTTCATTCAATTCTACTTCCATAGGTTGTAGAACTGACTCAGTATCGGGATGACATTTCCTTAACATAGAAATATGAAACACATGGTGTAGTTTTTGTAATTCTGGTGGTAACTCTAGTCTATAGGCTACCTTTCCAACCCGTTCAATGATTGGATAAGGCCCCATAAATCTAGGAGCTAACTTCCCTTTCCTTCCAAAGAGAAGAACTCCTTTCCAAGGCGAGACCTTGAGATACACTCTGTCTCCAACCTGGAACTCCAACGGTCTACGACGCTTGTCAGCATAAGATTTCTGCCTATCCTATGCAATCTTAATCTTCTCCGTAGTTTGCTGCACAAGATCAGGACCTAACAACTGATGTTCACCAGTCTCATACCAGCATAAGGGTGATCTACAACGTCTGCCATACAAGGCTTCATAAGGTGCCATATCAATACTATGTTGATAGCTATTGTTATAGGCAAACTCTATCAAGCATAGGTGCAAATCCCAACTTCCTGTGAATTGGAGAACACATGCTCTCAACAGATCTTCCAAGGTCTGTATAGTCCTTTCTGACTGTCCATCAGTCTGTGGATGAAAGGTTGTACTAAACCTTAACTGGGTGCCTAGTGCCCTATGTAGCTGTTCCCAAAAACGACTTGTGAACTGAGGACCTCTGTCAGAAACTATGGTGACAGGAACTCCGTGCAAACGCACTATCTCTTGAACGTATAACTGGGATAACCTTTCAGCAGAATAGGTTGTTTTGACAGGTAAGAAATGCGTTGTCTTAGTCAACCTATCAACAATTACCCAAATGGAATTGTGTCCTTTGTTTGTTCTAGGTAGGCCAACAACAAAGTCCATGGTTACATGATCCCACTTCCACTGTGGTATGGGTAAAGGTTGCATTGTTCCTGCAGGCTTCTGGTGTTCAACTTTAACTTGTTGACACACCGGACACCTCACAACAAACTCAACTACATCCTTCTTCATCCCAGGCCACCAATACATATCTTTCAAGTTTTGATACATCTTGGTGCTCCCTGGATGCATAGCATACATAGAAGAATGAGCTTCCTCCAGGACTAACTTCCTCAGGTTATCCACATCTGGCACTATCATCCTCCCATGATAGCATGCCACTTGATCATCTGATTCATGAAAACCTTCTCGCCTCTCATCACCATACTCAGATCTGATCTGCTGAACTGCAGCATCAACTTGCTGTGCCTCCTTAATCTGCTCTCTTAGGGTGGGTTTGATATGCATCTCAGCTAACAACCTGGAAATCCATGACATCTTCATCTGTACATTATCTTGCCTTAAGGAGATAAGCATATCTCTCCTAGGGCATACTAAAGAGTTTAATTGTGCCCTATCATAGGATGATGTTGCTGATTTCCTACTCAAGGCATCTACAACTACATTGGCCTTCCCTAGATGGTAATCTATCGTACAATCATAATCCTTGATTAACTCCATCCAGCGACGTTGCCTCATGTTAAGGCCATGCTGAGAGAAGATATACTTAAGACTCTTATGATAAGTGAAAACCTGGAATGTTTCTCCATATAGATAGTGTCTCCAGATTTTCAAAGCATGAACCACAGCAGCTAACTCTAAATCATGTGTCGGATAATTCTCCTCATGTTTCTTAAGTTTTCGAGAAGCAAAAGAAATCACATGCTTATCCTGCATCAGCACACATCCGAGTCCATTCTTGGAGGCATCACAGAAAACTATGTATCCTTTTCGTTGCTCAGGTAGCACAAGTACAGGTGCACTTGTCAACCTCTCCTTTAGTAGCTGAAAAGATTGCTGGAACTTATCGCTCCAGTCAAAAGGAACTTCTTTCCGGGTTAACTTAGTCAAGGGTAGGGCTATAGAACTGAAGTTCTTAATGAACCTTCGATAATAGCCAACCAACCCTAAGAAACTACAAATCTCTGTCGGTGTCTTCGGTTGTTCCCACTATAGAACAGATTCTACCTTTTTAGGGTCAACATGAATTCCCGAGGCAGATACCACATGTCCAAGAAAAGATAACTCCGGCAACCAGAACTCACACTTGCTAAACTTAGCGTATAACTCATGTTGTCTTAGCAAAGTTAGAGCCTGACAAAGATGTTGTTCATGTTGTTGAGCATCTCTACTATAGATCAGAATGTCATCTATAAAGACAACAACACACTGATCGAGGAAAGGTCGGAAGATTCTATTCATGAGTTCCATAAATGCAGCCGGTGCATTAGTTAGTCCAAACGACATAAATGTGAACTCATAGTGACCATACCTTGTTCTGAAAGCAGACTTGGGTACGTCACTGTCCTTAATACGAAGTCGATGATATCCAGACCTCAAATCTATCTTTGAGAAGACGGTTGCACCACGCAACTGGTCAAAGAGATCATCAATCCTCGGCAGAGGGTACTTATTCTTTATTGTTACTTTATTTAATTGCATGTAATCAATGCACAACCACATTGATCCGTCTTTCTTTTTAACAAAAAGGACCGGAGCACCCCAAGGTGAAGTGCTTGGTCGGATGAAACCCTTCTCAAGCAACTCTTAAAGCTGCTTCTTGAGTTCTTCCATCTCAGCAGGCACCATCCTATACGGTGTCTGGGCTATAGGTTGGGTATCTGGGATCAAATTGATCTCAAAATCAATTTCCCGAGGTGGTGGCATACCTGGAAGTTCTTCAGGAAATACATCTTCAAATTCCCTGACTATAGGAACTTCAGCAAGGTTAGGACTTTTCATGGTGGTATCTATCACATGGGCCAAGAATGCATAACATCCTTGCCTCATCAGCTTATCAGCAACCATAGCAGACACAAGACGGGTGGGTAGAATCTTTCTCTCTCCTTGAAAGATCCATGTGTTGCTCTCATCAGCAAACACAGCCTGCTTGGATTCACAACCCAAGACAACTCTATACCTTTCCAAGGTATCCATCCCAAGGATTATATCAAATCCTTGCATATCAAGTGGTATAAGATCCACTTGAATGCGATGATCAGAAAAGAAGAGAATGCAGGGAGAGCATACCTCTTGCAAAATAGCAGAACCTCTCAATGGAATCTCAAGAAACAAGCTATCTGCCCTATGACTAATTGTCATATTGCAGTTACGAATCACTCTTCGAGTGATAAAAGAGTGCGTAGCACCCGGGTCAATCAAAATAGATACAACACATGATTTAGACATATCAGAATATAAAAGTTCCATCTGACCTGCCACAACCCATGGATTGACCACTACTTCTGGTGGGTTCATAGCATAGAACCTCGTTGTCGCTTGAGGTTGAGTTGGTGCTGACGATCCAGCCTGAGACGCTTGCCCACGTCCTCTAGCTGTTCCTTGAGACTGCCTTCTCTGTGATCCCTGTTGATTCTGCCTCTAAGGCTGTGTCATACTGACAGGCCTAGACCTACAGTCCTTCATCAGATGTCCCACCTTCCCACAGTTATAACAACTTCTGTCCAGTTGTTGTGGTCTTGGTGGTCCTGTGACTGACATTGATGCTGAACTGCGAGTCGCTTGTGGCGGTAAACCTCGTCCTCTACCTCTACTTGGGGACCACTAAATCTGAGAACTAGATCTGGGTGGTGGAGGTGTAGGTGCAGAGAATCTAGGCTTCTTAAAGTCTCTAGATGAAGATCCCTGGAACTGTGGATATCTCTTTTGGGTTTGTCTTTTCTCGACTACGAATCTCTCTATTCTCCGGACTGACTCAACGAAGGTAGAGAATCTCTCCCGATTTTCTAGTGCAGACACAGGAGTAGTCATGTCGGCATTCAAACCCTTCTCAAACCTCCTAATCCTTTCTTCATCTGTGGTAGCCATATACAGACAGAATCGCAACAACTCCATGAACTTAGCCTCATACTCGCTAATGTTCATCATACCCTGCCTCAGTCTCTCAAACTGAGAGATCTTCTCATCCAGGAAGGTCTTTGGAAAATATCTGTGGACAAATTCCTGACGAAAGTCTTCCCACGAGATCTCTATTGCAGGCCTCTTCTGCTCTTCCATGGTCCACCAGTGACCATCACTGCCTTTGAGAAGATAGACAGCATGTCTAATCTTCTCACCTTCGGGGATGTTGAGGATTCTGAAAGCTTTCTCCAACTCAGTTAACCAGAGGTTGACATCTGCCGGATCAGCTATTCTAAAGTATTCGGTCGCTCCGACTCGTCGAAGTCGCTCGAACGTCTTACCGATACCTTGTCCTTCAGGTTGGGTAGGTGCCCTAGGTGCAGGCATAGGCATCCTAACTGTTATGTGTGTCATGGCAGTCATAAACTGCCCAAACATGGTCTGAACAGCTGGGTTTTCCATGTCAGCTGGGTCAAACTGAGGTGGCTCCATAGGTGGCTCAGGTACATGTTGCTCTATTTCTAGGTTCCTTGCACCTTCTCGAGGTGCAGCAACACTACTTTCTGCCTCGTACTCCTCCTGTGGTCCAAACATCCTTAATTATCTTCTTCTCCTGGGGAGCAGAAGACTCTATTAGATAAGAAAGAAGTACTAAGGATAGACTTGACATTCTAAGTCCTATGTCTCTGTAGACTCAGCGAACCTAGAGCTCTGATACCACTAATTGTGGGCTCTGATCTCTAAAACACAAGATAAACGTAGCGAAAGTGATTCGATTAACAGCGGAATACAAAAAATCACGATAAATTAAAACCTTTCGAAAACGAGATCTCAAAAACTTGAAACTCCTTTCATAAAAGTAAGATGAACTGTTTACATATCTGATAAATCACTTCTCGAGTGATTATATACATCATGATACAAAGTCTCAAGACTTCAAAATTCTCATATCAAAAAACTCTTAGGACCTGAGTGTACAGAGACGACATAAGACTATTCTATCTACAAGACTAGACAACACAATGTTTCCACCTGAAATCACTGCTGCTCCTGGTTTTGCCGCCGCTGCTGCTGTCCACCTGCAGATCGGTTCCTTCGACCTCGACGTCCACCTAAAGGTAGAAATCTACGGGGTGAGACAATTTTAAATAATTGTCCCATCGAGAGTTATAACTCTCCGCCAGAAACTTTGTTAAAAGCAATCAAAGGAATATCATGAGCAGGTAACTTTAGATTATTCACAGCAAGCTTGATAACAATTACTCATCTTTATTAAGGAATATGAAGAACATGTATGCTAATACTTAAACAGGATATTAAATGCAAGCAATGTAATATCAATCAATGTTCCTCGTAGTTCAACCTAAGCAGTTATGCTACGCGGTTGATTATGTTTTACAAACATCATTATGCCCTACGGAGATGAGTATACCGCTCATGCTCCAACCGATCACTAGTAAGTCGCATCGGTATCATACTAGGTCATCGAAAGAGCCGGATTCTCATGACCTTCAACTGCCTCAGTCGGAATGAGGATAAACATGCAGGACATATAGTGTCTTTGCTAATATAGCTCACCAGGGTATTCTGGTACTTCGCTATTAGAGTCACAATGGCATTCTGCACTCTCTTTGCTATCGAAAGATTTCATGTTTATCTCTCATCGATGCGGTATAAAAGATTCCCTTGGGAGAATAGTGTTACATCATACCGGTATAAATATATAGTGAAGGGTTGATGGATTAAGATACATCCACATCAACTCCTACACTAGGATGTAAGGATATACACATCCATATTCCCCCACATACTCTAAAGTATGTGATCCAGGAGTTCCCTTAGGAAAACCTATTTCACCATCATTTAAACTCTGACAATGATGGATCTATGATCAGGGCTCTACATGATATGATTAAACTTGGTTATTAGGTACATTTCAGTATTCTTTTAGCATCATACATGTTTCCAAACATTCAAGTACTAAACATGGCTATGACAGAAAATTACTAAATGTAACAGGTATTACTCATATCGGTTATCAGATGGATATCAATTCTTAATCATTTAATCACTATGATTTAGGAACATGGGTGCTCACACCCTTATATCATCATAACACTTGCTATCACATGACATGTCAGCATCAAGTCATCTATTAGCATGACCTTGATGTCATTCATGGCCCTTAAGGCATATCAGTTTCATATGATGCCACTTGCATCTAGGCAACATAGTTATTTCTATTCATAAGCTATTGACATGCTTTCAATGAATATGATGTCATGATCCTTACCTGGATATGATTATTCTCTTATAAGAACCTGCATGATTAATTCAATTGAAAATAATCAACAATTCATAATCAGATCAGCAGTCAATAAGACAGAATTAACCCTTCAATTCAAAGGTTATACTTTTATGTCCTTACAAAGGGTAAGATTCCCTTGTTTACATCATTTAGGGTTATTCACCCCTTTCATTATGATTGGGAATAATAATTCCTCATCTCATATCTTGATCATACAATTCATGCTTAAAGGAATAACATGAGTTTAGAGTTTATTGTTCATTTCAACATATTACTATGAACTAGGGTTTACTATTCACATTACTCATGATTACCCTAGAATTATGGTTTACTATTCACATTACTCATGATTACCCTAGAATTAGGGTTTACTATTCACATTACTCATGATTACCCTAGAATTAGGGTTTACTATTCACATTACTCATGATTACCCTAGAATTAGGGTTTACTATTCACATTACTCATGATTACCCTAGAATTAGGGTTTACTATTCACATTACTCATGATTACCCTAGAATTAGGGTTTACTATTCACATTACTCATGATTACCCTAGAATTAGGGTTTACTATTCACATTACTCATGATTACCCTAGAATTAGGGTTTACTATTCACATCATAGTGAAATGAGCCCATAGTATCATCATGAATGAGAAACATCATCATTGATGCTTTCAAATTAGGTTAAGATTCATCAATTATCTTAATTAGGGTTTTCATGATCTCTCATAAGTGGATCATGCCCTAATCCTGCATATTCATATACATTGAAGGTACTTTATTTGAGTTTTAACCATAAATGGTACTTTCTCTCTCTCCTTACTAATAGATGGTGATTATATCACTCTAGATAGGGTTGGTTTAAGTCCTCATTGATTAACATAAACCAAATCACCACTGTCATGTCATTAGGGTTTGAATAAAACAAGGTATCCTTTAATTGAACCCATTTAAGCTTTAAACGAGAGTGAACCCATTTGAGCTTAAACGAGTGTGAACCTATTTGAGCTTAAACGGGTGTGAACCCATTTGAGCTTAAACGAGTGTGAACCCGTTTGAGCTTAAATGAGTGTGAACCCGTTTGAGCTTAAACGAGTGTGAACCCACTTGAACTTAAACGAGTGTGAACCCACTTGAGCTTAAACGAGTGTGAACCCACTTGAGCTTAAACGAGTGTGAACCCACTTGAGCTTAAACGAGTGTGAACCCACTTGAGCTTAAACGAGTGTGAACCCACTTGAGCTTAAATGAGTGTGAACCCACTTGAGTTCAAATGAGTGTGAACCCACTTGAGCTTAAACGAGTGTGAACCCACTTGAGTTCAAACGAGTGTGAACCCACTTGAGTTCAAACGAGTGTGAACCCACTTGAGCTTAAACGAGTGTGAACCCACTTGAGTTCAAACGAGTGTGAACCCACTTGAGCTTAAACGAGTGTGAACCCACTTGAGTTCAAACGGTTGCAAACCGTTTAGACCTATTGGTCAAAGATCGTTTAATAAAGTTGGATAAGGACCAACATAGGTATTAACACCCTTCATCTTCAACCTTGAAACCAAGGTCTGTTCTTCACAAAAAAGCTTGCAAGAGTGCAAAGAAAGATGGGGAAGAATAAGAACTAACTATTATTTGCAAGAATCAAAGTATGCATAACAAAGCAAGGTGTAGAGTTATAAAACCCGCCTCAAACGTTGTTCCTAGAACTCCAAGCTTCCAAGCTTCGAAACTTTAATGGTGGCTTGAGCTCCACAGGTCATCCAAGGTTGTTTCTTCAAGGAAAAGTTGGGAAGGATCGGCTAGGAAGAGAAAACTAAGTAAGATAACCATGAAACCAACCTTGTAACCTGGTTTCCTCCATGAATTCGAGCAAGATGATGATAAAAGCTTACCTAGATGAACTTGGTCGTCTTCCTCTACTCCTGAGCTCTGTCCTAAGTCAGTCTAAGCAAGGGAATAAGAAGGGAAGAAAGGAAACGTTGCCTTTGGTTGCAAAGGAAAGGATCATATATACTTTGAGGTTATTTTCATCATAAGGACAACTTACTCCTCCTTTTCACAACTAAGTCCTTCCTTTGTTTTAGGCACGTCCCTCCTCTTCATATCTAAGGTAAAACTTCTTCTAAGACCAAGGACTAAAGGCAAGGAAGGTCAACTTGTCACTATGGTGCACATATACATATAAGGGTCTCCTTTACTTACAACTTTGGTGGTTTAATTACAAAGGTATTTCTTATAATATGATTATTCAAATGAAGTGCCTCCTTCATTATTATAACTTTAAATGATGTCAAAAGTCATAAAAGATTTTCTAGAAAGTGTATATCACAAGTTGCACCCCTCATTTTGGGTAAATTGCACTTTACACCAAAATTAGGGTTTAAGCACAAGGATTGCTCCACAAGCTGCACCTTGGTGCCCAAATTTGGGAAATCCATCATACCTCATCATATTCATTCATATGATGTCTCTTTGTTAGAGGAACATCTTAACCTATGTAATTTGCAAGTTAACCCCTCTAATTGGGTAATTTGCACATAAGTCCCTGTATTACCAAACAATACTACAATCATTATTTTAAAAAGGTCAAAATTGAAAATGTATGTTCCTTAGGAACTTAATTACATGCCAAAAGATAATCACAAGAATTTAATTACATATTTAGGCAAAACACATAGGGTTAATTCATAACCCAGGTCATGGATGTTACACCTAATGCATGCAAACAATCTTAAACACACATATCAGATACATATGAATGGAATGGTTAAGTCATTATCAAAATATAGGCAATGTATAACCTCTAGGTCAACATTCTCCCCCTTTTTGACAATGACAAACCATTCCTCAAGCATATTGAAAAGGATGTGAAAGTTATACATTTGCCTTGTGAATTAGGGGGATTCATGATATGAACAATGTGAATTGCTCCCCCTCAATCTATGCTTCCTCTAACCTGCATGGTTAGTTTCTCTACACATAGCAATACCAATATATATGTAATGTGTAGTCCGTTGCAAGTTCACATAATGGACAGTGAATTGAACAAGAAAAGGATCTCACAAGCAAAAGCAATATTATAGCAATGAAAAACCAATATGATTGAGTTTCAAGACATGAGCTATCACTTGAAATATCTCTCCCCCTTTTGACATTATACAAAAGGTAGGGGGTAGAAGAGAATAAGTCGAGTCTTCTCCAAAACTCAACCAAACATGTATGCAATGGAGTAAACAACAGTTCAAAGGCATATGTCACACACAGATAAAAGATAACATACAATCCAAGTCATAATCAAAATATAACTCAAGATGGCACCAACGCATAGGATAAAAATAGAGGGAAAACCGTAGTGCACATCAAGGATATTACAACTCAGATGTATGTCCTCACAAGAGCAACTACATAACATAACATCGATAAAACAAAGATAATAAATAGTACAGCTCAGAAAAATGTGCCATGATGTTTCTGATACAAAATAGTCTAGAAAGATATATATGATAAGCATTCTAGAATAAAAACAAAGACACCACCTAAACATCTAAGCTATCTAGATCAACAACGTCCTCATCTCCAAGAGTGTAGTCCTCATCCCCGTCAGAAGGCGGAGCAGTGGTGCCAGCATCATCGTCAACACCATCACCGTCACCGTCGTCGGAAGCATCCTCGTCATCACCGTCATCAACATCAACATCCTCATCCTCGGCCTGGTCTGGCATCTCCTCATTAGTAGGAGATTCAAAAGAACGACCGGGCCAGCGGGCATTCTGCTCAGCCCAAGACATACCAAGAGCGTGAAGCTCATTAACCTGTGGGAAGGACAGAGCAGAGTCACCCAGAGAGGCTAGTAGGGTGGTCAGGGGGCCAGCATGTAACAGGAGGATGGCAGGAGCGGAGCTACCAGTAGCAAAAGGTGGCGGAGCAACAGCGGAAGGCTCGGGAGCAGGATAGTAATGCTCATATGCCTATGAAGCATAGGCACTACCGGGGTATGGCTAGTAGGTGGGGTGGGGTGATGCACATGATAGGTTCATGTGAGACATTATGGAACACAGATCCTGGTGCATGTGGTCCTAAACCTATTAATTGTACACTTGTTGATGCATCATATAACCCATAAGGGTTTCATTTGATACACGAAAAGATGCACGACTGGGTCTAGGAGGAGGCTGCAGTGCTGGAGCTCAGGTGGAGGAGGATGGGGTAGCTGAAGCGGCTGTAGAGGTGGAAGCACCAGAGGCAGAGGAAAATACAGGAACAAACTTTTAAAGAGTGGTTTTACTAATACAAATGATGAATGCATATTCATCTGAGTCTAATCGCCTCGTTTTTCCCTGTTTTGCCCTAATTATTCGCTTTTACTAGCTCTATCTTCCTATATGCGAGATGACTTGGTTTAATTGCTTTAATGAGCCTTTATTGGCCTTATCTTTTCATATGCAACTTATATTGGCTTAATTGATTTTACTTCTATTTTTATTGAATTTTTGCACCTCTGTACAGGTCACTTTGGGCATCTGGGCCTTGTCTTCTCAGCCCAATACTCTATTTTGGGCCTTCATCTGTTCGAGCATGCTTGGGGGCAGCAGCAGTCAATGGGTCCCCTTCTTCTCCCAGCATGACCTAATCACGATCGCGATTCAGAGCCTGGTCGTGATCCTTTTCTAAGCCACCTGTCCGTGATTCCATGATCGCGCCCACGCTTCTACCCTTCCACAATCGTGACTCCGCTCGAGATCTTCCCCGCAGTCCACAGCTATCCAACCACATCCAAGAAAAAGCCGTGACTAAGGGAGCTCTACTACATCGCGACCAGGTCATTTGCCCGTGGCCATGACCTGCTGCTGATCCCGACCACAGAAATCCACTTTTGCAACTGTGACCACCCTCATGCACAAACCGCGATTGTGGTTGCTTTCCTTCTGCCTGTGGCCTTGACTTCCTGAACCGCGACCCGCGGAGATAGCCTCCATGACCGCAGTTAGTTAAAGCTACCCTCGCCTCAACCTGGACTACACGGCACAGTAGTCGATCTCTCTCCAACATCCGATGCAGTCTCTCCCCTTCAAAGGAACCGCAGGCCCTCTATACCCTAACCGCGGGCAACTTCCCTGAATCGCGACCTGCAACTAGTCGCGCCCGCGGTTGCAACTCTTGCCTGCAGTGACCTCCCCGCGACTTCCCTACCTCCATCCTATCCTTGGTCTCTCCTCCCCATCGCCTACTAGACGCGATCATCTCTGCACTGAGACCATGATCACCACATCATCGACCTGCTGCTCATCTTGACTGCATCCAAGCAACTGTGGCCGCGGTGTTCCTCTTCACCACTTATGCTTGCGGCTGCCTTCCTCTTCAGATGACCTACATCGCGATCGTTTCTTCTCTTGCTGCCAACGGCAATGGACCTTGCTCGGGGTTCTGCTTTGCGTTAATCGCAACCTACTCTCCAGCTGAAGATCACGATCACAACTCCAGTACCTCGACCAGAGGAACCCTGCGCAGCTGCCCACGACCCCCCCCCCATCACCAATCATGACCGTGATTCCTGGATCGTGACCTGGGCCGCAACAGCAGAAGGAGAGGAGAAAGAATTGTGACTTGTTAACAAAAGGCCGCGACCGTGCAGTTTGTCACGACCGTGCAAAAGAGCCGCGACCACGACATCATTCGAAAAGTCGCGACCTGCTGCAAAATTACAGAGGTCGCGAATCTAAGTCGGTGATCAGCCTTCCTATAAATAGAACACGACTCCAGTCAGTCATATCATCATCTCTAGATGTCGTTAGGCTGCATGTTTGTCCTAGGCCTAAGGAGACAATCTCCATAGCCAAGAACATGCCCCTGTGGTGGCTTTGTGGTATGTTCACCCAGATCTGGAGTGTGAACTCTAGATCTGCAAGCCACCTCATCCAGATCTAGATCTAGATCTGCTGCATCTATGCCGCCATCTCATCCACGAGCTGCTCATCCTGCTGCGAGCAAGGACCATGAGAAGAAAGAGGAGGGAGAGAGAGAAGACCTACCCCGTCTGTCGTGGTGTTCTTCCCACCTCGTCCAGATTTGCCCTGACATCATGTAGAAGACCGTTTCTCATCGAGCTGCGATCATCTTCTTCATCATGCTCATGACAGAATCCTCTCCTTCTCTTGTTTTTCTTGTTTCTCTTACCATGAGTGAGTAGTTTACTTTCGCTGGGGTGTAGGGACTAGCCCCACTGCCCATGCTTTCATATCCTTTTGTTAAACATCCTATGGCATGTATATAATCTTTCATTTCATTATTAATCGTCGATGTGTGCTTGTGGACTGATCACCTGCTTGCATTTATCTTGTTCATTTCCTATGTTGTGAGAACTTCAACGCGTAGGTTTTGAATGTCGATTAATGTGGTTGACTCCCAAACTAGAAATAGAATGGGATTCCTTGAGGTCGTAAGTATATGATCTGTGTGGTGACGATCCATCTAGCCCACGGTGATGCTTCTGTGTGCCTGATGCCTGTATAGGGGGCCCACAACTTCATTTGGGTTTTTGTATCTTCAGAGTCGTAAGTATGTGATCTGGATGGTGATGAGACACCTGATACCTAAGGTGATGCTTACGCGAACCTAAAGCCCGTATGGGGGGTCTGCAACAGCTCTATTTGAATGATTATATCTTACCTGGATGTTTGATGTTTGGATGTGATTGCATGAGTAGTGGTGGTGAAACCCATGACCATCCCAGTGATTTCCATCATTAATCTTTAATCAACCTTGAATCCTTCTCTTTTACTTTCCTTGCATTTAGTTTAATTAAACTCAAATCAACCAACCTTATTCTAAATATTAGCCTTGATTCAACTAGATTCGACTAGATGAAAGATTCTTAAAAACGTTGTCCCTTGGGATTCGATCCTCAACTATACTGCGATAAGACCCGTCCTCTTGCCGGTGGTATTATTGCACGTTGTTTTGGTTAAAAACTTAGGGATTTCAACCCTAAGTGAGTTTGTTAGTGCGATAATATAATCCACGTCAAATTCTAGCACCGTTGCCGGGGACAACATAATCGTCTAGTTAAATCTAGTTTTTTTTAGACTAATTTAGGTTTTTCTTTTACTTTTGATACTATCGATCATATAAACTTGAATTCGGTTCTTCTCCGCCCATCTCACCAGCAAAAGATCTTTTCATCCTAGGTACCCACAAAGTCTAGTGTATGCGCCGCTCAGACAGTCCCGGACTCTCTGCTAGCTTTGACCCTGAGATAGACAGAACCTTTCACCGTCAGTATAGAGAGAACCAAGCAAGAATGGCTCAAGAGGAGGAAATTGTTCGAAGGGTAGCTCAAGCCCTTAATGCACAAAGAGATAGGCTTATGCAAGAAGCCTGAGCTACAGTTCAAGAAGAAATCCAAGCAGCTCAAGCAGTAGCTCAACAAGCATAGTTACAAAAAGACCTTAGGGAGTTCTAAATCCCTAAAGCTAATGACGTTCATCACCCAGTGCAACCTCCTCCCATCAACACTCCCAACTTTGAGATACGAGCAAATTGGATCACTTTGCTTCAAAACAATCCTTTCTATGGTAAGCAAGGAGAAGATAATCAAGAACATCTCTTGAGGTTTATAGATCTATGTGCCATGACAAAGCAAAATGGAGTCACAGATGATGCCATCAGACTCCGTCTCTTCAAATACTCTCTTGCCGATAGGGCCATGAGTTGGTATAACTCCTTGCAATGTGAACCCATCACCACTTGGGAACAACTTCAAAATGTTTTTCTAGAAAAGTTTTATCCACCTTCTCTCACCTATGAAATCAGAGGCCGAATAATGCAATTCACCTAGGTTCCTGGAGAATCCCTAGCTGAAGCATGGGAAAGATACAAAGAGCTTCTACGTAAGTGTCCACATCACGACATTCCTAAGAATCAACTCATTGAAATCTTTTATAGAGGTGTGGATGTTGATATCAAGAGGTTTTTGGATTCCTCGTCTGGAGGAAACTTCATGCGTCAGAGTTATGATAGCGCATGGAAGGTTGTCACCCTTGGAGCTGAAAACCAAGCCAACTGGGGAAGACTTGTTGGCAAAGGAGTGCTTAAGGTAGCTATGGCTGAAGCAACACACGAGTACAAGTCTATCGTTGAATCTCTCAAACTCCTAGTTGCAAAGCAAGACCATCTAGAATCGTCTCTCACAGTCTATGAAAGAAAACGTTCGCCCCCTCGACAACAAGAGCAAGTTAAGTCAACTTCACTCTTCTGTGAAGCATGTAAAGGAACTGATCACTCTACTCTAGCTTGTAACATTCTCTATGATGTTGTTTTAAGTAATACCTATGCCCAAGGAGATAATGGTCAAATGGAAAGTCTGAATGCCATCAATACCATCCCTGGTCAAGGGTACTACAACCCGAATCAGAATAGGAATCATCCAAGTTTTCAATATGGAAACCCTTCTAGAGCGGAAAACTCGCAACAACTTGGTTCAAATACTCAACAACGAGGCCTGCCAGCATTTCAGTATAACCAACAACCAAGTTTCGGGAATCAAGGAAACTTTAGAGGAAACTACCATAATAGAAACTACAACAATTATCAGAACAATTCTCAGCTTCAGAACCCCAACCAAGTCCCATATCAACAGCAACAACAAGGGAAACAAGTCAGTCCCATCCATCCTGATGACAAATTGTCAACTATTGAGAAGATGTTGCAGTCGCAACAGACTATGATAGCTAACCAGCAAGCCCATCAAAAGGCTATTGAATCTCAACTAGCTCAACTTACAGCTAGCATGAAGCCACCTGCTGGAACCTTTGTCGGACAACCAGAGAACAACCCTAAGCGCCCGGAGTAATTGAAGGTTGTCACCACCAGGTCTGGAAAAGACTATTCTGACCCCCCTGTTAAGATACTAATAGAGGAAACTAACGATGATGACTTTGTGAATGTCCAAGACTATACAATACCTGAGTCTCAGCCGAAGGAACAACCAACTGTTGATAAGACAGACAAAGCAAGATTGGAGGAACCATCGGCTACAGAGACAGAAGACACACCTGAGCCAGATGTGCCAGTATACAATCCTTGTCCTCCTTTCCCAGCTCATTTGAAGCAGACAAAGCTTGATACTCATTTCAATAAGTTCAAGGAAGCTATGAAGAAGCTTCATGTTGATATACCCTTCCTTGATGCCCTGGCTGAGATACCATCCTAGACAAAGTACTTGAAGTCACTTCTCACGAGGAAATACATAACCGAAGAATATGAGACGGTGAAGTTAGCAACGACTACTTCTGATATCATTCAGAGAAAAATGCCCAAGAAGCAGAAAGACCCCGGATCCTTTGGGATTTCATGCCACATTGGTGACTCGTCATGTAAAAAGGGATTGGCCGATCTCGGTGCTAGCATATCTATCATGCCACTTGGCCTTTGTAAGAGGTTAGGGTTTGTAGAACTTCTCCCAATGGGAATGACCATACAACTTGCAGATAACTCTATGACTCTTCCCTCAGGAATCATTGAAGATGTCCCTGTCAAGGTTGGAAAAGACTCTTATGTCCCATGTGACTTTGTCATCATGGACATAAAGGAAGACGCCAGATACCCTCTCATCTTTGGCCATCCATTCCTCGCCACTGCAAGAACCTTGATTGATGTTGAAGTAGGGACCTTGCTGCTCATACTAGGGAAAGAAACCCTCGAGCTCAAAGTTTTTGAAAGTATGCGAAGACTGAGCATGCAGGAAGAAGTCTATTTGATTGATTGCATTGAACAAATGTCTCTCCTCACACAAGAGGAATATGAACAAGACAATCCTTTATAAGTGGCTCTAACAAACCCATCTGCTGAAAACTTCATCAACGAACAAGTTAAGGATTGTGTCCTTCACCTCGACTCTGTAGAGGAAGACCCTGAAGCTAGGTTCGAGGAAATTAAAGCTGTGAATGTAACTGAAGGGACATGCGAGAAGCCAAAAGCCCCTGAAATGAAGCCCCTGCCCGAGGGACTTAAGTACGTGTTTCTGGATGATCTCAAGGTTTGTCCAGTTATTATAAATTCTGATCTAACGACCGAACAAGAAGATAAACTCCTGAAAGAATTAAAGGAAAGAAAGAAAGCTATCGGCTACAAGATGAGTGACCTCACTGGGGTCATCCAAGCACTTTGCATGCACAAAATCCCTATGGTGGAAGACCACAAGGCTACTATTGAGCATCAACAAAAGTTGAATCCTAATATGAAGGAAGTAGTCTGCCGTGAAGTCATCAAGTTGCTCACTACCGGAATCATCTATCCAATATCTGACTCACCTTGGGTGAGTCCCGTACACGTTGTTCCAAAGAAAGGTGGCAACACTGTGATACAGAATGAAGAAAATGAACTCATCCCCACTCGAACAGTCACCGGGTGGAGGATGTGCATCGACTAAAGGAAGTTAAACAAGACAACACGTAAAGATCATTTCCCAATGCCTTTTCTAGATCAAGTCTTAGAGCGATTGGCTCATCAGGAATATTTTTGCTATCTCGATGGTTACTCTGGATTCTACCAAATTCCTATACATCCAGATGACCAAGCGAAAACTACTTTTACTTGCCCCTTCGGAACCTATGCCTTCAGAAGGATGCCATTCAGACTCTGTAATGCGCCTGCAACCTTCCAACGTTGCATGGCAGCCATATTTGCTAGTTTAACCAAAACCATTATGGAAGTTTTTATGGATGATTTCTCTGTATTTGGGGATTCATATGATTCATGCCTAAGGCACCTCTCCCTTGTCCTCAAACGATGTGAAGAAACACATCTAGTGCTTAATTGGGCAAAATGTCATTTTATGGTAAAAGAAGGTATTGTCCTTGGCCATAGAGTCAGTAATCGAGGAATTGAAGTGGACAAGGCCAAGATCGAAGTGATCTCCAAACTATCAATCCCTACCAATGTAAGAGAAGTCTGTGCATTCCATGGTCATGCGGGCTTCTACAAGAGGTTTATAAAGGATTTCTCCAAGATAACTAAGCCCATGACAAACTTGTTGTTGAAGGACGCTGACTTCTATTTTGATGAAGATTGTATCAAGAGTTTCAACAACCTAAAGCACGCCCTTACAACTTACTCCCATCATCTGAGCTCCAGAGTGGGATCACCCATTTGAAATTATGTGTGATGCCAGTGATTACGTTGTGGGCGCCATTCTGGGCCAATGTATAGAGAAGAAACATCATGTCATCTATTACGCATCGAAGACCCTTGACGAAGCTCAGAGGAACTATGCAACTACTGAGAAGGAACTCCTAGAAGTCATATATGCCTTTGATAAGTTTAGATCATGCCTCAATGGTTCAAAGGTGATTGTCTACACCGATCACGCTGCTATTCGTTATCTTCTAAAAAAGAAAGATGCAAAACCAAGGCTAATAAGATGGATTCTCTTATTGCAAGAATTTGATCTTGAGATTAGAGATAAGAAAGGCATAGAAAATTTTGTAGCAAACCAATTAAGTCGTATCCACACTCTGGAAACTGAGAAGATACCAATTAATGACTCTCTTCCAGATGACCAGCTTATGAAAGTCTCAGAAGCTACTCCTTGGTACTCGGACTATGTGAACTACCTTGCCGCTGGTGTCATCCACTCTGAGTGTACTGGTAGTGCTCTAAAGAAATTCATGCATGATGTGAGGCAATATCACTGGGATGAACCGTACCTCTTGAAGCTTTGTGCTGATGGTCTCTACAGACATTGTATCGCTGATGAAGAAGACCAACTTATTTTATAACAATGCCACTCAGGCCCAGTCGGAGGCCATATGAGTTCTAAGAAAACTTCTTTGAAGGTTTTGCAATGTGGTTTCTTTTGGCCAACCATATCTAGAGATGCTTATAACTTTGTGTTGTCATGTGACAAGTGTCAGAGAACAGGAAACATTATGAAAAGAGATGAGATGCCACTTAAGCTATGGCAAGAGGTAGAGATTTTTGATGTTTGGGGAGTGGACTACATGGGTCCATTCCCATCCTCACATGGATTTTCCTACATCCTAGTCGCGGTTGATTATGTCTCCAAATGGGTAGAGGCAATACCAATGGTTACTAGCGATTCAAAACCCGTCATTAAAATATTCAAAGATATCATTTTTCCTCATTTTGGAGTTCCACGCACTGTGATCTCCGATGGAGGTTCTCATTTTCTAGAAAGAAGCTTTGAAGCTTTGTTGAGAAAATATGGTGTAACACACAAGGTAGCTTCCCCCTACCACCCACAAACAAGTGGGCAGGTAGAGGTTTCGAACCGTCAACTCAAGGCTATCTTGGAAAAGATAGTAGGACGCAACCGAAAGGATTGGTCAGTGAAAATAAATGACGCCTTATGGGCCTACCGAACTGCGTTCAAAACACCTCTTGGAACAACACCCTTCAGACTCATCTATGGAAAATCATGTCACCTGCCCGTGGAACTAGAACATAAAGCATGGTGGGCAATCAAACAGCTGAATTTTGACATGAAGAAAGCAGGCGAAGCCATGATTCTACAACTTCAAGAGTTGGATGAACTCCGAATGACAACTTATGAGAATGCACGAATCTACAA